>JAHLJT010009436.1:49925363-50644471 GCA_031308135.1 Acheta domesticus
AAATGCATTAGGGGTTCGCGCATGCTCTCTTGTACTTTTAGGAAGCTCCATTTGATGTACAGAGCGTTCAGTCATGTGACCGATTTTTTTGACAGCCATTGTTGCCATACCACAGAGATCGTGCCAGGGGGCGTGGTCGGTGATTAACACACAAAAATTATTCGCTTTTATTTCACGACGTTGGCTAACTTGTCTTAGCGCCGTGAAACCATCTATTGTATTGTCTTTCCTCCAAAGGAAAATGTTCGCGGATAAATATTTTGTTATAGTGAATATACGTTGTGAAACTATGTTCAAGATAAAAGTTAATATTTTCTGTATGGTGTATTTAGTTAATATGTGGAGATTTTCCTACAGAAATGAGAAGTTCAACTAGCAGGACTTTTGTATATTTGGCGGGCCTTTTGTCTGTTTCGTGACATGGTTATATTCGAAAGGCAAGCGAAGCATCTACTAAATTGTTTACAATTGAAAGATATGAAATGGGACAAATAAGTGCATGATTTGCATGTACTGAAGTATGTTTAAATTGTGAAATTGGAATTAGATCAGCAGGTGTAATGATCATGAATAATGCTTGTCTGGCTTGAAGCACCTACATTGTGGTTTAATACTGTTTTATTTTGATATATCATTTATATATTATCTTTAATAATCTACCTTTTAGTTTTTGCCCTTTCATCCATGACCAGATAAGAGTAGAGAGTGCTGCTTGAGCAAAAGTTTAGACGAAGGGAAAATATATATTCTTACATACAGGTGGTTTCATCAACAAGTACAGAATTATTATTCTCTCAAAGTCAAAAGAAATAAATTACTACTTGAGCAGCACAGATGTTTCAAAAATGAAAAGATTTCTACTTTGATTGTAAGAAACATGGATTTATGTAATAAACGGATAGTAGCAATTCATTCAGTGCTGGTGAGTGCTATTTTTCAACAATATTTCTTTTAAGAATGTAAAAAAACACTCATATGTCAAATACATTTAATCTTTTTTTAAATAACTGATAAAAAAAACAGGTATTGCTACAATACAATTCAGTCACAAAAGTAGTTTCAACATTATTTACATCACTATAAAGAGTGGAGTACAACCTGTATTAAATTCAATAACGTTCAATGATCTTATAGTAAAATCAGTAATACAATTTTAATTAGAACTTAAAGTTTGCTAATAGAATGTGTAAAATTCTGAGGCTGATGTTCAGATAAAGTTTTCACTGAAATAAAAAAATTTGTTGAATTAAATCATAGAATACAATTTTACTTTTTGTATTTATTTTGATACAATGTTTGTCAATATTCTTACTATTTGATAAATCGTATTGGTTGATATGGGGAAGATGAAATTATAGAGAAAGCTGGTCATTGAGTTCTGTCTTCCCGTCCCCCTAATTGTCACTATATTTTCACTATAATTCTATCGAATTGGTATGGAGCCAGTGCAAAAGATATTATCAGTGGCATCATGATTACCACTTTCAATCACAAAGCAACAAGAAAAGAAAGGAAGCAATAGAACTTACTACTGTGGAGAAGAAAGTGAATTAATATAAAAATATTTCCTTAGAATATTTTCCAGAAATGTTAGTAATATAACATATGGTTCTCATTTATTCTGAACACTTCTGTATTTGGATAATTATATGGCACATACTGCAAAGAATATAGAAGAAGAGTGTAGAGTAGAAATAAGTAAGGAGGCTTCCCAGATTCCAGTCATAATAAATTTTCAGGATGACTCTTATGACAAAGATCCCCCGGTGTTCCCATTCCAGGATCCCACTGATGTTTCTTATTTGTGGGAATATGGCTGCCCATGAAAATGGATTGAAAAATATTTGACGTTTGTTATTCTTCATAGGTGCAGAGTTGCAAGTTGTAAATTTATATTATTCCAGTTAGGGCAAGTGAGTGGTTATATTCCATGTGAAATCGTGAATATATATTATTATTAAGCTGATCTTGGCTTATTGAAATGTATTTTTCACTATATTATCATTATTCTTATTTGTACTTTTACAGGTTTCTAAAGAACTATTTAACTATCAGGATTCGTAGAAATGCTTTAATAACTGTTACATCAGAATTTAATTTTCAATAAACATTTATGAAATTAGATATATGTAGGTACATTTTTATGCTTCAGATCTGTAATGACAACAACTTTCTTTCAACACGCAGATAAAAACTACCAGATGGCTTTCAAATAGTTACTAATAGTGACTTCATTGTACATATAGGCGGTTGAGAAAATAATGTAATGTGGAGCATTAGAACTAGAGAAAACTTTTGAATATTTTGATTGAGGGTGTGGGGACTGTGGGTACCAGTTGGTTTTTAGCTAATATTTTTATCTTTATCAAATTTTGCCATGTGTTTATAACTGTGTATGTGAATGTTCTCTCAATATCTCTCTGAAAATAATATTGTGTAGTTAGAGAGCATGTGTTTCTGTAATGGTTTGTTGGTGATGGAAGTTAGAGTAATAATATAGTAAGTGGTAACTGGACCATAACTGGATAATTCAATTTTTCTCTTAATTTATGTTTCTAATTTTTTCTAGACTTAATTTCAGATTTTTTTTGCTAAACATTAACTGGTACAGAACCTATAGAAATGTTTTTTTATTATTTTTTGCAATATAACTAGTCTTTGAATTTAGTTTTTTCTTGCAATTACTGAATCTTTCTTCATGTATGTGTGAATATTTTCATTATTATGTGTATTCCCACTAATTACAATATAGAGATGTATACTTCTCAGAAGATATAAGTAGTCACTTCATTAAATCTGCTGATGTTATCTACCTTTGTAAAAAAAAAGCAATTAAAAGAAATTCTAATTCTTTTTTATTAAAAGAAACTTTTTCAATTTTGTGAAGTTAATTTTTGATGAGTATGAATGTGCATTGAAAATATATTGTCAACACCATATAAACCAAAAAATTAATTCAGGTAATAGAAAAATATTATTCCCTTGAATAAAAAAAAATTAGAAATGCAGATTTAATTAAAAGAAAGTTTTATCTTTTAAGGAGTTTAATGCTTACTTATGAAGTAAGTATCATACGACATCTTAACAGAGAGAGATTAAAGTGAGAGATGTGAGAGAGATGAGATTAAAAGTTATCAAATTATGCAGTTAGATCAGACTTGATAACCAATCAAATGCTGTTATAAAAGATGTTACAATATGAATTTTGTTCATTTTTAAAATTTTCAATGTATAATTTTCATTTCAAAATACAACTTTTTACTCATCGTAGCAAACGTGGTGGATAGGGTTTTGAGCTAATTAATATTAGGTCATGGACTTTCAGGACATGTTCTAAAAGTACATAGGGAAGTAATTTCAATTTTATAAATTTTTATTTAAAATCATCAAAGTGAATAAAATTTATTAAACTTGTTTGGTGTTTGTGCAACAGTTGTATCCTTCAAAGAAATCACAACACAAATAAAGGGAATTATTTTTTCATTTATATAACTTTGATTTTGTGATATCTTTTCACCCATGTTCAACATGACTTTTATTTATTATAGATAATAAAGTTATTGAAGGTATGAAACCTCTCAATTTTCATTTCGTCAAATTTTCATAGTGAAATTCATTTCAATTCAATTTTATTAATAGACTTGTTATACACAAATTAGTTGAGGAAGAAACTTCCAGTGTGCGGGCCCGTTTAATCACTTTTTTTTTTAATTGGAAAAACATTTAGGATAAATAATAATTTATAATTTAACATTCTGTAGTCTCCTTTTAATAACAAGTACATATTTCATAGCACTTTTTAACCCATGATGTACCTAATATCTAAATTTTAAGATCTGACTGCTTGTTTTATATTTAAGAAATTCACTGAATTCACTCATTCACAAAAGTTATTCATCTTTTGATTAACTACGTGTATTTTGCGAATCAGTACTCAGAGAATGTTTACTAACTTGAATCTTTTTCTTCACAGAAACCTTTTAACATGGTTTGAATACTTTCCAAAGTTGATAATTAGATGAACTCAAAATTTAATAAAATATTTAATAACAATTAATGGCGGTTTTGTATTAGTTACGCACAAACCATATGTGACTAATATTTCAATGAAGCTTCGCTTCACCTGTCATGAACTGTTGAACAAATGATTTACAGTATTTAAGTATTGTTACCATAATTTCACAATTAACTTAACAAATCAGTATGTCAATGATCAATAATTGAATGGGTGAAATACAGCACAGTATAAGTGAGATTTTATAAATTCTGAGAAAACCACGTTTACAATAGGCTATATTTCAGTGCCACTGTTGATTCATAATTTAATAAACAATTAAAATGCCTAGGTTTCAATACTGAAACAAAGTAACACGATTTTACAGTGATATTGAATGAAAGACAACAGTTTTCTCAAAATTTATAAAATGTCACTGTTCTGGTTTTCACACATTAAATTGATCATTAATCATAACGATCAATCAATAGAAATTATAAACATCAATTATTCTAATTGCTGAACATTATGCAGCACTACATTAATTGCAAAGTTCTGAACATGCAAGATCAAAAAGTACCAACAGAATTCCGGCAGTTTTCACAAGGCCTACGTATGGGTTCAACAGTATTCGTCGTCGTTCTCCTGTCAGACGGCTTAATTCACTCAGTCACAGATATTATCAACAGCATTCCGAAATTATTTGTTTAAATTCGTATAATTTGTCGTCCCTAATGATAGTGGAATACAATAAATCTCTTGTGAAAACTATTTCTAACGTTCACAACGTGAAAATACATTCAATTACAAAATCCAGCCAGCTGACGCTCCGACTCAGCTGAGCGGCGGAAGAATACTTTTCGGAGAGCAATGCGGTCTTCGGCGACGCTCATTTGTTATAGAAGCTGTCAAAAAAATCGGTCACATGACTGAACGCTCTGTACAGCACCACCCAGGGTGGCCCTGAAATGAGCTTGCAGACGTGTTCGCATATGCCACAGTGGCAAACGCCGCATAGTGAGCTGATAGTGAGTCTGGTGTTGTAAGTGATAATACGAACTCGTGATTTTTTTTTCATCTGTACGTATTATTTCTATGTGTGTTCTTCCCGGTGTGCTGTCTTTTGTGCTTCGTAGAGGTAAGGCACTGAGCTATGGAAGAAAATACATGTATAATTGATACATGTATAATTTTAAAAAATCGTTCAGTTGTCGTACTTTGGTGGAGAAATGTGATGTTATTCGAGTAGGGAGGCCTGTTCCGGAACTTCCTGACTTTAGATGTTTGCACAAAGAAAAGGGAAGAATATTTTCGCTATTTTAATACTAAAAAGTATGGTCTCACTAATGGTATGATTAAACTAAGGTAGTAGAAAACTTAATAAATTATTTTGCTGGCCATGTTTACTGTTTTCCTATGATCATAATCTATGGAACAAAGAAGGATATAACAATTTGAACAACGTTTCCAATGCAATAGCAAAACACGAACGTTCACAAAGTCATTTGCGTTCACTCGTTAAGCTGGCCAGTTTTGGAAGTGTCCGCATCGAAACTGAACTTGATCTTCAGTTGAGATCAGACGTAATGCGACATAATGAGACAGAAAAAATAGAGACATATTAAAACGCCTAATGACGCAACTTGTTTTTTAGCAATGCAGGAATTGCCTTTCAGAGGGCATCGTGAAAATGAAGAGTCGGTTAACAAAGAGAATTACATTGAACTTCTAAATTTGTTGAGTACGTATGATATTACATTGTAACAACACCTAGAATTTGCCAAAACATTTAAAGGCACTTCCAACAGAATTCAAAATGATTTGATTTCTGCCATTTCTTGAGCAAATCTATCAAAGATGATATTGCCACGGCCCAGCACGTTGCGATTATTTTAGATGAAACATCCGACTTAATTAACAAATCACAATTAGCTACTTCTCTTAGATATGTTCAGGAAAAACCGTAGAAATTGAGGAGACATTTATATCGTTTGTGGACGTAAGGGCGGATAAATCTGCCAATGGATTATTTAATCATGTGGAACAAATAGTAAAATTCGGCAAATTGGTTGCTCAGACATGATGGGGCAGCAGAATTTGCCAACAAGAGAGGAGAATGGAGTTTATTTTGAAATAAAGTAGGTAAAATTACTTGTTTACTTTCAACATTATTATCTAGTAGATATGATTTAATAACAAATATTTGTTGTTCCTTATGCTTTACTTCAAATGTTATAACAGCGTATGTACGTCTTCAGTTGCCATTTTATTGCGGCTCAATTGCGAGTGGTACGCAGGAAATCGTAATACAGTACCACCTTTGTTCTCAGTTGCTTCATCTGTGATACTTTTCGTTTTCTCTCCTGACAACATAGGCTTAAGAGGGAAGAGGGGACTCTTGTCTCCAAATGTTTCAAGCTTCTTCGAATTTTTGCAAAGTAAAATGTTAAAAAATTATTAATATAAAATATTAAACAAGATTTAAAACATATTACTATCGAATAATTTCAAAGTGGAAGTATGTGAAAACAGTGTAATGAATAAT
The DNA here is from genome assembly GCA_031308135.1 of Acheta domesticus. Classification (NCBI taxonomy): domain Eukaryota; kingdom Metazoa; phylum Arthropoda; class Insecta; order Orthoptera; family Gryllidae; genus Acheta; species Acheta domesticus. The sequence goes on from JAHLJT010009436.1 coordinate 49,931,903, forward strand.
TTCAGACTACCCCTAGTCATTCCGCACCATATAATCTCCTAAAATTTCTTTCACTCATCAGACGCAATGTCGTGGGACTGAGGGCACTACCGTTGCGGAGGCCGCTTCCTCGAATCGGTTCCGACGCGTGAGCTTTGCCGTATCAGCACAAAGGACAGTGTTTCAATTCGGCGTTCATCACGTCCCGACAGACACGAGGAACGTGTTCGATTTCGACGTGTGGATCGTTCAAATGCCAACGACTGTTGGTGACTGGTAGTTCGTAGAAAATTTAGTGCGCATATGCTGGGGACTCGCATTCTTCCAGAATAATAATAATTTAATAATAATAATAATAATTTTTATTATTTTGATATAATTAAATATTTATATACAGTTACTAAATTGATTTTCGTTTTGTCTCCTCAAACACGTCAAGTCGCAGCCTTGCTATTTACAGAGCTTACCCATAGGAATAGGTCACCGCACGCCCCTGGTTAACATGTCCTGACCATTGCTTCCCACTACCATATATTTTGTTTTTGATATACTAATGTCAAGTTACTACTTTTCATACTCTTCAATTAATTTTCTAGTCATGTAATGGATATCATCCTCATCACTGGCTAGGACCACTTGGTCGTCTACATACATCAGGGTATATAAGCATTGTAATCGGAACAATTAAATCTTAGCTAAACATTACGGCTCATTACGTGAGCAACGACTGCTCATCGTGCGGGAGCACTTTGCGTGCGCGGGCACTGCGTGATGCTTCGGGCCGGGGGGAGGGGGCGAAGGGCGAATCCAGCGACCGCGTTTCGGATCCGGGAGGAGTGTGGCGGCGCGGCGTGCGGGGCGGGGAGAGACGCGGCCCGGAATGTGCGAGTAGCGGCGCAGCGCTCCACCGGCTGGGATGGGAACTGGAGCTCCAGATCTGTCGGATATCGGCGACGCAACGCGGCGCCCGCGTACTCGGAACTCGAAAACTCCTAACGAGATGGAATCTGGCGCGAGGAAGCTATGATTCGACGGGTGGGTTAACTTCTAAACGCTGGTCAAGCTCGTTGATTACCTCTTTCTTCGTGGAAGAGGGCCCAGTGCCGGTTCCTTGAATATTCGAAATTTTGGATGTCGTGCGGTGTGACGTGAGGTTGACAGGTTGAGCTCAATGGCTGATGGTTAGTTGAGAACGGCGTTTCCTTATTCTCTCCTTACATGATGCTACAATTAGGAAACCAGAACAGTGAACTGAATACAGAAACCATGATCTCTCTGAACGTTCGAACTTGGTATTTGGTTACTTGTTGAACTGTGTAATTGCTAAGAATGCATTCCCTTATATTAATGTTCGCGTCATTACATTTGAGAGGCGGTACCAACAAGAAGTTGCGAACATGTGGGAGCAGGATGCGATCACTGCTGGTGACAGACGTTAGGGACGGATGGCGTTCAATATTAGAAAGAAATGAGGCTGCACAGTGAACGGGGCTCTAACGTTGGTTTTCAAAATGAGAATAATTAAATGGTCGTGACTCCTAATGCAATAAGAGAGCAAATGAGCATTAAGAGGGCAAATGAGTAAAAAATAATAATTTACATGTGAAATATGAAAGGCCAAGCATGATATGGGTGACAAAATGAAACAATAAAACAACACGAATGTTTTAATTGGTGCTGTTCGTGAGAAAATGTGGTTTAGACGCAAAGCTTAAGTGGTGATAAACGAGAAAGTGAGGGAAATTGAGAATGTAAGGCAAGGTTATGGGAGCGCACTAAAATGCGAGCAAATAGTAGCATGTAATTTGTTTTTATTGTGAGTGACAATTTGTCAGAGAAATGTTAAGTGCAATAACCTTTACCATACACGTACATGGAAATTGAATGAAATCTTAATAAACATCAAATTTATTACTACGTCAACCTTACTGCTTTGAAAATTAATTTTAATTGCATAATTATTTTTCTAGAGTGTTAATAATTTCTTTATGTTAGACATGAAGATGTATTAATACATATTGAAAGACCAAAGAGATTTTATTACTTCCATCGTTTACTTTTGTATTTTATCTTTTAGCATCATAAACATCTCATAATTTACCTGAAGAATCGAGAATAACGTTTTATTTAGTTAAGGACTTCGTAAAATATAAGCCGTAAAATCACGCTTATTTCATTAGTAGCTGTTCTTGAAAATACCAAACAATTTGTATAAATAGAAATTTAATGCGATAGATTATAAAATAATTATTTTTGCCATTTTAAGTCCAATATAATAAATAATGATTTATTGCATTTCTTTGTGGCATCAAATGATTATGATTACAGATTTCCTCGTACTTGGCTTCAGTCCTCTCTCTGACCAAAAGGTCAACTGAATGAACGTAATAATTTCTATCACATGTTTACATTTTTTATTTAAAATTCTTTAGCTTTTATACTTGAATATTCAATACGCGACTGGATACATTAATTTATAATGCAATAAATACATTAATATGAAATGCACATTTCAATGTGGCGTCTAATCTTCAAAGAACTCTCATGAATTTCAAAGCATGTCATTACGCCTACATCCATTCAGTAACATCTCGATTTAAGTCTGAGTAATCTTTTCTTTGACTGCATCAGAACAATAGTTTGTTGCCGTAACATAGATAACACAAGCCAAACAAAAGAAAGAAAAACACAATTATAAATAAAGATTTGCCATTTTCCTAATGACTCTTGCTGAAATCCAATGTATCCTGCTCTGAATAAGCACTATCGTACTACAGTAATCCCTCATAAAGGCGAATTCCAAGGGACCGAAATAATCGGAGTTCGTGTTAAAAAAATTCGAGTTATCCGATTATTACAAATGTTCGTATTTCTGTAACCCCTTCCCAGGACCCAAGTTTTGGTCGTGTTACGGCGAAATTCGTGTTAAGCGAGTTCGTGCTAACGAGGGTTCACAGAATTTACGTATCGATCCTCATTTAACTGATGTTTTAGGTTTGCGAATTATCAATTTACTGTAAAAATATTTTACTTATGGCAGAGATTACAATTAATTTACATATACATCTTATAATTTGCATCAGTGTTACAGAAATCAAGAAGATTGCACAAATACTCGTACATACTTCCAAATATTTGGGTAAATCATTTGGAACATTCAACAACACATGTGGAACTTGTTTGAATGAAATTAAAAAACGAGTTGGAACAAATGATTAAATAATTTATTACAATTATTGTTATTTTCAGAAAACAGTAATTACTTAATAAATTTGCCAAAGAAGTCGCACGTTGGTAGATTATACGAGTATTCAAGAGAGAATTCGTACCGATTCCTTGTGTGCTATTAGAAGAGAATAAATTCTTACTTCAAAGTATAAAGTACGATGTATTTTCCTTGCAAACATTTTAATGTGTTTGAACTTATCCTACGTTCATGTAATGTCATGAAACACACAGAGGAATGGGTTCTATTCGTCCGCTTTGGACACTCCGTCGCAATCACAGTGGCGAGTCCACTTGCGGAAGTGCGTGTTGTGAGGTGGATGACCTTCCGACTTCGAAAATGCCTTTCTAAGGACGGAAATAAACCTAACACTATGTAGCGGTGCTTCAGAGCGGAAATCATCGCAACAAATGGAACGTGTGAATCAGAAGTATATGACAATGCCAGTATTAAAGGTTTGTTTGGTATTTGAATCAAAATAAATTGATTTGTTGAGTTGATTAAATATACTTTTTTAGAAACTTCAAAAATATAAATATAAATTTTAGTCTGTTTGAGAGACGGAAATTACATTTAAAAATTGAGTTCTTATCCTAATACATTCACGATTCATGAACAAAATAGACTAGCGGGTGATTTTGATACTCTCTGCTTTGTCACCCGAATTTCTCCAATTAAATATTTCACTATTTTCGTCGTTCATACGGAAGACGAAACCAACTCTCCGTGGGTGACTTCGAGCTGGTTTTAATGACAGAAAGTAGAACACCATCTAAGAAGCTGGCTAGGGCTGTTCTTATTTTCCACTTTCCTAACATCGATGTCGTGTCAGAGGTACACGTAGCAATATATAAAGATATGAGACGAGGGTTATTAAAATATGGAAGATGTGAGGCGCGAGGGAAAGCCCAGTTCGTCGGATTTATGTTATGCTTCTTTTCTGTTATTAAACGTCTTTTGTTTGGACAACTCGTTCATGTTTGTAATTTCATTCCCCTTTCCCGTTCTCCTACCTGCCATTTTTCTCTTCATCGTTTACAAAATCAAATCATTTTGACACCTAGACTCTCAGTTATTTTTTCAGGTTATGATCAATTTCCAGTTTCTGCACCCACAGCAAAGTTCGGGGTGTGTTTCGCTCGTATTTCAAAAACAGCGTTCTTGGAAAACGGTTTTTTAAGTATTATTTGGCTGAGTAACCACATTCATTCTGTTGATACCGAGGGAAATGCTTGATTCGTGCCTTATCGCCAGTCTCGCTGCGATGCCGGTGACGACTTATCTCCAGCCTGTCTTCCTGCAAGTTTGTGGACCGTCTAAAAGCGCTGGCGTCAAACATCGATTTATTTTTGTTTGTATCAACTAGTTGATGGCTCTTCCTTGCTCAGACTCGTTCCAGATCCTGACTTTTCGATGTAAATTTTCGCGGCTGACCGCTCAACCGCTCAGAGAGTAAAAAGTTCTGAACGGGCAACGGGGTCTCTTGGTTTCGTTCAGTCCTCTCCTTGCCGTCAGTTGAGACAATGTTAACAGCAGAAAATCAGAATGAACTTTACCAGGTAGATCTAGTAGTTTCTACAAAGAAAATAAGGCAAATATGTGACATTTGGCTATTATTCTCGCCATGCAAGTATGTTCTTCAGGTATATTTTTGTGTGTTACATGTGTAGGAAATATAATTTGTCCAAAGAAATAGCTTAGCTAGAGATATTTCCGAAGGAGAAGGATGAGGTAACGATTGTTTAATGGCGTAACGGAAATGCAGTGTGTAACAAAGATGCTTATGCGAATTTCCGGCTATTCGGAAAGCAATGATTTAAGAAACTGAATAGTGATGTTCTTCACAGTCAGATTTTTTCCTGAATAACTTCAGATACGCATCTTGTGCTTCCGCTATTCACCGACATTACCCCGCCTTCTTACCAGATTCGCACTGACCGCCAGGGTGCTCTTTAACCATCGACGCTATCACGGTCATGCTCCGCTAGCAACGGACATTCTCAACATGCCTCAAGCATACCCCGAGACTTAGATATCCGAGCCTTCACACAATTGGTGGATTGATTACATCAAAACCCATTTCTTCTTGGTTCACGTATCAAAAGTTAGGAATCAACGCTTAAAAACCTACTATAGGACTGTGTGCTTTGGAAGTTCATTATATACATTGTATAAATTTACTATTAATATAGGTTAATTGGATGTTAAAACGACGAAGATCCATGTGAACGAAAGAATGTGAATGCACGAATATAAATATGCTACATCTTGTATAATTATATTACTTATATAGTTTTAAAATTATTATTAATAATAAGTGTGGGTTTGCATAGCTCTGTGTAATATTGTACAGTTTTTTGTTAATGCAGTTGTAATGTGTTTATTTTATTTTGCTTTTGTGTCGTAAGTTTGTGGATCTATAGTTTTCTACGTGACAGCCAATTGCAGCAAATAGTATTAATATATAATAATAATAATAATAATTATTATTATTATTAAGCCCCTGATGGGACAAGAGATATTCGCAATTCCGATTCTGCAATTTCCTTCCGTCTTGGCCATTCTGTCAACAAATGCCTGCTGGCAAAATCCATCATCACTTATCTTTTACCCTGTCATTCTTTATGATGTACAGCGGCGCGTATGCGTAGTAGCTCGCCCCAGAGCGACGCTTCACGCGGGATGGCGCGCATCCCACTTTATAGCCATCATGAACATTTTCCTACTTATCCGCTTTAGTTACCTATTTTAATCGGTCATAGATCTGGATCAAGAAAAGCGCACCAACTGACCGGCCGTTTTCTAATCGTGTGCCTGGGTATTCCTTCCCCACCCATCTCGAACCGACTCCTCCTCATCTGTCATCGCGGATCGTCCAGCTGCCAGCGCCATCGGGGGCGCGGCGCTCCTTCGATTAGCTTCTCCCGGAGGCTTTGACGTTGCACGCTCCTGAGCAACGCCTCACGTAGGGCGACCCGCATTCAACTTAACAGTCATCTTGAACATTTTCCCACCTATCAGCGTTAATTACCTTTTTTTAAACAGTCATAGATCTGGATCAAGAAAAGCTCACCGGGTGACCGGCCGTTTCCGTGATGTGTGCCTGGGTATTCCTTCCCCATCCACCTTAAACCGACTCCTCCTCATCTGTCATCTCGGATCGTCCAGCTGCCAACGCCATCGGAAGCTCGATGCTCCTTCCATTACCTTCCCCTGGAGACTCTGACGTTGCGCGCTCCTGAGCAGCGCCTCATGCAGGACGGCCCGCATTCAACTTAACAGTCATCTTGAACATTTTCCCACCTATAAGCGTTAATTACCTATTTTAAACGGTCATATATGTCGATTAAGAAAATCCCATAAAGTGGCCGGCCGTTTCCGTGATCGTGTGCCCGGGTATTCCTTCTCCACCCATCTCGTACCGACTTCCTCTTCCTCCTCGTCCGTCATCTCGAATCTACATCCGTCACATATTTGCGTGGTCAGACGGAAGAGCAGGCCTGAGTCTCGCCACGTAAAATAAGGCATGAATTCAATTCAATTCATCCGAGTCTCGAATTTGTATGCAACTGCTTCAGCTGCCAGCGCCATCGGAAGCGCGGCGCTCCTTGGATCAGCTTCCCCCGGAGGCGCCGGCGTCGCACGCACCTGGGCAGCGCCCCTCCCCCTTTGGGGGCGCGCCCTCGGCCGCGGGGCGCCGCGGAATGCGGGCCGGGCGGCGGCGGCGGCGGCGGCGGCGGCCTCGATGCAGGGGCGCCCCACATCCTCGCCGCACCGCGCCGCGCCGCGCCGCGGAGGCGATGGCGGTGGCGGTGGCGACGCGCGCGCCGTTACTCCCGCGGGCGCGCGCCTAACGGGACCGCTCGCTCGCCGGCCGCGCCGCCGCCGCCGCCGTCGTCGCTCGCGATCGGCGCGGCGCTGTCGCGGGAGAGCGGCCGCCGCCGCCGCCGCCTTCGAACCCGTCCGTCGTCGCGACGCCCGGCCGTCTGGTAGGCGGTGCTGACGTGGGCTCTCTCCAGGCGGTTGGAATCGCGTTTCGATGGACGCTGCAGGACCGAAAATCGTGGTTTCGAGGGGATTGACCAATTTTTCCCAGTATTACCGGGTTTTGCGATATCTGGAGACGTTTAGTTGGGGGCTTTTATATTGAGAGGTCTGAAATTAATTCTTGGTGCGTTTCCTATGAAATTCCTGGCGGGCGGTGCTGTCGTGTTGTCTCTCCAGGCAGTGCCGGGGCTACGCAGTTTTGGCCCCGGGGCAATGCTGAAACGTAGCCCTCACCTCCCCCCCCCCACGATAAACATTTAAAATGTGAAAATGTGTGCCGTATCAAGAAACTGAGGTTATTTTATTTCAACAAATGATAAAAATTACAATGATTAAGCTAGAAAAGGCTTTTTGAAAAAAAATTTTAAAAAATATTTTAAAAAATAGTTTTTTAATATTGTAAAATTCCCAGAACTGTTGACATAGCTTTATTTCGTAGAGTTCTATCTTGTAAGTAATGTCTATAATCAACTATTAAAGGTAAAAATAATTCAAAATTTTATGAAATAGTCAGACTACGATAATGATTTTGTCGTGTTCTAATTTCTTTTTCAAGTTTTTACTATTTTTTCCCAGTCTGTCCCATCATTGGGTCCCTTTGAATTGCGAGGTCCCCCGGCGATCGCGGAGTCTGCCTGTGCCGAGAGCCGACGCTGTCTCCAGGCGGTTGGAGTCGGTTTCCAATGTACGCTGCCGGACTGGAAAACCGTGCTTTCAAGGGAACTAGTAAATTTTTTTCAGTTTTCCCAATTTTTGTGTTATCTGAGGGCATTTAGTTGAAGAACTTTCGTTTTGAGAGATCTAAAATTTATTCTTCATACGTTTTCTATGAAATTTCTGGGAGATAGAATTGCAGAATATGTGCATTACAGAGTAAAGACATTTTATTTCTTTGTAATTCTGAATAGAATTAAAATAGAGAGTAGTTTAGTTGTTTCCTGAGAATCTTTCATTTACTTTTAATTTTTAAGTTATTCCACGTAAGTAGTGTAGAACACATTTATATTTCATCTTGGAACTGAAGAGTGCTGATAATACTCCTTTTTTAGTTACAATTGGATAGCTAGTACATTTTCTTACTAAGTTATTTTCCATGCAGTTTGCAGTTTTCTAGAAGAATGAAACTTTTAGCTAATTTCTATTTCTCAAGCGAATTACTATTATTATTATTATTATTATTATTATTATTATTATTATTATTATTATTTGATTTAAGTACGAACAGTATAATAAAATAGTGAGTTAGAAACAATCTCAATCTGTAACATTTATATCAAATTGAATAATGATGTTCTGAATATTGCTCAGTTTTACTTCATTATTCATTGCGTGTTCTTGTACGTTGTGGTTACTGTACTTGGGAATTGTTCGAGCTCACTGGCTGAGAGAACAATCTCCCTTACATCGGGTACAACGTTGACACATCAGTGTCGACAGCGTCTAACGCATCCGGTCACTCTCGTGACCACGTCAGTGAACTTTCTTCGAATCTTGAATATCGAGTTTTTCTAGGTCAACTGTTAATGCTCCGTGCTTTTAAATGAATGACGCCAAGAGCGCGTGCTTCACTGTCCAAACACACAAGTTTATCGAATAAATCTACAAAATGTAAAATATAGTTTTGTATTTTAATTTTATAATGTTTTCTCTTTGTCTTGAGATAGTAGTTAAATTTACTCTCTCTCTCTGCTCCTGTCAGATGCATTGAGTTAGTACCAGTGGTTTTCGCTGCGCTGTTTATAATGCCCGCCCCCTGGTTTGAAATGTATTATTCACTACAAAATACTTCGCAGTCTTATTATTGCAAAGTAAGAAGTACTCTACATTTGTTTTATGCATGTCACTAGTCATAAAACGAGAAAATACATTCGTATGGAGAGTAGAGAAATTAACGTTCTCGAAGCAAGCATGTGTGAAACTTGCTAGCTTCTTCCCTCCCAACTACAGGAGCTTGCTCATGAAAGCGTACCGGAAACCGCGAGTTAACACGTTCTCTCTCAAAGTATGCGTTGCTGTTAATAAACCACAAGGGCTCGTGCTGCTATAAAAGCACTCATTCATAAAACCATCAGCGTCTAGAACGTTCACACTTAAATTTCTTCTCTCTAGGAAGAAGAAGCTAATGAATTTGTATGCAAATGTTGTCGTGTTGTTTCGACACTCACAGGTAGTACTTCATGCACTCACGGGGCATTACTCTGATTCCATTCTGAAAATGTAACTGTTGGTGTCAATACGTCAAGAATAAACTGAGTACTCATTCAAGAAAACTTTCTCCAAAAACATTTTAAGCGTATTTTGTTACTAATTATGCACTAGCATAATTATGCACTAGCGTGTGTCTATTCCTACAAATATTTTTTTCTGACAGAAAATCTCAGAAAACTCAAAACTATTTCTATTATATTTCTTGATTATATTTACAATACAGGAAGAACAAAGAGAGAGATTCTGAATTGTCCAAATGGAAGGAGACCACTTTAATCCCCTTTGCTAAATGTGAAGTTTTATCCCTGACATGCTTAATGAAGTGAGTTGAAATAAGTTTGAAGTTGTTAGAATCTGGCTAAAATTCTTTTGGTTAGGTTTATTTCCAGCCAAAGCCGGTTAACAGGGTATTTCTTGAACCATAACTACGCATTAACACCCTAGTTGACTTTTCGACTCATGACTGGACTGAAAGCGCAGTCAATAGCGACTCGACACGCGAGTAAGGCAGGAACACATATCGATGCCCAGGGCGCGTTTCGAACACTCGACCCTTTGCTGCGAGGCTCCATTGCCACCACGGTCATTCAAATTGGTGTCAGCTTAACATTTGAATATTATTTTATTTATCGTATGACGAACTATCGGGGATTCGGTGCACTGATTGTGAGTGTGTGAGTGAGTGTTCAATCCGGGCATGTCGACGACTTTGATGATTAGTCGCGACGTGTCTCTGGAGGTGAAGGTGTTTCTCACCATTGGTACGTGAGATCCAGTGCCGATCTGTATGTCGACGTGTGGATTTCTCCCTCTACGTGTTTCCTCGAGTGGGACTTCGCCTCAGCAGTGACAAGCTCTAATTTCCGAAAAAAAACTTATTTCATGTACCAGGAGGTGGAGCGCCGAGAATGAATGTATTCTCAATAAAGTGTATTCTCGGTTGGAATTACTTCATCAGTCGGAGGAGGTTCGGATAGGAGTCTCGAAATTCATTTATATGACTCAAAATTTAGTCATAAATTCGCAACGGAAAGGGTTATTCATACGACATCGTCGTTTGATCTTGATGTCGTATATATTTTTACATAAGACAAAACATGTAGAACTGCAAAGGGGGCGAAATTTAAAATATAACCACATTGTCAATACGAGATAATTGCGCCCAATTCGATGGCAAGAAGGGACCCGAGATGCGGGAAAGGTCTTGATCTTTCCAAAGCGAAAAAGAACCGTAGATAGATCGCCAAAGGCGCCGCAGAGAATGCAGTAGAGGTGAGCGGCGGTTGCCGTTGTAGGGTCATCGATCGCAGTCGAGAAATTATTTCCTTCCAGAGAGTTGGTTGATGAAGCGGGCCTACCTGGCAACTCGAGAGTCGATGGTGCTTCTCGACAACTTAGAATTTTCCGAAGGACAAGCGATGCAAAATTACAGAATAACTTTATAAACAATTCATGCACAACCTTAGTATCCCACGATAGCAGACCACACCAGCGAACACCATTATGGATCTGATCTACGCACGCGTAATACATCTGAATCGTAAGCCGTATGTCTCATATTTCCCACTTCCGTACTCACGTTCCCCGGTAATTTAATGCCATTGAAAGAATCGACGATAAAAATAAATACATTCATGAAAATGTGTTCCATACATTCCCCGTAAATTATTCCCATCGACGAATAAAAAACGCAAATAAGGAAACAGTAATGTACAGATGCTACACTCTCCAGCTTTTGGAATAAATAATACACACGAATTGAAATAAAATAAGGTTTTCTGTACAGGATGTCTCTGCATGAATGTTACAAACTACCAGGGCACGTGGATGAGTCGAAAATGATCACTGTTTGCCAACGATTGTATAGTTGGAAATATATAACGGAATTATACTGATATTTTCTTCTCATTTTTAGACAACCGCTTATGCACAGATGTTCGGCAGGCCACGTTCTGAGGCAGCTAAGGAGCTTTCATAGGCCTGCCGAATATTTGTGCATGTGAGGTTCTGGGCTATGATGAGCAAACGTCACCATAAAGTCATATAACCCCGATGTACCCAATTTCCCCATTTATATTCATGGTCAAAAAAGATAATTTTTGACCCCTCTACACGTCCTAAACCAGGGTTGTCCACCTGGTTGCCCGCAGTGTAATTTATTGTGGCCCGCGAAAGGCTATTACTCGAAACGTGAACATCCCTTGCGTCCATGTGGGGCGAGAACATTGCATGTCTAGAGCACGCGCCCTGTGGTGGTCAACATTCCCTTAATGTAAAAGTAGATTAGATTAAAGATTTTTTCTAGTAAATTATGAAATTCAAAATCATCTCAATGTGTTTCACTGCGTTATGCATGGTACAGCCGTTTGTCACGTATGGTATCACCCCCCCCCCGCAACCCCCGTTTCACAGCAGCCGAGCGAAATACCGAGATCAACAATACGAGGATACGTGTGGATCGCCCGGATAGTGAAAATATGGCCCGCAACCATATTACAGGTTTTAGTTGTGGTCCTTGAGGCCACGCAAGTTGGACACCCCTGCCCTACACGATAGTAACATTTGTTATGAGACACCTGTACGTGCCACCACAGCCTACTGTGTTCTAATATGATTGCGTAGGCTTCCGCGGCCGGAATTCATGTTGTTCAGGCTATCCGGGATGAGCCGCGTCGTCGATTTGGTGGCTGACGTTTCGGCCAACATATTGTGGCCTTCCTCAGAGCGTACTGCTGCAACACTACGACGCCACCAAATCGACGACGCGGCTCATCCCGGATAGCCTTGACAACATACTGTGTTCTAAGTCCAAAGAGCCAGTTGGATTATATTTTCTTAGCAGCCATCGTCCGTCGTGTCAAGCCGCCCCTTCCTCGTCCGTGTTGATTACGCTAATCGACATGATGAAAAGGGCCATAACGATACCTCGTTAACGTCTATCTTATGTCAAGCTACATCTCTGACCTATTAGCGCGAACCGAATCCTCTTCCACGCCCCGTTGTTGTTTTCACTAAATTGATACTGGTAGTGAATTAGCGCCTAAAGGAATTACCTTCGAATAAACATGGTCACTTTCACTCCAACTTTACGATCCTCTGCTCATAAAATAAATAGAAAATCAAACTGTACATCGGAAGTGTAATTATTTTTCTCGTAGTTGCATCGCTTATTGAAAAGGTTTATGTTGCGTTAAAACGCAATGCATCACGTAGTTCATCAATTTTAAACGCTTTGATGGAGTCAACTACAGACTAAACGACATAGTCTGCGGAATTATCATAACTTGTCATAGAAACTACAAAACTATTTCAAACAACCTGATTTTCTACTCTTTTACGTAGTAGTTTCCTTGTCCTGTCAAGACTGCGAATTTGCATGAGTGATTACCTACAAAATTTCTTCCTCCATTATCTATTTAAACTTCATGCATAGGTTTACATTTGAAAGGTGGCATGGTGAAGGAAACAAGAAAGAAAAGTAAGGAAGTCACTGACTCCACCTCAACACAAGAAAATTAATTTGTTAATGTCATGTTCGTCCCCTTTCCCCTTTTGCTTTGTCCGAACCTCTCTCCTTCCAGCCCTCCTATCTTTCTATTCTCGCCAAACGAGTTTCTCTGGAAAGAAACCAAAGTGTCCTGCCCCCAAATACCTCCGTTCGACTCTCGCGAGTTCCAGCCTGTAATTGACGGACGCCTATGTCTCACATTGACAGAGCAACACGCCTACGAGCGGTTAGCGAAAGTAGCTTCAGCAACGCGGGTATCCATCACACGGCAGGATAGAGCGGTATGCGGATGGAACGGAAAGGATGGAGCAGGACACACTTGATGGGGCCGGATAGGAAATAGTAGATCCTTGAATTATGAGGCCAGCTCTTAGTAGCATATAAATAGGAAATCAAAATAGAAAACCACTGCGCGTTCTCTCTCTCTGGCAATATCCGAGTGCTCGCTTCAGATTTCCTTTTTTACTTAACTATGTATTTTTTAAAGCACTTCCTTAGTGACAAGTGAAGCTACAATATTCGTAACAGACTCGTATTTTTGGTAATTTAATTTATTTATTTTCGACCGTTAGGCTCTCTCAGGATCTCTACTGAACACACTTGGCAAATGCCACGTTTGCTTTTTTATGATTTTTTTATAAATGTTTCTTTATCTTATCAAAATGTTTATTTATTCGGTCTTCTGCCCAAGTTTTTTTGGTTCATATCTTGAATTACATTAATTGACACTGCGGCGTTTTTTTCCTGGAAGTCTTTTAACTGGCCGAAGTCTCTGGTCTGCTGATCCCTTTTCAATTCAATTCAGTTCAACGGAGTCTTATGTTACGCACGTGGCGAGGCTCAGGCCATTAGATCTGTTTTTCCACGAGACCTCGCAAACTTTGCTGTTGTGCAGCGAACGTAGGGTATTTTACTCGGAGGAAGAAACAGGCGAGTAGAGTTTAGTTCAGAGTCTTCTTTAGGTTTTGGGATCTTGTACTTGCAGTAAATCTACAACATGAAACAATAGAAACGCGGTGTGGTCTACGAGTCCACACTTGTGCAATATCACGGGTACTTTTCTTTCTCTCCCTGGTGGGCGCCTGAGCAATTGCTCTGATGGCCTCCCACGGGTGTAAAGCCAGTAGCCACAACACAAGAATCGCGTTACACGCATCCATCCAGAACCTGAGTAAGGCCAGCTCGAGACTACCAACTTTGCGGATTGGTACCAGAGCTGTTTACGCCGCTCATTGCGTTTGGGACAAGTCCCTCCTCAATACACATGAATGTCAGCACTGCCACGACGGAGCCAAAAGCCTAACTTCGGAGCACCCGGATTGGTACATTCGGGAAGAAGAAGGGGGAGGAGACCCCATCCCTCTCCTTACTGCGATCTACCTTTGTTAATGATATGTCACCGCGAATCTGGGCACCCTGGTGGGAGATTCCAATTTCCTGCCAGCGCTTCTCTATATGGAATCATCCACATAATACCGTGACTCGAACCCTACTCACAGGGACAACATGGAACAGTCGGCTTTACTTCCCAGAAGATAGCATGCTATCTTCTGGCTTTAACTGCCAGAAGATAGCATGTTAAAAACTAATATAATTAATGTTTAATCGGCAGAGAAATACCATATTGGATAATGTGAATGTAAAGCAGTGGTTCAGTTGATAATTCAAATGCTGTATGAGGAGATCTGTGGACAAAGCTCATTAATCGTGACGGAAAGTATTACTGAAATGTTACAAGAAACAGGCATGATTTTGTATTTATCTGTATTCGTATTTAGCCATTATATATCCGGTAAAGGGCAAATGGCCTCCGCGCCGTTAGATCCTAGGGTTCCTAGTCAGGTCATCCAACCAGGAACCCGCGACATCTCGAATTCGCTTAACCTTTGTGATTTCACGTGTTAACGAATTCGACTAGCGACGCCGGTTTCACGGTTGGGGCCTTTCAGTGGAACCATCCCAGCACTCGCCTGGATGATCAAGGGAAACCACGAAAACCCCGGTCAGATGGCCGGCACGGGAATTGAAACCGGACCTCCCGAATGAGAAGACAGCACGCTACGCTCTGAGCAACTTCGCTCGGTACAGGCATGATAATAGATTGAAAATTGCAAATGGTGATTGTTATTATTTTGTTATATAAAGAAGTGATTGGAAAGAGACCTATATCTCCAGGACTTACGCGTGCGATCCCATAAAAAGTTGAGGGGCGGGACGGGCGTTGGAGGCGGGCGCCAGGCGCGCGATTTAAACAAGCGAACGCAGCAGGAGCGCAACGAGGAGCCTGGGGCGGAGAGCGCTGCTGCACGTTGCCAAACAGCCTTATCCAAATCACATTGCTCCATCGAATGAACTGACATTAAGGAATTCCGTACGTGTGATTTTGCAGTGTGACCAGAGGAATTAAATGCGAGCGTCGATAGGCAAGAGTTATGCTCCAAGAGCGCTCACATACAGCCGGAGTGCCACGTCTTTTTTTGGATTTGTCTTTACACGCAGAAAATCTTTGAACTTCCTACTTTAGCCAGTAGTTTCACCGTTTACGTATTAATAACACATAATTACATGACGAACGTTGTATGACGTTTTGTGGTGTAGTCCGTGACGTTGCGGACTTGCACTCTTATTGCTGTTGAGCCTGTGAAGCTCAAGAAGGTATAGACTCTACAGTCTACAAGGTGTGTATTTTCTCGAAACGTGACGGAAAGTGAGTAATTTGGCGATAGCGTTTGTGCAAACGTATTACATGCTTTATAGTGTGTGTAATAAATATCCAGACTGGTTTCTAAAATAGATATTTGCTCCATATTCGCACGCTGAATAATCGACAGAAAATTTAAAAATTAAATTATCTAATGATGACACAACCGTCTTCAAAACATTGCCATATACAATAAACTGACATACTACAAGAGTAATAGTATTTCTTTATGTATTCCGGGTGAGATTGTCTAATAAATGGAAACTTACATAACTTAACTAACATAACGTAAAAGGATAATTTCTCAGATGAAAATTACCCTTTGTATTTCTCTCGTAGAAATATTGTTATGGAAAATTGACGTCAGCAAAGGCGCAAATGCTTGGATAGTTTTGCGTTTTACCAAGATTCGTATTTGTCTGTTTGCATTTCTTCTTACTTAGTTGTCTTAATTGTTGTAATTTGCATTTGGTCTCAGGCGCAAGAATCAATCAGACATGATTGTAAATTAAATGATGTCGGAGGCTTCCGCGGCCAGAATCCTAATCTGGGCTGTCCGGGTGACGCCGCGACGAAGGCTGAGGTGCCGATGTTTCGACCTCGTGGTCTTCTTCAGGGCTGTAGTGCGCCAGGATGTTGGTCACCTAGCCAATCACAGCCTGGCCCATCTAGAACATATGAACCGGAGTGCCCAACATCCTGGCGCACTACAGCCCTGAAGAAGACCGCGATATGTTGGTCGAAACGACGGCATCTCAGCCTTCGACGCGGCGTCACCCGGACATATTACAATTTACATCATGCATGTAAATTGTAAAATGTACAATGTACTTTTCCGGCAATTTGTTTAGTTGTTTCCCCCCTCGTAGTTTGTAGCTTTGATTTCATGATATCATTAAAAAGCATGTGAGCAAATGAAATAAAAAATCTCATATCCAAAGTTGTGAACGAATGATCTATTTCTCAACCTGTAATTGTGTGTTCAATAGATTCACAAACGTAGTGATGAGATTAATTATATATTTACTAGTTATGTTGATTGTCTGTTGATAAATTATGTTATTTTCAGTAGCTTATGTTTTAAGACAATTAGTAGAATGATTTAATACGCAACCAGTCAATTGTATTTCAGTGTAATTTTAATTATAGAAATATAAAACAAGTTATTTCTATAATTAAAATTACATGAAATACAATTGACTGGTTGCATGTTAAATAATTCCACTGATTTTCTTAAACATAAGATACTTAAAATAACATAATTAGTGTGATTAATTATTGTAGTTTGTGACCGGCGAGTTTTGCAACTTCAAATGCCGTGTGTTGGGCTTGGCGCCAGACTAATCATCCAAGATGGCGGCGGTGGTGGTAGAACTCGCTACCCGGCAGCGGTAATCGCGGGCGGCGAACTCTGCACTACCTGATCGCAAGTCGCCCCCGCCGCCGCCGCTCCTGGGGAAGCGCCGTCACCGATGACGTAAAAAGATGGCGCCTCTATGCGTGACGTAGTGTCTGGGTGGTTCCTTTCCCGGCCGGCCCAACCTTCAACCTTGGTGAAATGTCACGGAGCGGCACCGCACGCGTCGAAGGCGGTAGGGGTGTCCACGAAGCCGGAATCGAACATTACTGGTTAGGTAACGGTGCCTCTCTGTTGGCTGACGCCGCACATTCCTGTTGTTTCGGGAAGTACGTGTGCGTATTCCAACTGACCCTATTTCACATGTTTTTCGTTATTCGTGTCAACGATCGGAACTTGTATAAAACAGTAAATTTCAATTGTTCTTGCGAGCTTGAACTTTCTAAATTACAATAATTAGTTTTATTTACTAGATATACGATTCAAGTTCTTTAAAACGAACAATAGTTTCTTAAAAATCAGAGCGTATTTAATGGGATATTTCTAAGGAATTTTGAAAATGTTCAAAAAATAATTAAAACTAATAGAAGCTAGGCTTTAAGAATGTTTTCTGTTTTAATAAAAAGTATTTTTAGATGCACAGATTGGAAGCAAATATTGGTATTTTAATCATTGACCAGACATTGTCAATAGAACTAGAATTACCATTTAGTCTGTCAGTTCAAAGTAGAACTGAGAGCGTTCTCCTCAGGAAGCAGATTGAGCATAAGAAGTTGGGCAAATGGAGGAGGACGCTGATATTCAAACCACAACTAAAATAAAACCAATAAATTTTAAACTAACGTGATTAACTCTCTCTTTTCCCTTGCCATTATCCAATTACTTGAGGTCACCAACTGCACGATCAAATCGCTAACGGTATTTTCTAGGTTCCATTGCGCGGGAATAATATCCTCAAGTAGTTGAAGAAGGCGCTTGTATTGAAACTTCTACTATAAATGTTGTTGGACGTTTATTTGGCAACATTTTCTTTGAGTCTTACTTCTCTTTCTCAGATATCTGAAATATTGTCATGAGAAATGCAAAATATGTTTGCCAAAAATACGAAAGAAAAAAATTGAATTTAAACATTTTTAAGATCAGTGTTATTTTTCTTGAAGTTCCTTCAAGTTTGTTAACGCTTAAAAACATGATCACCATCGAATACTTTTTACTGAATATCAATGCAATTTTCTGCTAATCTCATTTGCTTCGATTACATATTCATCACTTTCTAATAGTAGAATGTCTTCCAAGTTTCTGGATGCGAGTTTGAATACTTGAATGTTTCAATACACTAGTGAATGCGATTGTTTTGCTTCGATTCTCTCCATGCATCTTGTCACTTTTGCTCTAAAAAGAAGAAAATTCAGTTGTGTAATGTTTCAGATTTGTTTTTGTAGGCATTAACAATTGTTTATATTTTAATGCTTTTTCTCGATGTCTTACCCAAAGTTTGCTTCTGAGGACCAGTAAGAGCTTTCTACCCATTAAAACATTCAAGTGAATCCCCTTAACTATTAAAGACATGATAGAATCGCCTGGGATCGAAAAATAAATTTTCATACCCTTATTTTTCATTGAATAGCAGTTTTTCTGTATTTTTTTTCGTTAAACAGACTTTTATACTGTCGTAAAATGGGAATGGTGCGTAAAATGCACATAAATTGACGTCTACTAATGCACTACTCAAAACTAAATGTTTCATACATGTGAACTCTAGTGCCATCTCCTATTTTATTTCGTGTATTACAACATAAGAAACATTATTCGGGTCACTTGGGTTCATGAAAACCTGGTTGCAGGGGTCTAGAGCATGTCGTTTGCGTGTTATGCACGATTGTAACATGCGCTGCGGGCTGCAGGAGCTCCTGGTGTTTTTTATATAATTGTCACCACCCTGTCGTCTTTTTTGGATGCAATTACGCTCGGAAATATGTTCCGTAACAGTAAAGAAATCAAAGTTGTGGCCTTGTTACAGAGTAATGAATGTATTTTAATAATTAAATTTGTTCATCCTGGTGTTTTGTGTATACAATTACGCTCGGAAATATGTTCGAACTTCTATGTTACGTTACCCCTTAAATCTAATACTGGTCAGGGGGCGGTAATTACATACCCAGTGGGGGCACGTGTAGGGTTTTGTTCTGTAAGTTTTCTGTAAATGGTTCAAAAACGTCTTCTCTTAGTGTATTATTTATGGAAGGTATTGTATAACACCTGACTTCATTTTTTTAAATTGACATATATTTAAACGAAGTTCATATTTGGGTACCAATTATTATACAGGATATAATTAAATTCAACGTAAAATAGAAAATGTATTAAAAATGCTAGATTTTAAGTAAATATAGAATACATATGAGGCATATAGGTCGGTGCTCTGAGCAGGATGTTCAGCATTTCTAAATTCAGCCCGAAACAATCTTTCCTTTGGTTTTTGCAAGTTATTCCCGCAGGTTTGCGTTACGTCCGGATAACTTTGGATCAACGAAACATTGCTTTATGAAGGAGATATTGAAGGGGTATCTCACCTACTGCCCTACCAAATGTATCTACGATGTAGGTGAAAATGCAGAACTGCTCTCTCTACCCGTTCTACCATCACGCAGAATTCTCCATCACAAGGTCTGTTTTTGACAAGATCACGTCGTGTCCGCCAACTTCTCGAGTTTGCCCTTTGATGCGTAGGGTACTGCGTGGTAACCAGATGCCAATGGCATGACTAGAAGATGCCCGGAGCGAGGCCGGAAAAATCTGTGAAGACTCCACGACTCCACTCGCACTGGTTGGCCTTGAAAACCACGCCCGCGGCCAGCCGAAACCGACGCGGTGTTTTGTTCGTCAGGAAAATACCTCTCCTTACGAGGAGGATCCTGCGCTTAGGAAAGCTTATGTGCCCGTAAAATAGCTTTCACTCTCTTTTTTTTGACGAACTAAAACGCTTTCTATCCAAAATATACTTTTCTTTAAGTTTTTATTCTGAGAATTAATTGAGCAAATTTGTCCAAGTTGTTTTAACAAGTTTAATCACATTATTTTGATATTGATGGTTTAAATACGGTTATACTCATGCCTTACCTAAAAATTCCTATTTTTCTTTAATTTCTTCACACCTTTGTTATTATTCACCAGAAAACTTTCTAAGTGTATCCATGTGCGTTAGCCAATAAATTTCAAGGAAAAAACTCAGTGGTCGCGTTGGAAGTCCAGTTTCAGGAAAATCCCATAATCAGGATATAATTAGGATGTGTCATTCTATTTATCCCAGAAGTTGTTACTAATTTCCAACACGCGCAGAAGTTGAAAGAAAACTGTGCAGTCTCCGGCCATGTGTAACAGAGTATGATTTCGTTACATTCTCATGAACTCGAAAATAAAATAACACAGTATTACTAATTTCAAATATGCGGACAAATTGACGGAAAATTATGCTGCCTTTCGTAATGAGAGTTGTGACCTTAGATCCCATGAGCTTGAGAAACACACAAAACAAATAAAACAGTTACTATTTTGATTAAAAATGCAAATATTTGATTATGTTAATCCGCAATCTCTTATATTGCGCGTACCAACTGAATTACCATTTTCAGAGCATCACTGCTTAGACTCAGCTGACGGCATGCGACAGTAAAACTCCAAGGAAGAGACCGCGCGCCATTACATATTTAGTCTTCACGTGTTGCGTTATCGAACAGTTTTTGCCCTCAATGTTCATGGAGATTATTTTTGTTGAAATATTTAATTTATTGCACGGTCATAAGAGTGTATTTTAGATGTTTTTACGAAGTGAGCATGTTACTTTTTGGAAAACCATTTTGTGTGCAAAAACCATTTTGTTTTGGAAAATAATTTTGTGTTGGTTTGTTCAGTAGCATTTTTCCTGATGGAGGCTGATAGTTAATAGCTAAATTTGTAGTCTGGGTAATATTAATGAATGATTACGTAAAACTCATGTTAAAGTGACCTTACAAACAATGTTAAACCTTTGTACCGCTGACGCTTGTATCTCCTCGTAAGTTTTTAACAGGCATTGGCTCCGCCCCATGTATATGAACATTAGCTCATATTCCAGGAAACACAGTAAAAAAATTAATATAAAATAGCTTTGGAAAGAAATAATTTTTTAATTGATGCGAAAACATTCTCTGGAGTATAATTTAAATTATCCGAAGCCCAGTTATGCGAATATCCCATTACCCAAATTTATGTGGAAGCAAAAAAATTAAAACCGAAAGAGGTGGAGATGGGGAAAAGTAGTGTCAAGATGAGGGATGTAGAAAGTACAGAATATAAAAGCAATATTTGAATAAGTGTTATTCTGATAAAATTTAAACAGGTAACAACTGAAGTTCTTTTTTATTGATTTACAAACTCCTTAGTAACTTACTACGAATTTACAAATATTCTAAAATATTTATTTGTTTATTTATTAAATTTAATTAATAAATCTATAAAAAATAAATACATATATTTATTTATTTATTTATCGTATTTATTATTTTGCGTTTCCAGACGCGTCAACAGATAATGTCACTAGTTCTGTAAATGTAGTGTGTGGATTTTTTGCGGGAGGTGGCAGTTGTCTTCCCCCTTGATGGCGAGATCCGGCGCCGTCCTACATTTCTGTTTGCGGGTTTTCCCCCGACCAGATATCTCACACCAGAATGGCATTGTCCCAGCCGCGGTAAGCTCTTAAGCTACCGATTGGTCTCCCGACATGTGTGGTAATGTAGTGCATATTAGTGTGTGAGTAAGTAAGGAGTAAGAATAGGGCAAGGGAGTGCAAGGAAACTCTGCACGCGGCCCGTGGTCTATTTGTTAGGGCTCTTTCCGGTATTCTTCCGATATTGATAGGAGAAACGACAGAAAACAACCGATCAGAGCGGCCGGCCGTTAGATATCTCCTGCAAACAGCGGTTGAAATACACCTAGCTGTCAACCTAGAGTCCTTAATTCTGTCATCGTCCGGACTCGAACCTTAGGATCTCCCAGTCATGGAGAGTGCAGTGATACCAATTGATTCCCTGAGCCGCTTTTTGTAACCGACACGATCGCATTTCCATTCGGAAAACTGAAGGTATTCTGTACACTGAACGCTGCATCTGTGATTAATCAGCCCCGAATGCTCATCCAGTGTACGTGGCCGGCAGTGAGTGTATCGTCGCTGGTGACGTGCGGTCAGCGCGTGGCTGGTGGCTGTTTCACTTTTATCCTCACAACTGAAGCGCTTTCCGTTTGTTTGCGCGCGCCGAGGCGGGCGTTCCCGTTACCCAAGCGGCTGCAGCAGCGCGCGAGCGCCGCTAATTGCGCAATTTCCTCGTTCTTCGCGCGATCGCCGCGCCGCCCCGCGATGCCCCATTGTTTTTCGAACAGCTGGAGGGTCAGGGTCCCGTGATCGGTTCCACTGCTGATGACGTCAGTTGAATAACTGTGCGATCGAGCGGTGAAAAATAATTATTTTCGCAAAATTGAAATTGATGTCGTAATACCACTTATGAGTTTTGCAGGCGTTCTGGTTACGATTCAAATAAGATTTTCTTATACTTTTTTACATTTCTTTTAAACTTAAGATATTTTTACTCTTTAATAAGAAGCCACTGTTTCAGTTTCCTCTTGGCAGAATAATTACTCCTGACAGTGATACATAAATCTTCCCTTATCGACGTTCAATTGGGTGTTGAACAGATTGCGAGATAAAGGTTCTAAGCCGTAGGGCATAGTTGTGAATAAACCAATTATTTTTTGTTGTAAGATAATTTTGAGAGAGTTTTTGTTGTGTTTTGCAAAGTTCTTTGGTTTCTAGAGTTGAGGTAATAATTGTTGATGAAACTATCTTGACTTTGTTAAGTTGAATGATGAAGTTTTACGGAAGGTACCGTGAAATTTTATTTATAACTTGGAGAAAGTTATAAAAAATTGTGAATTATATATTTTGAGAGCATCTCCAGTTTAAATTCAAAATAGTTCAGCGCAAATAGAAATTAATGAGTTGGATTGCGAACTGCAGTTTCATGCATTGGAAACTCGCTTTTAGAGAAAGGAATGCGAATCAACTGAGATTGTTGTTTGAAAGAACTCTGTCATTAATTCTTCGAAGAAAATATCTTTACGCTACCTTTTGGATGAGTTAAGCCACATGATGAGCCATTACGTTATTATTGACGAAACTCTTTCTTCTGAAAGATGATAGTGAGGATTTCAAATATACTTCTCTGGTACATAACATCACGTTTGTTTCAATGGTCGTATGATAAGAAGCGAAATTTACCTTATTCGTGTCAAGTGAATGAGACTTTAGTGACTTGATTTATCGCAGCTTGTTTACGAATATTCAAAAGTAAGGATTATTGTCGTTCAGTCTAGTTTTTATAATTTTAGTTATATCGTTTATCACCATGTTTTTCTGCACCACTGCATCCCAGTCTGGCAAACACAATCGTAAGTGAAATGTTAAAATATAAAATAAACTCATATTGGTTTTGAGAGCCGCAGAGCTCTATTAATGTAACATTGTCTGGCGCGTTCACAACCTCTCTGAAGTTATTAGGTACATTTTGAAAACCTTACTGCGTATTCTCTTCACTTCCTAAGAATGTATCCCAAAACGAATAATTTCATACATTCGAGTTCGTGTCTAAAGAAGGTGTTTTGTAGTGGGTAGTAGAACTACTTATTCAAGTTTGTATTCTATTCTGAAAAAAATATTCATAAGATTGCATAAGGTGATTCGTTTTTACCTCAAATTAATTGTTATATGACTATTCGCTTCAGAGAAGATTTCCAGATTTCTCACAATGTAGGTCTCTGAAGATTTCAGCTTTAATTTAGTTGCTAAGCAGTTTTTTGAAGTACTAGAAAAAAGTAGTTTCCCAGGGACAAACAATGAGGTACGCACGGAAAAAATTAGATTCGTAGACTCCCTTGGAGCACATTTGGTGGTTGGTGCGACAAGTGTCTTTCACTTGTGTGACAACTTTAATTAATGCTTGCAGTATCTCTAATGAGGTTCATTTAATGTACTACAGTAATTATTTCTCCCATAAGTCTTAAGAAAACTCGAAACTTACAATGAAGTATGGCATGACATCAGCAATCTTATCACTAACATCTTTATAATTAACACACTAAGGGATTTGGTTCAGAAAGAAGCTTCAGATTTTTTCTCACCCAAATTTCTTGATTTTTTCTTTATATGAAAGGTAGAGGGCCCTAGATTTGTTATCACTTGCTCCTATTAACCGGTTTAAATTACACTAAAAAACACTAAATTCTAATATCTTAAAATTGAGAGAATGAACTCTTACAGAAGTCGTTTGTTCATTATTCTGTCGTTTTCAAAACCAACTTAACTACTTGTAGTCTGTCTTGGTCGTTTTGGAGCAAGAGTTACAGTTGAGCTACCTTAAATGTTTTGTTGTTCAGCGAGAGCAAGAATTCGAGTGTGAAGAAATAGCGCAGCGACGATAACAAAAGTGATTTTAGTTATATGATTGAATGTTTTAAGTGCAAATATTATTGAGTGCTTATAAATGTAATGTCCAGCAATCCTCTGACATGTGCCCCTTTACAAAACAAAAATCAATAATTAGATTTTATAAGTGATATATTACGTTTTAAGTTACATATAGTAGAATTTACAGTAGTAGACTACTACATACACGTACAGATCATGGGAAGTATAAAACACTTCAATTACGTTTTCTGAAAAATATTCAACTCAATGTTCGTTGTCAATAGTGGTTTATTGTTCCAGAAACTTCCCTAATTTTGTCTTTGAGAATAAGTAACGTACCGCATGAAACTTTTTTAAAATTTTTCGTATAGTGCATATGTAGTACATTTAGTTGTACCTTTTCTATTGCTCATCCTTGTGACCCCGTGTGATATAACCGTAACGATTCGTCTAGTAAATACTTGTTTTTAAGATGTGTGTTTCCATCATGACCTCACATTTCGTTTGTTTAATCATAATCTAAATAAATAAATCGGGCATATTTCGGGACAAAAATAATGATATTCTTGGGTCACATGGAAATTATTTGTGTTCATGTTTTCATCTATCGTTATCTCTTTTTGGACATTACAAAGTAGTACGTCTTTTATCCCTTTTGTTGCTGACTCTGTGTTACGTATTTTATACTATGTTGCTGACTATGTGTTATTATGTCACACTCATATCAAATAAAGTAGAAGGGAAAGCTTATAAGTTTATTATTTGGAAGACGATAGTGCATCTCTAAATGGTGGAAGAATGGATTAAAAATATAAGTAATATCTGGGATAGAACGTTTCATTTGGTAAAGTAGCTCGTTATAGGGTTATCGTAAAGCCGTCAAAGTCGTTCCAAGGCCCAATTGCAGAATGCCCCGTGAGAAGTGCGTGCAGAAATGCGAGTTGGCCGTGACCGCAACTTCGTCAGTAGTTTGGATGAAAAGTAGGACAGTTACGAGAGTTCAAGATCGTGTATTCCTAGTTGTGTTGCTTGTTTACATTTTGTGGTTACGATAATTCTGATAACATTTTCAGCACAGGCGATGAGAAGAATTCGATAATATTAATCATGAGTTTGAAAAAGCCAGAATATATTAAATAGATTATTTCCCTTCATTTAACTTGTAAAATCTATTTATTTCAGGTAAAAATTTGCTCATTTCTTTAACGCACGCTTACCTCAATAATACAACGAAACATGATTTTATAGATAAGCTTGTAATTCTGAAAATACTTTATAATATGAAGAACAACAACTTTAAATTTACCACACATAATTAATTCATCTAAATCATAATGCAAAGTTTACATTGTAGTGCAAAATATAACAGCGAAATAAACGTAGAAAGAATATATTCATACTAGGATAGTTTACTTTGTCAGAAGCAAGACGTCTAAACGAAGTCTTTTTCTCTGTTCACAGATTCATCGGAGCACGCTGTCGCGGGTCTTTGGTAAATATTATATTTTTTTATCCTCTTATCTCCCTGCATATTTACAAATTATGCTATCAGTATTGCGATTGCTGATAAAAATTATGAATTTTTCCCGGGCTCATTGCGAATTTTTTCGATTTTCTGAGATACAAAACTTTCATTTTTCACTTAAGGAATTCGGTTATTCTGATTTAATATTTGTGCCAGAATGCTTCAAAGCATTTATTTGCAAGAGAACTACTTATTTTGCGATCTGGCTAAATTTAGTTCAGAGTCAGCATTGATGAGAGATCCTAGGGTTTGAGTCCCGGTGACGGCCCTTTTCGGCAGTAGCTACATAGCTAGGTCGAATTCAGACGTCGCCTGGAGGAGAATTCTAGCGTTCGGCTGCTGTGAGCGGTAGTTTTCCGTTGTTTCTCTGATCAATACCAGGTGAATTCTGAAGCAGTACCCTAACACACGGGCCTCGGACCAAGTGTGATCTTTCCTTACTCTTTATTGTACTACCCTCTCCCCTTAACACCCACTTAACGTGCTGTACATGTTATATTTACGTAACTTGCACTACACGTTAAACTTACGCGCACTACACTACCACACATGTCGTGAGACCGTTAGGGAATTTAGAGCTTGTTCCGGGTGGGGCGGAGCCCCACTGGAGGAGATATCTGGTGGGGATATTCCTAGCAATCCAACGTGCAGGTCGGCGGCGGATCTCACTATCCAGCGGTGAAGGAATCACCGTCCCCTCCCGAGATAAAACATGCACTACACAAACGGGACTAATGCCCATAGCAGTTGATCTATCAATCGTTGTGCGACTCATAGAGCCCCTCGATAGCGGGTGTGGCGGCTGCCCGGGGTTTGCGTGGTGGCGGAGGTGGAGGCGCTTGGCGCCGCTTCATCAGCGGTTCCTGCACCGGTGTCTGGGAGCGCTCCCGTTCCCGCACCGGGCAACGCCTCCACAGCGAAGCGCTTGCCGCCCTCCGCCTCGAGCTCTACCGCCTCTTCTACCATCCACCGCGCCCGGCTCTGCCACCCTTGCCGCTTGAACGCCAATCCCACCACAACTCATTTCCCTTCTTCGCCACTTCAACCGCTTCCTCATCAAGCTCAGCCCGCTTCCTCATCACTTGAACTTCCTCCGTCATCGCCCCGACCGCCGCCTCCGCCTCCACAATCTCCGTCGCCTCCTCCCAAACCGACATCCACGCCTTCGTTTCTGATTTCACCATTGCGGTCATCTTGCTACATCCACTATTGCCTGTGCTGCCGTTTTAGTTGTCTCCCGAAAGCCTGTCCTATACGTCACTTGTCTTAGCATATTCTTAGAGAATACGGTTAACACTGAGGCTAAAAAAAGATGTCTTCTGCATTGTTTCCCGGCAAGGCTTGCCTACTATCACCACTTCTTTTGCCTGCATCAAAGTGAGTTTCAACTCTACTACTCTCTCATCACATTGGCTATCATCACCAACCCTAATACGTGAACCGCTGCCATCAATAATTCGAAAGTAATGTAAAAACTTGCGCGTTGGCTGGCAGACGTATATGCTTATAAAATGCATGATTGGAACTGGTTTGTTTTTTTTTCATTTTATTTACACAGATGGTGAATACATAGCTCAGTTTAATATAACTATACATATGTTTGATGACTTAATAGCTAACTTAAATTAAAACTTAAAACTAATACACGGTTGAGGTTACCCATCGGGCTCCTCTAGTCGGGATCTAGTTCGGAGAATTTCCTGAGAAAAATGTGAAAGGGAAACTTATTTTGTATTCTGGTTCTATGTGATGGGTTTTTGCCGAGTCTGTGAACTGATAATGAAGGAATTTGGGATATGTTTGAGAAGAAGTTGGTAGCAAGATAGGTGATATGATGGTCTATGGTGTCTAGGTTGAATTCTTTATGTAATTGTTTATTGGAGACATACCAGGGGGCGTTTGAAATGATTCTAAGAAATTGGTTTTGAACAATTTGCAGTTTCTTTTGGTTGGTTTTTGCTGCATTTAACCAGATTGGGCAGGCATATAGGAGCAGAGGTCTTATTATTGCTTTGTAAATTTGCAATGCTGAATTGTATGATAATGGGCTGGATCTGTGTATTAATGGCTTTAATTGAATTAATTTGATTCTGGCTTGGGTGATTTTGGCATCTATATGCTGCTTCCAGTTGAGTTTTGTGTCCATGTTCAGTCCTAAGTATCTGACTGGTTTATTGAGAGGCAGCCAGTTGATGGTTGTGATTGGAACTGGGTAATTATTTTTTTCCTTCGGCGATGTTTGAAAGATTGTATGAATATTACGCATTTGGTTTTATCATTGGGTAAAATAGTTCATTATGATGTCGTTGGCGCCCGCAGGGTCATGATCTGCGCTGTCCGGGAGACACCGCATCGAAGATTGAGGCGCCGAAGTTTCGACCAACATATCGTCTTCAGAGCTGTAGTGCCACTAGTGTCCCTGTTTGCACTACAGCCCAGAAGAAGACTGCGCTATGTTGGTTAAAATGCCGGCACTTCAACCTTTGAAGCGGCGTCACCCGGTCAGCCCAGACCAATAATGCTAGTGAATAAATAACTCTCACAGAAAGGCCTATTACACACATGTAATACACAATTTATCTATCCTACCCCCTTTTTTAAGAGTTTATCTTTTCTAGCAGAATGTCTACATGATTAGTGGTACTATCTACAGCAGTAGCGATTAGGGTTATTCTAATTTGCTCTGATCGGTCGTTCAAAGCAGAAAGCGGACGAAGCGCAAGGGAGACGATTGAAGAAATTCACCAAAGTATTAGAATTGAAGTCACTATGGTTGACGAGGAAGAAGAAGGAGGAGAAAGAGGAAAAGAAGAAAGAGAAGATTCTGGTGAAAAAGAAGAAAGATAAGAAGAAGAAGATGATGAAAGTAATTGAATATTCATTTTTCTGTTTATTCTGTTATATAAATAAAGTAATAGTTTGTACTCATCGTATTGTTTATCAGACTGTTGCTAGGCAACCTTTACTGAATAGAATATAGTACATAATAAGCCATTTTACCGGCTCCGAACGCGTAAATGAACAGCATAAAAAAGCGATTGAATAAGAGGGCTATAACAAGTAACTGAAACAGAACTGATTTGAATTACGATGCTCGATATGAGACATTACTCTATGCGATGTCTTACAACTTTGATGAAACTAATTCCTTCCAAAGGTAGCAGCAGTTGGAAGAAACGTTTCAAACTAACGAAACATGTGTCGTCTACTACCGTCGCTCTAATTTGAGCTAAATGTCACGCCCGCCAGCAACGTCATCTCTTCACACCACTGCCATAGACTCGTGCTTCCGTCACGGTTGTTACTCCAGCCTCTCAACCCTCAAATCTACCGTTGCAATTGTTACTATCATCATTTTCCACGCTTTTATCACATGGCCTCCGTTACTTCTCGTCCATTTCGGTTATTATCGCTATTGTCAACAACACCACCAGCCAACAGCCGCTCGTCAACAGTGCTCCTTCCTCTTGCAACTGTCAGCTCTCAACGTTTCCAGGTGTTCCTAGCAGGTTTTGCTGAGTTTTGGATCAGTTGTAAGGGAGAAGAAATGAATCATGTTCTTTTCCTTTATGTGACAAACGTTCTAAATGAGTGAAATAATCCTCCAAAGGTTGGGGCGTGAAGAGGTAATTCTACTGTTTCGCGTAGAAAAATGAAAACTTTTCGACCACACACAATTCCAAAATGGAATTGACGAAGACACATTGCAAATCTGCTTTGATGCATTTTTATTTGTTGTTATGAAGGATAAAATGCTCCTAAATATAAAATCAGAATTTAAAAATTCTACTAAAAGTATCTACATTCAAAGGAAAAATCTAAACAATAAGTTACTCTTCTTTTAAAACAAATTCGACATGTTTTCACATTTTGTCGAAAAACGAGATTTTCGTGGGTAACTACACTGTCAGAAATTCCCACATTACTTTAATGTAAACACATTAAAAAATATTTATCATGAACGCACATTAAACTTAATGTAAACATCTATATTACGATGCAAGAGTCAAAAGCTTTACGGTCATATCTGGAAGGAATGAATGAATGATTTTGATATACCGGTGTTTATGAATACACGATAAGAATGATGAGAGGTACGGGAAACGGAGAACCTCATCTACAACAATTTTAACTTGTACATTAAATTAAAACATTAAGTACAATGTTACATTAAGTTTCAGGTACAAGTATGTTAATCTTCATTAGATTTAATGATATTTCTGACAGTGTACCCCTCTCCACCTGATCCGCCACGTCGTGTGTCGCACGGCGCTGTTGCGTCAGTGCCAGAGAGGCGCGGCGCTGGGGGCATGTGGCGTTTTCCGCGTGGGTGGCGGCGCGCCCGCCCTGGCGTGCGCCGCCGGTCCTCGGCCCCCGACGCCTTCGCACGCGCGCCCCCGCGTCGGGCGCTGCACTGGGAACGCGCCCGCGGCACAGTTAGTTCCCAGAGTAATTGTGCAGTAGCTCACCATGTTACTAGGCACACGATGAGATTCTGACCCGTTCGCAAACATTTATTCATGTACCGTTCGGGATCTCGGTTAAGAAAATTGTTTCATTTCCGAGCCTTCAGAGTCTTAGAGTCTTTCATTTCCAAGCCTTAAGTGTCTCGAGAATTAAATTATTTCACAATAAACAGAAAATAAAGATATGTTGGTACACAGAAATCGTAAGATGGGGAAAATATTTAACCTAACCTTATATTACTGATTCCGTTTCTTATTAAGTAAAAGCGTTTAAGCTCTCGACTTTGTTTCGAACTTCGCATTGATCCTTGTATGAATTGCATGAATTGAAAAAACCCGCTAGTTGACAATAGGGCGGCTCCGGATCTCGCTATCCCAAATCCCGAGCAAAACATGCACAACACTTACGGGACTAATGACCCTAGTAGTTGACGTGGCCGGTATCACTAACAATCAATCAACAACAGAAGTAGCCTCTCAGCCTTGTGTCATTATGGACGGTGTTTGGGGAGCAAGTTCCACATTCATGCACACTGTGATAAGACACAGTTACCGGCCACGGCTGAGGATTACGATAGTATTATAGATGATTTTGTGCTAAGGTACTAGGAATACATCGCATTCCACAACACAATTGGGGTATCTGGCAGGTCGGCCAATCCTGGTGTAATGGGTACCTGACATATACAAAACTCCTTCGCCACTGGGGATTCAGAAGATACGATAGGAAAGGCGATGCTTGAGAATGAAGGGTGGTAAAGCCAATAATGTTCCCAAAACAAGGATAAAAGTGTCGATGCCTATGCAGGGCTCGAACCTCGGATCCCATGCGCCGTGCTTCAGGTTTACTGCCTTAGCGACAGCAGCTGTTTGGGTCGCCTGCTGGGAGTTTTTTTATGGAAGTAACTCGTTACTCAAAGATTAATAACGAAGTGTTTTTCACATTCATTTCTTTCTTTCAAACACTCATAGTAATACCCAATGCTCTCTTAACTCGTGATCTAAAAAAATGTGTTGATAACATTTTTTTGTTACTATAGTTTGCATCAACACGTAGGTCATTAGCGACCACTATTTGGTTTAACGTTATGGTAACTCTGAAAATGATAAGATGTGGTGATGATAGGGGATGAACGGACGAACGCAAATACAGCCATGTCAGAGGTGGGACTCGAACCCGCGATCTTTCGGTGCGAGATCGCTACGACACTACTGCTTTAGCGATCTCATCCACCGGAGATCGACACCATTCTTTTTATTCGCACGCATTTGACTAAAACTCCTCGAACATAAACATCATCCATGCACAACGTCGCGTCAGTGATAGCAACATCAGGTGTTACGATACACTTGATCGTGACAAGTTCTCGGTGGCGAAGTGTCTTGATGCGGTTACGTGTGCCTCCCCGCCGCGCCGTGGGAGCGCCAGGCGCAACACTACCGCTCGCTTCCACCTTTTTACAGTCGACGCTGCTGCCGGTGTTTTATCGCCACTGTATGTTAATGGGACACGCCGCGATGAAAACAACGGGATAAAGGCAGATGAATGAAATGATGGCAATACAAATGTCAGTCACAACATTACAGATAGTATGCTTTGTTAAAAGTTTTATCTTCTTATGTGAATTTTATCTCGTGTTTCTCTGAATATTCAGTTTTGGGGTTAAATGGAGGGATATCTGTATCTGGCCATGTTTTTATTCATAAGCGTTGCTGTGGTACGTCTAAATGAAAGTAAATACTAATGAAACTTGCTTTATATTCAAGTAATGTTATGTTAAAATTTAATGTATGTAGTAACGTTAAACATAAAGAAATAAACTTGTCGACATTTGTGAATTCATCTGAAGAGATTTAAGTCTCTCTAAATTAGCAACTTTTGGTTTCAGTTGTC
Organism: Acheta domesticus; assembly: GCA_031308135.1. NCBI lineage: Eukaryota > Metazoa > Arthropoda > Insecta > Orthoptera > Gryllidae > Acheta > Acheta domesticus. Next base: position 49,964,309 of record JAHLJT010009436.1, read on the forward strand.
ATGCTAGAAAAGCAGTAACCCTCCCTTACGTCTGTATCCAACTATTACTTTGAGGGAACATGCTTACCGATTTAAAATTAACTGTTATCATTACAGATCAACATTACTATTCCAATTATGTTAAAGTTCAGTTTGTGCATGAATCCTTTAATCGATTGTCAGTAAATCACCCCACTGTACAAGTGGAAACAATTGTAGAAGAACCATTAATTCCAAACGTGCACCCGTTTACATACGTCTGGTTTCCTTTTTGAGGCGTACAATTGTATGTTCATGCCTTACAAAAACCTCGCTACTCGACGACGCACCTGTTTCTCCTCACGGAACAATAACAAGAATGAAACGAGAAAGCAGTTCTTCTTTAGAGAAGTCGTGGAAGAACAAGGCCTCTGGGTCGGTGTAGCGTATATGCTCCTGGTACCCTACAAGCAGAACTGTAAGGTTGGTGATAAAAGTGGGGAAAAGTAATCGTAGACAATGACTTGGACAAATACGTCACACTCCCTTTATTCAGGTGTCCGGGGAGGAAACGCCGAAACTTCGAAAATAAGCTCTTTAGGCAATTCTAAGCGTATTTTGTCTCATAAACTACGTGGATATTGCGAATGGTTGGGCCGCAATGAGCACTCAAAATTTGGTTTGAAAAAATGATATCTAGACAAAATTTTGTATTATGGAATTTTCCTTCATCTAAAATGAAATTCCCTTGGTGTATCTCCTAATGACATATATTTCGTTTTTTTTAAGTTAAGTTGTAATCCCCATTTTTCATATTCTTCAATTAACTTTCCATACCAATTTTAGATCGGTTGTAGAACAATATCAAATATTTTCTTTGTAATCTAAGAGATTTAATCAATATATCATTGTCGAAAAAAATCCGTTTATTGAAACAATTTATGCTTAATGATTTAGGTTATTTACATTTTTAAATTCAATTTGTTAATATTTTAATGTTTTAATATAAGACAATCAAAGGAATTGTTTCAAGGAACATTAAAAAATTACAAAATAAAGATCAGCAACACGTTTTACGAAACACTGAACTAACATCCCCTACCCAATGTAGCACTACCTTAAATCCCTTTTCCCCCCTTTTAGTGTCACGTAATTAATAGACAACCCCTTATTACATCATGCACATGTTACTAACAATAAATTAACACCTCTCCTGTCCTGTACTACGGTTCGACAAACCACTATGGGCTTCGGTCGAGTAGCGGTGACCCAGCCTCTCGGCTGTGAGATAAGGGGTTTGTGGGGTTAGTACGAAGACATCTCTTCAGCGAATATACTGGACTTCATAATTTTAGGATAGGATTTCTTATCGTCACACAGCAATAGATACTGGGACACATGAAAGGAAAGCACATAGTTATTATTTACCCGGCCGGGAATCGAACTCGCGAAAAGCGAGCACGCAAATCAACGAGCCATCTAGTCGAGCAAATTAACTCCTACTACATTTAAATTTAAGTTAAAGGAGGAAAATTGAGAACTAAAGAAATATTTTCAAATGATGAAGATTTAAGAACAGATTAACAATTTTTCTATAAAATTATTCAAAAAGTTGGTCAGTTAGAAAGTTTTCATCACTTAAATCTTCCAGTTAAATACTGATATCAAAAACTGCAAATAATTTGATCCAGTGAAATAATTATCGCTTGATGAATTCACGACAATATTCTGGTATGACACGGTCCGCTCGAGTTGCCACTATTCACAATATGCGACCTAAGTTGATGACTCACCTTATTGTCCATTCAAGATATTTAGAGCATCACCATCATTTACACCGTTATACCAACTGACAACTGGCACATGCAGAGTAGTCATACGAAAAAAAGGACGTTATAGAGAGGCGATTATCAGTATTATATTCTAAAAAGAACAAGTAATCAAAGAAAATAAATTTTTAACCACTGAAAACATTTTCAACAACTGAACCAATTGTTTCCAAATTTTGCACGAATACATTTTAGCGGCCGTAAAAAGAACCTAATGAGGTTGCAATTTAAAATGTGAAAATCGTGTGTTTTTATTACAAAACTTAATATACTCCGCCATGGATCTAGAGAACATTGCTGCCAGGCGATGAAGGGCTAGCTAGCTTGGGGGGAGGGGGCGGGCAGAGTGAGTGGGGGAGGCATTTGGTGCTAGATGGAGGGCCGAGCACTGCCGGAAGAGGCGTATGGGAAGAGCAGAACTGGCGAGATTGGAGGGTCAAGCGGTACAGAAAAAACGGGTGGAGCGTTTGAAACGGCTGGTGCGGGACAAAAAGGTAAAAATACTCGGGGTAGGCGCTGGATAATCATCAAGTCGTCAGAATCGATTATAAGAAAAGACTGGCTCGTAGGTAACTGTTCGATCGTAATCAGTCTTAGAATATTTGTAGAAATGCAGATTATTGAAGATCATAAAGATCGCGTTATCTCACATTATTTGAAGAAACTGTACCGTGGTTTGAATGCACCAGTTATCAAAAATGTGAACAATGAAATGATGTACAGGAATATATTCGTACTGTAATAGAATGTTCTGGCCAGTTTCTGGTCTTCATACGAACATTTACTGTGTGAGAAGTCCTATATTTAGAGTGCTAGGCTCCGTGTAGCAAGCAGACGTGAATTTTTCTATTGTAATTTCAGGTGTAACTTTGTCCTAAGATAGGGAAAACCGATACTTATACCAATATTTTTTTCAAGACGCGGTGTGAATAACTCGTGACGACAATCATTGTTCGTAAAAAACACTTCTAATCTTACACTCCACTAATCGACTACAATTTCGAAATTAACTTAAAAAAGTATGGAAGAAAACTATCACTTATCAGCATTATTACTTTAAGGATGAATATAATTTGAATAAGAGTTCTGTTTACTTTCGCGTCTCGCTCTTCTTTTGTCGCCCTGGGTCCTAAAATTACGTAAATACGGTCGTGAAGTGAAGGACAACTGTCGAAGAAACACGAGCTCATTATTGCTTCATTGTACCAACATAACAACTTGCAGAAAAAATGCGTAAGAATGTTGCGAAATAACAGAAGCCCAATATTACTTCATTGTAACAACGTAAAGTTTTGTCCGGTTTCCAGTCTTCATGTCGAGATCCATTGCCGTGTTCGCAAGACGACTTCACGCACCTACAAAACCACTTCACACCCAAAGCTGCAAACTCTGATTCGGGGCCTTTCGTAGAATTGGCACTTTGCGTTCAGAACTGGGGTGCACGCTTCTGTATCAATTCTTTCAAATACGCGAAGATGAAGTTGCATTTTGGTACATTATTAACCAAGATTACACAATGTTTATTTCTACAAGAAATCTTCCTAAGCCTTTTGCTCTCGCTGGAAATTTGATACTCTGGGTCCGGCCCACTGAACCACTGTACTAAAAATATGACCCTAAAGCGGACGGGCAATCTCGCGGAGTAGCACAAGCCCATCCCGTGTCTCTTTCTATGATCAGAGTTCTGCAGAGACGGATTTAGACATTCACTTGCTGGGAAGAGGATCATCTTTGTTTTTCATTTTAATAATAATTAGGAAAATTTCCAAATGAATGTTATTTCTTTACTCGAAGTTCTTTAACGCGTTTATTACATTGTCTAGCAACTCTAAGCACAATCGTGTAGTGGTAAGGAATTCATATAGTTTGTTTTTCTTCTTGCGCAACCGCATCAAAATCTTTTATCATGACTGTGTAGTAGTCATGATTCATGAACCCACAGCATCTACCTCGGACCTTCTGCTTTGTTTCGGGACTTGCTTACAAAATGTACGATACGAGGGTGTAATCTTTTCGACCATTCCTGGCACTTTAGGTAAATAAGTTTGATGCTTAGCTAAATACAAAGAAATGTTCTGAATGAAGTTGTAGCAATGGTGGGTTGAGAGGCAGGAGAAACACGAGAACTCCGAAAAAGCCTCCCGCGAACCCGCTTTGTCCACCGCAGATCCCTCGTGGACCGTCTATGATTTGAAACTCGATCCCAGCAGCAGAGAGAGAGAGAGCAGTAACATCGACACATCAACCTGCTAAGTTCATCCCAGAGCTAGTATTGCTTGCAGAGACTCTGTCCGGAAAGGCGTGGTTCGAGTGCCGATGGTGACGGATTTTCGACTTTAGTTAAATCGCTGGGTCAAATTCAGCTGCTGACTGGAGGAGAATTCTAGCGGCCGGCTGCTCTGATCAGCTTTCCACGCTTTTTCACGTATCAGGTGAATACCGACGCAGTACCTGAAAAAACGGGCCACGAATCGCACTCTATCTTTCCTTCTTTTTCCTTTTCCCATCCTCTCCCTACACACACTCTGTCTCTCTCTCGCTGTCTCTCTCACACTCACACACGTACACTCATAATTACATGTATTATATTACCATACATTTCGGGAGACCAGTCGAAAGCTCCTCCCGGTTGGGAAGAGATATCTGGAGGGGAATATCCGCCTTCAGCAGTCGTGAATGACGGTACCGGATCTCGCCATCCAGCAGAGGGAGGAAAATTGCCATCTCCCGCGATAAATCACTCAATACTCTAAAGGGGTAATGACCATAGCAATGGACGTACCCGGAACATCAATCAGTCGCATTGCGGGCCGCCCTCTTCATGACGAGTGTCACTCTGTGCGGGCGGTGGTGCGGACGGAGATGCGGGCGGTGGTGCGGGCGATGGTGCGGACGGTGGTGCGGGCCGTGGTGCGGGGGGAGGTGCGAGGGGTGGTGTGAATGGTGGTGCGAGCGGTGGTGCGGACGGGGGTGCGAGCGGTGGTGCGGGCGGTGGTGCGAGCAGTGGTGCGGACAGGGGTGCGGGCGGTGGTGCGGGCGGTGGTGAGGGGGTGGTGCGAGGGGTGGTGCGGGCGGTGGTGCGAGTAGTGGTGCGAACGGTGGTGCGGACGGGGGTGCGAGTGGTGGTGCGAGCGGTGGTGCGGACGGGGGTGCGGGCGGTGGTGCGGGCGGTGGTGCGGGCGTTGGTGCGGGCGGTGTTGCGGGCGGCGGTAGTGCGAGCGGTGGTGTGCGGGCGATGGTGCCCGTGCAGCAGTCGCAGCCTCCGGCCGTGGGGCCTCCCCGCGCGCCGGAACTGGGGTGCTCGCTGGCGCGTGCGCACTGCAGTAGTAAAAAGGTTTCAGCGTGGAGTCGACGACCAAACAAAAGGGCCCACGCACCGCCGGCGCCACTGGCCGACGCCGGTGGAAAATTATTATGGAAATATCTCTAACAACAGGGATCGCGAGCGCGGCTTTTGTGCGCAAGGGAAACAGGAAGTGCCCCGATGGCGCTGCCTTGAAGTGGTTTCGAGGGGCACGCGCAAAGGAAGGCACTGCACAGATTGCTCATGTTTGCTCCGACGCACACGCATTGGAATGCTTTGAAGTGTTAGTGCACGTAATGTTGGAACATTAATTATTTAACCGTTTGATAATTTCATACTCTTTGTCCGTGTGAATTTTGATTGCAACAAAACGTAATGTAATACTGTCTCTTTAGCAGTTCATCTGTTTGCAAAAAAATGATCACTATTATTTTTTTAATTATGTTATGTTTTATTAGAAAAGTACTAGTTTTTAATACATTGATGATTAAAGCCTAAAACTATTATGGATGGTAGTGGCAGGATGTTGTTATTCTTAACTGCAAGAATGTGTAAGTTGAATTTATCTATTCTAATATTTTAGCAAAGGATAGAAACTTAAATTATTTATCCGCAGAGATATTAAAATCACAAAAAATTCAAATTTTGATTTACAAATACTTTTTTAATTGTATTGTGAGTTCTGGGTGTTCTGTCTCAAAGGAAATTGAACGTTTATTTGTGAACTCGAAAACAGCCCCCAAGTCAGAGCCGTGCGTACTCTGGTTTTCACCTTCTGCATAAACCTTCTGTTTGGCAACGAATATATTAACTCCTTCTGTGAATCATTACTTCAGGAAAATATCTCCCAGTGCGAAGGAAGAGTAAACAGGAAATACTTAAATCATGGTATGAAGATAACTTATTATTTTGTTCGATCTTAACGTTTCCGGTGAATACGATGTTCATAGTTAAGTGCAGCAGTAAAATGCGTATGAAGATGAATAAGTGTTTAATATTTTCTGAACAAAGACATCAGTTGTTCTTGAGAAATCTTAACATTGCGGAAGTCATAAAACAAAGCCCGACCTAACAACGGAGGCGCAGCTTTCGTCTCGCGCCAGACCGGTCGTTCCCGGACGCTTTCGCAGTGCGTCCACTTTCACGAAATATTTTCCCGCAACACATTTGTTGCTCACGATTTTAGTACTTATTTCATGTCACTCTTCATAGAAAGTAATTATTGCATAATTGGGTCCTATCGTCATCGAAGGTAGATCAGCAAGAAATGTAGAATTTTAACAGGTATGATTTTTAAATTCACTATTCTTGAAAAAAGTTGTAATGTTTCTAATCAATTCAATAATAATGACGATAATTGTTCCTAGCATTTTGTAATTTTTACTTCATTTATAACGAAATAAGGAAAATTTTTGTCGTCGTCAAAATTAGAATTAATGTATAGTTTTAAGAAACAAATGGCCATTAACTACGGTATACTTTCAGAAAGTTGGACAACTCGTTATTACTTCTTACTGTGTAGCGGAAATACTTTGTTAAATATTTTAATACAGAATATCTGTATAAAACACCAACCGTAAGGGAGACGAAAAACATTCCGATGCAATTAAAATTCCAGAGCAGTCTTTCCTGTGAGTTCTTCTTGTGGTCCTATACGTAACTCGTAGTCATGAACATTACAGCACAAATCAATACTTGGTATTGTGTGCATCCATATCAATGTGCAAACATATCAGACGGAATGTGCAACCATATCGAAGCATAAAACAAAAGAATACAGGAAAATGTATTTCTACACTCTTCTACATTCCTCTCATACATATGATTTAGAACGCATCCTTTTTTTCGGGTTTCTGTTCCTAGTTTTCCACGGAAATTCCATGATGTTGAAACTTCCCCACTTCTACCCTCGTTTTTATCACTGCTTTTTTTTATCTTATAGTAAATTTCGTTTCTATCTTATAGTACATTTCTACAATATAAGAATAATAACTCATGGAATAAATGGCTAAATTATATGGGAATTATAAATACATCTGGTTCTTCAGAGAAAAATAAAATTATGTGTTCAGTTAAAATAAATGGGAATTTCTCTGCAGTCTCCTTCATTCATTTTAGACGGCGTTAGGGAGGCGGGAACCGGTACTGTAATTTAAAGTCGTCCCAGAAACCTTAACCTCAATCCTTCCCTTTCTTTAGCGTCCCGAAATACATTAATATGCATTAACTGTAAATCACGTTTTTGATGCTGTTACCATGAGAAGACACTACAATGATCTGTAAGACGTAGAGAGTGCTTTCATTTATACATGAGTGGTATCGACTTTGTTATATAGTAATGGTATCGGTGCACACAATTTATTTTGCTAAGTGCGCATTAGTGTTTACAGAAGAAACAAGACGTTTCGCGTAACACCTTACCTTCCCTGAGCAAGATTCTCCACTTGACGCTCTCCTTGACCAGTGCACCTCTGACGACAGCTACGCGCTACGGCGCGCTCGGGGACCCAACACAATTGCCCAACACGAACGGACAGCCGTCCATACGTCACGGAAACCTTGCCAACCGCCAGACAAAGTAGTGACCCCTGTGAGTTTCTCCGAGTTCGTGACCTCCTCGTCCTCTGGGCGCGACGGGTATTCCTTCCTCAACAAGTCCTTATCTTCGTGTATCAACGCATTTTCTCCAGGAAACTTCGCTGGACGTGTGTCGCCCCTCCCCCTCCTCCCGCCTTCGCCGCATGCGCGCCCAGGCGCTCGCTTTGTGGGGCGCTGCGGCGCTCGTCCCAATTTCGACGTCGTCTCGGTCCGCCGCCCTCCTTTTGCCTCTCGCCGATCGCCGCCGCCGCCGCCGCCACCTCCATTGCCACCGCCACTGCCACCGCCACTGCCATCCGCCACTGCCATCTTCCACCTGCCACTGCCATCGCCACTGCTACTGCCATTGCCACCGCCACTGCCACCGCCACTTGCCACCGCCACTGCCACCGCCACTGCCACTGCCACCGCCACTGCCACCGCCACTGCCACCGCCACTGCCACCTGCCATTGCCATCGCCACTGCTACTGCCACTTGCCACCGCCACTGCCACCGCCACTGCCATCGCCACTGCTACTGCCATTGCCACCGCCACTGCCACCGCCACTGCCACAGCCACTGCCACAGCCACTGCCACCGCCACTGCCACCACCAGTGCCACGGCCGCCACCGCCATCGCCGCCACCACCACTTCTACCACCACCACCACCATCACCACCACCTCCGCCACCGCAGTCACCACCGCCACCACCTCCGCCACCTCCGCCACCGCAGTCACCACCGCCGCCGCCGCCGCCGCCACCACCACCACCACCACCACCACCACCACCTCCGCCACCGCAGTCACCACCGCCACCGCCGCCATCACCGCCATCGCTGCCACCACCTCTACCACCACCACCATCACCACCGCCACCTCCGCCACCGCCGCCGCGACGCGATCGGTCCAGCGCAGGTGCATGAGGGCGCGCGGTGGCGGAGAACCGCGAGTGAACGGGCGTGTTGTCTGCGGCGCGTGCTGCTGACGTTAAATAAAAACAAACGAAAACGGTCTGCATTCACCGGTTTATGGCACGTGACTCGTTTTCTCGCGGCTTGGCTCAACCGCGGGAACTGCGGCTTGGACGATTTTCGTCGCCGATTGGTCTCGCTAGATTGTCCACACAGCCTTGTTTTCATACCCCATTGAAGCTAACGCTATCCTATTGTGACATTTTCAATCCACCTTGTGGAAAGAGTAATCGTATAAACGTTTTAAGCTCCTATGACATTGCTTTTTTTTCTTAAGATGAAGTAATGGGATTGCGTGTTGTTATAGGTCTAACGTTTACAGATTAAGAATATTTTGACATTCAGGAATAATGAATCTGCGTTTGAGATTTATCGTAACTTTCACCAATAGTACCAGGAGAAGGAGACTTAAAAAAGAGAAAATATTGCCCGTCAATTTTGGATATTATCCTTACTGGAAAGCTTTGTAACCGCGTATACAATTAATTTTTCGTGTCTGTACACAAAATAACGCTTAATTCACCTTAAACGAGGCTGGTTATGAAGGAAATATAATTATTTGCGAGTAAAATGATAAAATTTTCATTGTAATTTAGAAAAAGTGTATTTTCAATAGCATTACTCGCAACTTTTCTCTTGAACAAGAAGAACAGCATCAAAAAGCAGGAGAAGGTAAAAGTGCCAGTAAGTATAGCTACATTGTGGAAACAAAAAAGGTAAAACATAATCTCAAATGCACTTCAGCGCTTTCGAAATGTGTGAGGTGAAATCGGAGCGCTCCTTCTGAAGTTGAGTGGTCTTCTGATAAGTCGGTGCCTCTTCACTTCTCTTTCATGCAACAGAGAAAGGGCACAAGTTCTCTGTAATGGTTGTGTACCAGGTGATACCATTCTGACCGTACGGTCATCGTCTATTTCACAGGTGGCTTTTTCATCTAAAGGTCTTTCTTGTGTTCCTTGCCTGGGTAGGGTTGATATTTTACTGATTTTTATGATTAAAAATCATTTACACTTAAGGGTTACATGGTGATATCAGATACAAATTGTCCAAATAGAACAAAGGAGAACCGATACTAAGACTTACCAGAATGTTGTTCTTAATCAAACATAGATTTTGGAACATCGATGATTTATTTATCATCTGTATTACTAATAAACTCTTTTTGTAGGTCATTGCCAACACGTTAGCAAATATCGGTTATGGAATAACTATGAACTTTTAAAACATCTGTGGCATCCTTGAGAAAAGAAAAATATCTGCCAGAAGTGTGATGTTCGATTACTTTATTTGAAGGCCAGATTTGCTTCGTTCAGCAAATATTGCCAAACACTTATCCTGAGAGATGAGAGCGTGCAGATGTTGAGTGTACGTCAGATGGTCATGCAGTCGTGCTTACGGATTGAAGCGACAGACATAATTTTGTAAATAAAAAATATGCAGTTTTTTTTCGATATGTAAACTTCGATTCAAAATAACACAAAAACAATAAACTGAAACGCTAATGAAAAATTACATTATTACATACTTAATACTTACGTACTTTCGCAGCACACGCTTTGCATGGTATCTTGTATTACGAGATATGAAAGTGTCACTGCGGATGCATTCTCTCCTGGTCTCTAAGTATTTATTTCTAGAAAATCGAATTTCGTTCATTCGTCTTAGAATATCAGGTGACCGTAAAAAGATTGATATAACCTTTCACGATGTATGCCCTGACATTTACACCATCGAAGTATTTATGCCATGCTAGCTATGCGTCTCTGAAACATAATTTTGCCGCTGTGCAATTAAATGCTTATTAAATGTGCTTCCTATGCCATTAGTCTAGTGCACCAGTTAGGAGGCGTACGTTCTCCTCTAAACCTACTCGAGTCTCTACTTTGTGATTCGTATTCAAAAACGGTGCAATCAAAATACATATTCAAATACACAATATTACAATCAAAGCATACGAATAATTGCGATTGTTTAAAGGGACCCTAATCACCTACACGTGATAAGGTTATGTTATGTTATTCATCACTCAACTATAATGTTGAAAACATTATAGTCTGTCTGGACTGAGGACTGGCTGTCTTGTCTGGACTGAGGACCACAGCCGCCTCTAATAGCACTGAAGATGGCCGCAATGCGGCCGAAAAAGCTTTATGCCACAATAAACAGTTACGATGGAGAGCCAACATCTAATATTGATTTCAATGTTGAAAACCGTGACAGACCAGATTATGTCCCAAGAAGTCATTGAATTTACTCGAATATACACTTTCCTCATTCGCGTACGGAAGAATACAACGTGTAACACAACACAGCAAATCCCCAGCGCGTTCCAAATCGCTCGCAAGCCGACGCCTGGCATTCTGTGCTGTTCCGGCGAGAGGCGCGTTGCGTCACAAGACGCCATTGTGATCCGCGCGCGCGCTCGGGGCGCCCTCTGGCGGCGGGGGGGGGGAGGGCGGAGCGCACCGAATCGCGATGCAGCGCTCACGTACGCGGAGGTTACGCCAGGCGCCGGCTCCGCGCCGCCACCGGCGCCGGAGCCGCCTCCGCCGCCCCTGCCGCTGTCTGCACCGCCCTCGTCGCGGTCTACGCTGCCTGCGCCTTCACCGCCACCGCCTCCGTCGCCGTCGCCGCTGTCTCCGCCTTCACTGCCACCACCTCCGCCGCTGTCTTCGCCGCCCCTCGTCACCGTTGCCTTCGCCTTCACTGCCACCGCCTTCGCCGCCCCTATTTATCTCCACCTTTACCGCTATCGCCTCCACCACCACTATCGCCTCCACCACCACCGCCTCCTCCGTCCGTACCTATCTCCGCCTTCACCGCCACCACCTCTACCTTCACCGCCCTCGACGAGGTCTCTGCTGCCCTCGCCTTTACCCCCACCGCCTCCGTCGCCAATACAGCTGTCTCCGCCTTCACAGCCACCGCCGCCGCCGCTGTCTTCGCCGCCCCCATCGCCACTGCCTTCGCCTTCACAACCACCGCCACCGCCTCTGTCGTTCCTACCTGTCTACGCCCCCATCGCTGACTTCGCCACCCTCGTCGCGGTCTCCGCTACCTATGCCTTCACCGCCACCGCCTCTGCCGCCCCTACGCTGCCTCCGCCTTCACCGCCACCGCCTCCGCCGCTGACTTCGCCGCCCCCGTCGCGGTCTCCGCTGCCTCTGCCTTCACCGCCGCCGCGATCGCCTCCGACGCCCCTACCGCTGCGTCCGCCTTCACCGCCGCAACCCCGGGGGCACCCCGACGCCGCCCCGCCCGCGAAGAATCGTGCGGCGCAGCCACTCGGCTGCGGTGGCGCTGGGAACGGAGTCGCAGCTGGCGGCGCCGCCTCCAGCGATGCACGAAACCAGGGCGCCGCGGGGTACTTCGCTTCGTTTCCTTCATTGCTCGGTAGAGTACGTGCTTGGGAAACACAAGAGGTTCCTGCAGCAAGTGCCTTGTTCGATTATGAGAGACGATTTCTAAACGAGAGTCGCTTGGCTTATGTAAATATTAACGACTTTTATCATGCATTTTCTTAAATAGAAAAACTCACACGCCTGTATGAAATGTTGCTTTTGTAGTCGTAGATCTCAAATCATTGAAAATTACATTAAAGAATTAAATATAACTTCGTAGAAAATCTTCAGGTTTTATAGAATATCATTTATATTTGAGGCAATAACACAGATCGATGTTTTTTGACACTGGAAATCGAATACTATCAGAAACTTACAACTATTTGTGATTAGATATATTAAAAAATTGCTCTGCGAAATTTCATCACAGAAACACATTAAACAATCTCATTTTGAGGGAGATCAGTAATGTTGAATGAGGGGTTAAAATTGAGAAAATGAACAAAATTGTACAAAAGTAACCCGTTCAAATTATTGCAAGTATCGAGGTAGACCGTCCTTATTGTTAAGCTAGTTTGAGCAAATCACAAATTTAAGGTTTTGTTCCAATAATTGGATAAATCATTATACGGATCAATTAATGTAATATGAAATATTGACATTCTATATTACCTGAACCCAAACTAGGGAAAATTACCCTTTAATTATTACAATGTTCGTTGATAACCTGTAAATAGGCGTTACATGACAAAATTTTAGCATCGGGTGTGCGTTACTCTTAGTTTTGAGATAAAAAAGATCTCTTGAAATAATAAGCAAACAATACTTAAAACCTAACAACTGAAATTTTTCAAACTTCAAAACAAAATAAAACATGACCTAATGTCGGCAGACCAGTGTTACATTATAAGGGAAACTCTGAGACCATTCTGAAGTACTTAATGATTTTGACACTTTAAGACAAAACTTTACCAAAGGGAACCTTAATGTTCCATGTTTCCCGACTATTCCCTTATATCTGATCTTCATCTACATTAAATAGTTATTAGAATAAATTTCAATTATTATAATAACTGTAATAAAACCATTTTAATTTATTATATTCGTTAAATAATATCACAGCAGTCATAATTGTTACTATAAGGAAAGTTCTGAGAATGATGACTTCTGTACTAACGCATTGCTCTCTCAAAAACACATTTACATGTATTTTTCTTCAGTACACAGTAGGGGGACCGACACTTACGGGGTTAGTTGGCACAATGTTTGGGATGTGACAGAGATCAAGAAACGTTGCAAAAATTGCACTTCTCCCCGTAGTATGTCCCACAGTTTTTAACTGTTTTTGGGCTGTTGAATAAAATATATAAATAAATAAAATTATAGAATAAAATAAACCATAATTTTTCAGTGTTTTGTTTACATAAATAAATGCAAACAAGTTTATCACCATTTCCCCGTAAAAACAGCCTCGTATTGGCAACTACAACAGTTTGAATAGTTTCAAAATTATTTAAAATCAGCCTTTTACTTTTTCAATAAAAATGCACTAAGTAGGTAATATCATTTAATTATTTCTAGTTTTCCCTAAAGATAACTTAAACTTGCGAAAGACTAACAAGACAAAGTTGCAAATTTAAACTATAAAGAAAGAAAAATAGTTTAAAAAGTGAATGATAACTCTTTAGAAAACTAAAATTCACCGGTTGATAACAAAAAGGTAGAGCCCTTTCATGTATGCTAAGTACAAGTCGTCATTACCGTAAGACGAAGGGCATGGGGAAAATCCCTATCTCCGGAGCCAGATTCCCAAACGCGCTCCGCCATAGAGTAAAGGTGTATCCTTAGTCTATGGCTCCGCTCCGCTCCAACGGATGGCGTGCTGTTACGACTACTTACGCGAATGTCGGCTCATGCGTGCCACCCATTGTAACATATCACGAGCAACGAGTTGCTGTGCAGTATGCCAAAATACAGACCCATGGCACAGCACCTTGCTAGAAACACCATAAGAAGATTGATACATTTTAAACAGATGAGTTTGCTCTTCAAAATGTATAAGAAATGATCTGAAATTTTATTTTATCAAAATAGTAGTTAAAAGGTGTAAATAAATATATCAATGAAATAGTTTCATTCTTGGGAGATAGCAGACAGAGGATTAACCTGGTTGACACTGCCAGCCAACTCCAATTGAAAAGAGTGAACCAGCCCTGATCAGAAATTTTGGAAGATGGTCGCAGAGGTAACAAAATAGTTCAATGCTAAAATCCTTATGCTCGAAAATAGAGTTTTGTTGAAGGTTTTAGCCGAAAACAGAGAGACAGAAGCGAAATATTTTCTTCCCGTATTTACAGAAGACAATCAATGTAATTACATAAATAAATACTTTTGAAGCTTTGAAACGCTTTTGAAATCACGGTTTCATCATCATTGCAGAAATCATAATGAAATTTCTGTGCGAATTTGTTTAGGCCGTGCAAATCATGTGATACAAAGCTAAGCTTATGGAAACTTGGTGACAAATGTAGAAACCTGAGTGTCAACAGCCTGAGTCTCCCCTAGTTGTTTCTGAGGTATTGTACATGAAAATTTCAAAATTAAACTTAATTTGTTAGTGTGATAATACTAGAGGTTATAAAGATGCTCATAAGTTAAAAAAACATATCACGTAATTAATTTTTTTAAACGCTTGAACTTCCGAAAAAGTACCTGTCAAATGTCCGGTTTCAGCAGTACAAAGAATAACCGACTATCATCTTATTTACTCAGTTCGCAATAACTGTTGTCAGTTTAAAGATTTTTTGTAATGAAACGAGTACAGACTTGTATTTTGTAACCCTTTTCTGAAATTACTCTCTGACTTACAACCTATATTCATTTTGACATAATGGCAAAACGCCCAAGGTAGAAAACACAAACCCTGCTCGTCAGAGAGACCAGAAAGAATGCCTGAGAAAAACCTCTTTCAAACCGAAACAATCAGGGTATGCCTTGAAGCAGTTTTCTTTAAATTAGATACAAGCCTTTGTTCGTGAATATTGGCTTTTGATGGGACAAGAAACGACGTGGTCGTGCATGTAAGACTTTCTCGCGGGTGAAGGAACGGGACGTGCAGAAGACAAAGAGGCCAGCACCACCCCCGGGGCTGCTGTCAACGCCTTCAAGAGAGACGCAATTGACGAGAGGGTTTACATGTAACCAATGTTACGTGTTTACGGACATCAGTTACATTTAAAAAAATGATTTAACCAGATCAGTGGAATTCCCACTTTGCAGGTGAGTGTTAGCTTTTATTTACATAACATAATAGATTATTGTAGTGTAGCAATATATTGTACTACTACATATACTGTACAAAACTTAACACTCAATTGTAAAGTGGCAATTCAACTGATGTAGTTAAATATTTTTTTTAAATGTAACTGATGTACGAAAGCTTACGTTTGAAGCAATTTCGGAAATTTTAGAACTATTTGTTTGGGATTTCAATAAAAAGTTTAAATGCTATCCTCTCTAAGCTCTAAAATAAATTTGAATGTATTTTTCGAGGCGAACTTGTTTAGAACATGAAACAAGTGAACGAAATTTAGAGCATAAAATATCATGGAAATGATCTGATCAAATATATTGTTTGAACTACGTATTATGCTTTGATCTCTCCAATGCTAATGTTTTGTTGTTTAGTGAACTTTGGAGAATTAGTTTGTGCATCTTGGAAGATACCAAATTATGCAAGAAAGAAAGCACGATTACTTATTTTCATGGGAAAACTTCAGAAAATTAATAATTACCTATATTTCGTGTCCACGTCGAAGATACCATTCTAGATCTTGAACATTCGTTTGTCGGGTTCAGTTATAACTAAAGACAACAACCAAAGCTGTTAGTAAGTACGTTAGTAATGTATTTGTATTTCTGCATTTACTGGAGAGAAATCTGTGTCAATAAGGCGTAATAAAATCACAGTAAAATCGCTATGCGTACAGCATGTCTGGGGAGGTAACGTCGAAAATAAACACTCAAGACAATTTTAAGCTTGTTTTGTCTAATTATCTCTATGGATATTTAGAATGGCTGAGCCGCAATAAGCACTCAAAAGTTGGTTTGAAGAAATACTCTCTATGCATAAATGTGCACTGCAGAAACATAGAAACACTTCAAAAATATGTAAATTGTTTATTATTTTCAAAGTAAATGAATATATTTGTTCAGAAAGAAGAAAATGTTAATTTATTTTGAGAATAATTATTTAAATAATTATTAATAGCAATTTACATGTTTTCTGTGTTTCTGCAATGCAAATTTTTGGGCAGAAAATATTTTTTTTCAAATCAACTTTTGCGTGCTTCATGTGGCTCAGCCATTCGGAATATCCTAAGAGTTCATTAGACAAAATATGTTTAAAATTGTCTTAAGAACTTATTTTCGAAGTTTCGAGGTTTCCTCCCCGGACATTCCTTTATGATACATCTGAACCTCTCGTAGTCGCTTCACGGACGTAACGTCTCCGCCTCGTAGTTACTGGGAGAACTGCCTGACAATAGACGCGCGCCGCTGCGCTCGCGGCAAAACGCCCAGGGCGCTTTCCCAAAGCGCGACGCGCCCTTACGCAAGCCCCACCACCAACCGCCCGCCCGCCCGCGTCCCTGGAGGCGCTGGGCGACTGCCGCGTTGGTTTTAACCACGTTCTTCACTAATTGTCGCTGCGTCACTGGAGGGGAAATTACTTGCTGATGCGTTCGTAGCCGTGACCGACTCACGAAACGACCGCACGTCACCATTTCTGTTGTCGAAGCAGAAAGGAGCGAGAATTCTTTCAATGTCTTCACCGATGAATAAGGGATTTTGTTTAGCGAATCTAAGTGTTGATGATAAAGGAAGGAGATCCATCATGAGTGGGTAATCTTGAAGGACATTTGAGAAGAAGTATGTGTATGTGTGCATGCTTGTATGTGTTAGGTGTGAGAACAGGGAAAAATAGATGTGTGTTAAGTGTTCAGTAATGCTAGTTAAGTAATTTGTTTCCGGTCTGGTAACGTTACATCAATTAATACGTTACATCAGCGCTGGCCTTACATAAAGATAAATACGCGTAAACTGATGTTCATGACGAAACAATGCGAGCGGTTGATATGATTATTAATACGAAATTATAAAAAGGTTTGATTGAGTTTATTTAAAATGAGTTAATTCATTTACATGACTTCTTTTATTGTAACTTCATTGTTCATATATCTATAGCGAAATATTTTTTTAGTAAGACCATGATTTCTACGAGAATGTATGAAAGAAATACAAACATGTTTTTCAATCGTCTTTTGAATCATCTTTACTCAAATTTAAGCGTGGTTTCTCCTCAGTTTCTTCGTTTATTCTTTCTCTTATACAAATATTACAATAAGTATTCCGTCTAAATTATTCTTATTTGTGTGGAAGTATGATAACGAATTTAATGTTTACGCATCTATTAGATCATCTAACAATATTACAAGAAATATTATATCTACATTCATTCATATTTTGAGAAACGAAAGACGAGTTTTGTTAATGTTGTGTTAACATTATTTTAGTTTGGCAAGGTATGCTCTTAAGATGAATTTTGTTTTAACCCTCACCTGCAATAGTCTAATCAATTCTAAAGGAGCAGACGAACTTTGAACTATAAACATAGACGCTGAGGCAATTCGAGCCATTGTTAAAGGTCGGCTTCATTCTGCAGTATGGTTCACTTAATACGGTGTCAATGAACAAGCAAACGGAAGGCGTCTGGAGTTACGCGATGAAAGCCATTACTCGTAGACAAGGCAAAGTTCATGGTCACCGAGGCAGCGAAGCCCGGATGTCGTCCTCGCGGCACTTCCGGCGACTGGCGCGAGTAGCCTCGCGTCCTCGGAGGTCGTCACTCGCGGGTCGTCGACGAGCGACGATGTCTCCGACCTTAATTCCCTCACGGCGCGGCCATGTGTGTCAGCGGGTCGGCCGCCCGGACTCTCCTGGTGGCCATCGCCGCCGCCACCTGCCCAGGCGCGCGCTCGTCGGCGCTCGCTCGCTGGCTCGCGCGGCGACGCTGGCGGAGACGGCTACGGCCGGCCGCTCTCGCCGCCGCCGGGGCTAGAACCCGGAGCCGCACCCAGCCGCCGCCGCCGCCGCGGCAGCCGCCTTCGAGAGCGCGATCGCCGGTCGCGGTGGTGAACGGGCGCGACGGCGCGGCGGCGCGGCAACACCGCGCCGCGCACCTGCGGTTGTGGGGCCGCGCCTACCGCCGCCGAGGCCGCCCGCCGCCGCAGCCGCCGTTACTGCACAGTGGCGGAAAGAGCGATTGTACGGGGCATATGGTCCAAGTTATCGCAATTAGCAATATTTTTTCTCAGTTTCTCTTGAGAGAAAAATTGCCAGTTGTTTTCTCAAACGATTAGCAGAACACTCTCCTTAGGCAGGTAGATACCCAGATGGCTTTCATGAGGTGATTAAACTAATATTTGTAGTCCTTCCGTATATCTGTGAAAACATATGTACGCCCATTAAGACAAATTTCACAAAAGTAACGGTTGAGGAGTTCTTATTTTTTAAGAGTCAAGAAAATGTTAACTGGCGCAACTTCCAAAAATTGAACCTAAATTGGACTGAAAAACAATGGGCTTCCTTATAATAATACTGCTGTTATTTGAAGAGCGTCAGAATAATTTTCATTGGTAGCAAACTTCATTACTGACTTATCAGTTCTTGGGAGTGACATTTACTGTCATCTTCATGGATATTGAGACACTCTTCTAGAATTTTAAGTTCTTAAGAGTTCAGTACTCCTATGGAAGACGTTTCCGTTTCACCGCTACGCGTTTGCGTGTCTTTTACCTAACCAAACACACTTTAACGTATAAGGCCGTTCTCCATTCGAAGTTGGTGCTGTGATCCCTGCCGTGGGCGTCGCAGCCACCGCGGACCACTGCCGCCGAAGACGTCTGCGCGCGAAGTGGCTGGCGTCCGGTTCCCACAACGGCCCACGCGCCGTCCCCCGCTCCCCCTCGCCCGCGCCGTGCCGCTCCGCACCGCTCTGCATCGCATCGGGCTTTCGTGGCGCTGTGCGTCGCAAATGCATGTGCGCGAGATACAGTTCCCGTGACGTGACGCCCTCCTGTCATCACTAGGCCTGTCTCATTGAATAACGACCTATTTTTAAAAAAAGTACGCGGAAACGGAACAGTTTATTTGCATTGGTATCCCAACGTAACGGTAAAAAAATAAATGGGTATAAAGAATAATGAAATGGAGATAAAAAGAGCAAATGTGGACTAATATACGGAAAAGTATATTTACGAAAAAATCTGTTACTTTTCATGAAATACAAATGAATTTACAATTTGCAAAATATAAAATATCACATCTGCCAACAACAGGAAATCAAAGTAGGTGAAAGTTCCTTGTCCGGATAATCTTCGTTTTTGAAGATAGCTAATAATTCGCTTTCATTTCTATACAGAAAGTTTGTGTAACTCTAAAGTCATTTAAATTTAAATAATCCATATGATGACTAGGAATTTAATAAAAATTCAAGTTGTGTTACGTTAAATTAAAATATAATTTTAATCTCGTTTTTCAGGATGCAAAACTATTCACAAAGGACCATGACTCCTGAAACATTTAATAATTTTGCAAATGTGTGTAAATCAAGTTTTGTGGTGTTTTTGTAAACAAAACGAGTTTTAAGAGATGCTGTCTACACTTTCACTTAGAACGTCAATTTCCACTCACAGCGACGTTCAATGTAGCTTCCAAAACCACTTAGATCAGTCAGCGAAAAAGCAGGGCATAAAGTAGCCTCTTAAAGGAATTAGCTTAAAAGCGAGCGGTCGTCTGCCTCGGCCTGAGACTCAGCATCCGCTCCACGCGCTCGGGAGAGCCTTTCTCATTGGCGGGAAGCGTGGCAGTGGGCGGTTTCGCGGTGAGCGGGCACGCGGCGCGTGGGTAGACCGGCGGCGGCGGCGAGGAGGGTCGGAAGCGGCGGTGCCGTGGAGACTCCAACGCGCGTGCAGAACACGAACCTGCGCTGCCCTGCCCTGGCGACCGGGGCCGTCGCGCGCTCTGGCGGCGCCGCGGTGCGCGCTTCCGCCGCTGGGGGCGCTGAGGGGCGGTGGCCGCGCGCCGGTCGACGACGCCTTCCTCCTCCCCTCCCGCCACCACCCTGCGCCCCGCGCCCGCTGCCTTTTAATCGCCGGTCTCCGGATTGATGCCGATGGCGTAGAGCGAGAGGGAGAATTCCTGGGTAATCGAACTCATTCTGTTGTAACTGATTGGACCGCTTGGATTCCGGTAATATACGGAAGTTTTAAGACAGAGCTGCACATCTCGAAACGAGTTGGGAAATCCAATGACTTGAGGACTGATTATAACGTTTTAAAACCAAATTACTTCTATTAGTAAATCAATGAAACTACTCATGAAATCAAATGATAGATGAAGAATGTCAAAGGCCAATGACAGCGATCAAACATGGAAAGATAATCAGTTCAAATCCCTCCTAGGAAAAAGAATTAATGTTGCTTACATGATACCTAACAAGGCTTCTCATCCCAACATTACTTGTAATATTAATGTGTATATTACGCACAAAATAAGCGTAATTGAAAGTAACATTGTATTGGAAACACTAGAAATATTTAGATGACATGCCCATTATTTTGTATCGTTAACGAAAATAATGTCGTTAGCAAACATAATTTTTTAAATCAGCAAGTGAAGTAAATTGGAAGCAATCAAGGATAATACCTTTCTAAAAGTATCAAAGAAACGCATACATTCTACTCATGAAATATGCACGTGCGTCAAATGCAAGGACAAAACGCTTGACTCATAGGCATAATGCATGTCCCAACGTGAAGAACAGTCAGACATTATTCATGAACTCATTAAAGTCACCGCCAATTTTTAACTTCTATTTATTGAGTTATATTCTGTAAAAGTATATTATTGGAAATATTTCTATGATGATGAGAGTTTCAAAAAGTTACTGACTAATGACTTTTCAGTATTACGTAAGTATTTCATCTCTGAACGACAATTCCATGCACTCGTTATGTACATAGTGCACGTCAGACACGAGAAAGTGAAAGTTAATGAATATAAAACGAGCCAGCGACACGAATCACATACCTACATACACATACAAACACATTCACTTACATCTTGAACATCCAATAAATATTTTGCTTCTGTCTCACTTATCGAAACGAAAATCTCACTATTAAAACATATTTGTAAACTGTTCATTCCTTTATTCTAGATCCTAATTACTTAAATTCTGATTTTAAAGATTTCTTTATTACTTCAAATCTACAAATCATTAACAGGCATGAATACATTAATAAAAATTAAAATTGACTACATGTTTCTGTAGTATAGTTAAGTAGGCATGGAAATCAGACATGTAGCTTTTCTAATATAAAAGCACTTCTACTAAACCTCGGTGAATTGACTCATATCCAGCAAAACGCTGATTCTAAAGAAATCATTATATTCCCTTCTTTATATTTAACTCTTAGATGGAAACCCACATCAGCCGTACGCAAAAGGAATACGTGTTCACGTGCAATGTGTTGACTGCGCTAGCGACCGGGGACGTCGTGCTGGCTGCAAAACGAGCGTGGGCGCTGTGCTCGGATGGACGGCCTCGCTTCTACGAGAAGTTTCTCGACGCGCGTATTATTTGGCATTTGGAGGCGCCTCCCGTTGAAGGCGCGGGGCTTCATTTCCCGGCGTTACATAGCATTTGTGGGCGGCCGCGCGGGCTCCGGCGGTGACTGGTTGGAAAGCGGCAGCCCGTACCTGACCCGCTGAGGGAAGGTGGGATCTTCAACAACGCTGCCAGAGCTCTCTCCACCAACCGCACCGCTGTCACAGCCACTCTAGTGTCTGCCAGATGGCAGTCCATTTTGCCATCAAATGCTACACTGTCACCGCTGCTGTTAGTGCCAGCCGACCGACGGTAGAGATGGCTCAGGACATCAACTGATGTAACTGTAGTGCCTCTCACCGGGAGGTTGTAGGTTCGAGTCCCGACGGCAGAAGGATTTTCGACCCTAGATTGTCTTATAGATCAAATTCAGTAACATTCCTCTCTCTCTCTCTCTCTCTCTCTCTCTCTCTCTCTCTTACACACACACACACACACACACACTAACAAACACTACACTATCACACATGCCGGGAGATCGGTAGAGGGCTTAGAGCCTGTCTCAGCTGGGGTGGTGCTCCGCTGATGGAAAATACCTGGTTGGGAAAACCTTTCTAGCCGATGGTAGATCGACGCTAGATCTCGCCATCCAGCGGGAGAAGTTAACCGCCATCTCCCGACGGAAAAAAAGCACTACCCTTACGGAATTAATGTTCCTGTCAGTTGACGCGCCCAGAACTACCAACCGACGCTATCACGTAAACCTTTAACTTTATATTGCAAAGGTTTCGTATCATATAACCGTTTACCATTTACCACAGCAGCAGATGCTGCCATTAACTATCTTCTACTTTCGTGGGTGTATCCCTTACTTTCTATGTCCCACAGTTGCCATCTGTACTCTATCTACACATTACAATCTCCGTTGCTGTCTCATCTCTTAATTCCCCTGTCATGATCTCTATCACGCCGAAGTTAGAAATCCAATTACTTTCCACCAGCGAAGTAGTGTGCGCCTCTTTCGTCGATGGGGACGACGACGGCGACGTTGGCGATGTCGCCTTCTCAACGTCGATGACCCTGAAGCCAACCGTCTGACAACTTTCCGCCGAGGGCCGATTGCGGCAGTGCAAATAAATTCACTTCTTCGTGGGAAGCGAAGGCTACTGAGACGAGTATTGTTTGCTTATGAAGACCGTAAAAACCTAACTCACCTTCGAAATTGAAATGCACTTTTTACGTGGTCTTAAGTGTGATTATTTTCATCTGTTTTTAAATAGTCTTTCTGAACCTCCTTTTTTTATCAGCATTGATATTAACTACGACGCAATATCGAACGTCAAAACTATTATGTATGTAGTTTCTAATGAAAGTGGAATGTGTCTTCGTATGCATTAAACAAGAATTCAGTCAGATGTTTCAGTTTTCTGGAATGATTTTTTTAGCAATCTGTAATAATAGTAAAGTATTTGACAATTAATGATTATGGCTTGCGTTTAATGCATATAATTTTTGCATTTTGATTGTTAAACTATTTAGAATATTTGATGTTTTCTTATCATGGTTTTCAATTGCACAAAGCCTTCACATCAGTTAATAATCCCTAAATTGAATCCTGAGGAATTCCACAAAGATACAAAGATCCTTTAATATTCCTGATCGGAATATTTAATAATTTATGTCATGAAAGAACTTTTATGACGATCTGAAGAGTATCTAAAAACCCGTTTCATTTCGAGAAACATAGCTAAGATATTCTTGAATATAACTCTTGCTAGTTTGTAGTACAGAGAAACCTATAAAAATTGAAGTAATCACTAGAATTTATTTATATTTAAGACGCTGGAGTGCAGAGGTTTTAGTTTTTATCATTCAAAAATATAAGTACTCTATAAATAATCAAGAAACGCGTAAGTTGTAAATTTTATGAGAAGACTTGCCTTGAAGTGCCAAGACCACCTATTCGTTTCCTGTCTGGCTAAATCAGAATATAGGTTTTTTATTTCCTTGGTAGTATAGTCACGTGGATAACAATTTTAATCGAATGTGTTCAAGAATAGAAACGACGAGCGACGGGAGGAGACCAAATTAACAACGCACACCTGCGTTTAGAAATTTTAACCATATTCAACGCACTAATTTTCTGGATAATTACGAACGAGTGGCACAGAAACGCAGCGATTCGTTCATTTGAGTTAAAATATACTCTTTGTCCATTTAAAAAACAGTTTATAACGATTACCTTTTACCACAAGTTAAAAAACTTAATATAATTTCCGTAATCATTTCTTGCACGGTCGCTGTTCTTTGGGAATGCAGTGTGTTCTACTTGAGAAACAATTAACGAAGACGTCGTTAGCTCCTGCGAGACGTCAGGTGCCCTCGTTTACAACGTCGTTTTTCTCTGCCTGGCTGAAGTGAGCGAATTCCCATGAAGTTTCTCTTTTTGAATTACGCTGAACGCAGCGCGCCAACGCGCAAATTTGTTTCGACGTAGAAATGTAGCTCAATAAAGAAGACTATCATTTGCTCGGTCATTAAGTCGTTACTAGAAAGGTCATTCTAAACTACTGCAGCTTTCTGACGCGGCAATACGTCTTCTTTCAAACTTCTGAACTTGAAGAATAATTTAATGCAATGCCTTTTGTAGTTTGAGAGTAATTCTGGAATACCAATTCGAATTAATTTAATTTCAACCACTGCAAAGATAATTTGGTTTTATGGACACAACAGTTAAACATTTGTACAAAACACAGAAAGAGCATTTCCATACTATAAGATTAAAATTCAGCTCAGAAGCAGCAGATAGTAATAGTTACGTGTAGAAAAATTTTCTCGCATTATTCAATGTAAAAAGAATGAACATTGGCAACAACATAAATACTTTTTAAATACGTAAGTTTGAAAATGGAATACGTAAGTTGAATACGTAAGTTTGAGACCAGCTTAGACTATAAAAATTCCTGTGCTTTGATCAAAATCTGAGGTAAATTCAACCACAAATCAACCTAATAGGGGTATTCAATATTGCTTTGTTTGGTAACGGCACCGTAAAATTGCAGGGCGAGTAGAATTGAAGATGGTGATTCAATTCGGAAACGTATTGTTGAGCTATGAAAGGAGTTGCAATCATATTTATCATCAACACGAAATAAAAAAAATTATAATGCTAAATAGTTACTGCTGAGAAGCTATAAAATTAATCAACTCTTTTTCACAACGCTATCAAATTTATAAACACCGTATTTTTAGTTCAGTCTGTCAATTTTGCGAACATATTCCAGTTATACAACTTCCGATTCTTGTGGATGAAGAAACACTCCCTATCGTATGCCATTTTTGGCACATTTCTGAAGTTCTTTAACATTTAGTGAAAGCAATGTTATTGTTAGTGGCACCAGTGACTTTAAGTTGGAATGGCAGAAAATCGAAAAGTGGCCCTTAGAAGTGCCAATAATATTTTTGAAAAAGGTACTTTTTTTAAGAACGCCAGTACATTCTTGAAAAACTGACTAGAATGCACGTCTTCTCTAGTTGCAGAAGTAACCTCGAAATCTGGTTTACTTGTGCAAAAACATTAGAGGAGTGGAGGGTCTTTGAGAATATTATTAGTCACGCACGAGTTAGCAGTCCGCAGCGTGGAGAAGCTGGGTGCGCGTCACCACGCAGAGCCAACATGCCAGTCTGACGCTCCCCCCCGCTCCACACCGCTCTACCACGCCTCGCCACGTCCAGCCACGCCCAGCCATGCTTCTCCTCGTCCCGCCCCTCCCCACCCATACGCCCCACTCCACCCAGTCACTCTTCTTCTCGTTCCGACCCGCCCCTCCCCGTCCCCCCGCCATGCCCCGCCACTCTCTGCCCCGCTCCGTCCCGTCCCGCTCCGCTCCGTCCCGTCCGGCCTGGTCCGCTCCGATCCGTCCCGCTCCGCTCCGTCCCGTCCCGCTCCGCTCCGTCCCGTCCGGCCTGGTCCGGCCTGGTCCGCTCCGATCCGTCCCGTCCCGCTCCACTCCGTCCTGCACTGCTCCGCTCCGTCCCGCAGCGCTTTGCTCCGTCCCGCAGCGCTCCGCTCCGTCCCGCTCCGCTCCGTCCCGCTTCGCTCCGTCCCGCTCCTCTCCGTCCTGCTCCGTCTCGTCCCGTTCTGCAACGCTCCGCTCCGCTCCGCCCCGCCCGCACCGCTCCTCTCCGTCCCGTCCCGCTCCGCTCCGCCCCGCCCCGCTCCTCTCCGCTCCTCTCCTCTCCGTCCCGCTCCGCTCCGTTCCCGTCCCGCCCCGCCCCGCCCCTCCACTCCCCGCCCCGCTCCGCACCTTGCCGCGCCCGCCGCGCGTCGCCTTTTCGGGAGACGGAAATGCAGCAGCCTTGGGCGCCTCCTCCGCGCGGGGCCAGGGGCCAAGCGGCCGGGGGGCGGGGCGGGGCGGGGAGGGGCGGGGCGGGCCTCGCCCTCCCGCGGGCACTGCCCGCGCCGCGCCGCGCCAGCGCGTTTCGCAACCGCCTGCTCGCCGCCCGGGCGTCCGGCTGCTGGCTACAGGTGCGCGGAGGAAGCCGCCCGCACCTCGCGCCCGCAGCGGGGCCCAGGCCAAGGGCACAGCTTCTTTCATTCGTGTTTACTACATTTTATGAACAAACGAACATTTCACAATTAGAAAATAACATGAAAGACACTATTAATAATAATTTTTGGAATACAGTTTATTTACATTGAAATAACCACACATTGCATGATATATCATTTGGGGAAAATAATACAATGGGATATGCCAGAGTACATTACATACATCATTAATGCAAGTTTTGGAAATTAAATAAGTTTTATGTGATACAATCTATTGTTTCTCTCCACCCTAATTGTGACACATACTCCCTTCCTATCCCTTAGATCCACCCTTGACATTAGCACTGGTTTCATTACTGCCGTTTGCAGCCCTTCCCATATTCCGTAATAACGTCTTTGTTCCTGTGATTGAAGTATATGTGTGAGTTATTTTCTAATACTACGCGTTATTTGTTTTCGATATGAACGAAGGACCAAATCTCATTGTAACCATGGCAGGTACCATGTTCTTCCCAATCACAGCAAGGTGGGATTTCGTGAATACTCGAGAGGACACACACATCTTTTATAGATTTGTTTAATAAAAACAATTATGGTTATAATGGCGGATTATGGGATATAAATGGATGATTTTAAAATTGAATGAAAGAACAGCAGCACCTTAGATCAATGCGTGACATGCCCTTCAAATTGTGACAGATCGGGGTTTTTATCTTCCAAGACGTGTGTTTATTTACTTGTTTTCACTTAAATTTGTTTCTTATTTGTACATTTTCTTGCACATTGAGAATTTTCATCGCTGTGTGTATTTTTATCTATGCATAAAGGCCATTCAAGGCCACAACATTACAAGTAGACAGGTGCGCAAAACTCACATAACATTACTAGTAGACAAGATGCCAAAAAAATAACAACCGTAATGTAAATATACCAAAAAAGAGAAATAAAGTCAGCAAACTGAAAATTATATTATTTCTTCTAGATAAAATATATCGTGAACAAATTCTCTTGAGAAATTAACCAGGTTCTAATCCCTATGTTTGGGCATGACATATATCATACAATGCCGCTGAATTGTTGTTACTATTGTAATAAAAATATTTCTTACTGCCAGGAAAATTCTTATCTAAATGGACATTACCTCGACATTCTACTATTACACCTGTATATCTTTTCACCTCTACCCTTGATTGTACGAGAACAACTGTTGGTAAAACTACCTCCGTTGGCAACATCCCCAATGCTGTGAAAGTTACCTTCACCGTTGTAATCGGAAACTCTGCCGTTGCTGTTGACGTCGCAGTCTACATCTGAGCTCGTGCCATCTTTATGGCGGAAGATGGCGACCGACGTTTAAAGGCGCAGCAGCGGAAGAGGGATGTTAAGGGGGATGGGAGGTGCCGCCGGTGCGTTGCAAGCGCATGAAGAAAAGCCGGGGAAACCCGTATTCTAGTCACGGTCATGAATATCGATCGAGAATCTCCCGCTATACGTGGCTACTCTTCGCCGGAATCGACCAGTTCCCGCAAACCGGTTGTTATTAATATGAATTGCTCAGAGCTCCACATCTTAGCTAATCACGAAAAACGTTTCCCCATTATGACGTAGTCAACGATTTAGCGTAAAATTTAAGTGGGATGATTATTTTTGGGGGGCGAGGAAAGGAAGTCACCTTATTCAATACTTTTTTCATTCACATTCTGTTCTTAATTTAGGTAACGAAGAAAAATTTAGATGACTAAACCAGAATCGTATAATTAAAAAAAACACGAGGAAATTTGAAAAGTTCCCTAAAGATATTGTTTTATTTTGCATAATTAGATTATTCCGGATAAACGTAAACTACTGAAGTTGTCGGCATATGTAACGCTCGGTCTCGGAAAAACCATGATTGAAAGTGGGATAATTCTTAATCACTGACAAGCCTACAATATTAAATTCAAGATTACACTGACTCTTGTGAATATCTTCTTAAAATGACTATTATTCAAAACCAATAATTAACGAACTTTCTACGCTTATACAAATAATTAAAACTAACTATTAAATTAATTATTTAAAAACTTTAACTGTCCCATTTCTTTATTAAAGTATATTGCAATATATAGCATGTAGTAGCAACAGCTGCTCTACTATTGAGCGTCATTTTGAATTTTATTAAAATCATTACATTAAAGAAATGCAATGAAAAGAAATGGAAATCTTTTAAGATAGCTTTCTGTTGAGAACGTTAAGCAACTTCTCGGTTCATGGAATCACTTAGAAAATGCTCACTCGGTGACATTTGTTCAGATTTTTGCATAAAACGAAAATTATAAGGAATTTCTAAATCTCTCTACTCTGCGGGAAGGAGTCGGAATGTGCACTTCGCTTGTCTTTGTAACACATACCTAAAATATTCACCGAAAAATATTACATTTCCATACGCTTTGACATAGGTAAACTGTAGATCTTTCCGATTTATAATAATGTTTCTCAACTGCTGCAGCTAAGATCATTAAATTAGAGGGAAAAATGTTCTTGTTAAACCTATCTTGTACTTGAAAACACGTTCATGAGACGATAAAGTTATTTTAATCAGTTAATTACTCTTCATTTAATCATGAAGAATGTATGTACTTACTAAAGAAAGGATACAGCATTATTAAGCGTCGGTGAAGGGAACTACGTGCTGAAGAAATTCAATGATCGCATTCCTTGCATGTAAATATTTGAGTTTCTCAATCATGAAAGCAAAACTTTTCATGAAATGTTTTGTATATATTTTGATTTTGAGTTATTGTCAGGCTATTTTGGCGGGTTATTCACATTATATTCATATTACATACTAAATTGTCTTCAAACCAGTTTTAGATTCTTACGAATTTGGAATTAATATAGTAATTTCTGCACAAAACTACCCAAAAGAGGTCTTTAGACCGTGAAATGGCAAACGATGTGATAAAAATTAAGCAAAAATTTCCGAGTTCCAATTGATTCGCTGCTTCATGAAGCAGCTAAAAATGCATATTGTGACGACTTCGTCACAGATTGAGCCTAGTATATGCATAATTTGCAGATGAAAAGATCAGAGAACGCCATGTTTAGACAATTCACACTGTGGGACCCGAGAGACAATATAAATAAGTCACTGGACTGTAAACAGTAATATGTCATTGAACTTTGTATACAAATGTTTCCTTAATTATCAACAATGTACACGCCTCTTGGTAGGAACCCTTACAGCTGGGTGTTTGAGAGATTGCCTACCCCATTTGTCCGATGTGCTGGGTCACGGACCTAAATAATACAAACGTTTAAAATTATTAATCACAAAAACCCTTTACTTAGTGTGTATCTTGTCATAATTCAGAACACCAATATCCTTTGGGATGTTAAAGGGTGCCTTATTGAGAAAATTCTATGTATTGATTCTGGAAAATAGAATGACGGCAAGTCTATCTGTCCGTCCGTCTGTGAAGAACGCTAGCGGGTAGACCGTTCAGTCGATTTTCTCCAAAATTGATATTCTCCAATCGATCTGGCTGATGTAGCAGTCTCTGGAATTTTAAACTGCAGTTTTAACTTTGGGGGATACTTTACATAAAGCCCCTATGACATTTTCAAATTTTCAAAAAAATGATTTCATCGTTTTTGATTACATTTTTTGTTGGGTGGTGTGAAGGACTTTTAAGAGAATAGTACAATAGTACAGGTCTTGTGTTCGTTAAAAACCCTAATTTTTCGAAAATTGCAAAAGTTCAATTTTTTGGAGTATTTCTACAACAAAAATATTAAAAGTAGATATTTTTCCCTTAATGAAATCGGTCCCTTCAAGATAGATTTTGAAATCAGATATGTACAATTTTTCAAAAATTTGAATAATTTTGGCGTAATTTTACGTGAAAAAAAAACGGGCGAGAAAGTGTGATGGTGAAACTGGTGTTTTAGCGGAATTGTTTTAAAGATAATGAGGATTAGCTATTCTAAGTTCTTATCGTTAAATTGTGAGGTATGCAGACAAATACATTTATCACTAATACGCTCTTTCTCGTAAATTCAAATTCAGAGTGACATTTCTAGCTTGCAGTAGCATTTGCGAATGACTCACTGGTCAACGCAAATAGTAAATCGTGTTTCTGCCAACCACGTTGCCTGTCACGTTTCGTTTTCACACTCCTTTCTCGCTTTTTTAATGGCTCTCACGACTCATTACAGCCTCTTCATTGTGAAAGCACTGACACTTTCAGCCACGATGAAACGATGCCACAATGTTATTTCATCCTCCAATATATTTCACGCTAAAGTACACATTGCCATCAAACACTTTTTCATCATAATATCGAATATTTGCCTGTACTTTTGCTGTAATTCCATTTCTCTGAAATATTTTCTGGTTTTGTTTTTTTACGTTTTCTTTTTATAATGTTTACATTAACTAATGTTAAGAATTTTCTGCATTCTCTTTTTATTTTACTCAACCATCTTACTCTACGTTTGTGAACTTGCAATTAGTACTGACGGTTTCTTTTCCATAGATGGAAATCTATTTTCACTTCAGCAATTCTCGCCTCTTTATTTGGATCGTATTTTTCGTGTCTCATTTGCGTACAAAGCTAAATAATTCCGTAACTTTATCAATGACACTTGAGATTTTTTCATTTCATATTAATTGTTTAGTTTATTTCATGTTTATTCAGAATTGTGTCGTTTTGTGTTGCGTCAGTTTATAAATATATATGTATTTCCATAGTATCATTTTGCCTACTTCTCTTCACCCAGGGTTCTCTATATAGTTCCTCATTCAAGGACAAATCGTGCACGACGTCAGTTGATCTTAAATTACATGTATTACAAAAGTAACGTTGAAATCGGGTTTTGGCGCCCTTACCTTCAAAAGACGCAGATGTAAACTCCCACAAACACCCACACACACCTGATACACTCACAAAAACACCAAACATACACACACACACACACACACACACCACACTTTCACACCATCTTAAAACATATAAAAACACACATAATAGCTTACACATCGCATACAGAAACTCACATACACAAAGCACACTCATTTATTTTCATACACAATACAAACAACTCACCCTACTGCTCATTTTCCAAAACAGTTTCCCTGCAATCTCTCAGACTTTCAATATCTTGAGAATTCAACCTAGATTCAGTGTCCATTGTATACTTTTTCTGACAATACCAGTCTCTTAATTTTGGATTTGCTTTGCAAACATGAAATAAGACAACTTGTGCTGGTCCACAGTTTTTCTGCAAATACGACCACCGTCATTCTCCAGATGTCATTAGACGTGGTTTATTTTTCTTCTAAAAAAATACCCCGTGCGATGCGGAAGAGTCCGGGGAATCCGGACGGGATCCGGGGATGGAAGAGCGGATGGTTGGAATACGGCGGCACTGACAAATGCGTCTGGCTAGACCGTCCTGCGCCGGCCCGCTGAGTAAACGGAGACGACGGCGGCGGCGGCGGCCCCGCGGCACACACTTGCCCAACGCTCGTCGCGCCCACGTAACCGGCCGTGTTAGAACGCCAGCCCGTTGCGCCACCGCCGCGAGGCGAGGCGAGGCGGAGCGAGGTGCTGTGTCGGGGGCGGAGGCGCGGTGCTGTGTTGGCGGCGGGGGCGGGGGCGGGGCGGGGCGGGGCGGGGCGGGGCGGGGCGGGGCGGAAACGTCGGGGGCGGCGCTCACCGCTTACGGCACCAAGGACAGGGGGCCGAGTTTTCAAACAGGAAACTGGTCCGGACCGGAACTCAAAGATGTAAATACTTGGAAGGTGAAAATGAAAAGATTGGATTTAAAACTGCTGTCATATACATGCATACTTACACGTGCATAAAATGTATACAGCAAACCATTTGCATCACTTAAGGGTAAGGACCTTCTACTT
This sequence comes from Acheta domesticus, assembly GCA_031308135.1. Classification (NCBI taxonomy): domain Eukaryota; kingdom Metazoa; phylum Arthropoda; class Insecta; order Orthoptera; family Gryllidae; genus Acheta; species Acheta domesticus. The sequence goes on from JAHLJT010009436.1 coordinate 49,996,412, forward strand.
CCGACCTCTAAGGACCTTTTACTTCCGACTCACCGCACTCTCACAGGAAGCACACATCAGTGTTTAGATGCGTTTGCTTCAATGTTTTTAATATAATTGTAATTTCTATTCTTTTCTTTCTCCTTAAATCGGTAATGTTTTGTTCTGCACGGGTATTCAAGCGTTTGAGGAGTTTGGATACATGAACAGTTGTATCCAAGTGGGAATTCCTGGACTAACGACAACACGGAAATGAGGGAGGGTGTATCACCCTGTGAAAAATGTGCAAGAAAAACCTAAAGGCATCTAAAACAAAATTTGAGGGCTTAATGTTACTCATCGAAAACCTGATAATACAGAAGTTAGATTTGACTGTGGTAAATGGATGATTTGGAAAAGGACAGACTAGAACAAAAGTAAAGGGACGTGTATATTTATGACTGTTTTGCCACTTTTATTGTAACCGTTTGTTCCAACCGAGTGTCTGCCGGTAAAACTATCAAAAACAAAACCCGTCGACTCTTGATTTTCTTTAGGACACGAATTAACAGTTGTCTTTATCTTAAAGTTCTGTGCGGGTAATCCAGCTCCGTGTTTATTCCTCTACGGGCAGTTAACGTTGCACCCAACAGAGGCGTGCCGCGAATGAGCGGGGGAGGTGTAGAGCGTGCAGACGACCGCTAGGTTGGGGGACAGACGACTGGCAATTCCTGGCGGGGAAAACTGTGGTTTTGATGGCACCTTCGTGATGTAGTTTAACACAAAACTAGCAAAATCGACTGGGTAAAATGGATGCGTATTGCCACTGTCAATGAACTCGAATGTAATCAGGTGTTGCTACATCAGCGTATACTTCCTCGCATTATTTCTAAATTTGCCATTTTCAAAATTCATAGAGTTCAACGAAAATGCGACCTGCGCCGTTCTTTTAAGCGTTCCTAGTACTATTCGTGATAAAAAAACGCAAAGAAAATTGTGAAGCGGCTTTTGATAAAATGCTTTCTTTGTAGATTGCATAAATTTCAAGTACAAATAACGATTCTACTAGTTTTTTCAAAGTATTGTACATGGCAGTTTTTGAAAACAAGATTTTTAGAACATTTTGCGTAATGCAAAAGCTTAAGGCAGACTTCTTTCTTCAAAATTGTAGTGTTTAATGTCAAAATTTGGCAATTTTCGGAAATGCAGATATTTTTCCGGAAATGAGACCTTTTTTACCGTCTTACCTTACCATCACCTTTTTTACTGTCCTTTGCTATATACGAAGAGTAATTTTACAGAAAAAATTGGATTTGTTTTTGCCAAAAATATTCATTAAAAAATTAAAAACTGTCCATATTTCACGCAAAATTACGTTAAAACTACTCATATTTTGGAAAAATTGAATATGACGTTATTTCAAGATCTGTCCTTTAAAGACCAGATTTCATTAAAGATAAAACTCTGTCCTCAATATGTATCAAAATTCCATTTCTTCATATATATGAAATTTCAAAATCATAACACAATCCCATTTTGTGAGTTACTGTAACAGCTCTTAAAATGTATTTTAATAAGAATAAAGAAACATCGTCGAATATTGATTTTTAACTGAGTGAGAACCATTGATCTGTGTTCTTTAATATGGCGAAATCTGTTTTTTACAATGTTATCTATGAAGTATACATTAAGAACTGAGACAGTACGTGAGGAAATGATTCCATTTCAAACTCACAACACACTCTCATACCCTACTTTCCTCAGTTACTGTCTCGGCTCTTAAGATGTGTTGCTCAATAAAAATCACATTCGTCACAAATTCACTTTAATTTTTTTTAAAGTCGCTTTTTAACTGCTAGGTCATATGGTGACCACTGTGATGGTTTTATTGTGATTGGTAAGTGTAGAGGGAAGACGTAAGAACAACACAAACACAAACATCCATGTCTGAGGCAGAATTTGAACCAGCGACCCTTCAGCTTAGCAATCTCGGCTATCCATACTGGCGAAAATTCATTTTTCAACGAGTCATGACCGTTCATCTATGCTCCTTAATAGGCGAAACCTTCTTTTATAATATTATATTTTCTTTTCTAATATTATATAATATTATAATATAATATTTTCTGTATATAGCTGAGACAGTGGCTAGGGTAATGGGAGTGTGCAGCGGTAGCGCTGCGTCGGCTGGCGAGCGGGCGGGCGGGCGGGGGTGGGGTGGGGGCGGGGCGGGGGCGGGTCCCGAGGAAGCGGGAAGCCCTGTGCAAGACGACCTGGCCCGCGCGCACCTGGCGTCAGCTGCTGCCGCCATCCCGTCTGGCGGCATCGGCCGCGCCGCCGCCGCTCCGTGTTCCGCCTGTTGTAAAACGCGCTGACCAATCGACGCGTTGCGCAGGCAAGCGAGACACACGCACTCCGAAGCGCCTCCCCAGAGCCCAATGCTCTGCTGACACAGTAAATGGGTTTATTTGTTAATTTACACGGGTTGGCGATTGAGGAGGTTGCTGCTGAACAACTGTTGTTGCGTACGAGCGTGTCAAGTCAGGTTTGATTGTTCCATAGTAACCTATTTGAAAGTACAGGCTTCAGCTGAAAAAGAAGCTGCCGAATAAACCACACAGCGGTTTTCCAAAAAGGAACATGTATACTGGTCCAGACAAACAATTAAAATACTCTCTCATAACACTGCAATAAATTAATGTAGCCAAAAACAACCTTCACTTATGCTATAATGACATACTACAGCATATTAGGACAAACGTAAAACAGTTCTTTACATACCGATGATATTTAAAAAGTTGCTGACCCATAACACAACATGCGAATAGTTGTAAATGTTTCATGACAGTCGGTCTCTTCCTTTGAGTCTTGCTGTCGAATAACGTCAGCTCTGTCATAAGTAGTAAAGCATTGATCATGAGAATTCCATTGGTGCGCGCAGTTTAATAATAGCTCGAATAAGAAACTTCTTATTGTTTTTGATTTTTTCCGGAGTTCCTGGGCATCTGACAACACCATATACTACAGTCGACTAGGTTATAGTGAACTTCTGGGCACTAACATGTTTGGTTCACTATATTCGATGATATCAAATTTAAGTGGAATTTCTCCACAATGATTTATTTTGTTAATGTACAGCAAAATTCATTAGCAGCACGAACTGAAAATTTCAATTTCTTTATTTGCCCTTTAAAAATCAATTATCTTCAACTATTTGCTTCGTACATTTTTCATTATATCCTTCTCCAGAATTCGTGCTCTCTCCATTCTTTATTCTGCATTGTCCTCTGTCCCTGTGTATCGTAATGCGGTCTTAACAACCTCCAATGCCTCTTGCACTGTCGGAACACCATCGCACTCTCCGAAGGCTCTTTTTCTCGTCTAAGAACACAGGAGAACTTATTTCCGACGTTCACTATAGCCGAAGGTTCGGGTTCACTATAACCGAATTTTCTTATGCTTATTTGTAATGTAAGTGAAACGGGACCAGTGACTAAAGTTCACTATAACCTGAGAGTTCACTATATCCGGAATCGACTATACTCTTTTCACTATGTCCGTTAAGTTACACAGTTTTCTTTCAATTTTTGCGTGGCATTCGAAATTAGTAATAAAGTTTCTGATTGCCGTGAATCAATATTACATTTTCTTATTAATCTCTCAATGTATGGAAATATATTGCATCTACGTATATAAAATCTTCGTGAAATTATAGCGATTATTTTTCGCTTTAACATAAGTCATACTTGTACGATGTTAAAATGCTCTGAATTGTTTCTTAAGAATAAAATGGCTAAAATGGAAAATTAATTATAATATTTTTCGTTTAATAAGGTTTTAGAGTTTTACGAAACTATTTCCTTGCTTCATATTTATTTCGTACACTTGAAAGTGTTTTACTTCCGTGTCACTTCATTGTGAAGTTTTTTTTCTTTCTCTCAATTTGCGCACGCGTTCGAAATGTGTTTTGTGGACACATCTTCCAGAGCTGAACAAATTGTAAATAGCCCCTTTGCAATCTCCTCGCTGACTGACTGCTCGTGCGCACATCTTAGTACACCTCGTTTTGCTGAGTAGTTGTTGATCTTTACGCGAGATGTTGCAATATTGAAATATCTCAATTGGACATGTAGTTTTATCACAGTGAGATGCTCTCAGTTCTTAAGGAGTATGTGTCCATTAGAAAGCTGCATGAAGTTCAAAATTATTTTGGGTGTACAAGTAAATCATTTCTTTTTATCACTGAACCGTATTTTTCGTCAATAAAATTTGTTGAATACTTATCTTCAGTATAAAATTTAAAGCCGCCTTAACTCCCAGGAAATATAGTACACATTACGTGGTGTACTATATGGATGTCTAAGCCTTCGTTGATTATGGTTCTTTGAGTCCGGGAAGCAATACATATTCCATTTCGGTATTCATTGAAGACCGGCAACCAATAAAGTTTTTGAACAGTCATCGCATCGTAGGTAGACGTGTAGGTACAAAATGTTCATCAGATACTTCTTGTAATTAACAAGGTACTTCCTTGTAAATACTGTAAATATCTATTTCCATTATTGGAAAGTGATATTTCCAGTACATTCTAGCACTCCGTTAAAATTCACATCACATTTTCAATACTTAAACAATATTTTGGGTTGAAGCAACAATTCGTTCGGTTTCTTAGGGTGCTTCTAGCAACAAGCGCTTGAAAGCTTTGCTACCCGCTATGATGAACTCGGACATGGTTATATTTCGATAATACGCCAATCCCTCGCGACATTTTATTAGTGTGCGGCCATTATGCAGAATGAGCATTTTGCTTCAACTCGATTCCAAGGTACGAATAGATTTTGAAAAAACTAGATTTTTATCTCTGAGCCAATGTTTTTAAATAGAGAACAGCTTAAAAGAATTCGTTTCTGATTTATTTTCATCATTTTCTCCAATTCATTTTGTTTTGATTGTACCACTCCTTCGACGCCTTTCAGAATATTACGACATCCGTCCTTTTTGGGTAGTACCGACTGTGAGCAGTTTTCACTTTCGACGGCATTCGTGTTCCAGCAGGTGTTATTATCATTTCAGAAAGCGCCGGCGCTCCTGAGCGCCCACTCTGCGTTCAATTTCCTCAACCGTGAAGCGCACGCTTTCGTAACTTGTGCGAGGTGCGATTCTCTTTGATCCTATAACTCGATGTCTGATAATCAGTTGTACATTTTTGTTCATGTTTGAAACGATCATAGCATTCCAATTCAGATTTTTTAAATTTATGTTAATTTTTTCGTATTCAAGCGGCATGCATGTTACTTTTTTCAACTGTATTCTCACTTCACCTATCATATTAACCTCTGGTAGATATTTGATTTTCAAAATAAAAGTCCAGCTCATTTAAATAATACCTCGAAATATAAAACTTCTGTAGTACTTAAGACATCTCATTCAGAGTATTAGAAGTTACATGAGGATTAAATTAAAATTTGTAGGGCATAGATCAATTGATTGATTATTTCGCAGTTCCGAGCGCGCCACCTTCACAGCCATTAGTCTCGTAAGTGAAGTACATGTGTTATCAGAGAAGTGGCGGTGTTCTTCTACCTATGGATGGTGAGATCCGGAGCTCACCTCTAGGTCTGCTTGCGGAGATTTCTCCATCAATGTATCTTCCACCAGCGCTGGCACCGCCTCAGGCGGGACAATCCCTAAGCTTCCGACTGATCTCCCAGATATGTGTGGTTGCATAGTGCATACAAGTGTGGGTGTAAAGTAAGGAATGAGGATAGAACAGGGAAGACGAAAGAAAGAGCATCAGCGTTGTGTCATTTCCGAATGATTCTTCTGTTCCATCAATTATTTCATCGGCTTGTTTGTTTTGGTAAGAACTGACCTAAGCGATCAAGAGTTTTACCTCTCCTGTTGTTTTTCACCTTGGTACTTGTATACGGAATTATCTGAAATTGACAATTTTTGAAAGGTTTTTCAAATTTTCTCTTGGAAAAACGTTCCATTTATTTCGTTCAAATGTTTTGTCTAATACAAGTTTATAAACTACTTCAAGGTCTATGCGAAGACGCACGTATCACTGTCTCATCGTTTTCCATTTATTACTTGTTTAGTGGTCGCGCAAAGCTAATAGAGCCCTCCATCCGAACCCTCAGCACTTCATGAAGTATGCGCAAGAACATTCAATTGTTCACATATAGCAATAAAGAACATTCTATTTTTTATTTTATACATGCTTCTCAATCCTTCAGCCATGGAATATAAGTATTCGCGGTCAACTAAAGCATTTCATCACTAACTCTGGCAAGAGTCACATTGACAGCTTTTTTTAAATGACGTTTTCTCGTAAAAAATCAGTAAATTAATATCAAAAAACGAGTTCACACATAGTTATGAGACAAACCGACGGTGTATGTATATATTGCATTTAGCCTATAGTTGGCAATTGACGGAACAAGAGTTTTTGTATATTCATGTACTGAGAGATAGGGTATGTTTTTTACTACAGATATTTGCTAATAAATTTCAGAATTGCACTAGAATATAAATAGTGGCTAGTTGTATTTCCACTTACTACCGCAAAGAGAAATGATCAGCCGTTACTACCTTGTGCGATGTTTTGCACACTGTAGATATTAGACGTAATCGCGTCATTTGGAATAACCTGCTTATGACATCAGTGAACCAAGAATTCCTATGATGATTGTAAATGCATATGGGTTTTTCAAATGAGTAATTGTTTGCCCTTATGTACCTTTCTCTGTTCTCTTTTATTTTTGGAAGTACCGATCACGGACTATCTGTTACCGATCGCGGACATGTCTGTTATCTTATCCAATGTTTAGACGGCGAAGAGAGTTATGAATCTTGACGACTATTGAAAACGGGAAAAAACTGTTTCCTTTGGCATTAGGAGATGAAATGAAAAAACCCTCTAATGTTCACCGAACAGGCTGGATTCCGAAGGTTCACAGAACCTGAGAGTTGCTGCCGCATTGAAAGCCTACCTTCTCTACTCCTGACATCCTGTTGTCCAGTAGAAGACCAATTTTCATGTCTTCCTTGAGATTTTTTGAACAGGACAAAACACTACCTAACGCTATCAGTTCAACCATAAGTCGCCTTCCGAATAAGCCGACTCTTCCACATAAAAAAGTTTGAATTACACAGACACACAAAATAAAAATGTTTTCAGACCTAAAAGCTTGATACATGTTTCTCTACGAGCTGAATCTGAATCTGAAGCCAGAATTGCGCCACCACCGTCCGTTTTTTAAATAACGAAAAACAACCGTGACATTGTATTTCTCTGTTTTCGGTGGTTGTTGTCAGAGCCAAAGACGTGGCACATGTTTCTTTATGTATATCAACGCGCTGAATCGGAAAGCGTAGCCAGAATTGCAATTCGCGATAAAAAAAACTGAAATATGATAGCGCAATTATGGCCTCAGATTCGGATTCAGCGCGTCGACATACGTAGAGAAAGGTGTAAAGTCTTTGTGTCTCACAACAACCCCCGAAAACAAAAAAAAAAATACAATATCACGGTATTTTTTCGCGATTTAAAAAACTGGAGGTAATGGAAACATTTTTGTGTAACTGTGTAATTAAAACTTTTTTTTATGTGGAAGAGTCAGCTTATTCGGGAGGAGACTTCAACGCCCGTTAGAGCAGAAACCCGGGCGGCTGCGGCGCTCACAACGCGTACAAAGCGTCGATTTCCCCAGCGCAGCGTCGCGTCGCCCGGATGCGTTGCAACGCTCCCACGTGCCCCTTTCGCAAGGGGCGCCCGCCGCCCCCGCCTCCACCGACGCCGCCGCTGAACGCCCCCCTGCGTGTTGTGTTGCAGGCTGCCATGGCCGCCGATTGCAGGCCGGCGCGGACGCCGCCCCCGCCGCCGCGGCTGCTGCTGATGCTGTTGCTGGCCGTGTCCATCCCATGCGTTGCTTCAGCACCTGGTAAGCACTTGGCTCGCTTCTGCGCAACTCCAAATATGATCTACCCAAGGTGTGCAGGTTTGCGTGTGTTTAGCAAAGCTTCTCTGGCTTAAACACATTAACTCGCCTAACAACTCTTAGAATTGGATAATTGGATAATTTTGTCTCGTTCATCGTACAGTTAAAACAATTGTTTATAGTTACAACTTTAATTTTTTTATTCTTCTTGAAATTCCCTCTTAAGTTCACATTTGTATCTTTCTGTTTGAATCCGAAATTTCGATCGGTGAATTTCTTTGTAATAACGCAAGTATTCATTTTGAAATACTTACAGATTATTAGAAATTTATACTTAAGTGAATAGTTTTGGGAACTTTCTTTTCATTTTCATGAACTTTTCCCTTTTTTAAGATATATACTTCGTATTTATCGTAATATTTTGATAGAATATAACAGATTATTTAAGTGATTACGAATAAATGGGTTGTAAATTCTAGTACTCAAAATATGTTGAATGTTAAAACACAGTATTTTCTAGTAACTTATAGAAGACGTAATGATTGTTTCATTTCTTCATAAAAAATCAGTAAAATAATGAACACTGTATAAATGCTCATGACTTTTACCGAAGTGTGTACCAAGTTAGATCAATAATAATGTCTCGTTGAAAATCAAATTTTACATGGAAATGCGATATGGTTTATTACAGAAAATTACAACAATGATACGCTGTAGAACATATCAAGAAGAATGTATTCTAGCTGCATTGTTTAGATTTTTAGAATTGAGGCGTCCAGTGAGAGAGGGCGCTAACCCTGAAAATCAAAAAATCGATTTTTTGACATATTCCGTATCTCCTTTTCACTTTTTATTTATTCCGTAAATTTCATAAATGTATCATAACCCATTCTGATATTATATAGATATTTTACAATCGGTGAAAAACCCCTTTTCTGCAATTTCCGTGAGAGAGCCACATTCACGCCTGTCGTTCATAATACCAACACTAGCACCAGAACATCAAATGTATTTGTTACATCCCGTGTACAATCCACCAAAATAATTGTATCACTAACATTCTAAATAAATTCTTTGAAATATAAATATAGGAAATTTAGACATTTGATTCAATAAAGATTTGACGAATCAGTTTCACGGGCTTTCAGTATCCCATGTTTTGGAAGAGTATCGATTGGTATCACAATGAAGAATGAAGGCTACTCATTACGAAAAGATCCTCGTGAGCGGCTGAGATGGTTCATGAAAACAAATACTTCTACTGAACTGTCTCTGACTGGAAAGTCTCAGGTTCGAGTTCCGACGGATTTTCGACACTAGCTAGGTACCTTGGTCATTTTCAATCGCTGATTGGAGGAGAGCCGCTGGCTACACTGATCCGTAGTGTTCCGTTGTTTATCCTTATTAATACCAGTCAAATACCGGAGCAATGCCTTAACAAAAGGGCCAGTGGATATCTCACGACTTTTCCTTCTTCATCCTTTTCCCATCCTCTCCTCTCACACACACTTACAACTACTTGTATCGGGAGACAGAGTCAGCAGCGCGGACGGTGCTCCGCTGGCGGAGATACAAGGAAGTGGAAAACCCAGCTTTAAATCGGCGCCGTATTTTATGGGGAACACCGCCATCTCCCGGGATAAAACGTTCACTATACTTCGACTAATGACAATAGTATTTGACGCGCCCTAAAACAAAACAAGTTATGCATTCGTGTCAGACAGCTTGGAGAAAAGTGATAAGAACACATTCATTATGCCACGAAACGGACATGACAAGAAAGTAGTAGGAAGAGGAACAGTGAATAAGAATGCTACTGAGACGACAGGGAAAACGATACCCAAGAACAAGCAACGCCCTGTGTGCGAATGCTTATTACATCTTGAAGAGTCTAACCGCAATTGCGAAAAACACACGCTAACGGACGATAAAAAAAACATACAATATTTTTTTGAATTCTTCAAAGTCAGAGACTTTGCAACATGTAAAACTAATATCTTAGTGAGCAATCAAACTTGAAGAATGTTGGAGTAGTCATAGAAATATTCAATCGATAGATTGTTCAAAACAAATCTTACCTGTAAAGCTGTATATCATTTGTAAAATACTTTTAAAATTGGTAAATCATATTTTTCTAAATAAACAAGTTTGTTATCTTGAAGGTAACAAGGAAAAATCATCCCCTTTACTATGTAAATTATTGATAAAACAGACTAAACGCAAAACTCAATTTATCTCAGTTCCGTACCTTTGTGGGTTAGCTCCCTCTCTCACTGGCCGCCCCAATTGAATATAAAAAATCATACCTGTAAAAAAGTTCTTGTTATGTTATTTTAAAGACATTGAGTGCAATTTTTTTACGTTTGTAAAATGTTTAAATTTCATTTTATCTAGATTTTGATTCGTATTTTCATGTACTGGTTTTATTTCTTAACAATAGTTGCATTCTGTGACATAATCTCACAAATATCTCTTCATATAAGTTCAATTTAAAGAAACAGTGCTAAGCGTTGTGAAATAAGTACTAATCCATATTTTACAGTTCCAAAATATGTATCTTACAGTTTTTCCAAATAGAAAAATTATGATTCAAACGCTATCAAATATAGAATTCATAGAATTACGGTTTAGGAAGTTGCAAGAAGTGTGTACATAAAGGTGGTTATAAGAAATCGAATTATAAAATGTCTTAGACTGGAACTCGTAAAAAGTTGCTAATTCGTGAAAAAATGAAATTCGCAATGTTTCAGTTCCATCGGATAACTTTAAAAAGCTATCTCGTGGATCCTGAAGTTAAAAAGCAACTTTTCTAAAAAATGGAGAATATTTTTATAAAATTAGAACAGCTTGTCCCTGGGACGTTTTCTTTTTTAGGATTTTAGAAAATGTTTTTTCTTCAATTTTTATCTGCCCAATTTGACAGACGTACCGATATGAAGATATTTGAAATTTTTTAGATCAGACATGGAAATTTGCATTACTTGGTATTTAACAAATATTTTCTATATTTTTTACTTACTTAGCGTCAAATCGTTCAAGTAATATGCTTTTTAACTATACATTTTTGTTGAGGTGAATGAAAGGATTTAGGATTCCCCACCCTATATCATCAACATCATCCATAAGCAACGCAAATATTAAGAAGTCAATTTTCTTTTATCTAAATCTTCATTTTGTTAGCCAAGTTCTCCTCCGCACTCATACAAAACAGTTGAACTGTCGCGCATTACGAGGTCAGAGAGAGTGTATGGGAATGGGATGTCAGTCTCACACTAGGCATTAAAGTTGAAGGACGGAGGTGAAAAATCATGTCCCATTTTATGAATGCCGACTCTACTTTCTACTGTGAGGTCTGGGGAACCATCAAAATCTCTTGTCAGTCTGAAAGTTGTATAATTCGGCACGAATACTGTATGTTAACTATTCTCTCATGCTAATGACTTACTTGTGGGAGTAACTGACCTCATTTTTGTGGCAGAAAAATTCAAACGCTGTGATATTTTTGTAAATTGCTGGCAAATCTGGAGCCAATTTCCAGTTCGATTTTCGAAAGTAACTGTGAATTAATTAACCATTGTATTAAATCTTCATTAAATTGTGAAATCAATGTAATTTGCATTATTGCACATATGTTTTAGTAAAAACTGAAATTTTTAAAAAGAAATAAAGTGTTTAAAAATAAATTGTTCGCGAATGTGTAAAAACGCATTAAATGTGAAATGTGTAAAATGTTGAAAAATGTTGTGTAAATATTGGAGAAACGTAATGTTTCAGTTCACAAAATAATTTTATGTTGTTTTGATGAATTGTGACTTTAATGAATATCACCCAATTATTTAAAGTCCCACTTCACACATGCCAGCATGAAACTCGTGTAAAAGCTAAACGAGTATTAGTCTAATAAGGAACACAAGAAGTACACAGTACAAGGAACACAAGAAATTTGGCGTACATGTAATTATTACTATTCTTCATTAAAAATATTCTGAGATAGGTTCAGGAAATCATGTCAGCAAGTGTGAACACTTGTAAAGGAAATCTTGTAATGGTTGGGCTGTAATTAACGCGCGCCCATCTGACACCGGAAGTGACCCCAGGCAGCCGAGCACGACCACATTCTCACTCACGCCCGCCCAGAGAACCAATCCACGACAGTTAATTTGCTGCGTATACTAACAATCTGGATGAGGTCATTTTCCTCTTTTACTACGTAAACAATGTCTACATACGAGTATAAATATTAATGGCTCTGATCAATGGCGGATCCAGGGGGGGGCAATGGGGGCCATGACCCCCAAAAGTTTTAGTGTTTTCGTTTGTTACCTTCCTTTATACGGCACAATTCATTTAAATATTTATTTATATTAAAATTATGTAATTGTTTAAACAATAATATTGTACTTTATCATATAAACACTACATAAATGGTATATAATTTAATAAATATGTTTATTATTTAACGAAAACCTATGATGTCCCCCTCCCCTCAAAAGCTCGGCTGGATCCGCCCCTGGGTCTGATCAACATGGATTACATTCAGACTACAATGACATTTTAGTCACAATATGGCACAAATCTTTTTGATAAAGAGTGTTTTGCATAATTTTTAAAATAAAGAATTATAATTTATTATTTATTACTGCCTCTGAACAGGCAATGATCATACTTTCCTACGATTTATAGACAGAAATTGGGGTAGAACTAGCTTATTTTTTTCTTCTAGTTAATATTTTGTAAAGGAATTAATGTTTATTTTCAATACAAATAAATTCTCATAAATTCTCATTCTCATGAGGAAAAGTTAAAATAGGGAAGACCAAAGGTGGTTCGCACTAGGGACTGGTTGGCTTAAGGGACTGGTTGGCTTAAGGGACTGGTTGGCATAAGGGACTGGTGGGCACAAGGGACTGGTTGGCACAAGGCACTGGTTGGCACTCGGATTCCTGCATCAACCTCGTATCTTCCAAAATCTTCGCACTTACTTTGCGTCACGTTTTCTTCGCAACCAAACAAAATTACCACAGAAGTCTCGGAATGCTCAGAGCAACAATAGTTGTACCGTGATTTCGAATATGTGTTAGAGCTTCTAAAGCAATATTTTCGTAGTCCATTAATTTTCTTGTTTAAAACTGTGAAGGAAAAATTTTGCTTATCTTTTTCAGATAAAACCTTCCCCCGAGTTCTCTACTTTAGTTTATCTGGTTTTTCGTTCTGAGTTCCCCTGTCACATCTGTGGCCATCTTTAATAAAAACAATCCCGTTTGGGGGTTGGTTGACCCTTTTTGATTAGGATCGGTCGGTCAAACAACCCTATTATCTGTCCGCCAACCCTCTCGATAAAATACAATATTCTCTCTAATTTTTGTATTCTCACACAGAGTAAAAGCACTACTAATGGCCACAGTTAAAAATATTTTCGTAATTTTCTCAAAATTCTTGAGATAAATTACTAAATCCTTAGGTGAAATGAGCCTGTTTCTTAATATATTTCTTGCGTAAAAATATCAAATTTTTAATTTGTTTATTTTTTTACTAATTTAGTTGCAAGCACCGATTTTGTTTAAATAGTCGCCAGACAAAAATTGAAAAAGTTTGGCAGTAGTCACATACTTGACTCAATAGCAGCCAATCTATATTCTACCCCTTGAACGTGTCTAAGACCAAAAATGTCCAAAAGGTACCCTTCATATATCGTTAATACAATGCCAAATTAACAAGATATTTTCAGCTTATTTTTAATATAAAATAAGGGAGTTAAATACATAATCTTCTTTCTAATTCTCATCTCTAGAAGTTATCTAAATTTGAAGCTAATGGGAGAATATCAATTTTTATTTTTCCAATTTTGATCAAAATTCTTCAATTTGATCTGCTGTTGCAGTGGACTACAGAGGCTTTCAACTTTGCCTTGCTATCACAAGTTAATGGTCAATTTTGTGTGAAACTTAAAACTATTAATAGTATATTCTTCAATGATCGCGTAATGATGGCTATGATTTACGAATTGATGTTTACGACCCGAGCGACGTAGGAGCAAAAGTCGTAATTTCTACGAGGGAATGATAGCCATTATGCGCGCGTAGAAAACAATACTTTCTCGTAGACCTTGAAATATTCAGAATAGATTTTGAACAGATTTTTTTGAAACTTGAGTATAAGGATTACTTACATCAGTGTCGTAATTTAAGAAACGCAATAAGTCTAAATTTATTTTCTGACAAAATTAAAGATAAAATACTCTGGAGAAAAATTTTGTAAAGTAAGCGAAGAAAACGTTCTCGCTAAAAGAATTCACTTAATTACTCTTTCTCCACTTCATAAATGTTGTACTATATGATTGTTTATAATACTTTCATGATATTTGTGTCAATATTTGTAGAGTTATCGAATTCGCTAATTCCTGAATTAGTGGTGGATTACAAATTTCATTGTCACTGTCTTCAAGATTCATTTTCTGTTGAATGATAAACGCGAAATGTAACGAGAAATACTAGTACAACAATGTCTAGGTTACGTACATAGAGCTGCGAAATTATTCACTTGTCTACCGTAATTCAAAAGAAGCGCTTATTATAAAGAGAATGCAATTCTTCCCAGTGGTTTCCAAAAATTCTACGAATGTGATTGGTCAACAAGCCGTGTATTCCGAACTGTAATCCATGGGTGTGTGTAATCGATGTCATCCGTCGATTAAATATACAACAGGAATACGTGCATTATTAAATGTTCGTAGAGAAATAATATTACTCGATGTTTCAAAAATATTAAACTGATATTACGAAAAAAATAAAAACTAACTACTGGTGCCGACGAGTCTTATTCGCCACCTTCTGAACTGCCCCAATTAATATATTTTACAAATTGTGAGGATTAGAGGCCCCGTGGAAATTAAATCCTAATTTTCTGTAAGTTTTCAAAACGTCATTTTTGGAGATGACATTTATACAAATGTTAATTAAAAGGTAATTGTGTCCTGAAATGTATCAACCAACGATAATATTTAGACTTTGAAGAATATTTAATTCGTATGCACTTTGATAATAAGGAATACATTTTACTCTATTTAAATAATGATTCTGTATTTTTTAAATTAATTTGTACTACTTTAGATTTAGGTATCTCTATCCCATAGTATCAAACCCACAGGAACAGGTGAATGATGCTGAAACATCAACGCAAAGCTAAAAGCGTTGTGTGTCCACAGGGCTCTGCGAGGTGGAGACTGGCCAATCCAACATCATCCTGGACATTGAGGAGAGCCGCGGCACAGGTGAGCACACTCCGGTTCCTCATCACATGTTAAGTTAACGGTTGAGAGTTCCTTAATGATTTTTTTACTTAAGATCAGCAGTGCACACCTGAACAGATGAATATTGCACACCATCTTTTTACTTCAGATGAATATTCACTGAAAATTCATTGAGATGCTCTGTTCAGTTTTAAATACTGCATTAAGACTATCATGAATAGGTGACGCTAACACTGACATATACCTAACGCCTTAAACGATTATTACGTAAAGACGTGGCATGAATGAATTGTCACTATTCATAACAGTGAATATCAGTTTCTTAAAATTGTCAATAAAATGTCATGCCAACCATGAAAGACTTTAAAACAGACATTTACTTTAAATACAATCCATAATATGGTTTACTTCTTTCTTACCATTATTAAATTACTGTGTTACTTTCCTCACGTTCTATTGTGTGTAGAATGTAAGGACTTCGTGTGTTGTATTTTATTGTAACATCAGTCGTTCGATTATATAACTAATACGAGCAAATCTCATAGTCACCTTACTTCTGTTATGGCTTTTGCGGTTACTATCCATATATTTCACGTAAAAATCCCTCACATTTATGCACCTTATCTTTTAATTTTTATCCATGGATTGACTGGACATTTCCTTTGCCCGGGGCTAACTTCGCTTTGGTAGAGCCATCCAGATCACTTTTGGGCTCTCACTGTGGGCCTTTGCAATCCATAATTTATTGAATGTGACAACAAATTTCGTTTCCACTTAGTAAGTCAAAAGCGGGTATACCAAACGTTCAAATTGCATTTGTAATGGGGATTGCCTGCAGACATTCTGTCCATGTCGAGCCGAGAGACGTAATGGGGACTTTATCCGTCTCCAGATCGATCGAGCATTTTGGATCTGCCTGACCTGAGACGCAAAGCGGGCTGATTCGGGTTCAACTATAGCGGACGTCAATTCATATCGAACAGGAGATGCAATGGGAACAATGTTGGCTTCAGTTCGACTGAACGTTCTCTCCATTTGGAGCTGGGTCACCTGGTCTGGCTTCAGCTCGACTGAACGTTCTGTCCATGTGGAGCTGGAGTCGCATGATATGGCTTCAGCTCAACTGAACTTTCCGTCCATGTAGAGCTAGGCTTGTCTGATGTGGCTTCAGCTTGACTGAACGTTCTATGTGGAGCGAGGGTCGCCTGATGTGGCTTCAGCTCGACTGAACGTTCTATGTGGAGCGAGGGACGCCCCATGTGGCTTCAGCTTGACTGAACGTTCTATGTGAAGCGAGGGTCGCCTGATGTGGCTTCAGCTCGACCTGAACGTTCTATGTGGAGCGAGGGTCGCCCCATATGGCTTCAGCTCGACTGAACGTTCTGTGTGGAGCGAGGGTCGCCTGATGTGGCTTCAGCTCAACTGAACGTTCTGTGTGGAGCGAGGGTCGCCTGATGCGGCTTCAGCTCGACTGAACGTTCTAGCTTGATGTGGCTTCAACTCGACTGAACGTTCTATGTGGAGTGAGGGTCGCCCCATATGGCTTCAGCTCGACTGAACGTTCTGTGTGGAGCGAGGGTCGCCTGATGTGGCTTCAGCTCGACTGAACGTTCTATGTGAAGCGAGGGTCGCCTGATGTGGCTTTAGCTCGACTGAACGTTCTATGTGGAGCGAAGGTCGCCTGGTGTGGCTTCAGCTCGACTGAACGTTCTATGTGGAGCGAGGGCGCTTGATGTGGCTTCAGCTCGACTGAACGTTCTATGTGAAGCGAGGGTCGCCTGATGTGGCTTCCAACTCGAACTGAACGTTCTATGTGGAGCGAAGGTCGCCTGATGTGGCTTGGCTTCAGCTCGACCGAACGATTCTTTGTGGAGCGAGGGTCGCTTGATGTGGCTTCAGCTCGACTGAACGTTCCATCCATGTACAGATGCAAAAGCAATGGGGGCTGATCTGCGGGGTGGCGTGCGCAGGCATGGGGCAGGCGACGACGCCGGCGGAGCTGCCGGTGGTGGGCGACCCATTCACCGAGGTGGCGCTGGACCTGACGTTCCCGCGCGGCGCGCCGCTCTTCCTGCTCAACGGCAAGCGCCTGCAGCTGCTGCGGCCGCTGGACCGCGACGCCGACAACCTGTCGCATCTCGTCTTCCAGGTAGGCGAACCGACTCGCGACTCGCCGGCGCGTGGGCGGCGCCGCACTGCCGGGAACCGGATTGCGGGCGGGGAGGCGAAAAGAGCAGGTCTCAGAAGCAGAATGCCCACTTCTTGGAGCAAATGTTTCGTACTGGCAAGAAAATGCTGGCGTATGCTTTAAAATCTTCGGAAAAGAGGAAGTAGCAAGTTGTATTCATGTTGGTATGCAATAAATAATGAAAGAAGGAATAATAAATATAATGAGCACATAACTTTTAGAGTATGAAGTATTTGATCAAATATACAAATTTAATTGAAATATGTCTATGAAATACCAAAATAACTGATAAATACAGAAGCGCTTTATGTATTGAGGGTTTTTAGTAAGAACATTTCAATTTGTTCATGCGAATTTTGATTTATTTTTTCACTTTTCGAAGTAAAAATGTCAGTAAATGAAAGTAAACTTAACGGTTTGAAGATACCATTAATATTCAGAGTAAATTATTTACAAAGAAATTGAAAGAAAGACTTCGGGAATAATCAGTTGCAAGAATATTTCTTTTATTGTTAATATTCTTGAATATGATTGTTCGTGTTCATCCACTTTCAAGAAATTCAAATTTGTACGCAAAGTTAAATTGTTCTACTTTAATCTCGATTAGTCTAACGTAGTGTTTAGAATGCTTGCATAGTGGTGGTTAAAATGTATAATATTGAAGTGATGTATTGCTTTGGAAGAATACTTATAGCTACGTGTATTTACAGTTTGTAGAATTAAGGAAAGAATATATCGAAGTATATTTTTAACATATACGGGAATTACATAAATATGTTCTGAATTATTCTCATGGTATTGGACTGTTAGGTAGTCCTCAAGGTTCCACGAGTGATTTTACAAATATTCTTGAATAAAATACAAATGTATTTAATTATTTTGTAATTATATCGTTGAAATCTTGAACAATCTGTCTTCTGGTTATTTTAACAATCGTAATCTAATGCACAATCATAATCTAATCTCGTACGCATAAAAATATTTCTGTAAATAACTGAGAGAATCATCCATCTGCAGTTCAACCTACGATCTTGTTCGTGCAATGCTCGCAATGACAGTGCACTCAGCTGACGTCTCAAAAAATGTGCTGAGCTGTAACTGAACAGAGAAACCGTGGATATGGTCGGTTTGAGAATAGCTCGAAGGATCGTTAGAAGTGCTTCGCAAATAAGACAGTTAAAGATTTTACAACGGACTAATGGTAATATTACCTCGCATTGCTTATTCGTAGCTGAATACGTTATAGCTATTAACATACCTAGAAATGTTATGAGTGTTATTACTGCAGAGGCCAAAAGTTAAAAATCGAGGCGGAGCGTAGTGGAGCCGAGATTTTTAATTTGGGCGAGGCAGTAATAACACTGTAACATTTCATGATATGTCCAGCATTTTATCAATAACTATAAAATATCACGATTCTTGCGAAAATTTTCATTACTGCGATAGTAAACAAATAAATTTTGTTGCTGTGGGACGTTACTACGATATTGTGGGGTGTTGCTTGCGATATACAGGGTCTTTAGTTTAACTTGCAACTCATGTCTGAGAGCACTTGTTCTTGTTTTGGTAATTTGGCAACCGCGTCTCTTTTACACCTTTCAAGACAGCCGTGCCTGGCACGTCGGGACAGCAGAGGAGGCAACCGTCAGGTCATAAGCTGCAGCAAGTTTCCTGTTTCTTTGTTGATCCCATTCAAGAGTGTCGGCGGGCAGGTACACGGATCTCATGCCGAAATCTTTTCACGCTGCACAGAGTGGGTGGGGTGGGGTGGGCTGAGGCATGAACGTGGAAACAAAAGGTCTCTTTAGGCAATTCTGCCCAGTATGCTGAAGAAACAAAACTGTAATATTAATGTGGAGGGGAGTTATCGATTTATTTATAGCAACGTAACAATAATTATTTAAGTAAAGCCAGCTCAGGGAGAACTCGAAAAGATATATCGTGAAATATTAAAACCTAGCTCTTCATTTTATAACAATAATAATAATGTATTATTATTATGGAATCTGCATATTAAGCAAATAAGAAAACTTTAGTAATAGACAATAGACATACCTAGAAATGTTATGAGAGTAATTACCACAGAGGCCAAAAGTTAAAAATCGAGGTGGAGCGTAGCGGAGCCGAGATTTTTAATTTGGACGAGGCAGTAATAACACTAACATTTTGTGGTATGTTCAGCATTTTATCGGTCAATCTCACGATTTATGCGAAAATTTATATTACTGCGATAGTAAACATATGAATTCTGTTGTTGCGGCATGTTACTATGATATTGTGGGGCATTGTTTGCGATATATCTATTTAAACAATATTCGTATACCGTGGTTTGAAAAAAGATGGTTACAAATAATTCTCCTGAAGTTAAAGATAAATAAAGAAATGACGTTCGGTGAGGAAGTTGGCGCGTCGATGTCCAGTGGCGACACCTCAGATCGTCAGTAAATATGATTACCGAAGAAGAGTTTCATTTGATGGAATGCTAGGAAAATGAAATTAATTTACCTAAAACACATTTTAACTGCCCTATTAAAACCTATTACAATGAACAATAATTATCTCAAAAGTAATATGAGTTACTTTTATTCTGAATTATTTGAATTTGATTTGTTTTCTACACCGACTTGTTTCTTTCTTAATAAACATTTGACTTGCGATGAATCAATGGTTGTTTATTCACGTTGCCAAAGATGTTAAAACCCGATGCTAAGGAAGTTAAATTGCTTAACATAGAGATAGGTACACGCCTGTAGGGTTGCATGTTAAAATGGACTAAAGACGCATGTGAGCGATAAAATTATTAAAAATAGCTAATAAAATGTAACTAAGTAGTACATTAATAATTATTGAAAATAATTAATTAAAAGTAATAAAATATAATTATCTAAAAATGACAAAAAAATGACAGTCGAGTAAATGCTCAAAGTGACCACCGTTTATGAAGAGACAGGCGTTTACTCTTTTCAGTGTAGTGGCTGCAGTACGTTGAAGAGTAACAAGGACAGAATACGTGCTTTCTCTTTCTTCCAACTAAAATTAGACACATTCGCTCAGCCCGAAATCTGAGGACAGGCGACCGGGCTTCGCTAAAAGTGAACCTTCATACACCGTGGTTTGAGAGATGGATGTAAATAATTCTCTTGAACATAAAGATATCTAAAGAAATGACGTTCGGTGAGGAAGTTGGCGCGTCGACTTCAGATCGTCAGTGAATATGGTTACCGGAATGGCGATACCTTCAGATCGTCAATCAATATAATTACCGAAGAAGAGTTTCATTTGGTGAAGTGTCAGGAAAATGAGGTTAGCTTACTTAATACACATTTTTTAAATTGTACTATTGCACTATTAATATTGCAATTCACAATAATTATTCCAAAACTAATATGAGTTACTTTTATTCTGAATTGTTTGAATCTTCTTTGTTTTGTGCATCGCAATGTTTTTTCTTAATAAACCATTAACTTGCGATGAATCGATGATTCGTTTATTTACATTGCTAAGAATGTTAAAACGCGTTGCTAAGAATGTTAAATTTCTTAACATACAGGTAGGCACAAGTGCACGTAACATACCTGTAGGGGTGCATGTTAACAGGGGTTAAAGACGCATGTGACCGTTAAACGTGTTAGTAGTGTGTATTCTTGTTGCCGAAAATATTTTTGAATCAAGATGTTGGAATATCTAGTGAGCGCACAAGGTGAAATATTGCGAAGTGTACTATATCGAGCAATATTCAATAAGCGATCCGGTGATATATAGGTAATTAATCGGTGGAGATTCTAATGAAGTTTTTAAATGAAACTCTTGAAAGAAACAAAATAGTATATGAAGTATAAAAAATTAGAATTGCCACATGCATTTTACAAACAAGGAAATTAAAATTACATTACATCTCAAAGCTTATTAAATTTGTATCTACATAACAGCAATTTAAGACGAAACAAGTCATCTAAATGGATGAGATGGAAATTAAAAAAGACGCACTAGATACTCATGTACCCTAACTTGTAAACGAAATTTGCTAACTCACTTTCTGGTCATTCTAAATATGAATGAAATATGCTAGTGATATTCTCGATTAGTTGGCCAGGTTTGGCAAAAATTGTTGTTGGTCTCAAAAACATTTTTAATTCACTCAGAAATATTGTATGAAATTGTTAAAACATGAATTCAAGTTCTCGAGCAGAAAATTCGCATATTTTAATTTTTAATTAGAAATGTGGTCTCAAGGGAGTATGTCTAAGGAATAAATATTTTTTTCAAATTTGCAATAATTAGCATTCCTATTTTTTCCCCCGAAATTTGAATTATCAAATGTCAAGTTAAACACTCTAGTATAAGCATATTCCAAATCTTCAAAACCCATTCGAGTGTAGAAAGTGTCAGCAAGCGATTCGTGACGCATCATTGTTCGTGGAAAATTGGAAATGGCGGTCGCCGATTCTCGAAAGCCGTGATCAGTATCGTTGTGGAAATGTCGGGTGGGCGTCGCCGGCCGCTGGGAACCGCTCGGCGCCGCGCCCCGCCCTCCGCTGGCACCTGCCCACCTGCGGGCGGGCGCGACCGGCCCGTTGCTCCAGCGCGCGCTGCCAAGGTGTCACTGCGGACTGCGCCACTTGGCTCGCGTGCGGCCTGCCGGCGCAGGAGAAGTCGCCGAGGGCTTGCTGAGGAATTGTACGGATTCCTCAATGACGGCCTCGAGCGTTAAAGATGATAAATGTAAAAAAAAATATGTTATTTTCTTTCTTCTTCTACAATTCATGGATTAGGCTTGAGCCTGTTCCGTCATTCACAAGTTTTCCTTACATCATTTTTTGGGTCTGCCCCAGTCTCTTCTTCCGTGCCGTTAATAGAGTATAGCTAATTTAGATAGTGTTGTGTTATTCATCCTTTGCGTGAGTTTCGGTATTTATTTGCTTACAATTCCTTCGGCAAGTACTTTTTCCCTAACATTCTCGTTACGAATATTATCTTCTTTCGTGCAGCCTAGCGTTCTCCTCAAAACTGCATTTCAGCGGCTAGTATTCTACTTAAGGTTTTTTGTTGGTACTCAACTTTCGTTGCCGTGCAGAAGAATTGGAAGAGACATAGTCATATGAAACTTTATTCTTGTATATTACCTCAGGTCTTATTTTTCGTGTATTATGCATAGGACCATAAATTCTTTCAAACCATGCCAATTTAATGTTGACGTGTTTATCGGTATTTTTATCGACTTGACAACCTAAATGTAATGTTTAAGGTACTATAATGTTTGGCTTCTGCCATGTATTGTAAATGCTGTGTGACACTTAAATAGTTCAAATTAAGGCTAATAAATTGCATACAATTGTTATTTTTTGACATGTAGACTCTAACGAGGGAGTCCAGTTCAAATTGTTAAATAACCTACATAAACCCCTTAAAGCAAAATATTCACTTGTTTATATCTCGACAGCCTTTTATTGTGGGTTTCATGTTTTACGCACAAGCCCTTCAAATACCATACGAAGCTAACAAGAGTTAACGCATACCTTGAAGCGTGTGAAGCGCGTTAGCGTATTTATAAATTGAAACATGGCCCTTAAAGAAGCAGTAATAAAATTCGTCAACTTTGGAAGCTAAGAGAAGGTATATCAATGATTGTAATACATTGTTGTACACAATAGAGAACAAGGAAGCTGGTTAAAACGCAAAGAATAATGTGACGGTCACAATCATCGTGCTGAAAATAGAAAAGTATTGCTTTATCGATTAGATACTTAGTAATGTCTGACTGTTGCTTCCTTTTATCATTACATTTAACTCATGCCAGTTAATCCCCTTATTTAATGTTTCACTATGTTGTAAAACTGTGAAAAATATGACTTAAAACATTGTATTTTTAAATAAGTAAATTGTGTTTTTTTAAATTTGCGTTGTAATTTCCAATGAGAAAATTTACAATTATAAAACATTCAAAATAATTAATTTTATGTGTAGACACCGATTGTTGAGAATTTGATAGTAAGGAAGAAAACTTTGTGATGTTCATAATATTTTCACAAGTTGTATATATGGTAACTTATTTCAACATCTTTATTATTTGAAACTCTGGCGCAATTGTAGGGGGATAAATTGTCGTTGCAAAACATGTGCGTTAGCAATGATTGGTGCTTTGTTGCAGCTCATCTGCACCGTGCGAGCGACCAGCAAGAAACGCACCATCCCCGTGATTGTGCGAGTGTCTGATGTCAACGACAATGCTCCCGAGTTTATCGACGCGCCGTACCGCGCGCAAGTGTCAGAGGTGAGTTCGCATTTTGCGCACCTTCCTGCCCAGCTTCTCCTCTTTACTCCGTCCCGCCTTCCCCACGCCGCGACTTTACCCTGTCGCGACTTCACCTCGTTTCGCCTTCACACCGCCCCGACTTCACCCCGATCCACCATTACCCCACTGTCTTCAACCGACCCATCTTGCATTCATCCTGCCACCACCGTCACTCCTCCCCACCTTCACACCGTCACGCCTTCACCCCGCCTATCCTTCACCCCGCCCCGTCTTCGCCCCGCCCCTCCTTCGCCTCGCTGTCTACAATCGTTCAATCTTCAATCTTGCATTCCACCGCGCCTTCATCCCGTCCCGCCTCCATTCTGCCGCGTCTTAACTCCGCTCCGCCTTCACCCCGCCCCCACCTTCACCCCCACCCGGGCGGGGCGCGCCCCCGCCTTCACTCCGTCCAGCCTTCACCCCGCCCTGCCTTCACCCCGCCCCATCTTCACCCCGCCCCGCCTTTACCTCATCCCCCTGACTTCACCCCGCTGAATTGAAAAGTCCCATCTTGCTTTCATCCCACGACGCCTTCATCCCATCCTGGCTCCATTCTGCTCCGCCTTCACCCCGCCCTGTCTTTATCTCCCTTCATGTCCCATAGTCCCCGCCATCGTCCCGCTGGCTTCAAGCCTCCCATCTTTCTTTCATCCCACCACGTCATCACTCCGCCTCGCCTCCATTCTGCCCCGTCTTAACCCCGCTCCGCCTTTACCCCGTCTCGTCGTCACCCCGCTCCGCCTGGCCTTCACTCCGCCGTCTTCAATCGTCCCATCTTGCATTCCACAACGCATTCATTCCGTCCATCCCGCTCTCCTCCTCAACTATTTGGACCAGATCTTCGCCTCGCCGCCTAAAATCGCCTTACTCCACCTCGCCGTATTCACTTTCTATTTTTTCCATAGCCTTCTCGTACTGCCGTACCTCATAGTTACCTTTCCTCTCCAACTGGCACCTTACCGCCGCTCTACCGTCCCGCCTCTCCCTGCTGAATCTTCCCGCACTCTCACTCTTTTTGTAATCCCCATGGCGCTCTCTCGTCACAGATCCCAGTGATTACTCTTTTGCAGCGGAGCGCGCTTTCCTCCACGCCTATTACGATTTGCAGCTTGCTTTGTTCCTTGTTTTGATTTTTATCTGCTCCCCTGATCCTTTCATTGACTTACGATCTCGTTTTCTAAGCTCTAGGGGTTGTTGCTTCATTGTTTTAAAACATGAAATAACGTAGATATCTTTAAGAAAGCACCACCTAAAAAAGGGAAAATGTTTATTTTAATAGTTGATCTCCTGTCTTCCATTGTAACCTTCAATATTTTTCTATTTATTTCGGAATATGTTTGTATAAATTCTTTGAAAAACCGTTGCTTCCATTACTGCTTATCGTTTCATTGAGAAATAATTATATTTTGATTGTAGACATTTGCTTATTGGAAATTGTTAGAGACCCCTTTTCCATGGGACGTTTCTCTGCATCAATATGAAAAAATTCTGAATTACCATTATGTGCTAGTGGATTTCTATTCTCAACAGTATTATTTTTGTTTATTAAGTGCACACTTCATTAAAGCATAGTTACAAGCGTTATAAGAGGAAGAGGGAAAGTTCCATTCGAACGTGAAGATCTGTCGGGAATGTGTGTGCAATTCCTTCGGAACACTTTCCAAGAAATGAGATACATACGATGGTAATTACACGTTTCATTCTTTACATCCCGTTGGAAAGTTATTTCTATTCCGATTGAAGTGGATATTCCCCGGCCTTCACAAAAAACGTTGGGCAATCGCCACAGGAAAAAGTGTGAAAGCATCGAGCTAGCGAAGAACGCTTGGGCCAAGAGGCGACGTGGGAAGGTGGCAGCCCTGACCTGGTGCAAGGGAGCGGCGCCCGCACCTTGCCACGCTCCCGCGCCGCCGCCGCCGCCTCCTCCATCTCCGCATCAGTCCACACCACCACCGATTCGACTGCGTCCGTCGCCGCTGCCACGCCTGCAGCTTTTGTTAGCTTCTTTACCTTCGTCACCTCAGCTCATTCTGACGCCGATTATAATCCTCTCACTGCCATATTTCACTGCGCCACTTAAGACGTCACCATCCCAGCTAACGCCCCCTCCCGCGCCTCCTTCGCCGCTCCCGTTTCACCCACGCGCCTCCCCTTGCCTCTGCCGCAACCACCGCCACCACCTCTTCCCCCACTCTCCCGCCGCCGTCGCTGTGAAAACCCGTCACACGGGGCCAAGCGACATTTCAGCCGCGTGGGACTGTGTCGATCGGACGTCCCGAAGGAGCGTTATCGCGACCATCCAGCGGTGGAGCCGCATCCCGAGGAGGCTGGCCCCGGCCGGCGAGTGGACGCTTCGGTGAGGCGAAAGCCGTGCCTGGCTGCACTGGCCCTCGCTTTCGCTCAGCTGCGACTGGGGGGGGGGGTGAGTGCAGCGATGGACACGGCAATGCATGAGCGCTGGCGCCAGCCGGCGATTGCAGAAACAACATACCAGCGACCGCGGAAATGAATGGAAGAGGGCAATGTGTTAGGGGTTGATGAGAGAGGCTTTAAGGGATCAAGGGAAGGTTGATTTTAATAGAAGATAGGTGCTACAATCGAGAAAGGGAGGAATGTTGAAAGAAAGTAAATGAAAAACAGGCAAGCGGGAGGAGGTGACTTGACTGGAGTGTGGATGAACGAAAATATTATTCTTTTCTGTGGGACATCTGTATTACAAATGGCGAAGAATAAGATGAGTAAATGGGCATTGTCTGCCAATAAGGTGGTCATTCGTAAGTGAAAAATCGAAGAGGTCATACATGCCGAGGGTAACATACAGAGGTCAGACATGCCGGTGGGTCGTGATGTGAACCAAAGATCGAAGCTACGTATGATGTGAGGGGCAGATGCGCAGGCTGCGATGCCACATGGGCTAGAGAGCGGGTGAATGATCTCTAAGACGAGTGAATCAACTTATGGTTACATCGTAAGTGAGATGAGCGCACGGCTGGAGGGCGGCACGTAGGCTGATGGAAATCGTCGAAGTGGCGGACGGGAAGGCAACTGGACTCCTCTTGACAAGCGATCTGATTGAAGAGAAGAAGAAGAAGAACAAGAACAAGAAAGAAAATGAAGAAGAAGAAAAACAACAAGAAGAAAAACAACAACAAGAAAAAGAAGAAGAAAAACAACAATAAGAAAAAGAAGAAGAAAACAAGAAGAAAAAGAAGAAGAAAAAACAACAAGAAAAAGAAGAAGAAGAAAAACAAGAAAAGAAGAAGAAAAACAGCAACAAGAAAAAGAAGAAAAACAACAATAACAACAACAACAACAACAACAACAACAAAAAGAAGAAGAAAAAGAAGATGATGGGATGATGATGATGATGATGATGAAAAGACAATTGGCGCAGCGAGTGGGCGTGTCGGAGGCCCCCGCAGGTTCCCCACCTGCTTCTCTGCGCTGCCCGCTGCCCGGCTGCCGCTAATGGGAGTCGAAGCGCTGCCTCATCGTGGCCTCGGCGGCGCCCGCGCCCAGGAGAAAGGGCTCGCGCCGAGAGCAAGCGGCGTGCCGCGGCGGCGGAGGCAAAGGCAGGACGAGGGCGGCACAAAGAGGTGTAATGCGATCGCGCTACTGAGCGCGAGCGTGACGACTCGGAAAGCAACCGCCTCCACTTGCTTTTCGACGCCGCGGCCACTCCGGAGAACAAAGACAATTTGGAGCAGATTTCATATATCTTGTCACAGATTTTCCACGAAATTTCGACGACACGAAAAAGATGACACGAAATTTCCACAAAATGGAAGAAATTACATGATTTATTCTTCTTTTTCCACTTTTTGTGTGTTTTATTTGAGCTTGTTATATTCACAATCATCAAGGTCGTCCTTTTATCTTCTCGTGTGACTGCCAGAACCTTTTTTTAATGATTTGTTCTTTCTGATTCATTCACCAGTCTTATTTGCTCGATTCTCTCGCCACGTTACTATTTTATTTGAGACGTGGTTATTCATTTGACTATGGCACTTTTCACTTATGATTTTGTTTGATCGATTATTCTTCTTACGCCTGGAAAGTTTAATCAACCAAAAAATACATGAGCATAAATAACATCCATCAAATTATACTAGTATAAAAAATTGATGTGAAGAACAAAGTAACATCCATTAGTAATGAATTGTTGGATATTGCGATGAGAACAGCCATATTACTATGCTAGACAAATTGTTTGTTACATTGAGATCACTTTTCCTTTCATGCTGTCGGAAAACTGGAAATGCATATTGGAGGCATGAATAGCGAAGAAACGATCCGTCATCTACTAAAAAGGAATCTATGTCATTAATGCGCGGCTTATCTTGCTTAACATGTATCACGCATGAATGAAATGGTGATCTAAGTCGGTGAAGGGTATCGGTGGCAGCTGAAGGACAATCGCCAAAGCGCTATTCAGACAGACGAGGACACGTGAGAAGGTATATACGCACGTGAAACATGTGCGTGCCTTAGCATTTGCATGCTGCACAAAATCAAAGCATATCAAGGTCGACTGAACGTATTTTCTTAGCAATAACATCCGTTGTGTGCGTGCGTGGGAACATGAAGAAAATGTGAAAATGTATTTAGAACTTAAGTAACGCGAGAGAAAAGTCTCATGATCAATGCAGTTTACTAGTAAGTTGTTCAAAAACTTTGAGAAGAAAATATAAAACATGAATAGAAGAGACATGAATCCCAACAAAGGAATAATATCTGAAAAATGTGATAATATGAAGACTCGTATGACTATGCACTTGTTATGAGAGTTATAATGTGATAAATGAAAAACGTTTGAGCAACTTTCATGATTTATTACACTCACAATTCCTTTCTGGGCTTGTAACTTTTAAATCTACATTTATATTATTTCCAGATCTCACGTTAACAAGTTATAGTTCTCACCTATTTCAATGCACTTCTTTAATTATTTTTGTTACAATTTTTCTGCAATATTTCTAGCTTAATATATACAAAACAATAGTATTACTTCGGCTAATCTTTGATTTTTTTAAAACAAAAGAAACGAAAGAAAATACCCGATCTTTAATACTTTTGTATAATATTTTTTATTTTTGTTTTTCAATAATTTCCATTAGAGTATATTATTTTGATATTCTTATATTTTTCTTTGAAACATCTCAGTCAATTTTAACCATGCAAATTGAACGTGACTTGTTTGTCTCAAACTGTAAGTATGCCTCCAGTTAACGTGGGCTGCCACTACGAGCGCTTGCAAAGCCGCCGTCCACCTGCTGCTCTCTCGTTGTGTTTGCTGGAAGCTAATCTTTTTTTCCCCTGGCGGCGAAGAGTAACGGGTTTCACCGCAGCTTGGAATAGGGGCCATGTACTCCATGGCAGCTAGCCCCTAGGAGTATGCAACCCTCTGAGTGCTCGGGTGCAGCGGGCCGGACGTTGTCGCCTTTTTCGGTGAAATGGAGAGAACGAGCGGAAGAGGAAACCGGAAGCGGAGAGAGATGTTGAAGCGAAAACGCAGGATACGTACTAGAGGTGGGAATGGGTGCGGGGAAAGGATTATTGATGGAAAGTGGGAATGAAATGGAAAGCTACGGTGCTTAAGTATCAAGCATGCTCGTCAGACACTTAATTCATTTGTAATAGTAACCTCTTGAGGACCATTGTTTGCTGAACATTTCTATTGAAAAAAAGCACTCATTTTTGAGTTCTTCTCAAGTCCCAAGATAAGGAGCGGGTTGAACATTGTGGGATGCGTTCTCAGAGTCATTAATAGCATCGCCAAGTGCATGAAAACAATAGACGTTCTCTTTATAACGCACTTCCATAAGACAATTTTCATTTTCTCTAATGAAGTATTCACTCGTTTGTGAAATTATATTACTACGATTACAGCACGTTTCACATGAATATCTTAAGGTTTTCTTGTTCTAGATTCCAATATTTACAATTTTTAATAATGTACAAAATCTATAATTGTCCTTCAAACATTTTTCGAATTTTCAATGAAACATTCATTGGTGTTTTTGTTTTACTAATGCTTTGGTCTATTTAAAAATTTAAAAACTAACAAACTACTTAGGATAAATGAGTCGAATCAAACTAAACTAATTTAAGGGGAAAATGAAGATTATAATTAAAAATATAGCTAACATAACAAAACTAATACTATTCTAAATGAGTATTATTTCGATATGTGGATGGGATTCCAAGTCATCTACGATATGAAAAGATTATACCTTGATTTATTCCTCATTTGTATTGTTGGCTTTCGTGCATTTCACTGCGATTGTATTGTACACGAGATACACAATCATTTCAAGGACGCCATTCCATGTGAAACAATAGATCCAAAGCATAATTATAACACTTAACAAGAAGGAACACAGCACTACAGGGAAAGACAAAATTTTCACATATCTGAATAAGCACACAGCGAACAACAAACATTCATAAAGATACATCCGGTGCATTTCATAAAATTACATAAATGTTTCAAAATAAGAATAAATTTACTCCTAATGGAAATAATGCTTAAGAAAAATACTTACAAACTTTTTTAGTTTCAAAAAAAGAATACAAGAAAATAAATAGGCTGTTGGATAAAAATAAGAATGAAAAATTGCAAACCCACAAGAATGCAATTTAAATTCCCATCAATTAATATAAATGACATCTGAATAGCTTTAATTATATTAATTTTCATACCTGTTACACCGTATTAACTTGCAGACACAAAAGGGCGTGACATTTAATTGCGCGTGTCGTATGGTACTTAATGTACCCTGTTACTTACTAATATTATTTTCGATGGCAAATAACAAAACAGTGTTTCGTAGAATATTTAAAATCTGTAATTTATCTATATTATTTGCCTCTCTATTGCAAAATAGCCAATCTTTTTGAACGTTTTGAATAAGAGGCCTGCAGCATTTTTGCTGCTGGAGACCTCTAGTTATTGTGTATTTCCTTGGTTGTGGTTCCTTTCCTTGGGTTATTGTGTATTTCCTTGGGTATATTCTAGTTATTGTGTATTTCCCTTTGTTTCTATATATTACTTCCAGTTTTTTTAATTCTCCTCCAATATACTTTGCATATAACACTATGCCTATAACAATACTTTTGTGTTTCTTGTTTAGAATATTTAGAAAATTTCATTAAAATAATAAAATGAATTGAGAAAGTAAAATTAATTAACAAAGATATAATATAATGTAATTTAATTAACAAAGTATCTTTTAAACGTTATAAACTACAGTATTGTAAAAAGTTTGAAATGGTAGCATCATAAAACTGTTGGGAGAATATCCAAGCATCAACATTTGAAGTTCTTGGGGCAATAACATGATATGCCACATTTCTAATGAAATTGAGATATTAGTGTATTTCGATGCCCCACAGATGTATCTAGAGGTTGGGTTTTTATTTTAAAGATTCGCCGGCAAGATGGCATGTGTAATACAGTAATTTCGTAGTTTTGTATCCCAATACGTAGAATGCAATGCCTAAACCTGTCCGTCCCTTTTTTCTCAAACTTGCGTATATAGTGCGATTTTTATAACTTTGTCCTGTCAAGCCTCTATGGCCAAGGACGGAATTTTGCACGGCATTTCGCGTCTTTATCGGTCTTGTCCGCTAGATGTCGCATGATTGCACAAGCACTTCTTGAAACGGACGCGATCATGCGATATCTAACGGCACGACTGAGAAAGACGTGAAAGACCGTGACATATTCCATCGTGAAGACGGACATTGAGGGGCAAAGTTATAAAAATCGCACTATGCCTTGCTTAGCATGCTATTGCCCCGAGGTCTTCATTTGTGTCCCACGTGTCTAAGATCCTCCTGTGGTTGCATTGTACTAGTGCCATGTCTCACGCCGCGTATGTGTGTTGATGTGTATGCAGCTGACGCCGGTGGGTTCCACGGTGTTGGGTTTTTATTTTAAAGATTCGCTGCAAGATGGCAGTGTAATACATAATTTCGGGTTCTTTATCCTAATGCGTAGAACGCTATGTCTAAACCTGTTTGCTCCTTTTCTCAAACTTGCGTATATGCTACGATTATTCACCTCTGTCTCTGGCATGAATCAGCTGTTGACGATTTCATCCAAGCGGGAACTTGAACGTCACCATAGTGACGTCAGTGTAGCAGCATATAAGCAGCGTAAATATATAAGATTGGATGAAACCGTCAACAGCTGATTCCTACCAGAGGCAGATTTGAAATACATCGCAGTATCATTGCATCGTATATTATTGCCCCGAGGTCTTCATTTGTGTCCCACGTATTTAGAAATTTCCTTCCCGCTCCTGTGGTTGCATTGTTCCTGTGCCATGCCTCACGTCACTTTTTCACATCATATCACGTCTCATGTACATTTACATCACACTCACATCACATCACGTCTCATGTCACATTGACATCACAGTCACGTCACATCACGTCTCATGTCACATTTACATCACACTCACGTCACATCACGTCTCATGTCACATTAACATCACACTTACGTCACATCACGTCTCCTGTCACATTTACATCACACTCACGTCACATCACGTCTCATGTCACATTTACATCACACTCACATCACATCACGTCTCATGTCACATTTACATCACACTCACATCACATCACGTCTCATGTTACATTAACATCACACTTACGTC
The DNA here is from genome assembly GCA_031308135.1 of Acheta domesticus. NCBI lineage: Eukaryota > Metazoa > Arthropoda > Insecta > Orthoptera > Gryllidae > Acheta > Acheta domesticus. The sequence goes on from JAHLJT010009436.1 coordinate 50,028,708, forward strand.
ACATCACGTCTCATGTCACATTTACATCACACTTACGTCACATCACGTCTCATGTCACATTTACATCACACTCACGTCACATCACATCTCTTTTCACATTGACATCACTCACGTCACATCACGTCTCACGTCACATTTACATCACACTCACGTCACATCACGTCTCATGTCACATTAACATCACACTCATGTCACATCACGTCTCATGTCACATTTACATCACACTCACGTCACATCACGTCTCATGTCACATTAACATCACACTCACGTCACATCACGTCTCATGTCACAGTTACATCACTCACGTCACATCACGTCTCATGTCACATTGACATCACACTTACATCACATCACGTCTCATGTCACATTTCTGCCATGTCTCACGCCGTGTGTGTGTCTGTGTCGTTGTTGCGTGCGCAGCTGACGCCGGTGGGGTCGACGGTGTTCGCCGGGCTGCGCGCGCGCGACGCCGACGCGGGCGTCAACGGGCTGGTGGAGTACTTCCTGGCGGAGGGCGTGGCGGGCGCGGCGGAGGCGGCGGCGGCCGCCGAGGACCCGCGCCTCACCGCCGCCGACGGCTTCGGCGTCTTCGCCATCCCGCTGCCGCACCAGGGCCAGGTGACGCTGGTGCGCGCCCTCGACTACGAGCGCACGCAGCGCTACCTGCTCACCATCGTCGCGTCGGTGAGTGCCTCGCGCCCACCCGCACCCTCGATGCGCTGAGCGTGGTAGGCAGCGCACACGTCTTCTTCAGCTCCCCCGTTGCGATGGAGGCGAGAGGAAGATTGATTTGTTTGTCGGAAATAGTATTAAATCAAAAAGCTTTTATATTTACTGGTTTGTTTGTTTATTTATGATTATTTTTATTTATTTTTATTTATTTATTATTTTAATTTTATTTATTTATTATTTTTATTTATTTATTATTTTTATTTATTTATTGTTTTTTATTTATTTTTATTTATTTACGGTTTCTTTTCAACTGCTCGGTTGTATAGCGACCTCTGTAACTTTTAACTTTCAGTAACGGTGAGAGAACATATACTAACAACATACACAAAAATCCATGCCCGCGGCGGAATTCGAACCCGCCACCCTTCAAGCTACAGTCCATCTTCCTTAGCGTTCTCCGCTATCCAGGCCGATGAAACCCACTGCTTGTTTGGTGTTTTTAAATTATTTTGACTTGACTATCAGTGACCGTAGTTAACCCAGCGCCTTAAACTCCAATCTATCCATCAATCATTTGTCGATTCAAGTGGTTTCTATTACAAAGGAGCGAAATATTTAATGTTCTTTTATATTGTTTAGCAATGGTCGTTACTTTTACATAATTTATAATTTAACTCAGCTAAGAGTGATGGGATAGAGATTCCGGAGCTCAAGAAAATGTGCGCATATAATGTGAAGTTTATCAGATGAGAAACGTAAATGTTTCACGAGATTCAGATCATTGAGTGAATGTCATAGAATGCAGGCAACGCGGAAACAAGTTTAAATCTAGATTGCAGCAAATAAGGATAATTATCCAGTAAGATCTTGAACATAAAATGAAGCACTTTCCAGTGAAAGAGAATATTCGTAATAAATGTGAGTAGCGCTTGTTTATACTAGATTGATTTTTAAGTTTGAAATAGCATGGTAAATGTATATAAATTCTAAACTCAGTCTACCCTCCTCTATGTTCTAAATGCCATTTAATAGCTTATCTCAGAAGTAAGGTTCGAATGGACCGCTAACTTTTCAAGTTAATAACTTCCTTGTTAATGAAGCTTGAGAAGTGAATTAAATTAAAAAGAAACGTCAATGAAATAATTGACGATATTAGTCAATAGAGCATGTAAAATATCATTCCTAAATGTCCCTCTTCCTTTCAGGCGTGAGGAGAGGCTTTAAAATTAGCATATTGTTGATGCAATTAGTTTACCACCTTTCGTATAAAGTGTTGCCACCGTACAATATAGGTTTATGATAAGACAATATATTTAATACTACTTATTACTTATATATGATAAGTACTACTTACTACTACGTAACTAAACATAACTGCTACGTAAATAAAATACGCTTTTTGACAGGAATCAGAATATTCCATCAGAAAAATCAAAATGCCAGCAGTAAAACCAAAATCGAAGTTTATTTAATTCAGCAAAAGCAGAATTAGTGTAAGTCATTCTCACTTATGCACTTAGTATAATTCGTTTTTTTCTTCTTGAAACAAACAAATAAGAAGAAACATGGTACTGCTTTAGGGTTTTGTTAATGTAATTTATTTTTAAATAATACGTAATATAACTACTTAATTATTACAATATTTAACATGTTTAACTAATTTATTCGAGTAAAGACAACGAGCTGGTTGTTATTTAACATCAACATAACTATATGAATTATAATTATAGTGTCTATTATTTCCGAGCGTTTTTTAAAAATTTATTTCAAAGAAACGTTTCAATAATGAAACAAATTTTGTCAACCCAGCAAAGACAAATTGCTGAATATATTCGAGAATTCGCTGCCATCGCAAATTGGAAGCGTGCCTGTCGCGCTACGTGCGCCCGGGCGCGCGGCGCCACCCCGCGCCACGCCACGCGCCGCGTGACGTCACGCCGGGCGCTGAGCGCGGCGCTTCCCGCCGGCTCTCCGCTGCGCCGCCAGTTGCCGCTCGCGAGGCGTCCGCGCCGCAGCCACCGCCACCGCCGCCACCGCTGCGCTCGCCGCCACGCCCGCCCACGCCCCTCGACGTGGAGACTCTAGCCATGTTTAATGCGACAAGCACAAGGGGGATTGACTTCTGTTCGGAAGACGTGGGACGCGATGCTGAGTTTAATGTTTGCTGTGCGATTGGTTGTGGTGACATTCTGGCGCAGTTGACAAATGCAGCTCTTAGTTATCGAAGTATATCGTAGTGTGATAATTTGCTTTTTGAAACGAAGTTCTGTCGTCACCAGTGAATGAAGTGTACTGATTTTTGAATTCATGAATAATCATTCACCTCATTATCTCATTCTCATGAAAAGTATAATATCTTCAGTGAATAATGGAATGTTCTCAGCAAGTAAATTATTATTTTTTATTAGAAGACCGATATGTTTCTTAGGGAAGCAAAACTGGTTTTATAACTCTGTAGTTTTCATATTAATTTAAGAAACCATAAATTCTTATAAGCAATCTCCGAAACTGTTCAGTGTCTGATTAGTAGCCGAGTTCACGTACCGGAAGCTGACATTAATTGTATATTCATGACAGGAAAGAAATTAATGTGATAATCGACTGTTACTTATACGGGAGCGCTCCTTGTAAGTTAGGTTCATCGACCAGTGGCTCATACGATTGTGCTGTTCAATTAAAGGGAATGCTTTGAATTGTAAAAGCACTTAAAAGTAAAGTGACAAGAACATTGTTTGGTGAAAATGATATAAAATAATTCCTCTTCTTAATTTATTTTCATTTATTTTGATCAGTATTTTTTTCAATTTAGTTTTATTTATCGATGTTTTAGACTATTTGTACATTTAATAGGACATAATTTGGACATTTATGTCCTAGAAGTTTTTTAATTAAAAATTAGTAGATGCATTTGATATTCGTTTATCGCAATTTTGTAGAACGCGTTTTTATACGACCACAGTAAAAACTGCATTTGTGCTCTGTACGGTTTGTCACATTACGTAACTCACAGAAGGTTAGCAAGTTTTTTTACGTTTCAGTAGCACGAGACTTCTTGTACGACATAAAAGCTTTTCGTTTGGGTGTAGTGTGTTATGAATTGTTATTCCCATCAAGTTCTCATACTCCTTGAAAATCAGGAAACCATCTATTGTTTTCCCTTCATTAGAAACCGTGTAATTCCCTAAAACGCATGTTTTCTTTCAATGAACGCTTCTTTCAAAAGTTGTGAAGAAGGAATAATAACAAACATACACTCGGACACCGTTTCATAAGCTTCATTTAAACATCTATGAGGCTAAAGTATCAGTCACCACAGCCAATCACGAAATCATCAAGGGGATATAGTGCAAACTATTCGTAAATTCTTCGGAACATTTTCGTAACCTATTACTCATATCCATCAGTCATTCACGTACATCAAGTACGTCACCTCATCGCCACCGGCGTTCAAATCACCCACCGCAGAGCGCGACTCACGAAGCGAACGTGCCGGGCAGCCACCCACCCACGCCGCTCGATCTCACGCAGTCGATGACGCATCGACCGATCGAGAGAGGGGCTGCATCGACCGAGCACGCCCGCCCGCGCGCGAGCGCCTCACCTGAGCGCCGACAGAGCGCGCCGTGAGCGAGCACGCGCGTGTGTTCCCTGGCGTGTTGTCGGCGGCGCGTGGCGGTCAGCGGGCACGCGGCGGTGGCAGGGACTGCGGCTGCGGCAGTCGCGTCCGCGATGGCCTCGGTGCTCGTCGCGCTGCTGCTCGCGTCCGCCGCGTCGGCGCTGACGACCGTCACGTCTCCCACGGTGGCAGCGGCGACGTCCACCGAGTTGGACACCGTCGGCGGCGAAGGGAACGCGACGCGCGTGAGCACGACGCTCACGATAGCGGCGAGTAACGAAACGCTTAGTAACGAAACGAGCGGCAATGGGACGCGGAGTAACGTAACGCGGGGTAACGCAACGCGGAGTGATGTGGCGCGCGGTAACGTGACGCGCGGTAACGTAACGCGGAGTAACGTGACGCGCGGTAACGTAACGCGGGGTAACGAAACGCACGGTAACGCCACGCTGCCTAGCCCAACGCCTGTTCCCGATGCTCCTCAGGACCGCGCCCGGAACGCCACCGAGCGCTTCTCCACAACGACCACCCTCACCGTGGACGTCAAGGACGAAGACGACCTGGAGCCGTCCTTCATCTACCAGGGCTGCACGGTCCTGCACGGAGCCTGCGTCAATCCGGAGTACCGCGCCACGGTGAGTCTTTGTTGCAGCGTTGCGTTTACCAGCTTTTGCATGTTTGGGTGCAAGATGTTTTGTCTGAGAGTGTGGGTTTCGTAACAAACGTGGACCGCCAAGGCTGCGGCAACTATTTGCAAACGTGAACACTTTGTTATGTTCGGGGTGAGCTCTGGGTGTTTCAAAATAATTCTGTCGTTTCCCCATTGTGATGACTTGCGTCAGCCTGTGATCTCAGAGCGACACGTTATCTTTTCCCATACTGATGAAGGAAAATCAAACATTTGAGTTCTTGTCACGCTTTTAAATCTGTATAAAAATCTGCGAGAAAAAGATAGATTTCACTTTTAATCGCAGGTTTAAAGAATAATTGCAGTAGAAGATACTTTACTTGTCCATTCTTATCGAAATTTCCTGTTTATCGCGATTAAATATTTTATTTATCAGAAAAAAAATGTTAGATACTTATATTCAAAAGTTTATTTACTTCACAAAGTTTCAATTCTCTCTTGTACTCGGTTTCCTCTTTTTCTTATACACTAATTTCACTAATTTTAATAGGGTAAAACGCAGGTGTTAGAGACATTTCTTACGTGACTAAACCTCTTTCATGGTTAAACTATTAAAGATCAAGAATTGGATTATGTCGAAGAAAGAGTAAGTGTTTAGAATATATGTATCATAAATATATATGCATTGAGTTTAATGTTTGACTCTTCACTTCAGCACGCTTTGCAGTTATTTTTGTGTTGCCAACCATCAGCAATAATAGTGTGGAATTTGGTCTGAAGACCATTCCATACATTCCTTTTGGCTAATTAAACTTTAAAAACGATACAGTATACTTGTTAAAGTTTGGAACTAGAATTCTCGGTTTCATGAAAGTTTCTTTATTTTCCTCTGAAAGTGACAAATTAAGAATGATATAACAACGTACAATATTAACAATAATAAATTATTATAATATAATAACAATATTAATAATACGATATTCCATAATTGATGTTTTATGTTTCGATTTCTCGTTTCTTACGAAGTATTTTGCGGTTTTGAAAAGCTCGAGAGTAAAAGATTATGCACAAATGATTATGCGGGAATAGTTACGGGGGAATGTTCTTCGATTTGAAGAGATGAGCATTCATTTGTAAAAGATGTAGATCAGAAATAGTCGTTAGGATACGCAGAGGAACCGGAACTAATGAAAGAGTTCAAGCAATTATCTCATGAATTTTTCATGAATTGTTTTCAATGCCATTGGTAATTATTGTATCTCAATGAATTTGAATTGCTGTCTGGCACACTATCATGAAGATTTCGGACTGACATTAAAGAAAATTGCTAATTATCTAAAACTTTTCTTAAAAGGAGAAAAAGAAAACTGCTGTAATGATTTTCTAAGTTTTCTGCGTAGGGTTCGTTTTCTTCTGATATTAAGTTGTGGTTCTTAAAGGTAATTCAGTGCACGAAACTTTTATTAGCCAATATTTGCAATTGTCTTTTAATGTCACCATAAAATCTTTGATGAGTTTTGCACTGGGTTTGAAGATAGCTTGTAACACACGTTTCATTAGTTGGCCAGAATTTAAACCCGTCGCTTATTGTGTTGCCAGATTCGTGAAATATGCTGTGGAATGTGGTGTATACGGGGATGTATCTAACAGCCGTCAATAATCTAAACTGATGTACACAATTTTTAATGTAAAGTTCAATGACACGGGAGTAGTTGTATAAAGATATGAATTACTATTTCCTCTCAACATCCAATTCATAACTCAAAAAGTGCAATACAGTTCCCTGCTACGTATTTTATAACTTTTTGAGCCGACGGGAATATGTGAGTTTGCATCGTTTTGCTCTTTTCGTAAAGATCGTGGTAGCGCTTAAAGAATGTGAGCAATCTTAGATTTATAACATTATTACGAATACTTCAGTAGTCTTTGTAACATTTAAAATTTTACTGAAAATTATTTTTTTTCCGTCTGTTGAAGAAATGAATGTAATTTATTACAGAAAAATAATCGAGAACACCCCCCAATAAATACGCGTTTATAATTATTGTCTAACAAAAGTAAAAAACTTAAACAGAAGCATTTTGAAGTTTATATCTAATTTTGGCTATCGTGAATGTTTTGACGCGAATCGCAAAAAATAAAAATTACTCAAGAAATACTTATCTAAGATTGTGTGTATGTCATTGGATTGGTTTTTACGTCATGATAGACTAAGTATACTAATAATGTCTAATTTACTCATATATTAAAAAATAAAGTTTCCTCAATATCGCGTAAAATAGAAGTGATAAAAATACATGTATCTATTAGCCTAATTCCTTCATGTGCCTCCACGAAAACTGCATTGCAATATCTTCAACCGTTCAAAAATGGAAATGTACTAACTTACGTGACTCATCTGTATACCGAGCTCCGTATTGAAAGGAATAAACTATCAGTAAAAAATAAATCTTATTTTACCATTTGTTATGCATTAAGCTAATTTGCTAGTTACGTTTTACAGAAATCGTGGCGCATTTGATACATTATCAGATTCACGAAATGGCGACTCAACACAGCCTCAGCTCACTACAGATCTTCTGGGAGGTGTTTGATCATCCACCCTATATTCCGAGTATAGCCTTCAGTGATTTCCATTTTTCCTTACTGCTCAAGAAATTCCTATGGTGCCGGTGGTGCCGGAGGTGCCGGAGCAGTACCCTATCAAACGGGTCACGCGATCTTTCCTTCCTCTTCCTTTACACACGAAATTCCTATCCTCAGTCTTTACACACATACACACACACACACACACACACGCGCACACACACACACTAACATGCATTACACCACCGCATATGTTGGGAGTCCTGGCGGTAGCTTAGAGCTTGTTCGCGCACGAGCGGTGTCCGCTGATCGTGGCCAACGAAAGGGGTCTCTTTCGTTGGCCACGCGCTGATGTGAGACACCTGGTTGGGGAAAGCCCCGCTAGCCGACGGTATGTAGGCGTCGGATCTCACCATCCAGTGGGAGAAGATCACCGCCACCTCCCGAGGAAAAAACACGTACTACACTTACGGGTCTAATGACCTTAGTAGTTGACACGCCGGGAATAATCAGTCAGTCAACGCATATCATAGTGACGCAGAATTGCAGGTTGCTGTCAGACACTGGTGCCTATCGTAGGCGGTAGTCTTCTACGACACAGAGATACAAACGTTGATCCCCAATTCTGGCGGTGGAAGTGGAAAAATAGTGCAACATATGTTATATCTGCTACAATAAAATTTTGCCATGTAATTGTTTAACTTTTCTCGACGACCTTAAGGAAGCGTATTTCCTGAAAGCGCCTCATGCTTTGAATGGCACTATTGAGAGACAAACGAAAGTGTCTTGTCGGAGTTTTGCGAGATACCCGCCGCGTCCCGACGGCAGTAGTGGCAGGGAATAAGGGGGGGGGGTCCAAGCCTATGTTGGACGCAAGGGTAGCTGTGAAATTTCCACTCACGCCAAAAAACTGCGCGTGACGCCATCTTACTATCACCCCGTTCTTGTACACAAGTGCAAGGCAGGTACAAGTGTACTCCCTCGCTCCTTTTAGAGCTACGAGTCACAATTTTCACAAAGTGAACCACTGTAACATATATGAGTTTAATTTTAAACATTTCAATAATCCTTTATTGGATGACATTCGAAATATTTCTTTGCAATCGTAAGCTTTGCACCTCTATAACCTCAATTTCATTCTATATAAATACCGGACATATTACACATTTTTGAGCGCTGCAAAAACGACTTCACTGGAACTAACATAATTAGTTCGAGCATGAAATATCTGTGAGGTACACCCGTTTCTACTGCAATGACGGACCTTCAAATTATTCCGCGACAGTAGCAGTGCCGTGTTAATGCACGGGCCCGAAGGTCCCAGGTCCAGGCCCCCTAATGTTCAAGGGCCCCCAATAGTAAAAAAAAATATTAGTACTAAATTTTTCAAAAAATAAAATAAAAGCCGTGTAAAAGTGATGTATGTTTAAACTATAGGCAAAAAAGTGGGCGTAACGGGAGTGGTGTCGCGCATCATTGGATAATATGGAATGTTGCTAGTTGATGAAAGAATGTCATTCAGTAATGAAAAGTTTAGTTCTTTTTAACAAATTTTGTCTGTAAATATTTTGATTAAATTTGAGTATTTAATTATGTTGAATAACTTAAATTCATAATGTGCATGAAGTTGTCAACAATGAATAATGTTAAATTGAAACACTAAGGTATAGTTTCAACACAACATACGAAATACAACGTAAATTGGTAGGATTTTTCTTTATATTTCAGCATGGAAATTGGGGGGGGGATCGTTGAAAGTAAGAATAGGAGGCCCCCTAATTAACCTAGGCCCAAGGGCTCCAAATACTGTGAAAACGGCTCTGGACAGCAGCGCTCTCAGTAAGTCTGGTTTACATCTATTCCAACGTCTTGGGGGGGGGGGGGCTCTGCTGTCAGCGCTCGGCCGCCTGCAACTTCCGGCGCGGCGGGCGACAGGGGCGCGGCCGGGCGCCGAGTTTCTGCCGTGGGACGCTCCTCCGCTGGGCAGCACCGGCGCGTCCCCACGCAGCAAAGAGTCGATGGGAACTGCAAGCCGCCCGCGGCCACAGGTTCTCGGTTTACCAAGGTGACGGGCCGCGGAGTGGCTGGTCGGGAGCAGGCGGGGGGGTGGGCTGACCGTTGTGGAGTGGTCAGACCGCTCGTCTTTAACGCTGGACCGGGGTTCAACTCCTGGTGGATTCATGTGGAACTTGTGGTGGGCAAAGAGGGTTCACGGCAGGGAGGGTTATCGTTTCCCCTACTTCTCACTTTACCCTCCTCACTTAATCATTCATATTTTAATCGCCTATCTTTCAAATCATGCGTACGTTATCGGTAAGGGGTGTTTAGGAGCTGGAATATAATAAAAAAGCAGGTTTTATAAACTATGATCTAGAGTGGGCCCATGAGTGCCATAGTGGTTTTTGTGATAGTAATAATAATTACAGAATGACAGGAATCAATATCTTTGGAGTTTTTGATCGATTGTGCGTATAGAGCGTATGTAGAACTTTTCAGTTATAAGTTTTATATTGTTACTTTTGGGCGATTTAATCGCTCGGATTCAGCTAGTTCATCCAATATCTTGATTGAAGTTAGTCTGCGTTTGTTTCTTCCTGTGTAACATATAGTGTTACATCATTTGTAAACATTTAACTTTCAAAACTTCAATTCTCGATCATTAGATTTTAAAAGCTCTCCATCCACTTTATCGTCTCGGTGCTGGTTTAACGCCTAAAATTGTGAGCCTTCACCGGGAATCTGAGGCGAAACGTAGTACACGTAATGTTGGGAGCTTTGGAGATTCTGCTTAACAAAGTATTTCTCAATAATTGGATGCACTTGGATGCTTTCTAAGAAAACTGAAATGATATCAGATTAGATTTTGTTGTTGATTACTGAAAATAAATATGCAAACGTATGCTGAATATAATTAGAAGCCTTCAAAGCCTTCCAGAGTTGAACTCATACATTTCGTTCACTTACTGACGATTACATTGTTCCCTCTTATCATGAGGGGTCATGACTAAAATTTCTCATCGAGTCAGTAAGTAAGGTCAATTTTAAAAGATATGTCGTGATTTTCGTATTCTTTTCCTTTTTGTACATGTTTTTGCATAAGGATTTGTCAGTTTTGTATTTCAACACTCGGCCTTGAGTTTTTGTTCCTACACTATGACCTCTGAACTATACATGAAAATTTACTTCCATTCGAATACAAGTTGACACTGCTTACGGGCTTTTCAAGAGGAGATTCCGTGCATCTTCGCACTAAATCACAAAAAACGTTCAAGCAACGGCAGAACTGTCGGTGGTAGAAAAATAATTAATAAATCATTCGCAACATTTTCTAATTTGAAATCGGTAAAAAATGCTTTTTTTATGAAAGTAATCTCATAATACGAAGATATCCAATGTTTCTATACACTATTAAATCCTTTTCTTTCATTTTGTAAATGTTTTGTAACCATTGGTAAATATTGGTACCTAATTCAAATAACTTAGAAGATTCATCGAATTCATTCATAATCAATTTTACTCACAATCGACTTTTCCCCGGAAAATTCTGTGAATTTTACATGTATTGCGAGCAGTTTTTGATAGATTATAGTGATTTACTCTACTATTAGAGTTAGTCGTATTTTAATAAATTATATGTACAGTTTAGTACCAATATAATAAATTACGATTTAGTGAAAAAATTGCTGAAACGTTATCTCATTCATTCTGGTAATCTTCTATATGTAAACTGAAGCGGAAATACAGGATCAAATTGATTCAGATATCTCTAATTCCTTTTTTGCAACCATTTTATATTCTTAAAAAATAATATTATTGTATTCTTTCATTTCCCCATCTGTTGCCATATGTGTCCCACCTATCCTTCAAAACTCGTGCCTTCTCAGAACTCACCTCTCTCCACAAAATTCGTTTTAAGGCCCTACGACGCATTGTTTTCAAGCTACGCGCGACTACTGAATGCAACGCATTCATCTGTTTTTAAGTTATAATCTGCAAACTTCAATCTGTTGGATACAGGATCGGGAAGTAATTTCCTACCCTGTAGAGCACACTTACAGGATTTTGGTCTATGAATTCTTATAACTTTAGTGTTCAGCAATAAAGCACCCAATTTACGCAACTCGACTTTTTATATTTCTGTGTTAATTTTAATTTTTGAAAGAATATAATAATTTATTTTGTAAATAATAAACAATTTATATGTTTCTGGAGTGTTTATGTCTTTCTGAAATGTAAATTTTTGCTCAGAAATTATTTTTTCAAACCAACTTTTGAGTGCTTATTGTGGCTCATCCATTCGGAATATTCAAAGAGTTTATTAGACAAAATATGCTTAAAATTGTCATAAGAGCTTTTTTCTAAGTCTCTACGTTCCCTTCTTGGATACTCGGTACATTCCGCAGTTCAACAGTTACGCGCAAAATGATGTGCCCCTTTTACTCTCATAGTGTTCCTGATCTTTTATGTAGATAGTGGAATGTAATATTCGAGGAGCTCGAGAAATCCTAGAGAGCGCTTTGAATCTCTTCCGGTGAGAGGGATTGGTACGATTATACTTTTTACTTGGGTCTGCTTTGAGCATCACTTTCTATCATCTTGCCTGCCTTACATTTCATTAAGAATTTATCACAATTTTGCAAGCTTTAACACGTTTTTTGTTAAAAGAAGTTAAATTTATAATTATAAGTTTTCCATAGAAAATCGCTCCGTCAATGAGTTTTTAGTTGATTTTCAAAAGCTTTTCTTTCATCTGCATCTTGGTTCTAAAATGTTTATATAACATGCGTCGATTCTTTTCTTGTCCCTTCAGAGACGCGTTTTCCGGGTTCCTCTGTGTCAACAAGACCTTGAACCCCCGATCCTCCTTGCCACAGCCTATCCGGGCCAAGCCGAAAATGGCTTGGAATTGTCACAAGGGTGGTCACTTTCTGGGAAACATGTACGAGAATTGTATTGCTCTAAAAAATCATGTAATTTGTATAAGAATTGTTAAAGGTCAGGGAAAATTTTCAGATGGCTATAAACTAGATATTATTTCTTAAAAAAAAAACGTGTTTTTGCCCAATTTTTATTTTTTGAGAAAATATTGTTAATTTGTACTTTGCTACTGCGAAATCAGAGGAGACCAACCAGGCTGATTTTACAATATTCTTGAAATCACGCTTGAATTAAACATCTTATCAGAAAAAAATAGAAAACGTGCACTGGGAAACCGGGCCTAGTGAGCGAAATCGGTCCCAGGAAATGAGTGGCACGCGGGTAGGCGCGCGTTGGCTCGCGGTTGTTTGCGTGGCGCTGCACGAGCGGCCTCGCGGCCAACGCGCGTCCCCGACTCCCCGCACGCTCGCGCCGCTACAATAGCGGGGCCGGCCCCGCGCCCGGCCCGCATTGCCCCGCCCCGCCCCGCGCGCCCACCCGCCTCGCCACCGCGCCGCCGCCGCCCGCCGCCGCCGCCACCACTGCCGCCGCCGCCGCCGCCGCCGCCGCCGCCGCCGCCGGCGCCGGCGCGGCCCTGTCGCGTGGCCCTGGACACCGCGCCGTGTCGCGCTCGCGCCGGATTTGCGGCTCTGGCAGACGCACGCCCGCCCGTTCGCGCGAGGCAGAGATAGCCCGCGTCGCGTTCAAGTACGCCACAGGCCGGATGGGCCGGCTCAAAAGGTATCAAGCTCCGCTGCCGCTGCCGTTTCGTTCGTTAAAAAGATATCGCTTGATTCCACATTCAAATTTCCACCTTGATTTTAATGAACTGGTTGAAGAAACTCGGGGTTGCTCGGGTATTTACATTCTTTACGACTACTTCAGAATGTATACATTTCTGCACGTTATCGGATGCAGTAATGATGCCGATTTCACAAGCCGTGCCAAACGGTTGCGACCAATTCCATTCGTCTTGTTCTGCACCGCCCGTTCTTCCTGTTGGGCCGCGTCCTGCCTATCCCTGATTCCGTTCCGCCCCTGCTCTGCCCCTTTCCCCACTCTACGTTCCAGACCCATCGCCTTCGCCATTCCCCTAATCGTCCTCTGCCGTACCTGGTACCGCCGATCATACCTCGCCCCCTCTCCGCTGCACAATCCGCAATCTGTCGATGCATTGCGGGTTGCGTGAAACACGAGGTACGAAATCTAACTTGTGTCCCGTCAGAAGATACATCTTAGCTGTTACTATAACGTAATAGGGACCTAAATTCCAAATTACACATTTCCATCTTCATTATTTGTGACTCTGCTCTAAAATGACAGCGTTTTCTCTTATTAGTTGTAATTATTAAATTGAATCTAGTCTTTTTTTAAGTACTGTTTATTGTACTTTCAAATCATTCGGTCGGAAAATAAAACTTCTGCTGAAGTAATATTTTTCTTACATTTTCCTCAATGGATGTAGCGCACTGACCTACGCGAAATTCATCGGAGAGGAACTAATTTGAACCATTTAGAGATAACATTCAACGGAATATAATAGAATGTAAAGATGAATTGGCAATATTGAGCGTTTTTATTATTGAACCAAACGAATTTAGGAATGCAATCATCTTTACAAAGGATATTTTTACCGTTTTCTCGGAGTTCTTCTTCTTGTTGTTCTTCTGGTTCTTCTTGTTTTGTAAGTTTCGTGATAATGGGTTTATCAAAAATGTTGGGTAGCTGTACGTATTAGTGTACCAAATATTAAAGAAAGGGTCTTCATTGAAATTCCAACTTTCGGAAATACATGTGAAAGAAATCCTCATACTTTCCTGAAATTATTTTGTACAGAGGTGTAATATGTATTACTATGTAACTTCTGAAAAAATTGCATTCTGTTTTACTCGTATGTATGTTCTGTGTTCTTCCCTGTTGGGTTGAGGAGACCTCTTCTCAGTGGTCGCGCATATTTCTAATCCCCTCTCTCAATAAACATCTCTGGTCCAGCTGAGGCTGGTGGTACCAGGAGCGACCTCCTGGAACTCGCCTGATTCTCTTTCCTGGTGTCGGTGCATCCCGAGGGCCCCTACAGAGCGAGTGTTCTTGTCTAGTGAAGCCAGCAGCCATAGTTGCTGGCCACGAGTTAACGGGCAGAAATCAGGACCACAATCAAGGGATACAAAAGTAAATCCATATAGTGCGCCCCAGGTAACAACCTAACCTAACATAACCTAACCTTGCAAGAGGCCGTGTAAGTCGGCGCTGGATCTCACCATTGAGCGTAGGAAGAACGCAGCTACCGACCGTGACAAAACGTACTACACTTACGGGAAACTAGAGGTAACGCAAGCAACTACGAGTACTTATAACGGGGAGAGGGAATGTCTTCGCGAAATAGCGCCGTTCGTATGAAGGGCTCCAATATCTCGAACGCATGTTCTCACCCAGACAAGTCAGGACTGTAGGGATGTTATGGTAATAAAGATGCATTGTGTTTCTGTAAGCCCACCCTCCCACAACTCAGAAGAGAATGCGAACCCGCGATACGTCAAACCGAGCTTGCTACTGCTCGTACAGCGCAGATAGCTAAGGAAAGGATGACTTTTCAGAATGCATTAATGAGTGTGTCTCCATCAGCGGCGCGGACCCGAACGACGCGCGGAGCAGACCGGCGGTCGTTATGAAATAGGCAACGAAAAAAAAAGAGGGGAAAACAATACCTCATGTGCTTCCAAATGCCATGTGGTCTTCCAACGTTTAGTAACTTCCAAGCCCGTTTCATATCTCCACAAATATGTTCAATGCAGGCTAACAGTGAATAAAGAAATCAGTCACGGCAGTGCAGCTCAAATGTATGTCATTAACAGCTGACAACGTGCGTCCATTTTATCCGATTGCAGTGAAGTACTTAAATTATTCACAGCAAGTTCTCAAAGAAGAGGTTTTAAGCTTTAATTTTATCTAAATTAAAAGTATTTTGGATACAATTTTATGGGGCTATGGCCATTTGAAAAGTGTTTATTTCTATGATTTTAACATAAAATTGGCCATTTTCGGACTAATGTGACACACTGAATCAAATGAGTGTTTTATGATCATAAAATTACTGCGGGATATCATGGGCACCATCGCAGTCAAAAATACGTTGTTAAAAATCCATTTAATAATAGTTATTTATTTTCTAGAAAGAAGCGAAAAAGATAAAAATGGAGTTTTGGGGGGTCTTTGGCACTCCTGAAGCTATTTTAAAAACTGTTTTATTGGTTTTGATGTCATCAAACTGTTCAGCGTTTAACTGTATGTACCGGTTGTGTTGTGAAGCAAATTAATAACATTTTTTCTAGTAAAAATATACCATTTTCTAATCACATATTTCCTTAACTGAACTAAGACTATAAATAGAGCAAACTGTGGTTAGGTGATTTAGATATTAGGTTTCTGTAGATTCGTCTCTCCTCTTCCTCTGATTCTTACTTGTCGCTCTTTATCTTCAATGACCGGACTTGGAAAAATTCTAATAAGATTGAAGACAACATACAAGATGATTAAATGCATCTATAAGAATATTTTAGCTTTCAGTTATTTTTGACAGTTTTTGCGCATTTTTCGAACTTATATAAATGTAACATTATGAAAGCATTCCACTTTTGCCATCTTTTTAAAAGGCTCAATTTGGCTTTACAATGTAGAGAAAGAGATCTCAGTATATAAAGTTGACAAGTACACTTGTTCTTAGGTGTATTTCATTGTTTTTACGACAAAGTTATCTTTCACGAATCTTAAATGCCTACTGCTGAAATTCAGTGCCGCAAGAAACGAAGGACAGACCCAAACAATCTGCAATAGCGGTCACACTATCAAGGCCGCAGCAGTCAAATGTGCGTGACTGAAACGTGAAAGGTGGGGGCAGAAGTACTACATTGTCATTTTTCTTCGCATATAATGACCATAATTAATTTCTTTAACCATCCTTATTTGATGAACTCCAATGATTTCATTATTTCCTGCGCTGCAATAGTTTAATATTATAGCCAGTAGATCGTGATCTTGGGATTTGAACGTGACATTCTATCCCCACATGTTAGTCATTGCATGCAGCAATTAAACTCGGGTTCCGCTTTACTTCATTCCAGAGCAATTTGTTGGCGAGGGATAGTGGTGTATTTTGTGCGTTAGACAGTGGAGGGACAGTGATATACACTTTGATTCCTGTGGTACTAACACTTAAAATGTTTTTTGAAAGGTTCTTTGTAACCACGCCTTTTTTTCTCCAACAGCACACAGTAAAATCTGTTTAAAGAAACCATCGATCAAGTACAAAACTACAATGTCAACATTTAGTGCTAAATTAAAAAGATGATTTTAGTGCAATAATAAAATACTATGTTAAGATGCCGATCTTAATAATTGATTACTGGATATGCTCGGTACCTATTTGTATTTCTATGTACTAGAGTAATAATGCTATTTCATTGAAGGTAAGAATAATAATACTATGCTCGTGTTGACGATTTGCGTGCAAATGTTAGTAAGTGTGATGACTTCCGTGTACGAATTCATGTCTAACTCAACTATACTAAGGAATATGTAGTGCATTGGATAAAAGAACAGTTAAACAAATCAGACCAAATACTTTTAGAAAATCATCTTCATCACTCGAAGCACATTATTCTTCAAAGCTATTGCATCTGTATGGAAATCTGAATCTGATCACAATGCGTCATTCTGAAAGGTTCTTAATTTCTTACAAGTGGCCTCTGTTGCAAAAGGTGCAATGGATTATGAGATATGTTCATTCTATAGAAGCTATTCGAAAACTTTTTTGAATCTGTTACACATAGAATGACGACGTGGAAGTCCAACCAATATCTATCCAAAGCGCAGAAATCGAAAGAAAACTACGCTAGCCTCCGGGCATGTGGTTTTCGTTAGACACCTAGGAACTGGGGAGAAATCCAAAAAAATGAAACAGTAAAAGATTTTCACTGAAAAATCCAATATTTGATTGTGTTATTCTGCTTATTCTCATACTGCACAAACCGACTGAATTATCATACTTAGTGCGTCACTGCTTAAGACACTTACTTTGAAATTATGCGACATCAAGGCTCCAAGGAAGACGCTACACACCATTTTATTCACGTGTTGCGTTAAGTAATATACACCAGGATATCTTATTTGATATCCTGATGCGTAGAACTGTTGTCCTTTTGTAGTACGCAATACACAATGTTTTGTTTTACTCGTGAAGACTGATTTTGTTAAAATATTTAATATTAAATATTTGTTGCTGTGTTATGCAAGAGTATTTTATTTTTTGTTCTTGAGCAATGCGTGCGTGCTCGCATGTGTGCGTGCCACTTTTTGGAAGTAGCTTTGGGGTGGTTTTGTTCACCAGCACTTTTGTAATGCAGGCCATTAATACTATAAAATTTCCTTTGAATACCTATTCATACTCGTGGGTTTCCATGTTATCTGTGCATATTGCAAGCAGGAATAATAATTTTAAGTAGAGACGTCAAAGAGGACACTGTTAAATTTGACAGTGACAAAGTAAACAATGTTACATTTCCTTATTTTGTGTGTCTGTAGCGTCTGAATAAGGAAGTTCCCTTAATTGGATGCTCAAGAATTCTGTCACTGTAACCCACCTGGCAACCGAAGGCTCTTTCCCTCTGCGGGATTGTAATGGGCTATAATAGTAGTAGTAGTAATAATAATAATAATAATAATAATAATAATAATAATAATAATAATAATAATAATAATAATAATAACAACACATGCCCCAAGTGGTACGAACACTCACCAAAACCGGTGACATCGGTTGGATTGTGTACAATATTGTACGACCAACAAATTCAAAAGGATCGCACTATAGCAGCAAACAAACCGGATATTGTTATCCGGGATTTAGAGAAAAAATCGTGTCTACTTGTGGATGTTGCTGTGCCTTGCGATCAAAATGTCGTTACCAAGGAGGCAGAGAAACGTCTTAAATACAAGAGTTTGGAAATCGAGATCAGCCGAATGTGGGGCGTAAAAAGCACAAGTCGTCCCGATAGTTATCGGAGCTCTGGGATTTGTTCCGCAAAATTTGTGTAAGAACTTGTCTAAACTCCCAGGTAATTCAAAGGACTGGGAAGTGCAAGAAATAGCTTTATTTGGAGCAGCCCACATTTTGCGCAAAGTATTGTAGAGGCACCGATAGTCCCTAGATCTACTCCTTAGGTAGCTGGTTGCAACCTGGAGTAGATTTTATATTCAGCCGACTCATAACATCTTTAGTCGTGATGTAATGGAATAATAATAATAATAATAATAATAATAATAATAATAATAATAATAATAATAATACTTTCATTAACTTGAAAAGTGAAATTCACTTGACAGTCGATGCATTCAGTTTCAATTACACGTATCCCAAACAGGATTTTAACTCTCGCCTAACGAGGTGGGAAGGAGGATACGGTGGGTCGCGTGGCGACTGGTGGGCCGCCGCCGTGGCGATTTCGCCTCGCGCCGCTCCGCGCCGTGCGGCGAACGGCAAACCGCGGAATGCCGCGGCGGCGAGGCGGCGGCGGCGTCACCGCTGCAGGGCCGGCCCGCACCGCACCGCACCGCACCGCACCGCGCCCGCTAGCACCGCACGCGGGTGCAGGCAGGTTGGCCGAGCGCCGTACGCTGCTGCACAGTCAGCACACGCGTAGATCCGCTTGCGCGGTGGGACCCGCCGCCCTCCAGAGCGTCCCCTGTCCAGAATGTACTGTTGCGAGCAGCACAGCAAGGCAACATTTCAGTTAAAAAACACTATACGCTCTGGGCCGGATTAATATCTTGAGACGCCCAAAGCATTGAGTTATTGAACATATACATTCAAAATTAATAAGAAGCTACAGTTTTGCAACTTCGAAAATTAATATTAAATACTGTAAATATTTATATATTAATATCAAATTTTCTAGCATATGCGAAAGTAAAAAACACTTTTTCGACACCAGGCACTTCCAGAATATGTATTTCCGTCAAAATCTCGGCATAGTGTTTTTGCATCAAAACATAACTTTCTGTGTACTATATATTCTGTACGTATTATGTGTACGTTGGAAGTGGAAACTATTGGGAGCACTTGTACTGCTAGGGCCCTGAGCAAACGTCTAAGTCTGCTTTGTATTAATCCAATCCTGTATATACTAAATTGGTGAAGAAGTGACATTTCAGTTTTTGATTTTTACGTGCCAGTTTCCGAAACTAAGTTAATTTTGACACATCTTCATCTCAATATATTGCATAAGATCTTGATATAACTTTTGTACAGTATTTTTTGAGTTGTAAGTTAACACTATATCGTTCCACACTTGCTTCCTACTACGACTTGTGATATAATCAGTCGTAGTTGTCCGATATTAAAATATTATATTTTGATTTCGGGAGGGTGGTTTGTGATTTCGGAAAGTCCTCCATTTCTCCCCGCAGCTGTGTTTTTCTTACGCTCCAATTCTCCATTGAAAATCACTAGCGTTTTCGTATTTCTGATTGTGTAGTACAAAGATGAGAGCATGTGGTAATACAAATATCATGTTTTCAATAAGTTGTACTTCCATTCATGAAAATTCAGCGTCAATAGCATATCATTAAAATGTGTTTTAAGTTTCCAGCACAACCCTTAACTGCACATCTTTTGAAATGAGGAACATACTGAATTTTTAAAAGGTGTAATTTTAAGCCAAGTGAGTTAGTGCCTATTTTCGAAGCTAAAAACGTGTAAGAATTATCAATGTGAAATAATGCACCATTGATCGCTCACGAAATGGGGTAATATTGTATTCTTTTGCGCACTGTGAGTAAAATGACCGCAATTTGATGGTGTTGTATTATTGCCAGTGGTGCACGCAAGAAAGAAGCTCATAAAGATTCATTTCCCCTCAGAAGCCAATAACACATATAAAAAAATAGACCATATGTACTTATTTTCTATACTACAGAAAGTAATTCAATATACCAATTGTTTGCGTTATAAATATTAACTATAAATCAGCAAATAAAAAATTATTCAATATTCAGAATATATGAAAAATTATATATAAGAACACATCCAAGTCGGCTTGACAATAGCCTCTCCCCCAAGAAAAAATTATGGTGCACCTCTGAACAGCACTCATCAGTTTAATTGGTTCTTCTAATTTTTGTAGAAATTTCTATTTTTCTTGTCAATTAAAATATAATATTGTCAAATTCGTGTACTCCACCGTTAGCAGACAATTCCAATTGAATGCTTTCTTATGTAGTAATCAGGTAACTGCTTCGTCCGCCACTCACGGTTAGATCACTTCCGGTGTACCAGTGGGCTGGGGGCTCAAATGAGTTGTCCTTTGAAGCGTCAGGGTCTGTTGGTGGGGAAATAGCCGTTCATTTCGTATCTCTGAATGGTCTCTATTATTGTTGTGCATTTTTAAAAAATCAGATGAGTGCAGAGATCATTAGTATATAGAGACGGATAATTATATAGTGTACTGTAACAAAATATGTTGCTATAGAGATGTCACAGTAATAGCGCAGATGATAATACAGAGCTTAGGGGATAAAGTGTGAGCACATGGATGGGATGCTCCCGATTTGATGCTCCGTTGTCTCGGCACCCCACAGCAATAGCAAGATAGAAGGTAATGGGAAATAAGGGATAATCATTCACAACATTAACGAGGATTTATTGTTGTGGATGATTATCCCTTAGCTCCCATTGAGGATTACCACAAGATTCCTGCTACCATCACGGAATTTAGATAGAAGATACTCTTGAGGTGACTTTATTCACCAAGTTGGGTAGGTATAGAAGTCACAATTAAGCATTCAATGCACAGAGAAGCAAAAAATCTTGTTTCGTGGAATTTAAAGCATTTAAAACACATGCTGGGGAGAAACGCAACTCCTACATCGATAATAAAAAGCTCATTTGATTCCTTTGAACGAGATGGTTTATTGACACTATTTTTGGGA
Source organism: Acheta domesticus (assembly GCA_031308135.1). Lineage (NCBI taxonomy): Eukaryota > Metazoa > Arthropoda > Insecta > Orthoptera > Gryllidae > Acheta > Acheta domesticus. The sequence continues at coordinate 50,050,109 of JAHLJT010009436.1, forward strand.
AACATTTAGAATATTTTGAAAGACAGACAACGTGCTTTTGGATGTTACAAGATAGATACAGAGGAGACATGCTTGAGAATTACTACTACACTGTTACACTTTTGTATTAATTAAAGCTATGAATTAATAAAATATGGCGTTTCCTTCATATCATGAATCACGTCTTGATTCACAAGATTGACGGTAATGATAAATTACGTTTAAGCAAATTAAACGCATTTAAAATTAAATTAAAAACGTACGAATGAAATTCAGAACAGAAAATGGTTCTGAGGGAAATTAATTAGTATCACTTATCATGATACATTTCTTTGAAAATGAATAGTTCTTCCCGATTAGAAATTCACATTTATAGCTCCTCGATAAACCACTTGATAATACAACGAAAGTAGGTACACTTTACAACAACTCTTCATATTGATTAATTGATTATTTTGTGTTTCCGGGTGCGTCAACTTCTATGATCATTATTTCCGTAAGTATAGTGCAGGTTATTATCGCGGGAGGTGACGGTGTTCTTCCCACGTTGGATGATGATATTGGGCGCCGAGCTACATGTCGGCTGGCGGGTGTTTTCCCATCCAGGTATCTCCCATCAAAAGGGCATCGCCCCAGCCGGGACAAACTGTGAGTTTGCGACTTGTCTCCCGAAGTGTGTAGTGCATGTAAGTGTGTGTATGTGAAGGGAGAGAATAGAACAAGAAAGATGGAGGAACGCTCGCGGTTCGTAGCCCATTTGTTAGGGCAGTGTTTTCAAGGTCGATGCCACGAGCGGGAGTCCATGGCACGAATGCCACGTCGAAATCGCCCCTTCACACAGTTCGTCACCCCGCCACCAGAGACAACTGTAAAACGGCGGGGTTACTAATGGCTCCCTTTCCCGACGCTAGTTGCGCAGAGTGCCTCGTGGCGTGCTACGGAGCCACGACGCGTGCCACTGCCACCAGTAGAAGACCTTGACACCACTATGCTAGGGTACTGCTCGACATTTGCCTGGAGTTGAGAGGAGGAACCACAGAAAACATTCCTTCAGCCTGTGTTCGGAAGCGGTACCCTAACCCAGCATGTTGGTGTGTGAGAAAACTGTAACGCCAAAGAACCACTACCCCAAAGAGGTGCAACTACACGCATTTTTTATTATTTAATTTTAATTTCTAATCTATAGATACTCAGATATTGTCACCGATGGTAGACGAACCAGTCATCTGTAGCTTAATTTTTTTTTTTTGTTATTTAAGATTGCATCAACTACTAGGTCATTAGCGACCACTATTGGATTTAACATTACGTTATGAGGATGAAACGATATGGTGATGATAGGGGGTGAAGTAGGTCGGTCAATATAATAAAATGCCTCTAAAATGTTTAAAGTGGGGGAAACGCCTCAATACACTGGTTAACAGTAAATAACTTCTGTTAGGCCTGTCATATATTTTCAGGGAAGTTGCTTCTTTTGTAACTGGACAATAAGTGTTATCATTTTCCACACCACTCTCTCAGCCTTTCTCACGTAAATAAATACAATAATAAATGTATAAAGATAAAAGACCAGAGTTTTGGTACTGGTAGGCATTAATCTCCATTAAACAATTCTATTCATTTTATTCTCACCGATAATAGAGATCGTATGATACATTGCTCGAAGCAATAATAGAGTTCCAGTCTACACATTTAAGCTGATCATCATAAGTAATATAATGTATTTGAGTTCTGATGATAAGAGTAATGTTTATTTGCCTACATATTCGTTCCCGAATTTCCTAAATCTGTTTTAATTTGCGACCGTAAGATCATGTGAAATTCATTCTCCTTACAGTGAAGTAGTATGTCTCAGGAAATCTTTATGCGAAATTAACTACGAGTTTCATGGAAGTTAACTTCAAGGTGAATGTATTGTTTAGATTAGAATTTAAGATCGTAAACGAGAAGCTGAACAAAGAGCAGAAGCATTCAAGGTCATGATTAACGGATGTAATGGACTGAAAGCGGATACCTTGTTTGCAATTGGTACAGCAATAGTAGTTTTTGTCTTTTAAATAGAATTAGAAAACATTAGAACGGAAAGGTTAAAGCAAAGGAAGTTTTTTCAAAACTTCGGAATATTTTGAAAATCCTCGCTTGCCTGATGCTCAGGTCATTCGAAGTTCAAGTTAGATGGATATTACATTTTACAGGATATTATTCTTACTCTTTAAAACAGTTTACTCTGTTAACAGGGTAATTTCTAGCGCAGTAAAACGTTAAAAGAGGATACATTGTGAGGGCCGAATGCATTTCATTTCAATTTGGAATCAAGGAATATTTTTACAAATATGTCTTGGTATACAATTTTGACTTTAAGCTCACCACTGAGATCTGCGACAGTGCTAAGATCCTCAACTTCGAATGGGCGACAAGAACATAATATGACTAATAATAATTGTCTCAAACTGTTTAGTTTTGTTGTGTTACTATAGAGTCGTGAGAATGAAAAAGTGCAATATGAAAGTATTTCCCTAGAGGAGAACCTCAAATGAATGACTGCAGATAATACGTGTATATCAGTAGAAAGAACACTGGAAAGGAGTTGGAACGGATTTTGAAGTAAAATACTGTGGCATGTTTCAAAGATTGTCCCACTCATAGTCATTTTATAGTTTTATTGCTTTCGCGGTTTCTAGATTCTAATGGTAATTCTAAGGTAATTTTAATTGTAAATGTTTGTAATTGTTTTAATTCTAATTTTTATCATGTTTACCACCAAGCATTAGCTCAAAGCGAACAGTAATAAATCTATCTAGATGAATTCTTGAAAGTGTATACTTCTTCGACTGACTACTCTAACCAATTTGAGAAAGGTTCCAGACACTTATTTCATAAATTACTTCTTAATATGTCTATGTAGTCGGTACCAGACGTGAGATGTCTCACTAGTTCAAAAGCACAAAGATACGTCAAATCGAAGTATGAAATTGATATTATAAAAGTAATTCCCTATGCTTGAGAACCGCGTAGTAAGTTTCTACCTTCAGAAGGAAAATCTAACAAACCGTTTCGGAAAAGTAGGTCAGTGTTGATAAATTATGAGTTAAATGTAAGGCAAGAGACAAGTCTTCTCCCTCACTAGCAACGTTGCAAACTCTTCAGGGTCGACAATTGAAAGTGCAAATTTTTCCGGCGATAATTCAAACCTCGCAGCGAAAAGTAAATTCTCGTCCTTGGAGGAAAAATTCTCCATTTTAATATAATATTTGAATTCCTACATTATTATTAGATTCTTCCTTATTTTTAGCCATGAAATATTTTCAAATAACATAGGCTATCTCATTTTTTGTTTTATGTCTTGTTTATTTGCTGCAGGATATACCACGTTGCAAAAATGTATTTTTAAGGCCAGAGGTAAAACATTTACGATTTTAGTTAATTCTGTTGCGTTTGGTAAAGCAGATTCTCACTGTTGCACATCCCGCCAGTGATCATAAAAATTAGAAAATTAAAAGTAACTACCAAGACATGAGCCACTATATAAAGCTTCATTCATGATTGTAGACAACGTACACATAAAAATCTTTAATTTTAAAGATTTGTAAAGGTTTGTAAAACAAAATAATAAAGAATATTTATACATTATGTATGTTGTCTATAATCATGAATGAAGCTTTATATAGTAACTAAATAAATGAGAAGATAACAGTTACAAATCAATTTTTAAAACCAAAACATTAATAAACTAGAGTCGGAAATAGATTCATCAATGCACCAGAATTGTATTTTCATTGAGTAGTAATTACCTTATTAAATAACATGCATATTGAATAATCCTTGGATATTTCTCCATTCCCCTTCAAGAATAAACTTGTTCTAAGAATTCCAGTTTGCAATCATGTTTATGTGTGTAATTCTCGTAGTTTTTTGCAGATGCTAATTAAGTAAATTTTTATTTCGGTAATGTTATGTACCGAAGTTAATTTTCTAATTACAGTTGTTATTAAGAGTAATTTTATCCTGACTTGGCATTTGCTTTTACCTCTGTGTAATAAAAGACAACCAGCCGTTGATATCTGGTATGTTGGTACACCTCTAAATCAGTTCCCTTCTGTACATGTACTAATTAGAATTTTAATACTTTTTATTTTCTCTCCAAACTACGCACGTAGTATTGTAAATGTGCGGCGGAAATCAACATTTTTTCGACAAAAAAGACTCTCATTGTCGGGCCTTGGAAACAAAAATTAGATAAATCTTGTTCCTATATGTAGTAACAAGTCCTCTAACACGTTGCGTAGTGAGAATCCATGTTTTGTGGTTCCTTGATAACAAAAAAATCGATTGTCGACGAAACGTCTATCTGTCCATCCGTCGGTCTTGGTCACCACTAGCGATTAAGCAGTTCAGGAAATTTCTTCAAAATTGGTGTTCCCGAATCGAACTTCAGGAAACTCGAGACCCTGCGAGTTGCAAACAGATATTTCGATTTCTGAGGGTATTTTAGGTAAAACCTGAACATTTTCAAAATTTTATAAAATATAGCTCCAAGTTTTTTTATTTAACTTGCTCTGGAGTAGCGTAAAATAACGATTAAAGATGTCGAATATCTCATTATTGTTAAAATCTCTGAATTTTTGTAATTTTCAAAAATTCAAATTCTGAAACATTCAAAAACAATTTTCGGCGTCTCCTTGCAACTATGGCATTGAAGATGAGAGTTTTTTCTGAATAAAATCTGTTGTAAAAAATATATTTTTCTTTTATGTTGTAAAGGACAGTAGTTGCTTGTGCTGTTTTTGGCGAATTCTGTATTTTTGAAAACTAAAAAGCTTAACTTCGCAAAAAGTACATATTAATGAGAGAAAATGTTTTCTTCAATAAAATCTGTTCAAAAAAATTATAACATTAAATAAGATCATCCACATTTCTTTTGAAAAACGAGTAGGTTTTGCATAATATCTGCTCAAAATTATTGCAATTTATAAAATTTCAAAAATTTTCCAAAAATGGTTTTCAATATTTTTTCTTTAAATTGTTTTCTTCGATAGAGCAAAGATCACTTAAAGAATTTCGCAGATCTCTTTTTGCGTTGAACTCTGAATTTTCGAACATTGCGAAATTTAGAAATAATGTAAAAATCTATGTGCTGCTGTAGCACCACAATTTTTACCTACGTGCTACAAACTAATTGCAAAATATTGGCACAAAACAGCTACACATGGCTGACACTCCGCCCGGGGCCAGCGAGGTTCATGAGGGCATCCAGGCGCTACGCGAGACCACGCAAACCGCGTGCGCTCTGCGTGTCGCACGGGACGGGGCCGAGCGTGTCACGCAGCGCAACAGTGGTCCCAAATGAGACAATCGATGGCCAAGTGCCGGAAATAACGAGATATTCTTGGGCGGAAACGTGTTACCTGAAAATGCGTAATTTTGGTGACAGGGTGAGATAATAAATATTTGACGATATCGGGACAATTAATTTAGCGAAATAGTGCTCTTTTTACTGCAGTCGTTTTCAGCTCCTGAATTTTTTTTTGCGAAATAATATATTATTATTCACGAAACTACGTGAAAAAGAACATTTCAGAAATATGGCAACTTCTGCTGTGTTATTTACAGTGACTGTAAAATGTAAAGATTATCTCAAACTTATTGATTCTTTTCTCATCATGAAAAGGAACGTTATAAGAAATTTCATAAGAACAGTACATTTGAATTTTGAATTTTGTTCGAGGTATTATAGTTTTTAAATAGTACTTTATACAACTAGTTTATAAAATTAAGCTTTATTGCATGAGTACATGTTTTGAAACAAGCGACGTTAGGAGCGAGTTTTTAAATTTGTACGAATGCAATAAAGCAACATTATAAACGAGTTGTAAATGCTATTTCTTTTGTATAACAGCATTATTTTTTTTAAGAGAATCAAACTTAAATTTGCGAAACAACGTTCTTGTGACATGTCGGATACGTGGCATCTAGGCGAAAAACAGTGGTCGGCTGTTCCGTTTACCGCTACCACCCCAAGATTCCCTCGCTGCGATTGGCTGAATGTGTGGTGACGCAATCATTCGTGCCGTAAAATCTAATGCGTCATCATTTGTGCCGTACTACTGCCCTTCTATGAACGATTTCTTTGCAAAAGAAAAGGTCGTTTATGATGCTGAAATAAAAAAAAACAACATTTTTTCCCCTGTTTGAATGTTTACTTAGAGAAATGGCGGCGGGGCCCGGCCCGGGATGAGCCGTGGGACGTCCCGCTCCGGTCGCCCGCCCCGGCCGCCGATGGATGCGCACCGGTCGCGCGTGTTTCCGGGTCGCCCCCCCCCCATGCACCCCCCCGCCCCCCGCACTCGCGGCCGGAAGCACTCGCAGCCGGAACAACCGGCGGCAGTGGCGACCGATCGCCGCGCCGGCGGCGGAGGCTGACACACTTTGCTCTCGGAGCCGGCTCTCGGATCAGCCGCTGGCGTCGCTGCCGTCGCATCGTGGCGATTGTCCTTTGTCATGGCGATTGTCTTTTGAGAGGACTGCAGCGGCTCCGCTTGCGATGTGACATTGAGGAAGTTGTTCCCAACCGATAAATACCTCCTCTTTCAGATTGAAACCCTGGCATTGGGACCTACGACGCAGTACAATGTTGGGAACAATGTGAAAACATCCGGGCACCCGGATGAACAAAGGCAAATCGGGAAATCCGGATTTTCCTACGTAATTCTTTACTCACATAATTTGTACGTTAATTTCTTCGTTGCTAGTGCGTCTATCATCTATTTGGGGAACTAGTATTTTTGCCGTCTAGTTTATTTTTGTTATTACGATTTTAGAAAGCTTTCTGTTTTTTAATTGAAATAATTGGGCAATAAATTGATGTCAGTGGATTATTACATTGTATTTACAACATGTTTTTGGCTAGCGTCGTATCATTAACATTATTGATATTTCAAGCCAGTAATGCAAATTCATACTGGGTTTTCTTTCCGGTCTCGATCAATTATTCTGGTTGATCTCGTGATTGGCCAAATTATTTAAAAGTCGCTTATAATATGAGTGCACTGTACTAAAAAATGCTACTCAGTCATGCAGCCTAATTCAAAATTGTTGTAATGGTGTATAAAATGGTCACTTGCGATTGTGCGAATAAAATAAAATACTTACAGTATATTTTATTTAATTTGCCTTTTATGACAAATATAAACACCTTACATGACACTGTGGCTAATTCGGAAGCCTTAAACCATTACAAAGCCTTCACTATACAAATCCAACTTACAGACACGGAATTCATTTCAGGTTACTTGGAATGACATTTGCAGTTATAGTGAAGGCATCGTCCGTATTTGTTGATTCTTTGCCTCATTTGCTGACTAAACCGTACATTTAGTTTTTCTTAAAGTTATTTTCGCAAATATCTACTTTAGTACGTTTTCTATATTTGTCACTTCATTCCTAATTTGAAGAACATAAGGTTACAGTGTCGATAATGGGTTTATGCTTTCGTGTCATTTTTGGACTGATTCTAAGAAGCATAACAATTAGGGTAATGATAAAATTAGATCATATGTCTTGTAATATACTTATTAAATTATTTACTGTAATATTTTTTTCACAACGAATAACTGTAAGTAGAATTTTGCATGGAGCTTAACTTAGTCTCTCTCGATTAAGGAATGAGCTAGTACGGAAATGAACCCTATTCCTTAGGCTCATCTTTTGCTAAGACGCAGTTCTCTACTTTTGTGCGTGCTTATTTTCAGCACGACAGGAGTGTTCCGGTGGGTTTTCCGCTTTCGCCAATACACTTCTTCGTCTGACAGTTTTCCGTGACTCAAACGAGGCCTGTGCAGTTTCACCGTGGCATCATATTCCAGGGAGGTCATTAGGTTTTTACTTCTCAGCAATTATGTAGCGCGTAATGGTGCGTGGAATAGCTCACGCATGTGCAATTTCGTCGGAGGCACGCAGGCATGATATTTCCTTTTTTTATTCCATTGGTTCTATTTAGAGATATGACTGCATAAGAATTTATATCTATTGGATGAACGTGGTTGTGTGAGGTATTAATGTTTACTAATGTTTTTATTACTGCTTGCATCCTCCTTCTTGAGAAATTTTGAAGAGATATCTGGAAAATTCTGTTACGTCATTTCAAAAATATTCTACAAAGCTAACTTGTCATTTTATTTTTTTCCTCGGAAGAGCACATCTTGCAAATTTGCTTAATATTTCGAGGTAGAAATATATATTTTTGAAAGTTTCGAGGAAATTTGTGAGTCATTGGTGTTCATTAGAAAATCATTATGAAAACTTAATAAAACCCACGATACACATGAGTAACCTGATAAGACTGTAGTTGTATCAATAATTTCAGTACACATATTCATCTCTGAAAGAATCAGTCCCTTCTATCTCTTAGCTAATGACAATTAAGCCATAGGATTTTTAATTCTACAGTAAAATCTGTGTAAGCCGAAATCGATCGAGACACAAAAAATTCCGTTTAGCGAGGTTTCCGTTTTATTGAAGGTTGTCCATTTTATGACACTTGTGATATAGATATTTCTGGCCTGAAACTAGTAGGCCTAAATTACATTACTTTATTATAATCAAAATACAATAGCATATAACGGTTTTATGGAACAAATCATTAATAAATGAATATTAAACGGTCTTCATTGACAGCTTCTGAGTTGAAAAATACACAACACCTTATCGCCTAAAGGCTGTATCCGGACTCCTTGCTGTCTCGACGCACAATGCGTCACATCCCAGTGCTTTGACTTTCTGATACCCCTGCATGGCCCTGAGCAATACGTGTCTGGTCGAGGGGTTATTATTTTCAGCGCGGGTCAGGAACACGCGCGAATATACTTGGGTTTTTATTTCTTGGCGCGTGGGGGCATGTCTTCAGGATGGAATATCTCACGGCATTTCGCGTCTTTCTCGGCCGTGCCACTAGATGTCACATGATAGTCAGCACTGCTCGATACGATCCTAATCATGCGACACCTTGGGGCACAACAGAGGCATAAAGGAATACTAGAATCTAAAAAGTCAGCAAGTAAAATGAAGATACCTTCGAAAGTCCCCAGATTGAACACTAAGAAATATATTTTTTAAATTTTAACAGTGATTACACATTAAAACCGAATGCAACTGTAATTTAAGTTGCAATGTGCTTTTAAACACAAATAATTCTTTGGCATTACTAATTTACGACAAATTTTTCAATATTGTATCTCTCAATTTCAAAATTTTCTTTCTTTCCGATATTAGATTCAAGCAGTTCGCAGGCGCCATCAGTAAGAATAAGTTCCGAAAACGAGATCATCCTTTGGGAATCGAAACCAGTACCACACGTGTAACAACTGAAACTATTAGTAAATTAGTCATATAGAGCAGTGGAACCCGTCGTGGCTCCGTAGCATGCCAAGAGCAATTCTGCGCAACTAGCGTCGGGAAAGGAAACTATTAGTAACCCCGCCGTTTTACAATAGGGATGGCTTTGTCTCTGGTGGCAGAGTGACGAACTACGTGAAGGGGCGATTTCGTCGTCGGCACTCGTGCCACGGACTCCCGCTCGTGGCATCGACCTCTACAATACTGATCTAGTTTCATCGTAAAGTGCAGAAAATTGCAGATTATGTTATATATTAAAATGTATTAACTGTCAAAAGACCTTGGCGAAAATAATTATGAAGAACGTGTAACAATTAAATCGCCAGAACCACGAAAATGTGTATTAACGTGTAACAAGATGAGAAAACTTGACTACCGCGTCGACCTTCCAATGGACGTGGAGTCTCCCGATCCCGCAGGCCTCCCGGTGTTAGGCAAAGCCTTGTCTGGGCGTGAAGGACGCCTCCGCGTGCTCGCTGGCGCGGCGACTGCGACGGCGCGGCGCCGCGGGGCGAAGACCGCCTTCTCCCTCGGGCGCCGCCCCTCGCCCGCCTTCCGACGCCCACCCCCGCCACCAGCACCACCACCGGCCCCGTCACCACCACCATCGCCACCATCACTACCACCACCAACATCACCACCAACATCACCACCATCACCACCACCACCACCACCACCATCACCACCACCATCATCATCACCACCACTGCCGGTCGCCTCTGTCACCTTCACCGCCCAACGACCAGCACACTCAGCCTTTTGCCACCGTCCATTCCCAGCGCCATCATTTTCACCATAGTCATAGACTTCGACATCGTCTTCGACATCATCTTCACTATTGCTTTGGCCATCAATGCAATGACCATCGCCAACACCATCGATATCACCTTCGTCATCAAAACCATCGCCATTGCCATCACCTATACCATAGAGTAAAGATGTCGTTGCAAAATACTTTGGGTAGTGGAGGGGTGAAATCGGTAGTAGTGGGGGTACAAACGACCTGTGCGCGCTTCTATTCGGTTACCACATTTTTCGGAACTAATGATGCGACGGTGGTGCCACCTCTGAATGAGTTACCACTTCCTGCGTAACCTATCCGCTGCCCGCAGTGGGCTGTCTATACAACCTTATTCTATGCCTATACTATCGCCATCACCTCCATTATCGCAATCGTCTACACTATCACCATCACCTCCACCACCCGCCGTCGCCGCCGACGCCGCCCCGCCGCCGGCACGCGCCGCTGCGTGGGCAGCGCGCGGTGTCGACAACCCGCCGCGGCCTCGCCGCGGCCGCGCCGCGCCTCGCCACGCCGCGCCGTGCCACGCCACGCTGCGCCGGACGGAGCCGTGACGTTGTGGGTGGATCGGGACGCGAAGGAACAGGGAAGAAAACGGCAAAAGAGGCGGGGTGCAAGATTGCGCTCCGAGCAGTGTCGGCAGTGAGCGGAGCAACGAAGCGTGAGGTCGGATTAAGGAGAAAAAGAAGGAAGCGTGAGGGATCGGAAAATAAGAGGAGAGGTGCGCGGCAGGGCAGTAACTGTGGCAGTTGTGTAATGGGAATTGAATGAGGGAAATGGTAAATGCTTGGCACGAAATAGAAAGGATTAACACTTAAGACATTCTTTGTTCCGCGTTGCTGGGTAGCTTCTGTATTTCTTTTTAGTTTCCTTTCTTGTATTTACGAAGTGCACGCGTTGACTGTGACTTATAAAAAGGAAATTGTGAGTGACCCTTTCGATTGTATTAGAGAAAACCACATTACACGTTACCTGTGTATATTCAAATCCACCCATCTCGCAGTTGTTGGAAGAGATGTATATCAACAGGTGCTCTTGGATTTGAAAATACTCAGTTCAAAACTGTTTCGTTTAATTTCTTTACGAGTATTTTTTAATTAATTACATATAAGAAACAAGTATTTTTTCAAGATAGATACTGTTAAAAGTAAGAAATATGTTGTTTGTTTTTTTCAGTGAAGAGATGAGTCAGTAACGTACTCGTAGATCTCAAAGATATATTTTTATTTTAACTCTGTGATACTTCCATAACACTTCAGCCAAGCAAAATACAAATTCTCATTGATAGGTGAAAGCTAGACTATCATACATCATCAATTGATAAGCTATCCATAATGGGTTGAAACGTTTACTGAAAAGAGCGTAGAGATAACAAAGAAAGTGATTGCTGAAGAGTTTGAATACATGTTATATTCACCTTAATGTGTGCTATGAATCTGGACGAAGGCCATTATTGTACTTCAGTCGTCTTTAAATCACCTCATTTCTCAATAAAATTTTTTATGAGTTTTGCATTTCATGGCCCTGCAATCTACGTCTATGAAAGTGGTAATGACAGATTTTGTCAACTAAATGTTTTCCACTAGTTATTGGCGACTCAGAATATATTAACAGTGATATCCGCTTGATATATTGTCACCTAAGGAACAAGATGTACTTCTGAAACGATTAATCACCTATACAATCTCTGATAATTTTTATATCTTTATTTGAAGTTAGCGTTAGGTGTGAAATAATGCGTCAAATTAAGATGCCCATGAGGAATGTTGAACCTGTTTAATTCAGCTGTATCACATTTCAGCTGTTGTTAAGTTTATAAAACTACATCCATTGAACAAATTTGAGATTTGGGCTTTTTCTCTAAGACAACCACCTGCCTTACACTGTTGAAGCCTATATTTAAATTCTGTTACATTGACATTGATGTGTTCTGCAAAATTATTTTATGAGCGTTTTTGGTCCTCAATTTCAAAAACAATAAAATCTGCCAATATTTATATTTGACCTCAACAACTCATCAAAAGTTGGATGTTCCACCGGGAAGCTCCACGCAAGCATCTCGCTTCCTGTTCCTCCTGAAGCTTCAATGTAAATCCTATATTTGACATCCATCTTCTCTTATAAATGACTAGCCCAGAATTATTGATCCTTGATTCCTTAAACACCATAAAACCTGCAATATTTGTATCTATTACCAAACTTAACCTCTTCAGTCCAACTCGTCCAAGGATTCACCGGGGTGCTCCTGGCGAACGTCGCCCGCAGCCGAGAGCGAAGGCGTTGGCGCCACCGCCACGCGCCAGGAGCGGAGCGGGCTCTAGGGGGAGGAGGGAGGGGAGGGTTCCACTTTCTGCGCGCGCGGATGGCTGCGCCGATAAGCGCGCGTCGCTGCGCCGCCGCCGCCACCGCCACCGCCGCCGCCACGCCGCCGCCACCGCCGCCACCGCCGCCGCCACCGCCGCCACCACCGCCGCCACCGCCGCTACCACCGCCACCACCGCCACCGCCGCCACCGCCGCCACCGCCGCCACCGCCGCCACCGCCGACACCGCCGACACCGCCACCACCACCACCGCCACCGCCGCCGCCGACACCGCCGCCAACACCGCCGCCACCGCCACCGCCACCGCCGCCGCCGCCGCCACCGCCACCGCCACCGCCACCGCCACCGCCACCGCCGCCGCCACCGCCGTCACCGCCACCGCCACCGCCACCATCGCCGCCACCGCCGCCGCCGCCCTCCAACCGCTCCGCCCCTGGGCTCAGCACCCGACAACGCTTCCGTGATCACCGATACCCCACCGCCACCTCCATTTCCGACCTCCCCCGTCTCCCCATGCTGTCCCATTAGCGTCGTCGCCGCTCGAAGCACGCCCCTCCTCCCCGTTTGGTTGATGTGTTTTCGAGTACGCGCCTCCCGTTTCCATCTCCCTCCCTCCTCTTTTGTCACTCCCTCCTCTCGTTTAGCCCAGTGACGACACAGTGCTCACGAAACGCACAACCTTCCGCGCTTACGCAGGAGCGGACGTGGAGAAACGCATCATGAACTTTCCCTGCCTGATGTACACTTCGGGAAATTTTTTGCGAAAAAGCTCAGGACACCACACTTCCCCTTCACTTATTAAAATCTTTTTGAGAATATAATATCTATACACTTTTTTATTGTAGTACTTTTTTTTATAAATTTTCAAATCACTATTCACTATCACTATTGAAACGTCGGGAGAGGTGACTCAGGACATAAACTAATGTCACTGCAATACCTATGACCGGGAGATCCTAGGTTCCAGTCCCGACGGTGGCAAGATTTCTAACCCTACGTACATGGCTAGATCGAATTCAGTCGCTGCCGGAGGAAAATCCTAGCGGCCGGCTGCTCTGATCGTTAGTTGTCCGAGGTTTCTCCCGTGAATATCAGGAGAATGCCGTAGTAGTACCCTAACAAACGGGCCAAAGACCGCCTACGATCTTTCCAACCACCTTTCCCACACATGTGCTAAACATAAGGGTCTAATGACCTTAGAAGTTGACGCGCGCGGAGTAAGTAATCAGTCAATCACAAATTATGCAAACGAAAGGTCATTCAAAGCCATAATATGAGAATTGGTAAGAACCAATCTCACTTTGGTATTTCTTTAGCATTTACCAAACAGCTAAGTATTTTTTAAATCTTCACTCACGAAGCACTTTCAAAATTTGGGGCATAGAAATTGTAAGTAGTAATGGAAAATTTAGGGTATATAAGTACATCTGTTACTTTAGGTGAATATAATGTTATGAGGTTTCGCCTGAATGTGCAATGCATCTTTCTTGGATGAGTTTACCGTCGAAGATGGTGCTGATCTCACCGTCTAACACGTACTTCCGTGAATGACTATTCACCTGACCTTTCCTCTATAGATGCATCTGTGTGCAATGTAATTGATGCACAGAATTAAAATTTGGTGGTTGAACTCCAAGTCGTGGAGGAAACATAATCGGAAAAAATCACAAGTGTTTAGAACAAAGAATCCTGTAATTTATGCTTGTTGGCCTATACTGTTCGAGTAATAACTTTAATCACTCGCCAAATACAATGTAATCTTAATGTTTTCTTGCAATCGAAATCGTAATACTTATTCTATTTTCGATTTCATTTAGGCAAGAATACAAGCTATTTTTACTTATACTATACTATTACTATATATTCTTTACTATAGTTTCTTGTACACAAGAATACTGTCATACGCGCTATTTAGTAAATGCTTCAATAGAATGCCCGCGCTAATATTGGCTGTCATTTTGCAATACCTCGTATATTTCGTGCACATTCTTTAATTATTCGTGTAATCAAACTGACATAAAACAGAATCGTGCAATAATATCTGCGTTTGATATAAGTCACCATCCGCAACATGACAACACGACTAAAAGCGAATCTCATGCTCCGAATTTCCCTGGAGATGCTGTATTTTATTTTCGAGATCTCCATCTCTTGGAGAGCGCTGCATTCCGAGATCGCCTGCAGCCGGTTTGTCAGGGTTTCCCGCGCCGACATCACAACGCGGAACACCTTTTACTTCCCGTTTGAGATACCCAGGTGACGTCATGAAGTGCATGCGCATGTGAGAATTGTAATTCTTCTGGATTTATTGTGTATGACAGGGTATTGAATAAAAAACAAACGATTATTTCCATTCGGCTCCAGAAATTTTTAGAAGGAAACTAAAATAAACAATCCAGATCTTGGTTTTAGAGTATTGACATTGTTTTCAAATGTCTGCTGATTTCAGATGTGAATCTCTGATTTCCAAAAGGGACCTAATTAAAAATATTTTAGTTTATACGGCTCTACCGCTGAAAGGATGTCACAGAATTAGGTGAAATGCTAAAAAGGTTAAGCCAGCAATTTAGAGTAATGATTCATAGCACATTTTTTTTGTTTTGTAACTCCAACGTATAAACTCTTCGCTGACAGTTACAGAGATTTATCTTTCTTTTCTCTCTCTCTTTTTTTGCCTTTGCCGTGAAAATTGTTTACAGAATTTTTACAATAGACTACATTTAAATGCGCCGTTGATATTTTCTTCTTTATTGCCGCAGAGTCGTAAAAGCATTTAAATTTTTCATTCCTGTATAGTTTTTTTTCCTATTCAAGGCTCTACGACTTTTATTGGATTCAGAAAGCAAGTGGGAACGTCGGGTCATTCCCATCTCTGGCGCAAGATCCTTCTGTTTCCTTCTTCGGATCTTTTGTGCGGCTGAGGAGTCCGTAACATTGGAATGCCAAAGGAAGTTGATTCTAGTGATGCTTCGAGGTCCTGATACATCCATGTTAGTTGCTACATAGATATATCATATGCAGCAGAAATATATTACATTGCTACATGTAATACATTTCTGTGCATTTTTACTTTTCTTGCTTCGTAGAATAATTGTCATGAAATCCATTTATGTTCTGCTTAAGTTGAAATACAATTCAGTTTTGATTTTTATCAAATAGTGTGTGTGTGTGTGTGTGTTTGTGTGTGTGTGTGTGTGTGTGTGTGTGTGTGTGTGTGTGTGTGTGTGTGTGTGTGTGGTGGTTGACGGCATTTGATAAAAACAAACACGGGAGTTTAGGAAATAAATACATTTATCATGACTAACATATATTCAATTTTTTAAAGATTCCGTAGGTTTCTGCAGTACTGCTATAATAAAGAAGTGGTAGAAAACTGATTACAGAATATGTAAACAATATCAAGTTGAAATTTCAGTGAAAAAAGGTGATACTTCCTCATTCCAAATCATTCATCTGCTGAAAAGAATCCAGCGTGTTAAACAAGAGAATTCCAACATTTCGGTGACTAAGCACTGAACCTCATCCTCTTCTTTTAGTGCCCAGGTCTAATTATTTTGAAAGTTTTCCTTTTCAAATCCGAGGAAAATTATCAGGGTGCATTTGAAAGAGGAAACTACTATTTAAATAACTGTTAATTAAAGCCATTTTAAGAACCTAGTGGACCCAAAGTCTGATGAAAATGGAGGCCTATTAGAAACATTTCTGAAAAATTTAATATACTAGAATTTTATTTTTGAAAAGAAAACATTTTCAAAACACATCAGCGCTTTATTTCTTGTCCGATATAATCAATTTGAAGAATAAGAATTAAAAAAACAGGTGTCGGTTGTTTTGAAAACAACATTATTTTACAAATATATAAACAAATATTACAAACAAATTTAAGAAATATGTTAACGCCTGTTATCTGGTTTAATTGTAATAATATACTGATCTTTTATTATAACAGACTCTACAAGAGTTACGCCTATGCCAAGAGTTGGTCAGGCGATGTTAACCAGTTCACATTCATAAACCAGTGTTTTTTTATAATAACGACAATTTTTATATAGTTATTTACTATTTACTATCTGTTATTTACTATCTGTTTTTACAAAGTCTTTTTAACAAATTTGAGCCGAATTTTTGTATAAAGACCCCAATTAGGGTCGAATGTCAAAAAATAAATTATTTAAAAACGTAATATTGAAGGTCTGTTTTTAAAAAAGGTCAGAATACTATTACAATTAAAATCAAAAAATCCGTCAACTTCTTTTGGTTTGTATGTTGAAATTCCCGAAAAATCATTTTCAATACTAGTTTACTTAAGGAAATTATTGTTTAGTAAGTCTAAAAAATTCACAGCCCCTTCCAATTGCCGTGTCTGGCCCTGACATAGAGCTAGGGCCAGCGGACCCCATGGTTAAGATGGCTCGGTCCGGCGCAAGTGGCCAGGCTAGGACGAACACCCAGAGCGTGAGCTAAGCAGGGACGGATCCAACCGATCTTTTTTTTGGGTGGGGGGGGAGGGCATCTGGGATTTTTGAATATAATAAATACATTTGTTATTATATTGTATATTATTTTAGTGCACATTTGATTCTACACATTATTATTTAAATAATTCCAACACAATAAACATTTAAATAAATTTTGCCAAATGAAGGAAGGAAATCTCTAGGCCTTGTGGGGGAGGAAGCATGGCAGTATCCGCCAGTGGAGCTAAGAGCGGGGCTGTTGTGTTCAGGTGTCGAGCGGGACGCTGGCGGGCGTGCTGGCGGTGCGGCCCGACCGCATCCAGGCGGTGGACAGGGACTCGCTGGACGCGGCCCGTGCGCTACTCCTTCCTGAGCGGCACGCCGGCCTCCTACGCCGACTTCTTCACCATCGACCCGGCGTCCGGGCGCCGTGCGCCAGGTGCGCGCCGTCGGACACCGCCGTCGCCAAGAGCTTCGACATTCATCGTCAAGGTGAGCGCTCCCCACACGCACTTCTTTTCTTCCCCATAACCTTAGGTGGACGCAAGGGGGCTAGGGGGCCCGTGCCTCCCCCTTGAAGATTAAAGGGCTCAGTAGAACAAAGAGCTATCCCTCATATTTTGGGAAATAGAGTTAACATTATACAAAGTTTCAAATATGATTAGTGACATCAAATATGATGTTACTAATAATATGTGAAAATAATGATTAGTAACATAGATAATGTAAAAATATGATTAGTAACATCAAATATGATGTTAGTGTAATATGTTATTTATATCCACTACGGACTTGTACGCAAGTGTACTCTGTTTAAATGTTTAAAAATGTACTGAGATATTTGAAGGAAGTTTAGGTAAAACCCTCATTATCTCAGGCTATCTCAATGTGGGATAGCCCCTAGTTCTCCTGAGCCCTTCAATTTTGAAAAGGCTCCATTGTCTGACGTAAATAATGTTATTTCCGTAAGTATATTCAAACTCTTATCTTTTTTTACCGTGATGATGTGGAGAACAGGGCATTTGAGGTTGAGGCTCCTCAGACCAACAGGCAACTCTGTAAATGGTTCAATACAAAATGAATTGTATTAATTACTTGTTTCGTGAAAGTTATAATTTCATTCTGCTCATAGTGTACTTCGTTTATTTTGTAGTAAAATACGTCATGTGTAAATTAAAAAAAATAATGAAAAATAATTGAAGTTGTCCCCTCGTCTTGGTTTCGCCTGCGCACGCCTGTGTCCGTAACTACACTCTTGCGTAAACTATGCTACTATTGTCGATAAGCCACTAAGATTTACGGATGTATGTATGTATTTTAGGAATGTAATGTGCCACACAGAGCAAAGTAATCGATAATTAAAAAATCAGGTAAATAAATATTTCCCTTAAAAGTTGAAGTACTTCATACCTTACTTTCTCAAAGCAATAATAATTATTCTTTGTTTTGTTCGATCTCGAGTTATGTCCACAGCACTCAATGTGTAGGTATCATAATAAATTGAATTTTGTTTTAAATTAAGTGTTATTTGTATTCTAAGTCACCAGCAACTTCACGACTATAAGTTTTATAAATCGTGTTTTTCATAGCATTCCTTCTGCATCTCCATGTAAAGTAATTTTCCAAAATCCTCAAAGAAATTTTGTGGCCACGTTTCTTCGAACACGTCTTGCTTTGGACACTGTGGTTTTGATACGCTGCTGCGTGTGTCACCAGGCGGAAGAGGACACGGCCACGCGGCGCTTCGCCACGGCCAAGCTGGTGATCACGGTGAAGCCGGTGGACACGTCGCCGCCCACCATCACGGCGTCGGCGCTCGAGGGCTTCGTGGACGAGAACGCGCCCAAGGGCACGCGCGTGCTGGACGGCGAGGGCGCGCCGCTCACGCTCACCGTCTCCGACGCCGACCTGGTGAGTCTCGCTGCCAGGCCCCAGGTCTAGCCCGTCACTCCCACCCCTTCCTAGTCAAACCACCCAGCCATCCTTTTACCGATCCATCCCGTCAGCTGTCCACCCCGCCGTCCTGCCTCCCCCCGTCCGATCACCCACCATCCTGCCACCCCCGTCATACCTTCCCACCATCCTGCCTTCCCATCGTCCTGCCACCCCGCCGATCTGCCGTCCCAAAATCCCACCATCTCGTCATTCCGTCATTCCAACACTCCGCCATCCCGCTAACACGCCATCCCGCTAACACGCCATCCCGCTAACACGCCATTCCGCTAATCCGCCATCCCGCCAACCTGCCATCCCACCATCCCATTACCCCCACCCCACCACCCACTCATCCCGCCTCTCGACCACCCCGAAACTCAGCTGCTTAGCCAATCCGCCACCCCTCCCACCCAACCATCGCTCCATCTCGCCACATCACCACATTGCCACTCCGCAACCCCGACATACCCCCCTTCCATGCACCCACGGCCCGACAATCTATTCCCATTGTACTTCGTGTATGCAACATTCTACATATAACACAATATTCTTTCGTTGAAAAGCGGTGACAGTTGTAACAGTGTGAAATATGTTAAGCATTTGTATTTATCAGCCTGTTTGATCCTCTTTACGATGTTGGCTTATTTCCCGCCGGAGCTGGTTGTGATGTTCTCTAGATATGGCTCGTGCCCTTTACGAGAGTACGTATGATGTACTCTCACACGGCGTCCCAATACGGTGTAGGGAATATGGTTGGGAAAGGAACGGAACGATCCGTTAAATAAATTTTAAGAAATTCACAAGATGTAATTTCGATAAAACCTAATAAATTGTTAGGTACATTTCGTGTAGACTCGAACGTCTTGAAACATCATCTGAATATTGCATGAAATGCATTTTCAACTAATACTAGCAGGAATATTTTGTGCCTAGCAATTCTCAGCGGATTGAAAATTCTTCATTTTCTCTCTGAGCTTATGTGTAGCTTCAATACATCAATTGTACTTTCTATCAGTCTAGTGCATTCGCGCCCGTTTCTTTTCATACATTATTAACGCCATTTATTATTTTAGGTGGCGAAACTGGTGTTGTACTCACTTTAACTCGCTATACTCGCTATGTCGTACTCCATAGGCGAAACTCTCACTCTAAAATTTTCAATTGCCCCTAACTTTCCCGTCGTTTCTTTTTCTCTTGAATTTTTGTTTTCCTATGACATATATCTCAAAATTATGTGTCTAATTTTCATAGCGTCACGTTCCCATACTTTAGGCCATTGTTGTTTCTGCAGTATATATTTCTTTTAATATGTTCCTTCTCTGACTAAAAGTATTTTCACTCACATCTTGATCGTATTCGCCCATCGACTCGCACATTTTTAACCTGTTTCTGTTCTATGTTGTGCCATTCTGTTCCATTTGCGCGGTGCCCAAGATATCCACTCTGCATCTTACTTCATTGCATCTGAAATGCCACATCTCCCCTCGTCTCTTCCTGTCCCTCCTCTCACTCCGTCTTGTTCATCTCATCTTACCACAGTCGAAAGCACCTCACTTACGCACACTGTAGCTCAAGGGCATGTAAATGGAGTGTGCTCCAGGCGCTGTCTCCCTTGTACAAATAGTCTTCATCTTTACAAACACTCTCTTTCTTCTGTTCATTGCTTTATTATTTCCCCCTATCAAAGGTATGGAAATTAGCGAAAGGACACGATGTGATCCGAGATCATCGGACATTTTCAAACAATTCATACTGGTAGCTAACAAGGATTCAAAGAAGACAGACATCACGATGAATTGAAAAACAAAATTCTTCAACAAAAAAGCTAGTAGTAGCCGTTTTTGTCTTAACAACGACTTGTGGAAGATGTCACGATCAGAAGTAAAATATAGAAATCATACGTAAAAGTTAGTACAAATCGAACAAGTTGCACTATTTTTGTAAATTTCAACAGTCTTAGTTACTTGTTAGTTGGTGTCTATGGAAACATGAACAACTGTACTAAATTTGTAACTTCCGCTGAATTATTTTTCTACTTGCAGAACAATGTTCACCTAATGTGCTACTTACTCGCTGTGGTTTGTTTTCTTGAACACACATTAAAAGAGAAGCAGATTAGAAGTTTTATAAGGCGCTGCATGCGTGCTATTCCAAGAATATTCAAATTTTTTGTTATTTAAAAAATTAATACTATAGTCCTCAAGAAGAAGAAAATTTTCGATTGATTTGAATAATTCAAAATTTGCTAATATAATTTCCTCGTAAAATGTTTGCAACGAGAAAATATGTTTAGAAATTTATTTTGCGTTTTGACAATAACTCCATTGTTTAACAGTGAATGTTGATCGTGAATTTCACTTCTGAGGTTTTTCGTTTTACACTCCCATTTATGGAATTGGTAGGTTAAGTAGACATGGCCCTTATTTCCATATCATTAGCAAGAATGAGATTAGAGTACATCTCACAAAGAACAAAATCAAACAACCCGGAGGTTGCCACAACCGTCAGTGCCGGAAAGCCTAGGGAAGAAAGCGGTTGCCGTTAGTCCTTCGCCGCGTGTGGGTGACTAATCGCGACAAATACGGCACCGCCTCCGTGGCGTCTGTCGAGCGAGAACCCGAATACTTGTGACGCATTCTTCAGGATTATAGGGTGCGTCTTAGCATCAGAAAAGGATTGTCTGTAACTATTTTGTCTAGGGTCTGACTTATCGTTCGATATATTTGTCCATTCTTCTGTAATATATTCGCTGTCTTGCCTAAAATAATGGGTGCAACTTGAGAAAAAGAACAACTTTCGTAGCCGTTCTTAAATTACTTTGTATATCTTTTCAAAATTGATTTTCATTACACTCCTGTTAGATTTATACAAACATTTCATTTTGTGTTCCACTACCTTTTATTGTCTTAATTATTTGAGACAACTGATAATATATTTTTTTACATTTTGAGAAATTTTATTTTAAAATCATGGAAGGATGATTAAAAATGGAATACTGATTTTTTGCCTCTCGTCAGATAGTGAGTGAACAGTTAGATTTTTATGATTTATATTAGTGGGGCATTAATCACATACGTTTAGACATCGAGAAAACTCACACGCAGCCATCGTGAGGTGGCTTTTAAACGAAGCACATGTTTTACGTGAGCTGCATTAATAGGAGAACACGTCACTGCATCTACTCTTGTTGGCTCCATTCACAAGCATTCCAAGAAATATTTCCAATGCATTTTTTCCTTGTGGATGCAATATGTGGATACTCAGCTACGTAGAAATTATGTAATTACCCTGCAGATTTTGGAATGTTAAACTTTCTCACAACTTCTTAAATGGGACGATATACGTAATATCTCAAACATTTCTGGCATTTACAATGCGCATTAAATATAATCAACGACACGCCACTTGATGAAAGATATTTACATTACTTCATAACAATAAGACGATGTAATCTTCTTTATACACCAACACATGTCGCTTAACATCCTCATACAAAGTGTGAGTGTGTACGAAGAATGTAAGGAATGATCAAAAACTTTCACAGAAACACGCGGAATTTTCAGCAAAAGCGAAGAAAATTGAATAATTTTTCTCATAGACACCGAAAATGAACTTGATCAATTCGACCAAATCCATTTATTTCACCAAATGAAAGATTCATTTGACCATATATAGGCAAGGGGGAACACATTTAAAGAGAGTTATTAAAATAATATCGCTGAAACATATGGGAGCGAGATATAACATCGAGGGTTAACCAAAAAGGCTCCAAACGTATTTTAATGATTTAAAAAGTTATTTTATTGGAAATTATATATATATATATATATATATATATATATAATTTCCAATAAACAAATATTTATAAACAAATATTTCAATGATGAGCACACCATTTTAATTGAAAAATCGAAATTCTCAGGTATGGAATTTCTTACTCAAAAAATCTCAAGTGCAGAGTGCTCCATATTAACCATAATAACCTTTTGCCGACTGTATTCTTATACAATGTCCAGATCTCAAAAACGATTTCTCAAAAATATTTTAAACGTTCGATCGATGATCTAATGTTCGTTCTTGAAGAGTACTCTAGAAGCACCCTGCACTGCAGCCAATAAGAGCGTTCTTCGCTCTCGAGGATTGCTCAGCACTGGATGACTGTTTACGCAAGGAAGCGCTTGCAGCCTCTGCGAGCGTCGAAGAGATGTATTTCTCGACCGCGTTCTGAGTGCCGCTGACAAGGAGAACGCCAACAGTGCCGTCTGTTGAGTGCAACCAAGATATTTATAGTTCCTTCGAACAAGAATCAATTGAAGAGGTGCCCTTGTTGCTAACAAAAAATAAGAAGTATTACATATCATTTAACCGACTATTTGTCGAAGACGCATTTCCAGATCTGTTGTAGAAGAAAAGCAACTGCGCAAGGCAGTAACAAAAATCCTTGCTTGCTTGTTTTATTTTGTTCAGATAAATTTGGGATAATTGAATTTTTCGTTTAACCTTATACGGACCAACTCGTGAAAGTGCCATTTTAGGACAAAATAGGTCAACATGTTGGTACTGCACTCGAGGAAGCCATTGGGAAATGCGATGTAATATGAACTCCAGTTGTGGAAGTTTCTGTTCTCGATTCAGATGTGTGTTCCGCCTTAGAGATTAGATTTGGCATGAGATATACCTATGATTATTAGACACTGTATGTGCTGGCATAAATAGTTATGAGCCCGCAATTCGTTTGTTGACTTGGAGGTCCTAGATGTGAGTTGATGTTGAAGGAAATTCGACAGCAGTTGAGACCAATGATTCGAATGCCTCCACATGGCTGCGAATTACAGAGATCGGTTGCTCTGATGGGTAATTTCTGGGCGGGTGCCAAATGGCAGGCCTCGCCCAGTGTGCAATCCTTCCTTCCTCGTCGTGCCTCTACTTACGTTCGTAGGGATGAGCTATTGGCTCATTCTCATCCCGTCATAACCCATTCCTCACGTTTTAGAGGCTCGTACCTTGAGGTCAGCCCAAGCCTCGGTTTGGTTTCGGCTATTCCGCCACAAAAAGAATATCACTCGATTGTCACAACCAGTTGGAGCTCCAGCTGATCATTTTGGAGGGGCCATCATAGCTTTTTGTAAATAATAAACATTTGGTATTATATATTATTTTAGAAGTGGGAGAATTATTTTAGGGGAGGGCATGGTCCCCATGCTCTCCCCCTGGATCACCGCCTAGTCGCCGGTTCCATTGCTTTTACCAGTTTGAGTGCAAGTGTGTGTGTGTGTGTGTGTGGCAGGGCCCCGACGACCCGAAGCCCGGGTACGCGTTCGAGCTGACGACGCCGTTCTTCGCGGTGGACGAGGCCGGGGTGCTGGTGGTGAACGAGGAGAAGCTGGACCGCGACCCGCCGTCGCCGGGCAAGTTCCGCTTCCAGGTGGTGGCGCGCGAGCGCGGCGGGCCCGCGGCGTCGGCGCCGCTGTCGCTGGCCGTGGCGCTGCGCGACGTCAACGACAACGCGCCGCAGCTGCCGCACCTGCCGCCCGTGTCGGTGCCCGCGGGCGAGGGGCGCAGGCACGTCGTCAGGGTAAGGAACACGCCGTGCCTCTTTTTTATGTTTAGTGCCCCCTTGTTCCATGCTCTCTCAGTCTGAATCAGTGAAAAACTACTGATTGACAGTGACTATTCACTGATGGTGTCAGTGAATAATAATGAATGATAATGAGTGAATATAACCCTGCCACTGACAATCAGTGAATTGAACTGAACAAATCAGTGAAAATCCGGCGCACTTTTTGAATCAGGGAAACTTTTCTGTTTGAATCAGTGAAATCTGCGAAAACTAGTTGAATATGACGACTGAACGATCGGTGAACGATGGTGGCGCGGCACTTTTACCACTGACGACCAGTGAAATACTGGCGTCATTACGAAAAGGTTCGCATATTCGCTGATTGTCAGCGAAACTACACATTTCGACTGAAGATATCAGTGACTTCGGCTCTCACTGATTGAATCAGCGACAATTTCACTGATTCAGATTCAGAGAGTGATGTCCCCTTGTTTCACGTTGTCCCATTGTCCCGTGTTGTCCGGACGATTTGACTTACTCGGCTCCGCTATCGCTCCGCCTCGCAGATAATATTTGTCTCTTTCTCAGTAGCCTTGTGGAGGCGAGAGTTTATCTATCCAAAGAGACAATTACATTTAAAAAATTTTTTTTTTGTTATTTTCGGCGGCAAACATGCGCTTAGCTTCTTAGGAACCAACCATCTATAAATAACGCTTTAAGAGCGCGTCCATAGCAACGGCCACAAGCCAACGGCCGATAGCCATTACAATACAGTGAGAAAATATGTGCTCTTGTAGCATCGCTAATTTTGTAAAACCAAATGAATGCTGTGAAAGTCGATCTTTATCCCGGGGTCCCATGCGACGCTAAAAACGCTTTAACTCAGCATACCATTAAACCTCCCTGTCGACGTATGTAATAGTAGTTTATGCAATTAGTTTATAATATTAAGCTTTATTGCATGAGTACATGTTTTGAAAATGAGCGACGTTAGAAGCGAGTTTTCAAATGTGTACGAATGCAATAAAGCAACATTGTAAAAGAGTTGCATACGCTATTTTTTTGTATGACATCATTATAAATTTATAAGAGAATGAAACTTAAATTTGCGAAGAACTTTCCTGTGATGTCTCGGGTATTTGACATCTGTGCGAGAAAAACTGTGGTCGACTGTTCTGTTTACCTCTACCTCCCCCTAATTCTCTCGCTGCGATTGGCTGAATCTGTGATGACGCAATCATTCGAGCCGTAAAATCTAAAACGTCATCTTTTGTGCCATAAAACGCCTGATCATGAACGATTTCTTGCAACAGAAAAGGTCGTTATAATGCTGGAATACAAAAAAATATGTTATTGGATACCATTCATAATCGGGCATTTTACGGCACAAATGATGACGTTTAGCATTTTACGGCACGAATGATTGCGTTATCACACGTTCAGCCAGTCCAGTGAGTGAATCATAGGGAGGTAAAAGTAAACTGATCAACCGACCGCCGGTTTCTTGCACAGATGTCAACACTCAAGACGCTCCTGACGTCGCTCGTTTTCAAAATATGTACGCCTGCAATACAGCTTAACATTATAAACTAATTTCATAAACTACTATTTATGCATCGTAGAAGAAAAATGTCAAATTTTAAAATATAATTCGAATAATTGTAAATAAATAAAAATATGTAAATCCAGAACTACTCTTTCCTCACCTTCTCTTTTGTCTTATTTTTTCTTCTTTATTCACTTTCTACTATTCTTATTTTTTTTCGTTTTTTCTTCTTCTCCTCTTCGTTATTTTTCTTTTTCATCTTCTCTGCTGTCTTCTGCTTCTTCTTCGCTATCTTTATCTTCCACTAGTTCGTCGTTCCCTTCTTCTTCATATTCCCACCCTTCATTGTTTCCTCCTTCATGATTCTCTTAGACATCGGCCCTTCAACAGTCCGTTCTTCATCGTGAAGAATGAAGATTTCCACATCAAAATGTGTAACTATCAGAACATGGGTACGGTGTCCCGGCTAATTGTTACATTGATATCACGAATGGTAAACAGAGCTAGAGTGCCCTTAATGTTAATGCCTGTCTCAACTCACTCGCCATGTTCTCTAGCCTTCTTTCTGCTGTGACGACCGTATTGTCCTTTGAGAATGCGAATTTGAAATCGAAATATTCGCTTTAACAAGAAGTTTTTACTTTAATTTAAGACGATATTTTCAGCAGCGATATTTTGTGTTTTTTTAGTTCCAATACAATGCAACTCTCTCATTAAGTCACCAATGCAATGAATGGCATGGTAGGTCGGGGCGAGGCGGGGAAGGGCAGAGCGGGGTGGAACGCGCAAATCGCGACGAAGCGGGACGGGACCGTTTTGGGAGCAGGGCGGGGCGGGGCGAAGCGGAAGCCGAACCGAATGTGGTTCGCGTAGCGTGGCTTCGTGGGGCGGGCGTGGCGAGGTGGGGCAGGACGGAAGGCTGATGGGGGAGGGGCGGAAAATGGAAGTAAAATTACATTTTTTTTACCAAATAGAATGTAAGACTTCTTGGATTCATTCCTGTCCTGTCCATTAAGTGTTTATTAAAAACTTAAACTTTTAAAGCAGAATTAATATGAAGGTACTTGTTTTTATTTGTTATGATATAAAAATAATGTTAATGTACCTTCTTGTTAATGTCAGGTACATCAAAATGTCTTCAAATTCATTACATTTTATGTCAAAACAATACTTTTAATTATGTATGAACATTTAACAAATGGTTTGATTGTGTTTTTCAGGTGGAAGCAACAGATAATGACTTAGGAGAAAATGCAGAGATTACCTACTCCATTTTTCATGTCAGTAATAATGGGCGACAACGTTTCAAGATCGATCCACAAACTGGAGACATTGAAACTGTTGGCAAGCTGAGTGCAGGAGAGCAATATAGTATTACTGTGCAGGTTAGTTGCCTCTGTTTCTGATACATTGCCAAATTCTGTATCTACTCAAATTTTGAATGTTTGCCAAATATGTCCTAAGGAATAGATGGGCTGGATTGGAACCAGACTGTGAATCACAGGATCTTCATTTAGACTGATGAATTACTCTCCTTGGTGTAGTAATTTATTTTATGCTGTGCATGAAGTACTTGAATTTATGCTTTGTCTTTGATTGTTTGCCAAAAGGTCATAGGTAGTCATTTTGTATAACTTCATGCACCATTTCTCCTTCTGCTTTTCCAAAATATTATTTCATTTGAATGGAATATGCTCATTGCTACTTTCATAAAAATATTTGAATAAGAACATTTAAAAGAACTCTTAATCATAAAAATACTTAAAGTTTATTTATTACAAAGGAAAAGTAAGCACTGAACTGTAGCTATAGTAGATATTTGAAACATAGGATGATGTTTCACACTCATTTTCAATCAGCAACTGTAGTATAATAAGCTGTATAATAAGATTAGGTAAATTAATGGAACAAAGAAAATATAAAATATAAATATATTGGAATAAATACAATTTTTTTACTGTCATAATTTTGCTTTAAAATTGTCTTTATTTTATTACATGTATTACATTTTCTTACTTGAAACTGACTTTGAACAAGATATTGTTTCAGGAATTTAAAGCATATTGTTTTTAAATGATTTTTATTGTTGAATTTATTTTTACACTAATTTACTTCATTATTTAAGTTCAAAGTACAGATGCAAAACTGTACAGGAACTGGATCACACTTCAATTGTCCATAATTGTGTTCAAATCTTCAGTATCGTTCTAATTATAGACAATAACTTTTTAGTAACTGATAGTGTCTGGAATTTTTAGGGACGGTCGGTTAAAAAACAAATAAGGAACATGGATGGGGAGGGGGGATATTTAAAAATATATAGAGGAAACACTTAATCTACCCCTAAATCTGTCCCTAACTGCCCCTAAAAATTCCATACAGTATCAGTTACTAAGAAGTGTTGAAGTATAATTAGAAGGTTACTGAAGATTCGAATGAAAAACTGTATCCGATGTATGGAGGAGATACCATATTCATAGGTAAATGTCAGTTTGTTGACAACATTGAATTTAAATGTGAAGTTTCCTGTCATTATTGTAACATAATTCAATGAAATTATTATTATAATACTACTAACAATGAAAAATTAATTATTATTATAATTGTTTTCAATTTGAATACTGAAGAAGTTAGCTGACTAAAGTCATATTTTCATTGCAGGCAACAGATAATGGTGGCCTCTTGAGTCAGAGTATTGTTGAAGTGCAAGTCGTGCCAGGTCCCAATACTCGCAGTCCTGTGTTTGAACAACCTGTTTATGAAGTGCAAGTTAGTGAAGGAGCTGCAATCAACTCAACAGTTGCAACAATAACAGTGAGTCTTGAAAAGTGTTCATGATGAAGTTTCTTGGGAAAAAAATTAATTAAACTTTATCATTTATAATATTGTCATAAAAAAAGTGCCTCTGTTTCCACAAATGAGTATAAGTCATTGAAACAAATCATTAACCTTTGATGCTTTTGTAAATTTGGAAAGGGGCTCCTATTACTTTTTTTCCACATTATTCTGTTTTACAAAAATAGATATAGATAGATATAGATAGATATTTATTTGTCAAAAAACAGTAAAAACTGTATATGACGTTGTGGGGAAAGAAATTTAGAAATTAAAAAATTAGAAAATAGTTACTACCAAGTGTTAAAATTATATTATTATTATTATTTACTATAAACTATAGTTAAATCTTTAAACTATATTAATAATGAAAAATATGTAACATGTATTTTTTTATGAATAGGCAATTGACCCAGAGAAAGATCCTGTGACCTATTCTATTATTTCGGGGAATGATCTCCGACAATTTGCTATTGGTGATAGAACTGGTGTTTTAAGTGTAATTCGAAAACTGGATAGAGAGGATTTGACTCGATATCAGCTAGTAAGTTTTCCCTTATTATTTCTTTTATTTTTAATTTTAAAAATTTTAATTCACAAATTGAGAACTCTCAACTTGCTCATTTGTCGGTTTTCTATTAAATTATTTAGAAAGTTGATGATGTATCCTAATGTTTTGAAATATTTTAATTAGTTGGTGAAGGCTGAAGACACTGGAGGACTATCTAGCACAGCAACTGTTAACATTCGAGTTACTGACATTAATGATAAGAATCCAGAATTTGTGAATGATCCGTACAGTTTCACTGTCCGTGAAGGTGTGGAAGGAGCAAAGGTTGGGGTTGTCCACGCAGTGGATGCCGATGAAGGAGCAAATGCTGTGGTATACTACAGTGTACCTGATGATGTTCCTTTTGTGGTAGATGCCATGACAGGGGAAATCCGTACTAAAGTAGCTCTGGATTATGAGAAAAAGCAGGTAATGTTAATGTAGCTGATTAAAATTTAATGCATATCTGTACCCATGAATTACTTTTAGCTGTAGTTGTCCAGTGCTTGTTTCATTGTTACTTTCTTTGGAATTCTTTTGGTAATCAAATATACTTTTTTTGTCACAGGAACATAGATTTGTTGTAACAGCCAAAGATGGTGCTCCTGATCCTCGCCTTGCGACTGCCACAGTCACAGTGGCAGTCCAAGATGTGGAAGATGAGTTGCCTATATTTCATATTTTAAATTATCCTGCAAGAGTACCTGAAAACATGCCAGATTTTTTGGTAACACAAGTGCAGGTGAGTTGTACATTATATTCAGGTATTATTTATTTCTTCTGAATTTTATCAGAAACTTATTTTGGTTCTGAAAATGTTATCATAATACTCAACTCTGAACATTCATTTTCAGGCGGATGATCCAGACACTAACCAGCAAGTAACATATGAAATTCGGCAAGGGCCCCACTGATTTGTTTCGAATAGATCCTCGAACAGGTGCCATTCATACAATTCGCGGTCTTGATTATGAACGTGAAAGTCAATATGTTATGATCATTGGCACAAGAGAAAATCCTGGTTCCAAACCTGGAGATACAACTCGTGTTGTAGTGGATGTTCAGGTATTTGTCCAACATTTAAATTTTATAGTTACCCACAAAGCTGTATATATTTTTCACTATTTATGTTATATCAATTAAATTCTTTACAATTTACTATCTTGTGCATTCAAATTCATGGTACAATTAGATACAAATATTTTACAGGATCGCAATGATATACCCCAGTATTTACTACTGTTCCACGACCTGTAACTCTGTCAGATGATGCTCCTATTGGCACAACTGTCAGTAGTTACTTGCAACTGACTCAGATGGGACAGCTCCAAATAATAAGGTGACTATTTATCTTTAGAAGATGTGCTTTTCTTGTTAATTACTAGAAGGCTAACACATTATTTTTGCATTTTGTAGGTACGATATGAGCTTATTGGCAGAGGTAAAGCGATCAAATTCTTCCAAATTGATCCAGACACAGGTGTCATTACAGTAAGAGATTCTCTTAGGAAAGAAGCTCTCACTGAGTATTTGGTAAGAAACAGATTCTCCTTTCCAACAATATTTTATGTATATGGCAACTTCACTTCACATTAAACATATTCATTATATTTTTTACAGTTGGAAGTAAAGGCTTATGATTTGGGAGAACCTCGGCTATCATCTCAAGTGCAAGTTCAAGTGTTTGTTCGACACCAAACCACTCCTCCTCCAGGTCAGAAGGGAATTGCTTTTCCTGATGATACTTACACTGCTGAGGTGCCAGAGAATGCCACAGCTGGAACGCTCATCAAGGCCCTCACTATTGTAAATGGTCCATCCTCACCAAATGAAGTGCCACTAGGATGCAATATCACTGCTGGAAATGATGATGGTAAGACCAAAAATAAAATTATTTAAAAAAGTGTGTTAATTGATTTTTATTGGTTGATACAAAAAATATTTGTAAGTTGTCTTAAGAATATTGAAATAATTATGTTCCTATAATTTATGCTTAAGTCTGTAACAAAGTACTACTAGGGTGGTTTGTATTAAAGGTCTCTTTGCTGCCAATATAAGTCCCAATGGTCGCAGCTGTGAAGTCAGATTGCAACGAGGAGAGTTGGATCATGAAACATCTACTTCTTACAAGTTAACAATTGCACTGCAAACTTTAATGGGTCTTATAGATCCAATGCATCGGACATCTCAGGTACCTTTTCTTATGAACAAAATAGTTTTTTTTCTTTATTGTTTATTTTTAACTTATATTTTTCTCATTTTTTTATTGTTTTAGTTTACTACTAACCATTAAGTTCAGGAAAATGGAAATCAAATAAAGAATTTTTGTTAAGATTATTTTATTCTAAATTTTCTAAATGAACTTGTCACTTTTGCTGTCAATTTATTCTCAAATGAATGTTTTAAGAATTTTCTTTTTAACTGATTCTTGATAATGTTAGTGGCTAGATATGTATATTTACTTACCATATTTATTTCTGATCTGCTTCTAGCTCAAGGTTCAGGTTCTGGACATCAATGACAACACACCTCGTTTTATTTTTCCTGAGGACAGTGCAGCATTGTCTCATGGAAAATACTATGGAGCAGTTGCTGCAGATGCACCCATTGGAACATCTGTTATTCAAGTAAAAGTGAGTATTTTCTTCTGTATTAAATGCAATTTGTGGGAATTAATTTAAATTAAATTACAAAACTAATAAACAAGAAATTAATGTGAAAATATAATGTTTGACTTAATTTGCTGGTACAATAATAACAATATTGTTTTGTTGGATTATCAGAATGTGAAAAATAATCCACTGTGAAGTAACAATAGTCTAAAATATGGAGGAAAAAGCTACAACACAGCTGAATTGTGTGGGCATCCTTGCTAAGTGTTTAATGAAAATATTGACTGAAAATTCAGCTGCTTTATCTCTTAAAATTCTTACTTTTCATTGTAAGACACATTGATTATTAGAGAGTCTGTATCTTATACAGGTTTCTTCAAGTTTTCTGAGTATTCTGAATTAAAATTTCCACAAATTTTACTATTTTTAAATATGTGTGATCTGAATGGGCAAAAACATTATGCTACTTAGATAAGATTTAAAACTTCAGAAAGAACAATAGAACTCTATAAAAATTCTTGTTTTCCTTTCATTGGGGATGTGAGATTTGCTTTATAATGTTAATGTATGGGTCTTCAACAACTCAACTGAAAAGAAAAAAAAAATCAAAAGACTTTTTACATCAACAATTTGTAACTTTTTAAAAACTACCCTTTAATCCTGATTTTAATCTTGTGAAACAAATATATTTTCAATTCAAAATTTACTTCAATATTTGCATGTTTGTTGGCATTGAGCAAGTTTTATATCAGTGAACACACTGAATCCTTGAAGTAAATTTTCATCAGTTTTCTATCTCATGTTCTGAAGGTTTGGTTGTTAAGTTTGGGGTGACGGTTTTTAAAGGTAAGATGACCTTCTTAACAAAAATACACAAGTGAAGGTTTAATTTATTAATGTCTTCATCACCATAATAAGAGATTAAAGCATTCTATCTTTTCTAGTATTGAAAGCTGTGGCCCAAAGAGACCCAAACACACGGGTGGATCCAGCTGATCATTTTGGAGGGGGCCATCATAAATTTTTGTTAAATAATAAACATTTGTTATTAATGTATACTATTTTTGTAGTGTGTGTGTGTGTGTGTGTGTGTGTGTGTGTGTGTGTGTGTGTGTGTGTAATACTGTATAATATTATTTTTTTAATAATTACGTATTTTTAACATAAATATTTAAATCAATTTTGCCAAATAAAGGAAGGTAACAAACGAACACACTAGGCCTTGCCTCCATGGCCCCCACCCGGATCCGCCACTGCCCAAACGCAAGTGTTGCCACGCTGGCGCGCGTGTTGCAGGCGGAGGACGCGGACTCGGGGCCGCGCGGCGCGGTGCAGTACGCGCTGGCGGCGTCGTCGGGCGAGGGCGCCGACTTCTTCGCGGTGGACGCGGCGTCGGGCATCGTGAAGACGCGCCGCCTCTTCGACGGGCTGCCCGAGGCGCGCCGCCCGCTGCGCTTCGCCGTGGAGGCGCGCGACAACGCCGCCGCGCCCAGCGACGACCGGCGCGCCGCGCAGGTGCCTGTCGTGGTGAGTCCCTGCACACCCTGCCATCGAACGATGGGATACTCGCGACTAGGGGAAAGGAGGGGGCTAGGACCTCGGGGGAGCTTATATGATGCTTTTTTTTATGTGGCGAGACTCAGGCCATGAGGCCTGCTCTTCCGTTTGACCACGCAAATTTCGTTACACTCCTTTCATCCTCTGGCGGAGAAAGAAGACATTTCTCAGGCGACGAAACAGGCGATTTGAGGCTTCTTTTAGGCTTGAGGATCTTTACATGCAGTAAATCTACTTCATGGGATAGCAGGCTTTACTTCCCTGAAGGAAGGCGTACATATATCGCAGCGGTATGGCTAGTGCCAAAGGTACTGTGGGGTGGCGGGTAAAGGGGAATGATAGGACAAGGGATTGGAAAGAAATATCGCGTGCAGTCCATGGCTCGTTTGGGAGGGTACTGCTCCGGCGTTCGCCTATTATTGATGGGAGAAACCACGAATCAGAACAGCCGGCCGCTTCACGTCTTGGAAACGGTCCCCCTACACATACACACACACACACACACACACACACACACACACACACACACACACATACACACACACATACACACACACACATACACACACACACATACACAAAACAGACATTGCAAGGAAACGGGACGCAAAATTGACCGTCTATCAGTCTTAAGGCGGCTCGCTATTCGGCGAACAGCGCGCAACCGCTCGCCGAATCCCGAGTAGTGTGGACGGGTCGCTTTCTATTTTACGAACATTCAGCGCTCGCCCTACCCACCGCGCGTCGGTCTTTTGGACACATCAAAGGGAGCGAACTTTCGCCGAACACATCAGCTGGTCGGGATCGGGCGAGCAGTAGCTCGTTGCTCGGCAAATGCCGAATGTGTGGAGCCAGCTTCAATCTGACGTTTCGCGTGTGGGTGCGCAGGTGAACCTGCTGGAGGAGCGCCACCGGCTGGTGCTGGAGCTGACGGGCCGCGCGCCCGACGCGCTCACCGAGGGCGAGGCGTCGCGCGTGGTGGCGGCGGTGCAGCGCGCCGCGGGGCTGCTGGCCGGCGTGGAGCGCCTGTCGCCGCGCACCGCGCAGGCCGCCAACGGCTCCCTCGAGCTCGACCCCGCCGGCACCGACGTCTGGTTCTACCTCGTCGACCCGCGCAACGACTCCGTGCTGGAGAGGGCCAGCGCGCGCGTGCAGCGGTGAGGGCCACCATCGCTTCCCCTCTTCCTCTTTCTTTTGGCTTCGGCCCTTTTATTCTCTTCCTTCTCCTCCTTATACTCCTCCTACTTCTCCTCCTCCTTTCTCTCCTCCTCCTCCTTCTTCTCCTCCTCTCTCTCCTCCTCCTTCTCTTCCTTCTCTTACTCCTCCTTCTTCTACTCCTCCTTCTCCTATTCCTTCTCTTTTAATCTGAATCAGTGAAATTGTCGCTGATTCAATCAGTGAGAGCCGAAGTCACTGATATCTTCAGTCGAAATGTGTAGTTTCGCTGACAATCAGCGAATATGCGAACCTTTTCATAATGACCGCCAGCATTTCTCTGGTCGTCAGTGGTAAAAGTGCCGCGCCACGTTCAATTAGTTGTCACAGATTTCACAGATTCAAACAGTGAAGTTTCACTGATTAAAAAAGTGGACCCGATTTTCACTGATTTGTTCAGTTCAATTCACTGATTGTCAGTGGCAGGGTTATAACTGACACCATCAGTGAGTCACTGTCAATCAGTAGTTTTTCACTGATTCAGACTGAGAGAGTTCTCCTCCTTCTCCTCTTGCTCCTCTTCCTCCTCCTCCTCCTCTTCCTCCTCCTCCTCCTTCTCCTTGTCGTCGTCCTCCTCCTCCTCCTTCTTCTTCTTCTTCTTCATATTATTAAGTGATAATAGAACAATAAAAGAACAAAAAAATAGAATAATAGTATCACATTTCTAAATATTATTATTTTATGTATTGTAGAAAATTTAGCTAATGAATCCAAATAAAGTTTCGAGGGTTCATTCCAATTTGGTTTGTATAAATAATTACTAAGAAAATCCAGAACAGGGAAAGGATGTCAAGGAGATGAATTTGACTTTGTGTAAGACATGCATTTAAGGCAAGTGTTCTGGATTTTGTAATGTGAAGAGAGAAATAAAAATCAAAACTAATTTTGGCTTATCCTTTTGAAACTATCTATTTGAAATTTATTTAATTTGAAGTTATATATTTTGTTCTCAATTGAAGATTTTTTTTCTCCAGTTTTTTTATTGTTTTATGTTCTCATTGATGCTTTCAATAATTTGCTGTCTTTTTTTCACTGATTTTAGTTCTATCTTGTCTCCTGGAGGAGTGTCTAATATAACTCATGAAGTAGCAATGGAGTTGGCTGCAGCAGCCACAGTGGTTGGACTTCATGAGCCATTGCAGGAACCAGTTCGGACACCCACCACTGCAGTAGCTGCTGTCAATTGGGATGTCTTTCCATACGCTCTCATTGTCATTGCAGTTGTAATCCTGGTACTTGGAGTAGCAGGCATTGTGTACATCTGTATATCCTGGTCAAGGTATTCTTAAACAATTTTTTTCTTTGTTTCTTTGTGTTATAACTTTCTGATTTCCATTTCGGAATATTAATTCTACAGTGATTGGTGTATTATTTTGAAACATGGAAAAATATTACATAGTGATATGTGATATGTCAATCCAGAGTTATAACAATTCATTAAAGCCCTAAAGAGACCTACAGAGTGAATTACTGATTAGAATATCATTTATGTCAAATTGTTGTCCATGACTGTGCTCAATATTTTAGATTAGGTATTAAATAAATCCTTCTTGGAAATCAGTCTTAAAGAGAATGATAAGTCTATCAACTCTATCTAAGCATTCTTGCAACGAACTCTGTATATATATTCTCCTAATCCTTTTTACAGAAGATGTTACAATTTTCAATTGTGAACTAATGGTGATAATTGCCCCTATTATTAGTATTGGTTTTCTTTGGCCGTTTTGTGAAAAACTTGTTTCACCAAACAAAGGGCAGGAGATTTGTTAAAAGCACTTATCTTTAAATCATATTTTTGTAGTTTTGGTACCAAATATGATAACATAGTGAGTGAGAGGGATGTCTTTAAGATGTCTTGAATTTTTTGAAAATTCAAGTGTTTTAATGGCTCTTGTACATAGAAACCAGAGCATTGTGTTCTATCTCTGCAAAAAGACTAAAGAAAAAAATTGAGCAATTTTTGAGAATGTATTGTTTGTGCGGTTTTGAATATGTATCCTTTTGAACTGTCACAAAGATTTCCAGAAACTTAATAAGAAATTGTTTGAAGCATTTGTATCCACAAATACACAAAATTATAAAATGAATTTGAAATGTAAATATTAATGATGTGGGAGATGAATCAAAAATAATCTGTGTTTAATATTTCAAAAATCAAAATTTATAATCAAAATGGAACTATGACATATAAAGCATTCTCTATCTGTACAAAAAGTTCAAAGACAAAAAATTATATATATTTTAGAGAATATCTTGTTTAGGAATGTTTGAAAAATTGTCCTTATTTGATTAAAAAATTACAATTTTCATTGCAAAATGTTATATTTTGAAAGGAACTGTGCAAGGCATGATTTAAAGATCAAATACTAAAGAATTGACTGCATTAAGACATGTCTAGTTTCAATAATGCAGGTGTAGATAGGTCAAAAAAAATGTTGAACTTGTGCAGTTTCGGAGGTTTTAATTAAAATCATACTTTTGATTAAAATCATACATAATTAAAAGCGTATTAACTCTATTTGAACAAAAAGTGTAAAGAAAAAATTCAGAGCCTTTTTAAAACAAATTGAAAATACCATTTTTTAAATGTTAAGTAGCCCCCCAAAATTGAAATATTCATGTCAAATTTGCCATGGACTGAGATTGACCCAATCAGCTAAAGAACATTCTTTTTGGAGAAAACCATAGATTTGATATCCTATATTCTAGTATTGTTCTCACAATTGATTTTTTGTAACAAAATTTTCTTATTACTATGCATTTGAGAAAGGTAAGTAGTAAAAGTGTGTTGCAAGTGGTTTAAAAAAGTAGTATTTTACCTACTGCATATTATGCACTTTTTCATAAATTGAATTTGTCAGCACAATATATCACATTGTATGCTTACAGATTATTTTATCATTGTAGTAGTAATGAATTCCTAACAATAGAATTGAATTATCTGCATAAAAGGTAATAACAAAAGGCACAGTTGTGAGATGGTTAGTTAACAAAAAATCAAAATAATTCTTCTTTGAGGACAGTTCTCATACACAGTCATTCTTGACTTAACATATTTCTCTTTTGCTCATACTATTCCTTAACTTTTCTTTCATACAGTATTATTTACTTGAACATTTTTTAAAAATGTGTATTGTTTTTAATATTTTAGGTATAAAGCATATAAGGAACGTATGCAACGAATGTATGTAGTACCCAGGTATGATCCTGTTTTCGTCGAACCAAATCTCAAAGAGTATGAAACTCAAGTAAGTATTAGGTTTCAAAAGAACCTACTGCAACCAATTAAATAAGAAATAAATTGTTTCTGAATGAAGTTGATTTGCAATCATTTTATGTTCAAATTTGATGATTAATTAAGGCAAAATTCAACAAGTTAGGCGTGTATTTCTCATTTTCCAGAGAAATGTAATGAATTTCTAATTGATTTTATCATTTATTAAATGATTAAGTAAATACAAAAATTTGGCAGAAATGTCTTTTTTTTATTACATTTTTAAACAAATGTTTTGAAATATTATGATAAATAATTTCTGAATCCTTATTCTCACAGGTTTTGCAGATGAGTGTACCATTAGATGATAGTGACAGTTACAATGATTTGCAACTTGATTTCTCCAGTAAGAATCATGCTTTTAGCCTTGACAGTGTGAGCTACCTCACCAAAGACCACAACGAAGACAGTATAGGTATGATCAACTTGAGATAGATTAAAAATAGCTCATAAAAAAAAGCATATGCATTTCTTAATTTTAAGATTTAGGATAGTATATGTCAAGGATGATAAGTGAATTAATGAAATTTAGTTGGAAATGTTATTTGATTTTCATTCAACTAATTCAACATCATTGCTTTGAAATTTCTTGGCAATTTATTATTTGTTGTTGTCATTGAAAAATCTTTTTCTTTTCTTTCATTTTTAAATTTAAATAAAAAATATTGCTTTAATGTTAGAGCGTGAATGACCTTCTGCAATTGAACGTATGTCATAAATAAGCTGTGGATTTTTGTCTATTTGCCTATTGTTATCTTTTAATTAAAAACGCAGTATTTAAGGTTACTTATTCATTTTGAAGCATTAGGTGTATTGAAATATAATACTGCTAATGTCTCAAAATGAATAAATAATCTATATTTTTAATAATTTTTTAAATTGGACTTTTGCATTTTTAATTGAAGGATAAAAATAGGCAAATAAGCAAAAAGGCTGCAGTTTAGTCAATATTTGTTATATATTATTATCATATATTGTATTTTACTTCCTACAATATAATTATGTATTATTTCCATGTGTAGGACAACAAAGTCCAGCCAGTTCAGAGGCTGCAACTACAGCAAGAGCCTCTAGTGTTGTTGGAGCAGGTTTAAGTGATCCTATGAATGCTCCAGAACCACCCTTGTTACCTGGCAGCTTTTCACGGTAAGAGTTTCACAGCATTGTAAATCAATTATTATTCATGACCCAAGGGGAAAAAATGGATTACTGTGTAATTATTTTTTCTCATACAATGAAAACAAAAATGAGTACAATAGAAATGTATGATTGAAGACACTTTTTATATTTCATTAAAAGCAACGAATTTTATTTGCAACTATTTACAATAATATTGTCGATTTTTTCTTGTCAAATCTTTTTTTTTCAATTCAAATCACAGTATAATAAAATGTTGTTTAATGCTTTGGTTTCTTGTAGGTCAAGATGGAAGCAACAACACTTCTTAAATGATACAAAGTATTATATTCTTGAATATTACTTAAAAGAAATAGTACATCACACTATCCATCAATTTTTAAAATGTATTTTGTTACAGTGCATCTGATGAAGACTTTGCAGCACTCAGTGCTAGTGCCACTAATGAGAACGTAGCTTTCCGTGAGAAGAAAGACTATTCTCATCTGGGTTTTTCATACCTGGGTGACAAAAATGCAGTGGAAACTACAACAGAACTCTAGCCCCAAAATCAACAATAGATCTCGAACCCTGAACAAGACAAAATCTACAAATACTATGTTGTTTGAAAAAGTTCTTGCACTAATTTAATGCCATTTCAGATGACATTTTGTTTCTCAGAGATTTCTCTGGTAGATTATTCAAGTGCAGGACCTACAATGAAATTAATGTCAGATGATCAACGAGTGTAGAGTACTATCGAAAAGTCATTAATGAGTGGCTTATTGTAATTACTTTTCTTCCACCATTCTACAAGCAACTCAGACAATTTGCATTTTATAAACCCTATTGTGTCCAGTTACCTGGTACAAGTTGAAAGCATTGTAAACAAGTCTGACTTTGCCATACAGTACAGCACATGTAATGTGCTTGCAATGAACAAGTGCCATCCCAGATACATATGGGGTATTTTCAGTTGTGCTGACAACAATCGTATTAGATTTTTGGGTTTCTTTGCACTGAAACCCAAGCTGCAAGGACCTCAGAAATGCTCTCTGGGGCAGTGTAGCATTTAGACACCTCCAGAAGTTACCTGATGATACCTGGGCAAAGAGAGTAGTGAGTATGTGGTCTGATGTAAGGAATCACTTTCCTTATGCAAAACAATGAGACTCGTTGCTGGACATTTGGAGAAGCATAGAGTGTGAATGTGTGCTTGGTCAGAGAAACTTAGTGTAATGTGGTATTTGTGTTAATGAGTGTTTGTATGCAGCAAGTGAAGAATGATGTCTCATTGACTCAAGTGCCCACCAAATTCTCTCGTCCAGAGAGGTAGAACTCTGTATTTCATGTTGTTGAATTACTCTGCGCCTTTTGTATAACAGCTAATTGATAAAATAAACCATTTTTATTCTGTTTCTCTGTTACTTTATTGTCACTATGCAGCCACCTCAAACCTGCTTCTTTTATTTTCAATATTCATTGAGATTCCAAGGTTTTACTTTATCGCTTACGCTTAGGCAGTAAAGAGAAAGAAATCCTGCGCGAAAAAATGGCGAATTTTCGACACAAAACTCTTATTACAGTGATCTGATAAGTGAATAAATCTAGTTGCTATATTTAGAAAAAAATCCTTTAACACGTGATGTCGGAAGTTTTGTGGGTCCTTAATACCGAAAAATCGAATGGTGGCAAAACGTCTGTCTGCCCGTCCGATTTCTCGAAAATTGTCCGTCAGACTGTCCGATTTCTCGAAAATTGATATTCCCCAATCCATTTGGCTCGCGGCCCCTTGAATTTGAAACCTGTATTTTAATTTTAAGGGGTACTTTACATGACGCCTCTGGGACATTTTCAAAATTTTCAAAAAAATAATGGCTCTAACGTTTTTGATTAATACTTTTTATTGAAAGTGTGAAGGACGTCCAAGAGATGGTGCAGGTCTCACTTTCGTTGGAAACTCTAATTTTTCGAAAATTGCAAGAATTCATTTTTTCCCTACAACTACAATTATGAAAATGTTTATCCCTTAATAAAATGTGTTCCTTAAAGGTAGATTTAGAAATAAGGCAATGAACAATTTTTCGAAAATTTGAGTACTTTTCGCGCAATTTTATGTGAAAATACGGACGACAAAGTACGTGCTGTTTTAGCACCACATGTTTGATATTGTAGTGTTATCGCTAGGGAACGGAATTTATTGTAATTAAAAATGAAAAATATATACATATATATGTATTTATATTTTCAAGCATATGTAAGAAAAACTAGAAAAATGTAAAACAAAAATTCACGATAGTGCTTAAAATTATTCCATTTCAACATTCTCAAATTTTTGAACATCACATTTGGCCTCTCAGATCTCAAAATGGATTGAGAACAGCTGAACGAATGTTTTACATCTACAGGAGTAATTGAACACTGGCTTCCAGATCACAATAGTAGTTTTAAACAAAATATAAAATACGCAAGTACAATATTCGATATTGTTCACATGCTTCTCGTAGGGAGTATTCGGGGACCATACTCCCCCTAAAATAGACCAGACATAATTTACGTAGCTTCTGCAGTATCGTTGACCGGGAGATAGGGTTCGAGTATCAACGGTGAAGAATTCTCAACACTAGCTAGATAGCTAGCGTGAATTCATACGCTGTCTGGTAAGTGAATTATGGCGGACGGCTGCTCTGTTCGGCAATTCCTTCGTATCTCCGATTAATACCAGACAAATGCCGGAGGAGTACTGTAACAAACTGTAACTGTAACTGCCATGGACCGCGCTCGATTTTCTCTGTCTCGTCCTCGTCCCCTCCTCTCCCCTTACACACACATGCACACACCTCGCTTTAATTCACTACACTTCCGCATATGTTGGAAGACTAGACAGCGTGTCCCGACTGGGATGGTCCCCGCTGGGGAAAATTCCTGGAGGGGAATAAACCCGCAGCCGACGAGTAGATCGGATCGGCACCGGATCTCATGTTCCAGCAGCGGATGCTCATTGCCCCTTCCGGGAGTACGGCATGCACTGCACTTATGGGATAAATGACCTACGTAGTTGAGAAACTATTCCCATCCAACATTGTAATTGAAAATATA
This sequence comes from Acheta domesticus, assembly GCA_031308135.1. NCBI lineage: Eukaryota > Metazoa > Arthropoda > Insecta > Orthoptera > Gryllidae > Acheta > Acheta domesticus. Next base: position 50,092,359 of record JAHLJT010009436.1, read on the forward strand.
GTCATCTGCGTTTGTAATTGAAAATATAGTCATCTTGATTTTAATAGCTGAACCGGCTAAAACAAAAATTATATAATAAAATATAGCAAATAAATTCAGCATTTTGTTTATTTTTTCGCGTTTTAATTTGCTATTCTACTTATTATTTCTGAACGTTTCTGGAGCGATATGGACGGTTTGTTTTAAAGTATACGTAATATTGAAAATTAAATATTAGGGCACAAAACTGTGGTTATCGTATTTATTTAATTTTTTTCTTTACGGAAACTAATAAAAAAAATTTAAAGTATATTTTCATACTTTTTTTAGCAAATTTGCGATTTTGTTCAATAATTTTTTAGGACCCTTAATTGGTCTCTGTTCCCGAAGTTGTAGCTTGTTTAGCTTAACGGTCAATCTGCCACTGACTGAGGCTATCGATTCGAAGCTCGGGGACGTAGACAAAATATTTCAGTTATGTTTGAGGCAAAAGGATTCCGAATCCCTCATTCATTAAATCTTAATCATAATCTTTTCATAATTTCTTGACCTGACAAGCAACTGTGTGCAATCGGTGTGTGTAACTGAGGAACTGGATCCCACAACCAGAACAACGGTTCAGGAACTGATGCATGCCCAAGAATTACCATAGCAGCGGCGTAGCGTGACCCGCGCGTTTGGGGATGCTCAACAATAACGCCAAATAATAATAACAACAAACATTATGATGTTTAATGTTCTCTAGAATCTATGTTATCAAAACAAATGTGACAATACTTCAACATATTTATGTCAGGAGAGTTCTTGAAAGCAAATTATGCAAAGGCTCAACTTTAATTCTCATGCGCGATTGGCAATGAGATCACTTGTGAATTTATACAGTTTAGACCAAAATAATATTTAATATATTTTATGAAGAATTCATCTTAGATATTAATTAAGAATTAGGCAAACACTATTTCTCCTATTAAATGCCCATGACCAAGCAGAGAATCTCAAGTGAGAAAGAAAAATATTTCACTGGCAGCGTCAAGTGTGCTGCGCTCTCGTGCATGTAAGAGCAACTTGCTTAAACACATCTTGCTCATACCCCTCGCCCTGCTCAGTCGTACGCTAGCGACAGAAACTCGTGAATCTTTGGGAGAGGGGTGAGATGGGGAGGGGGGAACCTCACCGTCTGCGCATGCGTCATTGCCCTTCGCAATCTCTTGGCAGATGCTAGAACCATTTCAGCATCCAAGCACTCAGAGGCCAGCTTGTACTAACGCGCCGAATTCAATCACAGGAAACCACTTTTAATTTTAATACAAAATGTGTTTCGCTCAATGAACCACTTGTAAGTATACAATATTTAGTATTCTTCGATTAATATTTGACGTGGGGATGCTCAGCATCTTAGCGTCCCCTGACGCTACGCCACTGGACCATAGGCAAACATGTAAAGACGCAGGACTAAGATAGATCTATGTGATGTTCGGAGTCGCGACGTGCTCTTCACCACATCCCCAAAGAAGCCGCGATATGTCCTGGTAGTCTTCTACTACGCGCCGAACAAAAATAACAAACTTATTAGTACGAGCAAGTCTGTGCCAATTCTGCAGCGTCACTAGCTAATTTCTAGTATACGTATGAATACCGTGTAATATACGTAATATAAAGTTGTGCAATGCCGCGGAAAATCGATTTCTATATTTTTACGTTTCCGTATACGTACGTATATACGGAGTAATATACGTAGTATAGGGAAAGTTATGTAATGCGCAAAATCGATTTCAAGATTTCAACGGAAATACATGTTTTGGAGTCCCCTGATACCGCAAAAGTGGTTATTTTTTTCAAAACCACCGTCCGTCCGTCCGTCTGTCCGTCCGTCTGTCCGTTCGTCTGTCCGTCCGTCTGTCCATCCGTCCGTCCGTCCGTCTGTCCGTCCGTCCGTCTGTCCGTCCGTCCGCCTGTCCGGCCGGCCGTCTGACCGGCCGTCCATCAGTCTGTAAACAACACTAGCTCCTAAACCAGACCTGTACAACGCCTGCTCCCGCGGGCATTCTGCACTTGCGAGCCGATCGTCTGCCCGTGGCAGCGCCGAAAGTGCAAGTAGTGGGGAGTAGGAAGCTTCGCGGGGAGGGGAGAAGTCTGACGTAGCACGACGCGGCGCGTAGATTGAATGCCTGGGCGTCTAATAATGATCCATGCTTCAAAATTAAATTCCCATTTGTTTAAATGAATTATGTCTAGTATTTCAAGTTACCAGGGTCATAATTCACTGTTTACGTTCTGTGTACTACTGTATATCCATCTTTGTATCCATCACTATATGTATTTTCATTTTCTAATTTAAAAAAAAATAACATGCTCATAGTGACTCTTAAGCATTATTTTAAAGCAATAGCTTTAAAATATATGCTTATAAAGAAGAAAAAATATTATTTAATTCTATCTAACACAAAATTGCACTTTAATAATTGATTGTTCACCAGGAATGTTATAATCTCCAAATCATAGAAAAATGAACAAAATCATGAGAGCAATCTCTCACATCAAGATTGACATAAAATAGAATATGTGGCAATTCCAAGAAGGGTAATGTTTAATAGCACATTTGTGACCATTTTCCCTATTATGAAACTGAATAAAAGAGATCAACGAACAAACTTTTGTGACGATATGTTAGGGACAATCATAAGATAATCATAGGTATTGGTTAAATAGAATGCAAATGGCTTTATATTTTTATACTATCTCGTACACGACTCTAATCTCTTGTCAGAAATTAGAACAGAAAATAATCATGATTTTTTTAAGAACAATATTTTTTGCTTTGAGAGAACCGTCTTATTCAATTAAACATAGTTAATAAAAATAGTTTATTTCTGTCATCATCAAACAAAAACAATCCAGCATCAAAATTTTGTGTTTAACACAACACTAAATTTGCGATTACATCGTAGCAAAGCGAATGACATTATAAACCCTACAAGCAATTATAATACTTGGTGTCGAAATCTAATATGTATAATTCGTTGTAGTTTCATATTTCGCCCTGTTATATACCGAGAACAAACATTTGCAATATAATACAAAAGACAATATTACTTGAACTGTATATGACCGTCATGTTCTTTCCGATTGCTCTTTAAATTTACGCGGTATCTTTCGAATTGCGCATTCTGATAGGTGGTCCCCACTCCTAGATTGGGTCTCACCCCCATCCTTCATCGATTTTCTCACCCGAGTTGCCCGCACGCAGCTCCTGAGGTCAGTGAAAGTGCAAAATGCTGTGCAGGTCTGTCCTAAACCATAAGTACGATTTTTTCCAAAATTAATATTCCCCGATCGATCTGGTTCCACTCGAAGCGCCGCGATTTTGAAAAACTCTTTAAAATTTGAGGGTACTTTACATCAAGCTCCCCGGACATTTTCGACATTTTCTCAAAAACGGCTCAAAATTTTTTCTTTAAATTTCTTGAAAGAATAGAGTAAAATACAATTACAGAAGTAGCATAGGTCCAATTTTCACAGTTAACTCTGAATTTTCGAAAATTGCAGAAGTTTGAATTTTTTTCAGCGTCTTCTTTGAACCTACCATCTGCTGGTCAGAATCACATCACATCACAGACAGCGGCATTGCTGACTCTGAGCTATCTCAGCCCAGCTTAACTATTTATGACTTGATATTTTCTTCTGGACATAAATGTAACTTCTTTATTTTGTGCACGTCTTCTAAATTTCAGTGGGAAATATAGTTATTCAAATTATCATTCTCCATATTGTCGTGGCAAAAAGTATTATTTTTTTCATGAAGAACATGAGGAGGTTTAAGGGTACAAATTGATAGCTAATTTACTTTTGAAAATAGATTTTGTTATATAGGAGCAAATATTTTGTCAACAAACCTTGAAAAAAACGCCTTTTTTTTCTTTATTCAAATTTCAACTAGAATACGGCTTAGAATAGATCACAGCATTATGAAAATGTGCACAGAATTCACTTCTCCCCATAGCTCATCACACACAGAACCACTGGTTTTAATATTGTTTGATACATTAGGTCAATATTTCAGTATCTATAGAGGAACTTCTTGGTTTGGTAATACTTAAGTAATAGGCCCTACTTAAGATATTAATCTGGCCTTGAATAATAGAACACGACTGCAGTGTTCACAAGAAAGCAGGTTGAAAATGGAGTCAATGGAGGGAAATGTGAACTTAAGGAAGGTAATTGATGGAATATGTGTAACTTTGTTAGTGTTTCGGTCACTTATTGTGTTTGACCTAATGCATTAGCAAACCAAATTACAAAATAAATATTAAATGAATAAAATGAAGTACATGGCTTAGGCAATGATAGATTTGAATTCTTTGATTGTTTTCATCATGTAATTTTGATGTGTATCTGAAAGACTTGTTGTTAAAACTTAAAATAAACAAGTTTTTAATGATTTTTTAATTTATTAATAACTTTGAGAAATATTAGAGATGCAGTAGCCATAACACTTTTTTTTCATATTTATCAATTTTTTTAATGATACTTGTGTCTCAGGAAGAACACTTTGTATCTTTGACTTTGACTTATGCTTGAATGATTTTCAGTTTCAGATACTAAGCATTTTATTTATTCAGTTGTAAATTAAAATTTATCACAATATCACTTTCTAGTTGTTTGTTGGTAAATAAATTGTAGCCTGACAAACCATTATGTTTTTCTGAAACATAACTTGCAAAATCATTTCAATTTTCTTAAAGATGATCATAAACCTAAATTGTTTGAAAATGAAAATGTAGGTCTTAGTTGTAAGAGAAGGGTATCTTTTAAAATAATAAAGGAACTTAAGTATTTACAAAATAAAATGATATATTACAATCACATATACACTTTACTTAGGGTAAGAAAACTCTCAGATACTTCAGTCAGACGTGAAATTAAACAAAAATTTCAAGTTGTAACAATGTACATGGAGTAACAGAAACATGCCCACTGGTCATCATGCACTCATTCATGGTTTGTGTACAAAATACTATTTTTTTTGTGGTGCTATGATTTGTAGCAACACAAATGTGTATTGTAATAATAATTTATACATTTCACCTCCTGGTCACTTTGGGATGTTTAACAATTACATGGGAATACGTTTCCCGTTTTACAATTGTCAACTACCATTGCAACCCATTGCTACCAAGCATGATATAGTTGTTATAAATTATGTTTTGACTGTTCGAAGAATAAATTGCCTAAGCCAGGAATGAAACCTGTACCTCCAAGTATATGCCCAGTTGTTCTAACCACTTGAGCTACTGAGGCAGTCAATTCTTTGAACAGTCTTAAGGAGACAAGAGACTTTGAGAGATACTATACATTTCACTCTGACTGTGACCAAGTGGTGAAATATGTAGTACATTAATCAGTGGCTCTTATCTCTTTAAGACTGTTAAAAGAGTGACTGACATCATAGCTCAAGTGTTTAGTGCAGCTGGACATGCATGAAAAGATTTGGGTTCAACTCTTGGCTGGAATAATCGATTTTTGAACAATAAAAACATAATTTATAATAATAATAATTTATTATACCTTTATCAAGTTTTGATTGTAGGATTTAAATTGAATACATCATCTTTAAAATTAACTCAAGATATTCATGCTTTTGTAAATATTTTAAAAGTTTTGACTAGTCTTACCAAGAATGAATGTTTATTTAGTTAGATATACAAGGATATTTGTAAATGCAGTAAAACCTCATTAATACAGTCAAGCTTAGTTATTAATATTCCTGATGGAACATGGTTAATACATAAGTGCATTGTTAAAATAAAAAACACTTATAGAAAGATATTTGATGAATGTATCACTTGAAATGAAAATTAATTTGCTTCAAAATAAGCTTGGCTTTCTTATAAGTGTCCTTTAAAAGTAAATTATTCTGAGAATTATTCATATTACAAGAGAACACAAAACATATATTTCTACTAATACTGCTTCATAATCTGAAAATCCATAAGAAAAAAGAACAACGTTTGTCTCTTTGCTTAAAATTAAGAGGTTATTACTTTCATTTACATTTGAAATTTATTTTGAAGGATAGGTAGCACTAAGAGGGGTGCATTACTTTGATATGTTGATCATGCTGCAAAAATTCTTTGACGTTCGTTAGTTCTGGGTCACCATTTTATATTAAGAAATGCAACAAAGTGAATAATTACTTTTTATTCAATAAATATTTTTATTCATAAAATGATGCCCAAATATGATACCCTGCAGGAATGGTTCATACTGATTTTACAGAATTTCAAGATACATTGTATTCAACCTAAATCCGTCTCTAGAAGACTTGTCTATGGAATTTTATGTATTACTTTACATGATGAATACATTATGTGTTTAAGAGGTAAAAAATTACAGTTAAACAGGATTTTTGTTGGTTCTAATGGATAGTAGTTTCTGATAAATGTGTGAAAATGTTGTTTTTTTTCATTCAGTTCTTATCACTTTAACATTTCACACAAGAAGTTAAAACATTCTCCTCTTTTTATACATGTTGAAGGAAAAAAAATTCCTTTAGATCTTCATACCTGGGGTGCCGGAAAAGTGACTGATGACAAACCAAAGTAATTTCTGAAATAATTTTAATGGTATGTATAACTCAAAGACAACTTATGTAAAATAAAATATTAATGAAATGTGTAATATTGGATCACTGAATTAACAATGGAAGAGTGTTATCCCTAACTTTTCCTGACACCCCTGCCGACTTCACAAAGATTGTTCCCTGAGCCAACTGGCTCGTTGCAACACTTTTTTCACAGTCCTCACCCTCACGCCTGTTTTAAGTGTGGCTTGAAGCAGGACATAAGCCATGCTGTGTAAACACAGAATGTCACTGAGAGGGCTATCACAGCATACATGAACACACTAAGCTCCGCTTGCCTAAAACGATTTTTCCTTAGCCATTCCAACACTTCTTCTTCAACCAAAAGATCTCCTAAACAAGAATAACAACAAAAGAATTTTTTAAAAAGGGTTTTGATAATCATATTTGATGAAAACATTAAAAAAAATATGAGATACTGCAGAAGCCTATTATGATTATTCTCTTTAAAAAATATTTTTATGATTATCAAAGATGTAGTATCTGTTGAAATTTTTATTAGGGAATGAAAAAGTTAACACGTATCATTTCTTACATCACTACAGTATTTTCTTTTATAAGAAATTATATCCAGTATCATTTCCTGTTTTCATTTTTGATTTTGAAACTTAATAGTTTTTAGATTTTCTCTCTTTACATCTTAATAAAAAACTAATGTAAACACAAATCATGTTCAAAATTACATTCAGTACTTATTTTGGATATAGTATGCACTAAAGAGAAATAATAATTGAAAATTAATAAAAATAATTTCAATATTTAAGTATAAAATCAAAAATTATATATTTTTGAAGGTATGTGTATTGCATATAATTTTTAAATGTTTATGATGAAAATTAAAAACTTTTAAAACCCCCAAAATATATAAACCTTTTAAGTTTTTACAAAATATTTAATTAATTCTCTTCATACATACTAATGTATCAACAAAAATTATTGAGTTTCTTTTACCTCTGTATATGCTTGGAAATCGTTTGCGAAAATATACAATTGCAGGTAGCTTTGTGACACCCCATTTTCGTGCATAGCGTGGATCAGCAATTTTAACCAGACTAATATCCAAATTATCAGTCTCTCCATCAATTTTCTCTAATTCTTCCAACACAGTTTCACATTCTTCTGAATCTTCCTCATCTAAAAATGGAAAATAATAGTTGTAGCATAAGAAATCTATAAATCTTTATAATTGTTAGAGCATAGGGTTTTCCTTATACATACAGAAATAGACAGCCAAAAATTCATTTTCATCAAGCAGTTTGTCCAGCATTTTACGGTTAACTTCTTCAATTTCATTCTTTATTTCAAAGATATCTTGAGAAGTTAACCATGTTAAAATCTTTTCTTCATCATTCAAATCTCCTAAAATTACAAGATTTAATTTTTTTATTTCTCCTAATTTCAGAAAATAACAAATATTTGCATTAAAAAAATATCAGTTTATTACCATCATACAAGAGAGGGACTCTCTTTCTAAAGTAAACTAATGCAGGAGAGTTAACAATATTATATTTTGCAGCTGCATTAGGGTCATCAATTTTTACCATATCAACACCTGGAAAGCAAAATATAAGACTAATAACATTAATTTGCAATAACAGCAATGACAACAACAGCAACAATAATATTAATAATACAATTAATAATAACACTAATAGTAATAATAATAATAGTAATAATAATAATAACAACAACAACAACAACAACTACAACACCTAGGGAGTACACAACCTTGCAGTTGGTGGAGGAGCTTGAGTACCCCCATGAGCCTGAGAACTATGTCAGTGGTACCCTAGCTACCAGTAGAGCCTCCCTTGCTGAATAGGTTGAAGGTAAGGGATCAGATGAAGAAATACTCCATTTTGAGGAGAGTGGAAAGTAAGTAGAGACGGAAAGGTCATGAACCTTTGGACTTCCTATTATCGGCCCATGGAGGGTACAGGAGAGAAACTGGGTTGGCACACCAGACCACTGATTAGAGTGGAGGCCAGAACTTTGCATTAGCCACCGAAGCCACTGTGGGTCGCAGTAACGGATGGCAGGAAACAACCAAGGGTTAAGTGTGATCTGTGAACTCGAACTTGCGTCCTGCGAATCTTCACTTGAAACCAATGAGCAAAATGGATAGAACAAGCAATGTAATGAATCTTAACGTGCCTTGTTCTACCAATGTCCCAGAAACAGAGCTAATTTCACCTTGCCGACGTCTGGCCATCCCACAGATGTTAGTCCCAGGGACCCAGAGCCGGCAGTAGCTCGAAGCCATCGTCAGAGATGGACCCGGGATGAATTAAAGGAGGTGATGTGGTGCTTTTACTATGCAAAAGCGAAAAATGGGGGCTCAGGAATAGAAGTTTTCAAGATATGGAGAGAGCAGAACCCGGATATGAGACACACTGGACTCAAAGAAGCTTGCCAGTCAACGACGATACATACTCAGCAGCGTAAAATTCACAGCAGAACAACTTGCTGACATTCAGAGAAATGCAGAGTATATTCTTCGATCGAACTATCCACATGACGAGCATGTAGAACTTGAAAACGATGGTCCTGTTGAAGTTCAATCTCTTGCAAATGAAACACACGTCAGTGGTGAAAATTCATCTGGTAATGAATTACACGATAAGGGCATGATGCGAAATCTCCTCTGACGCGAGATAGAAAGAGTTCGTTAACATCCATTTGAATCTCGTGCACCGTTGAGGAGAATATACGAAAATGCCAAAGCTAAGAGAGTTACAGAAACAGCGAATTCTGTCTTAAATGAGGTGGTACAGACCCCAGGTAGAGATCTAGAGATTACTGAAATCAATCACATCGTGTATGCAACTGGATATCTAGTATCTCAGATAATTCTGGGGCCAGCCAAGAATACCGACGGCCGACAGCAAAACAGAGGAAAAAGCCCTGTACCCACATGGACAAGGAGAATTATGAAACGGATAGCCGACACTCGGCGTGAAATATCACTCTTAGCTGAGGCATCTTCTAAATCAACGCACACCCCTAAAGTTCAACGAAAGATATTCAATGTTGAACAAAGATACCAAATTGAAAATGACACCAGCAGACTAATGGTAGTTGAGAAGCTAAAAGAGAAAATTCAAGCATGGGCTCAACGAATTAGACGTTACAAACGTAGAATAGATTTCCATGTACAAAACTGGTTGTTTGAAACAGACGCGAAGAGATTCTATCGCAATCTGCAATAGAATGGCAATGCTCTCACTCCTTCAAAAAATGACGTTGAAGCATTTTGGGCAGGAATCTGGGAGGAAACCAGATCCTACAACAAAGACGCATCTTGGATTCAATCTGAAGCTGATGCTGATGATGAACTTGTGGAAACAGTGGAAGATGTTCACGAATTCTCGGAAGAGGACCTCTTCCAAGCAATTAAGAACATGGGAAACTGGAAATCCCCTGGGATGGATAAGATCCAGATTTTTTGGATTAAGAAATTAACAACAATACATTCTCATCTAGCAAAGGCTGTTAATAAAATTATAAAAGACCCAAAGGAATTCCCGGAATGGCTCACACGCGGCATCACGTATTTGCTACCCAAAGCGGGAGACAGCTCTTTGGCGAAGAACTACAAGCTAATCACTTATTTGCCAGTACTGTACAAAGTTATAACTGAAGCCATAGCTAACAGAATGTACAGGCATCTAGAGAAGAATCATCTGATGCCAGCTGAACAAAAAGGATGTCGTAAAGGCTCTTATGGCGGTAAGGAAATCTTGCTACTGAATAAAGTCATCTTGAATGATGTGAAGAAATGAAAACGAAATTTGAGCATGGCTTGGATTGACTACCAAAAGGCCTTTGATAGTGTACCACAGAATTGGATTTTGACGACCCTGGAGATCTATCGATTTCATCCCAAACTTATTGAATTTTGCAAGGCTAGTATGAAGTCGTGGAGTACCAGGTTACTAATACACAACGGAAAGGATGCAGTAGAAACCAGAAGTATTCAGATTAACAGGGGTATTTTTCAAGGAGATTCACTATCCCCTCTGCTGTTTTGCATTAGTTTGGTCCCACTATCTAGACAGGTGTCGCAAGCTGACTTTGGTTACAAGATCCATAGTGATGAAAAGCCAGTATCGCATTTTTACATGGATGATCTTAAAGTGTTGCTAAGAATGAAGCGATTCTCTCCCAAATGCTGTCTGTCGTGAATGGCTTTAGCAATGACATATGCATGAAATTTGGTTTTGACAAATATGCAAAAATCAATTTAAAAAGAGGCAAAATGACAACGTCAGAGAGCATTGAAGTTGATACACACACTGTGATTCAAGATCTTGAGCCAGGTAAAACTTACAAATATCTGGGCATTGAAGAATGTGAGACCATCTCGAACGACACAATGAAAAAGAGAATTTGCAGGGAGTATTACATAAGTGTGAGATTGGTTCTGCAGTCCGCTCTGAATTCCAGGAATAAAATATCAGCAATAGGTAGTTTAGCGGTTCCTGTAGTCGAGTACTGTTTCGGACTAGTGGAATGGACTGAGCAAGAAATTCGCATCATGGATCGAAAAACCGGAAAACTGCTAACAATACATCATGTTTCCCACCCTCGAGCTGACGTACATATACTTTATGTGCCACGTAAGGAAGGAGGAAGAGGCCTCATACAAATTGAGGCCTCCTGGCACAACGCAGTAGTCGGAGTGGGAAAGTATGTAGTCAGCCATCAAGATGACCCTCTAATGAGGCAGGTCATGAAATCTGACTGAAGAATGAGAAACAGAGGCATTGTTAGTGGAGCAAGAAACATTGAAAAGAAAACTATGCAAGACACGCAGAATGACAGAGACACTGAACTTCTGATGCTACTTAACATGAAATGTGAGATTCAAAAAATGTTAAAGAAGTCGTGGAAAGACAAACCACTCCACGGACAATATTTAAAAGGAATGGACAGAGCACAGATCAATCATTTATGTGGCTTAAAAGGGGAAGAATGAAGCCAGAATCGGATCTTATAATAGGAATATATATCTTATAATCGGAACTTATAATAGCTGCCCAAGATCAGGCGTTGAGAACACGACATTATGATAAAGCGGTTCTCAAAATCTCCTGATGATAAATGCCGCATTTGCCAGGAACACGTAGAAACCATCAATCAATTTTCTCAGCTTGTCCAGTCCTAGCAAAGACCGAATACTTGAAGAGACATGACAGGGTGTGTAGCTACCTCCACTGGCAGATCTACACCGCCCTCGAAGTTCCAAATACATGCACCAAGTGGCACGAACACTCACCAAAACCGGTGACGTCTGTTGGATTGTGTACGATATTGTACGACCAACAAATTCAAACTGATCGCACGATAACGGCAAACAAACCGGATATAGTCATCCGGGATTTGAAGAACAAATCGTGTTTACTTGTCGATGTTGCTGTACCTTGCGATCAAAACGTCGTTACCAAGGTGGCAGAGAAACGTCTTAAATACAAAAGTTTGGAAATCGAGATCAGCCGAATGTGCGGCGTAAAAGCACAGGTCGTCCCGATAGTTATCGGAGCTCTGGGATTTGTTCCGCAAAATTTGAGTAAGAACTTGTCTAAACTCCCTGGTAATTCAAAAGTCTGGGAAGTGCAAGTAATTGCTTTATTTGGAACAGCCCACATTTTGCGCAAAGTATTGTAGAGGCACCAACAGTCCCTGGATCTGCTCCTTAGGTAGGTAACGTGGAGTAGATTTTATATTCAGCCGACACATCTTTAGTCGTGATATTGAGAAATAATAATAATAATAATAATAATAATAATAATAATAATAATAATAATAACAACAACAACAAGAAAGAAGATAAAGGAAAAAATAAGAAAAAGAATGAAATGAAGAAGAAGAAGAAGAAAAGAAGAAGAAGAAAAGAAGAAGAAGAAGAAGAAAAGAAGAAGAAGAAGAAAAGAAGAAGAAGAAGTAGAAGAAGAAGAAGAAGAAGAAGAAGAAGAAGAAAAGGAGTAGGAGGAGAAGATGATGAAGAAAAAGATGACGACGTTGAAGAAGAAGACAATGAAGATGAAGAAAAGAAAAGAAAGAAGGGTTTTGTTGTGACTTCTACATGACAATAGGTAATTGTTACATAACAATGTCTATGGGTGGTGAGAGAAAAAATAGGAAATGACAGAATTTGTTTACATCATTTTAGTGTATCTACAATAAATTTATTCTGTCATCCATGTGTGTAGGCAAATGCATTCCTTTCCATTCTCAAAGAATCAATGCATCTTCTGAAATAGAAACAAGGCCACCACCAACTACTGCATTTATGGATTTAAATATCGCAATCTCCTATTAATCACAGTTCTTAAATGCTTTAAACTACTTGAACTATGATTATCACAGCATGTCTTCCACCATGCTCTTATTGCATCAAAATTATAGTTTTGAATGAAGCATGAATGTTAAGGGTAAACTTAAACACCATTTTAGAGTTTGATTGAGATGCAAATTCTATTATTCTATCCTTTCTCAATGAGAAACTTCCAGGGACATAAATCATCACTTATTGAAGACTGGGGACTTGGGGCTGAGTTGTAAGATGTAGTCACATCAAAATGATATATTTTGAAGAAAATATCGATGGTCTAAACAACACTTGCTTTGTATAGTGTATAAAATACATTTGAATTCCTAAAGTGTAGGTATGAAGGTTTAGTAAGTAACTGTATGTATTTCATAACTATTGATTTTTACGATAGGGGCGTCCATAAATTACTTAATGCTAAAGAATGGGAGGGAGTCTGAGGGGGAGGGGGTCCCTAACTATGCTCCATAGTCATGGAGGTTAAGCAATTCAAGACAATGCCGATTTCTGGTTTGGTGACCATCTTGGAACCTTGAGATCTATCAGTGCAGCCCTGGCTGAAGGGGGAAAAAGGCAATGACTGAGAATGAGTAACTAGATTAAAGAATAAAATCCACATTCAATGCCAGTACGTGGTCAAACAGAAAGTTGTTACAAATTGTAACAGAAATAAAAATAAAATAAAATCATTAAAAAAATGTGGACCATATCGAATAGGTTTTCTAAGACAAATAAATGAAAATTATTTGTATTTACAGTATTTTCTATCAATACGCACCATATTGATCTGCTTCTCCATCAATCTGTTCAAGAGACTCAAGAATTTCTTCACATTCAGGGCAATCTTCATCATCTGTAAACAATATTTTTTAATACCTCTGCCCATCAATTTATTTATTTTCCACATAGAGCAAATTAGGTACATACAAAAAAATACTGCCAGAAATGGGGATTCATCAAGTAATCTTTCAAGCATGCGGTCATTAACTGCTTCAATCTCATCTGCCAACTCTCGATTGTCATCATCTATAAGCCATTCCAATACAGACTCTTCATTTTGCAAATCACCTGGAAAAGTAAAATTAACTTGTATATACATATATAGCTGTCATTTTAAAACATGGGAAGGCAATGAATTCTTAAAGCTTTTTATTGTAATATCTCGATTAATTCATCAAATAATAGGTAGGTAGATATTTTCTCTTATTATTTACTGTTAATAAACTTCTTATTTAAACACGTACCAAAGGAACAAAGCAATAAAAATTTTCAAATAATCTTGACAGTTTATCAATGTTCATTTACTAAACTTTAACACAAATGCACATCTGCAGTCATGACTGCTAATACTGATGGGAGAGTTTTTCACTTGATAACACCACATGCTGACACAAACTTGAAAATCCATGGCAGAGGACTGACGTGTACTGTTTTCTTTTCCATTTATGAACAGCAATAGAGGTACAGTTGCGAAGTGGACGAGTGATCATCTTAATGAAAAAAGAAATTTACCAACGAAGAGACTGTGTTTGGATTCTCGTCAAGTTTGAAGATGATATTTATTATTAAAGAAGACAAGTTATGTGCAGATAAATCAATGGAAAAAATCATTCCAATCATTAAAATTGGTATTTGTGAGTGTGACCTTTGTGTCAAGACCATGGATTGCTGAAGTTATGCCTCTTATCCCTCCCTGCCACCCCTCTCAGTCTCATCTCTCCATGCAACAGTCTTGATGCCACAAAGGCCACTTTCCTTGAAGGTGAGAGTCGCAATGGCTGCTACATGAAATATTGTCCGTTTAATTCAAAATCACATTTCAGAAAGTCTAGTTTTATACTCAAATTACTATCAAAATACTAGCATATGACATATCATTTTATTCCTCTTTCCTTGATCTATCCATTGCTGGTGAGACAAATATATAGTTCTATTTGAAAAATCAAAGAAGATTACATTTTTTGAAAACTAAAAGTATTATAGACAATTTCTCTATGGCATGTTACTTGCCCCAAGATTCCGTATTATTCAGTGAAAACTTCATTATGATATCCTGAACCGTTTAGAAGTTATGGGAGTGATCCATAGTTGGTGGGACACCCTAATATGTATATATCTGATCTTTCTTCAAATAAATTAATAGTAATGTTAATACCTTCATATAATAATGGATTTCCATTTCTAAAATAAACCATAGCTGGGAATGTCTTAATAGAGTAACGTTTTGCTAACTGAGGATCTTGAATCTTTACCAAATGAATGCCGTAAACATCTAATTCATCATCTATGTTTTCTAGATCTTCTAAGATATCTTCACAAATGTTGCAATTATCTTTGTCTGAAACAAAAAAATAAATATTACTGCCAACAAAAATTCCATTTATTTATACGACTCAATGTCTTTTATTCATACAGAAATAAACTGCAAGATATTGTATATCTTCCACCATAGTCTCAAGCATTTGACGTGTTATTAATTCAATTCTGTCTTCTGTTTTCTGAGTTATTAGCCACATTAGTACCTCTTCTTCTTGCATGAGGTTACCTGCAATGAATAAATAAATTAAGTTATAAGACCTTTTGAAAATCAAATTTAATTTGAAAATAATGTAGATACAATTTTATTCACCTTCAAATACATTAGGAACTTCATCCTCAAAATATACCAGTGAAGGGAGGTCATTTATTCCATATCGTTCTGCAACTCTGAAGTCCTAAAAGTATATTTATAAAATAGTAATTCAATAATTCATTAGAAACATTTATTATCAAACCATATTTTAATATAACTTTAATTACAATATGAAAGAAATGCAGGTTTTTAGTTTTCAAAACAGTAATTTTGGGCTTCATTAAAATATTACTTGAGAGAATTTTTGAAGAAATTAGAACTTGATGGAAATCAAGCTTTGACAACAGTATACCATTAAGTTCTTGAATTTGTAGCATATCATCTATGTAATCTAGCATTCTAATAGTTTGGAGTAAGTTCTAGTGAGAATTAAAATGTGTCTAAAGAAATAAAAGAGAAAGATAAAATTTGAGATTTCATTTAGCCAAGCTACAATTTTTTGTATTGTTTTCAAGAATCTATTTTTTTAAATGGTACTATCCCATAGCAGTACCTGTGTTTTCACAAATTTTATTCCATGACGATCACAATCATCATCTATGTTTTCAAGTTCTTCTAGAATCACTTTGCATTGGTCACACTCATCCAGAGAATCTGAAAGCAGTTCATTTCATTAAATACAATTCTGTGAGATAGAAGCAATTATAATATGAGCAATAAAAATAGTTTGTTATGTTATCTACCATGTACAAAAAAATGCAATATTAAAACAATAAACACATTCACACACATACATTCTACTGCATACGCACAAGTCCACTATAGCTACAGGTGAACGTTACTTAAACTGAGAAATTGGCAACTACTGATGTTTATCACAAAGAAAAAACCTACTTACCAGAGACAACTAAATAAAATACCAGGCATATATAATGCAGGACAGGAAAAATTCATAATACAGTGGATTTGAAAAATTCTAACACAACAAATAATTAAAAATGCAAAGTATGCATCTAAAAATGCAATTTCAAGCACTAATTTTAATTAATTGGATTCATAGGCCATCTTTAAGAAACAAAGCATTCAAAATAAATTAATAACACATTTCCTTCATTACAGCAATTATACCCCATATACATGCATTATTTATATGCATTTCTTTCAAAACTTTCTCTCGGTACTATCATCTAAATATTTGCTACACATTTAATTAAATAACTCATTATGAGATTTTATGGTTGATATTTAAATCAGACAACATTTATTTAAATTGGTATTATGTATAAATATTTGAATATGACTAGTTAAAAATTCACCCTAGATTAAAACACATGCTAACACCATCACCATTAGATATAAATACTGACATCCCTGGTAAACCAAACTCTCAGGGCTCTTACTCACTTTTCCCATGCTAGGAAGTTCATTTGTGTCATAGAGGGTCCATAAAACCATTACCGAAACTAACCCACATTCGCACCAGCAAATAATTAGTTAAAAGATTTTTAATTCTGATGGCTGAAATTTAACAGCCTTTAAAGAATTAAATTTTAAAATTTTTGAGGATAATTTACTCAATTTATCTAATTATTTACTGATATTGTTACCTTCTACTCTACCCTTGACAACACAACTAATTGAACAAAGGTTCTGGAAGGGGTAACAAGGCTAGAGATACCCTCAATATGCCCCTCTGAGCCAGTATGGTTGCCTTCTTCCCCTTCCGTGACCTTATGGTGTTCAGCATCTTTCTTATGACGTTTGCGAAATGCCTTCGAATTGCAAAGGTCACACAGTGTCTGGTTCCCTACGACAATGGTACAATAGCATACATTCTTTTTCAGATTTCAAAATTCAATGTGCACATGGGGTTTATTTTAAATTCTGCCTCAATGCTGCATGTATATGTTGCTAATCATTAGGCATGTTCACTTAATATTACTTTAAGCTAAGACAAATGCAAAGTTATTTTGCTGTTGGCAAATACACAACATATTAAAGAATTATTCATAATAATACTGAAATAAAATCAGTAATTTCAATGCTAGAACAAAAAGGAAAGAAAACAAATAATAAAAAATTAGTACTAGTGAGCCAATACAATCAGTTTTGTTCTGTCTTCTGGAAATACAGTAAATGGAAAGAACAAACCACGATAAAACAAATGACACTTGTTTTACGTTGTCAATAATATTGAATGAAACTATACATAACATTTTTGAAAATTAAAATGCTTCCTTTTAAGAGAATGTAAATTTAAAAAAACAAAAATTTGACAAAATGAATTTAAACAAATTGTTGAAATTAAATTAAGGTGTTTTTCATACCTTAATGTAATTTTATTTCTTAAAAATGTCAGGTAGTAGTGTCAGTTCATGTATAATCTCTGATGGAAAATATAAATATTTCTGAAACTTACAGAAATAAACAGCCAAAGAATTTGTGCGATCAATGAGATGGAGTAACTCTTCACCCTCCACAGCTTCTATGACATCTCCAGCTGGATTCTTCTGAGTAAGAAGCCAGTTTAGAATTTGTTCCTCATTGTATAAATCCCCTGCAATAGTACACACGAACTTAGGTACCTCAAATTGCATATAGGTACTGTTGGGAATAAGACTTATTTAGAAAACAGTTGAGAGTAGCTACCTGCATAAATGATTGGCTCTTTAGATGTCATCTTGAAGAAAACCACTGCAGGAAGTGCAAAGACACCAAATTCTTTTGCCATAGTCTTATCATCAATTTTAACGAAATTTATACCAGCACCATCTGCTTCATCATCAATATGCTCTAATTCAGCTAGAACACGTCCGCACTGCTTGCAGTCATCACTGTCTGAATAAACAATACAATGAAAGTGTTCATTTCTCATCATTAAGAATGTGTGGAAAACTAAATCCTACTTTCAAATACTCACAAAAGAATACAGCAACATAATCTGAAGTTTGCCTAATTTTCTGGAACATCTTTCGATTTACTCGTTCTATATGATCAGTGAGTTCCATATTTTCTGGACTTGTAAGCCAATCAAGGATTTCTTCATCATCATCAATATCACCTAGAAAAACAACACAAGATAAATTATGGAACTATCAAGAACTCAAATGTGACATGTATTTTTAGGGTAGTAGATTATTATGACTTAGAATCATGAAATCATACACTGAATTGTATGAAAGAAAACCATATGTAAATAAAGGATATTTCATGTCCAAATTTGTCATAAAAATTTCAATACTACGAATAGAAGTTATACTCCAATATGCCTGAGGAAGCCAAGAGAGCTAGACAATGCATTTTGAAAGAGAAAGGAAGAGAAGGTGAAGTGCATGGAAGGGGGAGAAGAAGAAGAAGAAGAAGAAGAAGAAGAAGAAGAAGAAGAAGAAGAAGAAGAAGAAAAAGGAAGAAGATAACAATGACACCAACAAAATTTTCATTAGAGTGATTTTTAAATGTTGTGTATTTAACTTACTCGGTAAGTTGTTCATTCAAAATTATTATAATATATTTTTGAATTTAAAGTTTTTGTATGCATATCTTGCTCCCTACTTGCAATGACATCTTGTATTTTTATTTATTTTATATTATCACTATTTGTTTCTTGAGACAAATGTGTTTTTCATACATATTTAATACATAAATAATGATTACAGGAATAATGAATTATTGCTTAGAAATAATAGATAATTGATAATTTGCAGATGATTGTTCCCCAAAATAAAAAGTTTCAAATTTTTGTAGAAGGGTTTAAGGGGAACCTACAAATACATTGTGATATTAATATTAAAATTCATTTTTAAATAAAATACAGTTCCATTTTCCTTCTGTTAAAAAAATGCAGCTAGACTAACTTAAATCATGACACTGTTTAAAATAGTGAACTCATATATGTAAAGAATTGTTTTAAGGAAATTAAAAATAAATAAAATTTATTTTCCATTACATTTTCATTGCTATGTATTGTTTAACCATCATATAATGAAATACTTCATATGTTCAATATAAAGTAATTACATAGAGTTTTTACAAATCATACATTCAAAATTCTTACCATCATAGTTAATATATTTTCCTTTACGAAAATATGTTATTCCAGGAGGATTTCGGTAACCATATTTTTTAGCCATGAATCGATCCTGGCATTTGACGACTTTAATACCATACTGACTAGCTTCATCATCAATGAGTTCAACATGCCTCAAGACTTTAGGAGATTCTGGATTCTCTTCGCTGTCTGCAAGAGAAAGAGGAATATTTTGACTTCCAAGATAATTTTATTTGAATATAAAATTATTTTTTACCACTGAAACTATTGGCATTCAAAGAATATAATTTTCCAAATATCAAACATTAAGAGTTTTAATAAGTTTTTTTTAGGTCACCTTATCTCATCTTTAAAATTATTATTGTCAAGACAAAAATTATTGTTAGTTACACTAGGTAATATAAATTGAATAAATAGTGATATCACTTACAGAAAACAACTGCTAGAAATTCCTTAGTTTCGATGTACTTGAAAAGTTTTTCACGATCAATTTCTTCAATACTTTCATCGTTCTTCTGATCAATTATCCATTCCAAAACATCATGTTCATCTAATAGGTTGCCTAAATGAACATTGGCCATAGCACATATGATTTTGGAGGAATTATGATATATCACCTGTCCACATTCATTTGAACCTACATTTTTGACTTGGTACTAAGAAATGACTTGAATTAAATAATTAATTTAGTTAAATGTTCAGTCATTTACAAAATTTGCATTTTAAATGTTGAAGTATTATATTTTTAACCAAACTAATTGACAAAAGCGTGTAGTTCTGAAATGGCTTATTTTCAACTAAATGTAGGTTAGTATGTCTTTCACATTATATTCTAATATAAAATTATATTTTGTACAAAATTAATTAAAGAAACAAAACAAATACCTGGAGTTAATATCTAAAGGAATTGTTGAGTACCTCCTTCAGTCCCCAAGATTTCTTGATTTTGAATTACATTTAGAATCAATTAAATCATATTACATGGTGATTCATGAAGAAAATAATGCACTGTATATTAATGAGAAAAAACAACAACAAAAAAAACTTATTATACAAATACTACTTGAAAATTATGAATGAACAACTTACCAGGGTATGAGTTGTATGTTTAATTGATATGAAAAAGAATAAAGGTGGATGAAAATACTTCATGGGGAAAAAAGTATGTATAATAATGTGAGTACACATAAAATGTTTAAGTGTATATTATTTAAACAATCGCAAGAAACAATATTTCATCATTGCAATAAATTTAAAGTTCACATTTCTATATTTTTGATACAATTTTTTTCTGAAAGGTTCTAATGTGATATAATGATATTAGAAAGTCTAAAAAATGTTTATAAAAATAATTGATTAACAGTTTTAATTATTTTAATTCAATATAATAAATATACTCACAACATTTATTCACTCAAAAATATGTATAAGGCAGAGTAGGTTCAAAATTCACTGTACATAGCTTGAGGAAGGCACAGATAAATATCATACTAATGAGCAAACAATGTAATAGAGAGGATTTTGTTGAATTATTGCTGAAATATGTACACTACTTTATAAAAATTCTACATAGGCAGTTGTGAATGTGTTGAGTGGAACATTAATAACTGAAAATTGGTAACAGCTGATACTGGTAAAATGTGGTCTAATCATCATAAGCAAGCAAGGTAAACTGAAAACTGATGTGAACACGCAGAAGTGCCAAGTTATTTCACACCAACAATTCTTTGGAATTAAAATGCAATATTTAGATGTCAGTCAATGATATGCTATTTTATAAGTAGTTTGTATATAATATTTGAATTGAGAACATATAAAAAGAAAGAGAAAGAGAAAAGTTAGGAAAATACATTGTATTGAGCCTCTTGGTTGATCACAGTTGTGCAATATGTATTCATGCTAACATGCTGCTCGTTACGTTCTAGTACATATTATTCTTTGGCAGTATTCAAGTTATATGGCAAGATTTACAGAAAGAGTTAAAGGTACACTATTCTACATTCTAATTACAGCCTGTTTTTATGAGTAATCCACTATATTACTCACAGAGGCTAGTAATTAATGAGTATTGTCCTCACGTGAAAATCCTTCTATAAATCTTGCAGCAATATGCAAGAAAATTACAAATACTGTCATTAATATTTATATATATATATACAGTCAAATATTATCATATGCAGCAACATATGCAATATACACAAATAAAAATACAGACATGATGAATCATGATTTCTGAAATGTATAATGCCTTGGGCACAATTACAATGGACATAACTGGAAACTTTTTTGATATTCTGTTTCACCTTCAATACGTAAATTAACTCATTTTCACAGAAGTAAAATGTATCAATTGCAAACAACGAAAAATAAGAGGAGACAAATTTAATGAAAATGAAAGGAGGCCTTCTAACTTGAGTAATAAGTAATTCCAATAATTAGGATAATTTAGTCAAATGAATGTTAATGGTAAACATCAAATAAATAAGATTATTAAGACCTAGAGGGTGACTGCGAGTGGCTGAGTTGTTTGTCCAAAGAGATGGCAATGTTCATTAAGGAACAAAACAAGAATAAGACACCCCTTTCCCTCCCAATTCCCTTTCAGTGCATAGAGATCACCCAACATGTCAGTCTGGCACAAACACACAATGTCAAGCTGTTCATTCTTAGATTCAGAATCCACAGTACCGGAAAGAATAGACTGGTTGCATTTTTGCAAAGTTCTCTTTGATGAGTCACAATGACTTTACATGTGCTCATAGCTCACAATTTAGCACATGCAAGGGAAGGTTTTCCCCTTTCTTTTAACACATAAACGATCATATTTCACTATGATCATGAACATAGCTGGTATTAACGTTGGAAAACAAACACAACAACTTTGAATTGCTTTCACTAAAATAATTACCACCACCAAACATATTTACCACTTTCATCTAGAACCTTTTTTCCTTTCTTTGGCTTGTCTGCTGATGGGTTAGGAGGGAAGGAATAGCCTTTATTGGACCCTTTAGTTGGCTTGCTGGTTGTGCTGTCAGAACGGCTCTTGCTGCTGCTTGAACTGGAGAATGGCTTTGAGGACGATGCACCTTTGGCTTGTGGTGTAGGCTTTTTACCAGCAGTTGATTTTGAACTTGTGGCTGCAGAGGGGCTGGGCCTGGCACTCTTTGAGCTCTGCTTGCTGGGCTTGCTTGGACAGCACTGGTAGGGCTGATAGGAATGGGTGGGGACGGTGCTTTTCCCTCCAACTCCAATGTAGAAACAGCCATCGCCTGCAGCAAATTAAGTCAACATTGTGTCAGTGTTCAGTTCCCCCATGGTTCAAAGTTAATGCGAATCTGATATATTTATAATTTATTTGCACCAGTACAGTTTTTGCAGTCATGAAAAATATGAACTACAATTTCATAATACTACTATAGAACAAAAATAAATTTCATTTTGTTATTTTAAAATTAAATTTAAAAACTGATATGTGAAATATGCAGCTTGACTCAAACATAGAGTTGTTAGTAGTTTTGTATTTACAAAAGAAAAAATTCCACACCATGTGCATTCTTGATAGAAAAGAAAGAAAAAAAATATCAAGAGTGAATGACTGCAAACATTGGGAATGTGAAAAAGAGCTCTGTAACTCATTCAAGCTGCCTGGCTGAAACTGTGTTTATTTAACCTGCTGCAGACGACAACTGTTAGGCCCTGCGAGTGCCATGCAATTTTTCCCAAAACATGCAAATTGGCCGCTGTTATCCTGCTAAACTTACAATTTTCACACAGCCATTCTACATAACAATTAAAAATTTATGCAGATGGTTAAATCAAGCAAATTTAAATTTCTTTTATGTTTGGAAGGAAATATATGACTTATGCCAGGACATGCATTTTACGTGTTCTCACTACATTTTGGGAAAGACTAGCAGAGAGGTTATTAGTAGAAATACCAATATTTCAAGCATTTTATAAACAATAGAGGTTGTTTATAAAATTATAGAGAGAAAGGAAAAAAAGTTTACTATTGTGCATTTTAAGACTTTGATCCAAAATTGGGAATACGTGCTAATATTTTCATAATATCAAGCAAATATCCAAGTGCTTTGAAAAAGGTTGTTAGGAAATATTTTGTTCTTGTAATTATAGTTAGAAAATTGATACATTTTAATTAAAATGATTCAAAATTGTAGGCTGATGCAGGTCCATAAATTGGGTCTTGAATCCAAATGTCAATCACTGAAATTTATAACAGAGCAAAGTGACATCACATTTTTAATGAAATTACCTCGTTGAATATCAATACGTTTATCATCATCATCATCATCGTCATCATCATCATCATCATCCTCATCATCGTCGTCATCATCATCGTCGTCGTCATCGTCGTCATCTGTGTAAAATTAGTTATTAACAAATACATGCATATAGAGCAAATTAGCTAGAAATCTGAATACAATATCACATTCACTGTTTTAAAAAAAATATTGTTTACAGTATGATAATATGAAAATAAAAATTATTCAAACCTAAGAATTTTAGAGGTAGGCACTGCAGTATAGCCTCATATCTGCAAATTCAATTAAAACCTAATTTGGTTTAGGTCTTGCTCAGTGAACATATACAATGAGGCTCAATGATGCATCATCAGCTTCAGTATTAGAACTTTAAATATAAGGTGTACAGAAAGAGGTGGAAATTGTGAGAAAATATTTGTAACATCAGAAAACAGGAAAAAGTGATATTGTAAACAAATGAATGGCATAATTGAACTCAAGAACACTTCAGACTTAAAGCTTTATTAATAATCAACAAATCAGTTTCATACAGCAGGTCAGTATTGTATAACAACTACAAAACAAGGCATGAGGTACAATATACAGGTATGAGGTACAATCTACAGGTACAAACCAAGGAATTAAACTACTTTAACAAGGCATTAATAAAACAACTACAATAGTGCACAAATATATACAAAATAGAGAGGACTTGGGTGTGAGGAAGAGAGGGACATCAGTAAATAATGCATAAATCTCTCTCACAAACTGTGTGCCAACCTCTAAAATTATAAAATTAAAATATTTATCTAATTCTATTTTGTACACTTGTTCCAGTGCTAAAAGTTAAATAAATATAGATATAAAAATAAAGATACAAGAAAATAGAAATTTCAAAGTTATTTACAACAAGAAGAATATTAAGGTAAATTCTCTTTTTGTGAGAAGAAATTAGAAAAAAAAAGTAAATTCACAAGTTCTTCTTACTTTTCTGGTCTTTTAGCCATTTCAGAACTTTGTCCTCATCCCTAAGATTACCTAGAAATGGAGCAAACATTGAATTAAAATATTCATTGTTATCAATTTGATGCCAGTAAAATTTATACCGGAATATCTGGAATGGTAAAGAAAGTCTTCAACAATTATGTTTTTTATACATTATTGAAATTGAATAGAGATATTAAATGAAATGTAGTTTCAAATGAAATGGTGGCCCATAGAAATTTAAATACTGAAATTTAAATTTCAAGTTAGACAAGGAAAACAACTTCATTGATATGAATCATAATATTGAAATATTGATATCAAGAAATATAATCAAAAAATGATATTTAAAAAAATACAGTTTTTACAAAAGTCTGTGTAAAATTTTATTTCTTAAAAAATTGTGATATTCAATTTTTAATTGACAGTATAATTATTTCCAGTAGTAATTAAAACTTATACTTCATGACTTACCACTGTACATTATAGGAACACCTGTTTCATAGTATACCAATGCAGGGAAGCTAAAAATACCAATCTCTGATGCAAGTTTTGCATCTTTTGATTTAACAAATTGAATTCCTTCCCTATCAGTATCATCATCAATAGTCTCCAAGTCTTCCAAAATTGATGGACAAGTTTCACACTTGTCATCATCTGAAGATACAAAGTACAGTCTTAAAAATCTGTTTATTTTATGTTGATGGAAACATTAAAAAACTATCAGACATTTCTAAGTCAAATGGATGTAAAATGCAATTCAATGGAATTATAAGTGTGTTTTTAGACAGCCACTGGAAGAAGCTGATCTTTCAGGGCAAGCACAGCATGCTAAAAGTTCAGTTTTTAGCATCAGTGCTAAAAGTGAGACAACGTTCAAATATTCTAATAATTCTATGAATACAACAAAGAAAACAAAATACTTTTGTCTGACCCTTTCAGGTTCTTCTAACCTTAATGTATCTTTAAGTGATTTGTATATTTGAATAAAGATAAAATGAAAGTCAGTAAAGCTGTTTAAAAATTAATGTATGACACAAGTGATAAAAGTGATTTTATTTTGCTTGTAGGATTAAGCCACTTGGCCAATCAGCCTCATGGTGCAACTCTTCCTACTAGTGAAATAAAATGTAACTTTTACCACTCATGTCATAAATATCTATTTTATTAATTGCAATATTTTATTTATTTATCTTAAAAATATTTATGATTACAAAAGATCTTAAATTAATATTGTATTCAAAATATACATTTTAGATAAATCAAGTATATTTTGCATACTTGTGTATTAAGGGAATAAATTTCACCAATTTACAATTTTGTGGTAACTTACAGAAGAAGACAGCTAAATGTTCCACTTCTTCAATCAACACCTGCAATGTTTTACGATCAACATTCTCTATTACATCAGGTGTAGCTTCATGGAGGTCTAACACCCAATCCAAGATTGCTTCTTCATGCATAAGGTCCCCTTTAAAAAAAGATAAAGATGAAACATATTAGGCCTACTGAATATATTACTGCGTAAACAATTGAGCAAAACAGCAACACTGTATTGAAGGGTTCATAAACTGAAACTAGACTGTGTCAAGGCTAGAATGACCATTTCTCTGGATTGTTATAGAGCTTCCCAGGTTCTGGGTTATTTGTTATAATCTCCAGGCTGGAATATATTCTCAATACTTTTATATTATTTTACTTTGAAAGAATTATTGTAACAAGAGATTTATGTCAGCTACCTACTTCATTAGTTGAATAATAATATAATTTTAATTTTTAAATAATTAAGTTTTAAAAAATGTTGAGGAAAGTAGGGTGTCCCGATCTGACTGCCTGCCCACCACTGGTTGGGGGTGAGGATCGAACTGTGACTGATCCAAGTGAAATCTGTGGTGGTTAATGTTGGTGTGTAGCAGGTTTTCATTTCCCTTGCCTCTCATTCCACTATCATCTCTTTCCTTGGTGTGATCAAGGTTGCCCAGAAGTGGGGAGGGAAATTTATTCTCGTATGTTCCGCACTCTAATGTGTATTGTCCTACCAGAGGCAGCGACCAGCAAGACGGAGCAGCTGCCGAAAGCTCCTCGCTTCGATTCGATCTTGTATTGTACTGTTGGTCGTGTGTTGGGTATTTTGTCTCCAAGGATTTGGTCGTAGCTGCTTACGTTTTTGGACTTAATTTTTGAAAGCGGCCGACTATTTCGTATTGTATCTCTTGTTGACGATCTAGCTGTTGTAACGAATTACGAATAAAATTGTATTTTGACTTTTATTCGAGCAGTTACTTCATAATTTATAATAAATTCTTAAAGTTATTATCTAAGTTTGGTAGCCTGAATTAAAACTTACCATTTTTGTACAATTAAAAAATGTTAAATTCTACCTATTTGTAATATTAATGTAAAATTTTCTGAAAAAGAAAAAGAGAGGGCCCTAGCACGTGCGTAGTTTGCTTTATATCTGGTTCTGTCAGAACATCTCAACGCGAATACTTTACCGACGGCACGTTGAGATCTACGTTGGAACTACGGTCATTATTAGGGGGGCGAATTTTAATGAAATGTCATCTTTTTTCTTTTCACTTTAGAACAATGCTGTTTGGTAAATAAATTCATTTTATGTTATGACAAAAAGAAATGACCCATTTTTATTTGTCAGTTTTTTTCATTTCTCGTCGATTTCGACTAATAAGCAATTTTTTACATTTTTACGTAATTTTTATTGCATTTTTCGCTGATTTCATCGATTTTAATATAATTTTAATGGTACTTGCTTCAAACAACATTTACGAGATTCAACAAATGCTCACAACGTGAGTAGCCTTTTCGAATTTTTATCCTCATGTATTGTAATGTCAGCCGTTGTGAGTACTACGTAATCTAAGGTTCCTGTGACGCCTATTGTCGCCGTTGTCAATTTCGGCCGATTTCGCGATAAATAAAAGCAGAGATTTTTTGTAAAGAACAGTCCGCACCACAAGTTTGAAAGCTGAGTACACTTGAACAAAAGGAAGAAGCCTCTATTACATCAGTAATGTATTCAACAGCTTGAGTTGTTCATCTAAAGTGGGTTTGATCCAATTTTTTTCGTCATTTTTTCTTTGTTTTAGGTCATTTTTAAGGCATTTTAAGAGCATTTTTTTGATAATTTTTGGCAATGTTTTAGTTCATTAAAATCCGCCCCTAGTCTTATTATTCATTCCTGTGGTTCTTAATATTATAAGGTCAATCAAGAATAAGTATTAGCTTATTTTATATTATAGGCCTATAACGTTTACGCGAACTACTCGGCACTGCTATCGCTCCGCCTTCCGGTTAACCCCGGCCTCATCCGTAAAGACTAATTTATAAGACCTGTGACATAAATATTTTCGGTATCCAGAGCTCATTTATATTAATGTCTCATTGCTCATAAATTTTGGGTTGGAAATATTGTTCATGGGATAATGAGTAAGGTTACAGAGAGTTTCAAATTCGTATAATCGCTGTTGCGACCAGAGAGTATATATCGACAATCTCGTTGAAGAAAATGCACTAGAACAAAGCCTCCTACTGCATGTAGGAGGCGTTTGCTATAATTATTTTCACATTGCGTTGAAATGTATTTGAACGTCATTTTCGGAATAGAATTGATGGACGTTAGATATATTGCAAGTAAAAATGCTTGTAATTCATTTTAAATCCCCTTATTTGACAATGCATCAATTCGGAAATAACTTAATGTTTTAATATAAGTTTGTTCAACATGGAAACTCGTGGAATAAATTAATCGAATTATCTATTTGATTATTACACTAAATATTTGAAATTCGAGAAAATAGGTACTCAAAATAAAAGTAACAAATGAATTCATCATATTAGCGATTGCACTAAGGAAAGAAAAAAAAACTTTTATACTAGTCCATTTTCTGGTCCAAAAGCGTCGCATTTCCTTTCAGATGTCGAGACAATCATCTTAATTACATTTTCAAATTGAAATATGAGCGAAAATAACTAAATAACGAAAAGAGAAATTGAAACTAACGACAAACAGTAAATTTCAGTAGAGTACGTTCCTCAGATTTTGATGCACATTTGGTTTTTTGTTTGTTATTTAAAAATAATTTTCCCAATTATTCACTTCAACCGAATTGCAATTTCTAATCTAAAATGGATGTACGAATATAGAGTGAAAGTTAAATACCAGTATCTTTTTAATTTCAGACTATAAACGCATTTGAAATTTTAGCGTTTAGGCTTTTATTCTACCCAGATTATTGAGCTTATTATGTTTTATAGTCTATATAAGTTTGTGAATTGTTTTTCGACAGAAATCAACATACTACAAGCTTTTATGAGCGTATAGAGACTTGATGTGTAAAAGTGATTAAAAAAACAAGTTTGATGTGGGGCCGTTCATAAATTACTTAATGCAAATATGGAGTATTTTGAATACCCTCTCTCCCCTGTAACGCATCTGTAACGCGCGTTGTAACGCATCTGTAACGCCCCCCCCCAAATAATTATGTAACGCTTGTTACATCCCCTTATGTACAGTAAGTAAAATATATCAGTAAAAACCTTTTGTATTAATTTTATTTTTTGTTATATATTAAAATTTATGATCATTTAAGTTAGAATTAGTTGGTGATGCAGACCGGACCTAAGAATAAGGTTAGAAAACATTTTTGAGTGAAGGAAGGATGCATAGGAGAGACAATTTCCGATAACGAGCCGTTATGGATGATGCATGAGCGAGAGACAATTTAATTGGATTCTAGAATGTATTACAGATCGATTTTGAATATTTTCTTCGTAATCTAATAGATTCAATCAATACATTATTGATGATAAAATATATCCATTTATTGTAACTATTACATCATTATTTCTTTAATTTATTTAAATTTTTTAATTTAATTTGTTAATATCTTAATGTTTTAGTATGAGACTGAATAAAATAAATTATTTCAGCAAATATGGAAATTTAAAAAAAAATCAACTTTACGTAACCCTGAGCTAAATTCTTCTACCCCTATGTAACGCAACGTAACGTCAAACTCCCTTCTCCCCGTCTTTAGCGTTTCGTAATTTATGGACGATCCCTATGGGCATCGTAATGAAACGTGTCTCCATTAAGATTTATTAGTTTTACTTGTCATAATTGTCGGGAGTAATCCTCCATTAATATACTTGTCAGTTATTTGTCAATGGGACCGCCAGGTAGCATTCCCGCGTACGAGCTTTTCTAGCTACACACACTCCTGCGTCACTGCTCAGCGGCCGGAATGGGAAAGGAATTAGGATAGGGGTAGGGCTTGGTACGCTTCATAGGATAGGAGCCCCTGTGAAGCACGCAAACTCGTTTTATTGGAACAATTTTCACACGAGCTTGTCCAGGAATCTGTTCCAGGAATCATTTCTGAGCCACAAGCTACCTTTTAAATAAATAAATTAAAAAAAAATAGTATACCAGCATTATAAACGACCTTTTCTGTTGCAAGAAATCGTTCATAAAAAGAGCATTTTACGGCACAAATGGTGACGTATTAAATTTTACGGCACGAATGATTGCGTCACTCATCACATATGCAGCTAATTGCAGAGAGAGAGGGAGAGAGAGAGAGAGAGAGAGCGAGTGAGAGTGAGTCGGGGGGAAGGTAGCGGTGAACGGAACAGCCGACCATCGCTTTCTCGGACAGGTGTCAAATGTACAATGTACATCAGACGTCACAAGAAAGTTGTTTCGCAAAATTAAGTTTGATTCTCTTATAAATTTATAATGCTGTTATAAAAAACGTGCATGGAACTTATTTATAATGTTGCTTTCGTACAAATTTGAAAATTCCCTTCTAATGTCGCTTGTTTTCAAAACATGTACTCATGCAACAAAGCTTAACATTATAAACTAATTGCGTAAACTATTACAGGTCTCCACTACTTTTCTTACAAAACTTAGTTGTTTATTATCTGCATGGCCGACCTTCGGTTTATTGGAGCTTAGGGCATCGTACAGCTTTAGCCGAAATAGTGTTAAAAAGGGGCAAATAGGGGAAAGTTGTGGTGTAGTTTTGATAATTGGTTTCTATATGTTTCTTGAGATTGCTTATACTGCGATTTTCGTAACTTTGTCCCTGACAGGAATCAGCTGTTTCGCTGCCATCCAGTCAAAAGCTTATATTTCGCGAGTGACGTCACTATGGTGACGTTTAAGCTGCCGATTGGATGAAACCGTGAACAGCACAAAGTTACAAAAATCGCAGTACAACACGAAAATTAGGTTTACTAACAAAAACTTTGCCTTTTAAGCAAAAAATGTATAAAAATCACTCAGTTTTTCAGTTTTTTCAAAACAAGTCATAATCCATCCATTTTTTGTAAATAGCGAAAAATGGTTTATGTGTTATTGTTTTTGAAAACAATAACAACAACGTAACACACAAGTATAGGGAATTGTCATATTGTGGTAGGAAGTAAACAGGACAAATATATTAGTGTTACCTGTATTAATTTTGTACATTTATTTTTTTAACCAATATCTTAACATACGACTATTTAATATAAATTAATATATTATGTCCGATGTAGGAAATTTAATTATTATAATATGTTTTATTGAAATTGCCTTTTATTAAAAACATTTCTTCAGGAGTTCGTTAACCCCTCAGAATTATTAATTAAATAGAAACAAAATTTGAGTCTGGAAGACGTCAAATTACAAAACATACTAAATTATGTATTACTTAATCATTTCCATTTCTTTTGCTTCCTAGGAAACCTATCATTTTGTTTAGTGATACAATTAGAGTCTAATTGGCTCCTGGAGAAGAATTCTTGCGGCCAGCTGCTCTGATCGGTAGTTTTTCGAGGTTTCTCGGGTCAATAGCACGCGAATACTGGAGAAATGCCTTGCAGGCCACGGACTGAGCGCGATCTTCCTTGTCGTATCCTCACCCCTTACATACATTCTCAGACGCGCCACGCGGCTACCAGACGTCAACAAAAGACAAGACAAATATTTTCCTCGCCGCGCAGCCGACGACAATCATGCTTCTTTCCGAATGCTTTAAAGTTTTAAAACGCTGCAAGGCGTAGGCATAATGGGCGATGGAAGCCGCACCTTGCGAAATGTACGTAGTATTTACGCGAGTTTGCGTCAAAGACTTATATAAATTGCAAAGTCGCATTTGCAAAAAGTGTGTATTGTAACTCCTAAGCTGAGGTGACGAATTTTAAAATATTCTTTGTCTCATGGTCGTCGAAAGACTTTGATTGCGGTCATCATAACTCGTGATTTCAATCAGGTGCGGACAAAACTCTGCCCTCTATATGCAATTGAAGTGAAATTATGCGACATATAATGGAAGTGCTCGCTGAGAGTTATGATTGAGGTGTAATGGTTTGTTTCATATGAAATATATGTTTGTAAAGGAAACTTCACATTCCTAATACATTAGTGAGGTTAGGTTCATTATCGCAAAACGTTTCACCTGTTTCTTCTGAAGTTTCCTACTAATGTTCCTGTTCTAGTACCTTGATCAGAGGGATTTCTCGATCATAAATGTAGGAAACTCGTTCATCTACCTTGTTGAAAGGTACAGTTCGTCCAAATAATGTATTGGAGATGACGCGGGGCAGCGTATTTACAACGTCCTGGCAGCTCATGCTCAGGTAACTTGGACAGAGGCCAGAACACAATTTGACGTCTGTGAAATATGTTAACGCTGGGCTATGATCTACTAATAATCGCAAAGAGCAGCGTCGTTTGAATTATGGCTATTTTGAAGTTGTACTTTGGTATTAAAATGACGCATGCAACGCCTATTGGTTGGCTGAAAGATGCAGTCGCTGAATGGAAGACGGAACGCAGGGATTAGATACTACGCGCTGGCGGCATATGAACAGAACTACGCAAAGTTCTTGATCCTGAAGATTATGCTACGGGTGTGAATCCGCAGTTACCCCATATGTGGCAGACTGGTTGCGTAATCACATTAGAGGATACGGTGGCAGCAATAAATGAGTGATTGATTGGACAGAAATGAACCGTGCCTGCCAGAAGCTGGGCACCATTAATAGAAACCAATGAGACTGCGAAATGAGGTGAGAAAGACTTGAATCTTACTCAGGTAGTTTTAGAGAAGGTGTAGTCGGGTGTAGTGTTCTTAGCCTGAGTCCACCCAGCCAGAGTAAAATTACACCCTTTACTACACAGTGTACCGTACTGCACATTACGTGGTCACAATAAAAAAGCGCAAAAAGGTGTGTAACGTCTAATTGAAAATATCACTTCGGTAAAAACCTTAGATCATATGTGATGTTCAGTAATAAATAGAATATCAGGAATAATTTATAATTACTTACCACTGTAAATCTCCCTAAACTTATTCCGATAGAACACAAGGGAGGGTAGTGAGGCCAGGTCATATTCCTTGTCAATGTCTTCATCAGAGGTCTTCACAAATGAAATATCTTTTTCTTCACATTCATCATCAATGTTTTCCAGCTCTTGGATTATCTTTTGACTCTTCTTGTCACCCTCCTTGTCTGTTATTGAAATGTAGAAAAACAAGAATGCTTTTTCAAAATGTAGATACATTTCTCATTTGAGTTTTACTTTACTTTAACCCTAACTTTTTCATCTCCTTTTAAGATGGTTGAAAATTTGCCAATTACACATGTTCAATTAATATTTTATTTATTCTTCTGAAATTAATTGATTATAAAAAAAAATTCTTTTAAAATTTTTATTCTCAGTATTACTTCTCTGTATCCTTTTACTTAGCACTATTAATTTTCTGTAATATGTTATTATAAATTGTGTGTCTACTCAACGGTCTTGAAAATTACTAAAAAGGCAGCTTTTATATGCTTACAGAAAAAGACAACCACATGCTCATTTTCATGAAGAATCTTGTCTAACATGCGAGAATTAACTTCTTCTATGCGACCGGGAATTTCAAGGGTGTCTTCATCAGTCAACCATGCCAATACTTCATCTTCATCATCCAAGTCACCTAAGCACATAATAGAAAGACAATTTACATTAATGTAAATGCATTAGATTTGGAGGAAAAAAGTGCATTTCATAATACTTGCATATAAACTCCTGTATATTCTACAAAACAGTATGCATTAATGTTACTTAATGAAATTAACAATGATTACATTTTATATATAAGCATTTGTAATAATTTTTCAAATGAAGTATGTGACAGTTTATGAAATTTGACTATTTGAGAAAAAAGTGTTTTTATGAGAGAAATATATTTATATTTAATAAAATATTACTATTTTCAAGTATAAAATATTATGAATTTCAAAATGTACAACCCTGTAAAATATACTTTATGAAATTCTAGGCTTACCCTTGTAGATAAGTGGATCCTTGTTGCGGAAGAAAGCTAGAGTTGGGAAAGAGCGAATTCCTTGTTTCTTAGCAAAAGACATGTCTTCTGTTGTGACAAAGATTATTCCAGCTTCATCTAATTCATCGTCAATATTTTCTAGTTCATCCAGAATATTATCACATGTTTCACCTTCCTCACACTTGCCACCTATGGGTAATAATGTAATTAGCAAGTTCATATGTACAGTCTTGGTTGAAAGTTTAAGGACACTCCTAAACGAAATATTCGAATTAAATTACGAATTATTTCTTCCTGTCCTTATACCTTTGCTAAACAATACAATCCTAGATAGTATCCAAGTAACCCTTAAAATGATTAATTTAATCTTTTGAAATGTATTTGACCTCTTTATCTGTTGTAGAACTGATTTTATTGCAATTTTTCTATTTTAAAAAGGGTGTAAAATGTAATTTAAAACATTTATTACCCTGAAATGGTTACACCCAGGCCAATGAATTTTGATATGTGAATGGGTTTGCAGGAAAGGCATCTTTGACTGATCTAATTTTCCAAATAAAGCACCTATTATCCCTGTCACAAGCTTGAACCTCTCTTCTTTTCCAGACTTTTTTTTTTTTCCCCCACAATGAGAGTTCTTAGGGAAAACTCAAAATTTGTGGGTTTTTTCACAGTCTCGGTCAACTTTGACCGAGACTGTGTCAGTGTGACTTTAAAATGATGCTAATGACGAAGACTATTTATATAAATAGTACTCTACAAACAGTACTATGTAAATTCTAAATTGATGCTTGTGGTTGCTTATGACTCGGTTATTAAAAAGACCTTAAAAAAAAGTCTTGTTTATTTTGATGCACAGGGCAAAGACAAAATAAGGTTGAAGTCCTTGGTTCAATCTATCTAATTTATGCATGAAATTGACAATAAGTCATCAAGCTCCCTTATCTCAACTTGAATGTAAATTCAGTAAAAAAAGTATATTGTTTTAAGTAAAAATATACTTAAATATTATTATGATTGCTTGGTAGATTATTAAAAAAGCAATTAATCTTTATGATAAAGTAGTTTGCAAGTGTACTACATACATAATATCATAAATCTACTCAGAAATCCTAGAGGTACTTACTAAAATACACAACTACATATTCATGATCTTCAATGAGGTCTTGCAGGATTTCATCAGTCACTTCCTCAATAGTGGCAGTATTTTTTTGCTCAATAAGCCATGCTAATACTTCTTCTTCATTCATGAGATCACCTACAAATAGACAAGAGCATTAATAACAAATACTGAAGAGTCTTGACTAAAAGAAAACATTTAGATTTTCCTTCCTCCTATATGGAGTAATATACATAATGCAGAGAAAATAATGTAGTCCTGTAGCGAAAAGTGCTGATTTTCAACAGAAAAACTCATTTTGAGGGTCTCTAATACCCTATAAACAGATTTTTCATGCTCCTTTATGTAGAAAATTACTTTCTCCATTATGTAAGATATTTGTTCAAATGACATTTTCTGGAAAAACAGTTCAAAATTTTCTCATGAAAATTTTCATGTGAAATGAGATTTTGATTTTCTTTGATACTCTCAAATTCTCATTTCCATTCAACTATTCAGGGGCAAAAAATTGAGCAAATAAAGAAATTTATGAATTTCAGATAAATACAATTCCCTCAATATAAATATTACAGAAAAGAAAACTACATTGTTATGCTAATTAATATGTCCTGTTAATATTTTTTCTACAAAATTTTCTTATTTAATTTAGAAAATATTGTTCATTAATGAGTGCAGTGCTGATAGATTTTGATGCTAAAGTATCGTGATTATTTTGTTAAAGTGGAAAAGACACCTGCCAAAGTCATTGGGATACATAGATTCAATGCTGTATTACCTGCAATGCAAAAAATTGTTAATTAATGAGTGCGATGTTGATCGATTTTAATACTAAAGTAACTTGATTGATTTGTTAAAATGAAACAAAAGATGTCAAAGCCATTCAGGCACATAGATTCAATGCTGCACTGCTTTTGTAGACAACATTTGAAATTTTAATTTAGTAATATTATTTTATTTTTCAAATTAATATTATATTTCAAAACCATAACCTGTTTACAGATACTCATAGTACAGTCAAGTGAGTCGGCCTTGTGAGACAGGACTTTCGGGCGAATGAGCCCTGGTAGGCCTACATGGAAAGGCTGTTCCATGGAAAGACATTCGAAACCAACATAAGGTATGAATGTTTTCACTTCTGTTTGTGTTGTGTATGGTATTTCCAGATCATTGTTTATCACATCTATATCATAATCCTTCTATTATCTTATGGCCTGACCGATGACTGTGGAGAATATATGCATTGTGAGAATAGACCAAAAATCTACTTATAATTATGGAATGATATGATTTTCATTGAAATATATGAAATTCTGAAAATAATTGAAATTGAAATGTTTTTGACTCTCTCCAACCACATTATTGTAATTAGAGATTTTTCTCAATGCAATTTATTCTTGCTATTTACATTTTCAAAATTCAGAGTGAAATCATGACAATTTTCAACAAACGTGGAAATGGAACTTTTAAAAATGGTTTCAAATTTTTCCTATAGATTTTTGTTGAAATAGGGGAAAGTGTATTTTTAGTGTAGATCTGATTGTCATTAAAAATTAAAATATTTCAACTTCCAATATTGGATGTAAAAATTTATTTTTCTGTGCAATCTATTTGTTAATAGTATATGATCTTTAAAAAATTGAACGTACACCATTTTATCAAATATTAGAATTTTCTGCGTAATTTTGTGTTAAAATTTAAATAATTTTTCAAAAATACGTAAACAAGATTTTCTCAGAAACAACTCAAATTTTCTATTAATTTTTTTTATGGATGGCACTTATGATGTAAAAGCCATTTTAATTAAATATTTTGAATTTTCAAAAATTACACTAGAAATTTTAAAAAAGATTAATGTAAAGATCACTTGTGTTTACATTTATATCACGGTTGTATTTTATAATTTAATACATTTGTTGACAAAACTTACAAATGCTCTGTATGAAAGTTTCTTGAAATCTTAAATGTTTTTGTGTAAATATCCTTTCATCTTTACATTAATAATATTTTTGTGAAGACTCTCTAGCTGTGGTCATTTAGTTATGATCTACAGTGTGCAATGGTGATAGTTTGTGTCTGTGGCCAACAAACTTATTTCTTAAAAGTTTTTTTAAGGATAGAGAACAATACACTGGCAGTAGTGCCATTTTCACAAAACCTTTAAACTTTATAAAATTAAAATACAATTTTTTTAAATCTCCTCCTTGTTTGGTGAAGAGTTTTTCAAGAAGTGGCTGCAGAATACAATTTGCAGAATTGAAATGTACATAATCATTACAAATAATACAATAAAGTTGATACATGGTTGTAACACCACTAATTTTGTTAGAAGAAAGTTTATGAAGAATAGTTAAAATAACTTTTATTCATGATTTGTAGCAATAAAGTCATGTGCCTTGATCTATTCCTTGGAATGGTGGGACATGCTGTAGAGTCCTTATAAGATTAAAAAAAATTCTTAATTTCCTTTTAACAATTTTTACTGCAATATTTGATGTTAAATACACGAAGGGAAAATTTTCTCTTCAAATATATCTTAATGATGTAAATTTAAAGATCTTTAATTATGTTAAAAATTTATTTTGAATTGCAAGGTAAAAAAAATATGTTGAACATGAAGAGAAAATATTCAATTTCAAGAATAGAGAACACACTGTTAAAGAGACAACCTTGAAATTCCTTGCTTCTTGCACCATATCTTTCAGCTCTTTGTGTGTATTAACTTGTAGAAAGTTAAAATGGGTAAAATGTGATGACAGTGAAAAATGAAAAAATGAAAAGTGAAAAATTCTTTTCTTTTGGATTTTATTTCTAAAATTTCATCCTTTGTCCTGAAGTCATTA
Source organism: Acheta domesticus (assembly GCA_031308135.1). NCBI lineage: Eukaryota > Metazoa > Arthropoda > Insecta > Orthoptera > Gryllidae > Acheta > Acheta domesticus. The sequence goes on from JAHLJT010009436.1 coordinate 50,130,482, forward strand.
GTAACAAAATTATTGAACTACTTTTTAAAACCTATTTTAAAACTGGTGTCTACTCATTATGAGCTTACCTTCATACAATGCTGGAATTTTATCCTCAAAGTACACCAAGGTAGGCAAATGATCAATACCATATTCTTTGGCTTCGGCATCATTATCAATGCGTACCACAATAATGTCCTCCTTATCTAAATCATCATCAATATTCTCCAATTCATTGAGAACACGCATATCCTGAGGATCATCTTTGTCATCTGACAGAAGCAAAGAAAAAAATTAGAAAAATTGAACCTATTTTAGCATAAATTTAGTGAGTTTAATAAATAGAATTGTTAATAGAATTTTGTAGAATTCACTTGATTTAATAAAGTCATGGCACAACACAAGTAGTTTATGGAACTTAATATGATTCTAAAGTAAATATGAAATAAGATTAGATTCTTTTAATGCACATTTTTATTTCATTTCAGTTATAATGCATTCTTTTTCATTGAAATCATGATGGAATTAAAAATTATATATTCACATTCTAAATAAACAACTAAAAAACAGAAAAAACAAATAAAAAGTCCATACAAAAAATGACTTAATGATCAAACTCTCCATTTTTATTCAAAATCAATAATATTTTCATTTTAAAAATGTAAATTTTTTTTAAAGTTATAAGTGAAAATTGAATTAATTCTCTTTGCACCTCTGTTCCATTATAAAAACAAAATACTTAAAAAAATCTCAAATCTCACCTTATTCTTTAACTCACTAAAATTCAATAAATCTAACCAAACCAAACAACTTCCTACAAAACGAAAAAAATATCATCAAAACCTGCCTTTTTTGAAAAGATTTTAGATGGAATTTGGGAGTAAATTGATTCTGTTTCACTCGGTACTGGATACTCTCTGCTCTACTCTTAATGACTGTTGGCCTGTGCGAAATTTCTCGACATATCTTTTGGATGAATAGTACGAGTATGTTTTTGATCACCCCATACAATACTCAGTTCTGATAGAACAGAAGTTATCTTACATGCAAATGATTGTACAAGTAAACACGAACAAAATTCATTTAAAACCGAGAAATTTGCAAACATTCTTTTAAAGATTTGGAGAAAAAACAACAAATTTTATTATATTTTGTTTTAAAGGAAATTTACCGAAACTTTAAAGCCTGTTAAGGCCAACGTCAATAGGCCGACGAAGGGCAAATGACACCCGGTTGGAGTTCCTAAACCGAGGCAACCATCCAGTACCATGATTTGAACACACACAGTTCAATATTTCTCATAATACCAGCTTTTTACGAGAAAAAATATGAACAAGAAATATTTTTTCTTGGAGTAGGGGTATTCATTTGCTATCTTTACCTGCAACTCGTTTATTTGGATTGTTCATAAATGACGGAGGTCTGTAAAAGCCCAAACGGATGTCGGCCGTTAAGATAGGCTTTTTGTTCCTTTGTTCGCTTGCGTTCAGTCATATAACAGAAGAGTATTACAAAAACTCATTCATCAAATTTTAGTGAAATTAAGTCCATAGTGAGCATCGAAATGCAAGTTTTAAAATTAACATTGTTTTGCTTTTATGACGGAACGGGGGGTGCGGAGGAGATGAATTAAATTTGTATCTACATTCTTGTAAAAAATTACATTTTTTTCTTTTAGAGCGGAAAAAACCATTCACTTTAGATGAAAGTTATGAAAAGTATGATAAATTAAATTGGCCAATTTTTTTCGAAGTTTTTGGTCACCCTTTTTTTAGTAATGTATTTTCAGTTCGAGTTTATGAATTTCATTTCGTTATTTAGTTTTCAATGTATAGTAGAATTATTCAATTATATACATAACTGAGCAATATAAATATCAGTAATATGAGATAAAATTACACAATATATGCATGTACACATAATGTCTCAGAATAAATGTTACAAATAATGAAATAATGTATCTAGAGTATAGAGGGAGGTCGAACATAATAGTTTTCCGCAATGAACAAGTGGGGAGAAATTTCGTGGAAGCTACACATGATTTTCCCCCTGATTGGTTGTCACTCCATCATAGATTGGTGTTCGGCAGGTGACATTCTGACTCAGGCGAAATGATTTCATATACTTAATGAATAACAATGTATGGTGGGCTGCCTACCAATGAGGGCAATCTCATGTGAACCTTGTTATATTAGATTTCCCTTCTCGTCCTTATTGCCAAAAAGTGATTGTCAAGAGACACTCTACATGGCCTAGATGTTTGTAACTTTTATTTTGATACACCTGTATGTTTTGTCTAGTTTTAAAAAATAAAACGAAAACAAATATAATGCAAAATTAAATATAGCCAAGATGTTTTCCAAGATGTTTTCCAGCATCTCAAAATAAAATAATATATATTAATTTTGTGTTTTGTTTTAAAAGATGAAAGAATGCTTTTAAAGATTGATTCGTAATTCAATTTAATGAAAAGTATTTTCTTACATTTAAGATTTTTTTATGTACAGTTATATCGTGTTTGTTATTGCGTTTAGCTCATTACAAATTAAAAAAGAAAAAGAACGGATGTTTTACAAGCATTGCATTAAAAACACGGTTGCTGCCAAAACACTTATTTTTAATACGAATTCATGTTTTTTCATCAATCTTCTTAAAATAAAGCCAGTAAGACTGGCATGCACTGAAAAAATGAACTTTCACCGACGACTGATTTCTTAGTCTGTAACAAAATCTTACTTACGACTTAATACGACTTAATCTATAACAAAACTTTATTTAGAACTAGTTTACTCGCCAATGTTTTGCTATTACAATGTATTACACTTTACATCACGTTTTACGCTATGCTATGCAAAAATTTTAATAGGTGAAATACTTTCTCGCGAGCATGGGTGTTGTTAAATGTCGTGGTTTGGATATGGTTGTCAAGTATCCTATTGTTAAAGCGTTCTCTGAAGTTTGGACATACATTCGCTATGACGTCGGAGAACTTTTGATTTACTTGTCCGAGAAATGTTCAAGTAATAATTCCTGCTGATATTTCACAATCGCAGGGGCAGAATATGCAGCGAAGACGCGTTTAATACTTAAGAGTGCGGCGGGTTGCATAGAGCTTTCTGTTTACGGGCGCTTGAGTTTAACATAAACGCATAAAATCATCAACGCGCGTCTATGTGCGGTAGACCTCATTGTTTTATGCCTATATTCTTCCCGCCATTGCGCCATTGTGCGCTCATTCCCATTGTACTGGTATATATTCTACGTGTAAGAGCAAGCATTGAGTTGACAAGGTTTTGTCGCAATCGAATGAACGGTACGGCAGCGCATACAATACGAACAAAAAAACTTGATTTTTATATATTAGATAAAACAATTTCAATTCTTTTGCCAAAATTGTTTTAATATTTCTAATTAAAAATCCGTATGAATATTAGAATAATATTTAAACTAGGAAAGAAAACTTACAGAAAAGTACAGCAAGGTAATCCATCTTTTCGATGAGTCGATCAAGCATCTCATCTGTAACTTCTGCAATCTCACTGTGGCGCTTCTGGTGCAGTAACCAACCTAACAACTGTTCTTCATTCGTCAAATCGCCTGTAGAAACAATATGTTAGTATATATAACATATGCATTACAAAATTAATTAAGATATGTTATTATATTATTAAGATATGTTTTTATGGTAACTTGATTTGGGGATCATTAAAACTTGACAATACATATTAATTTTCATCACACAATCAATCCATATATTGAGCAGTATGCTAAAGAAAAAAATGTGCTAAATCTTCTCTATGGTTATTATGAATCACATATTGGAGGTTAATAAAATGTATAATATTTTAGCCATAGCACAAAGAACAAAATAATATTTATGCAAACCTTCATAGACATGTGGAATTCCCTTCTCAAAGTAGAGAAGAGCAGGGAGAGAATCCAAACCATATTCCTTTGCTTCTTCATCGTTATCAATTTTCACGAAAGCAATATTATTGGAATCACATTCATCATCAATATTCTCCAGCTCAGTTAACACTTTCTGGCTCTTTTTCTGATCTTTATCATCTGAAAGTGTAATAAATGGCATGTAAGATACAATCGTGTATTAATAAACAAAAACAAGAATATAACGTTTACTTTATATACGAAGAAACTTTGCGATGCTATAACTTTCATTGATTTAGTGGGTATCTACTTTTCTAACATACGTAATCATAAGAAAATTATGGCGAAATGAAGGGACGGTTTTAATATATAGGTAAAAGAGACAAGGCCTTCCCTACAATCTAACAAACTTTCTTAGCATACTACTTTCTTGGTTTTTAAACATGCTTTTTTAAAAAAAATATCTTTTTCAAAGAAATAGTTTCGTGCGAATATACGAAAGACATGTGCACGTCTCCTTCTTCCATGTAGATGGCGAGGATGGAAACATTGAACGCGGGGCACTTCCAGTTTGATCTCTAAGCGTCCGCTCAGTAGCATTGTTGACTAACAATCTATGACCTCACTTTAGTGCGATTTTTCTAACTCTGCCTCTCGAGCCCCTATGGCCACGATGGAATATTACACGGTATTGCACGTCTTTCTCGGTCGTGCCGCTAGAAGTCGCATGATCGCAAGCACTGCTTGATATGTTCGCGATCATGCGATATTTAGCTGCACGACTGAGCAAGACGTGAAATACCGTGACATATTCCATTGTGAAGAGGGGCATTGAGAGGCAAAGTTAGAAAAATCGCAGTATAACGCGGAGTCTCAAGGAGTGCGCAGGCCGGTGCAGTTCTGCTCTGCGACCGCGGTATGTGGTACATCAGCTTCATGTGATATTTGCTAGCAGTGTCGTCTAGAAAGAATATTTTTATTGAAGTGATAAGAATTGTGAACTTGAAACTTAATGAAAATGTAGACGCGTTAGTTTAACGTACAGTGTTTTCAACAATACATTTTTCAGTGATAATGGGAAAACCTGATTCGAGAACAGAATTAAAATCTTAATTTATAGTTTTTTGGATGATACTTTCTCAGTTTAGCAATATTAACGTTTTAGCATGCATGTCATTTAATTTGATTTTTCTTGTTCCGAAACCTGCAAAATTTTTCTGGCTCCCTGAAATGTGAAGCCGTGAAGACTACCCCGATTCTTCCACATTTTTGATGATGCTGCTACTCCAGTTAGGTCAGTAATTTTTGTTTTGGCAACTTTATAAATAATCAAAAAATGGAAACTTACAAAACAAAACAGCGACATGAGGCATTTTATCAATTATCATATCCAACATTTCATCTGTTACATCTTCAATTTCATCACTGTTGACTTGATACTCCAACCATTTAAGAACTTTCTCTTCCTCTTCCAAATTGCCTATGTAGAAAAATAGAAAGACATTGAGTTTAAATTGTATCTCTTGAAAAACAATGATAACTAATTGAATAATTATGTTGAAGAGAAAAGGGGAGGTTCTTTTATGTAGCGAATAAGAAATCATTAATGCAAATGAAAGAAATCAATTTGACAAAGTGAGAAGTAGAAAAAGATTGTATCAAAGGACAAAAATGTAGTGAAGTTGGGAATGAAATGTATATGAAAATAAATATAAGAAAAAGAACAGATTAGAAAAATTGAATTTAAAAATGTAAAACTGACTTTAAAATATACAAATTCACTTGAAATTAAAAAAAAAATCAAACATATTTAGCCTTTCCATTTAACAACGAATTTTCATGATTCATTTAAATAAACAAAGTAATTGCCGAATAGAAAGACTAAAAGTGTTGTGGGGAATTTAACTCATGTTGTAGGAAAATTTGTTCTATAAATACAATCTAAGAGAAAGAAATCTTTGAAGATTATCAATTATTTTTGTGCAGTACATTTTAGAAAGAAACTGTCAAAGGCCCCATTGCCATACCTTCATAAGTGGAGGGGATACCCTTTTCAAAGTAGATGAGCCCTGGCAGCTTTTCCAAGCCATATTCTTTGGACTCCTCAGGGTTGTCAATCTTGACAAAGACAATGCCCAATGTGTCACATTCATCATCAATGTTTTCTAATTCTCCAAGCACTCGTTGAGACTTCTTATCATTGTTGTCATCTAAACAAAAACAAAGTATCAATTAACTAGTTTGATTTTCTAATTATTACATAACAGTGCTTAATGTTCCTTCTAGATTGTAAAATATAACATAATATTCACTGTTTGAAAACACATTTTTGAATGGGATTATTTATTAATAATTTTAAAATGCACTAGGAGCATGTGTTTGTTTTGCGATCACACTTTTAAACGTTTATGTTATACTTTTTGAGTACTAGGAACACTATTAGGTGTTTCAAATGCATTTTAGTACAGTGTAAATAAACAGGGTAGTCAACTTAAGCACGTCCAGCAGTTTTTGAACGGGTGAAGTTACTGCAACGCAGTTTTCACAGAAGTGCATGAAGAAATGGGCCTAGTTTATTCATACGTTCATGTACATCTTATCGCTTGTATTTTACGAGATATTGAGGTAACTTTGTTTTTTCAAATGGAACTATACAAATTTTTTAGCCTATTATGACGTGCGTGAAAAGATAAGTCCAAGGATATACATATTGTCATATTATATAAGCATTTTTACTTTCCCATATACATACGTATATACGTAGTATATGAAAAGTTATGTAATGCTGCGAAAAATTGATTTCGAGATTTCAACGGAAATACACGTTATGGCGTCCCCTGATACCGAAAAAGGGCTTTTTCAGAACGTCCGTCCGTCCGTCCGCCCGTCTGCCTGTCCGTCTGTCTGCCTGTCCGTCTATCTTCCTGTCAGTCTGCCTGCCTGTCTGTCTGTCTGTCTGCCCCTGGATGAACACGACTACCACCTAAACCAGGGCTTTCCAACTGGCGGCCTCCGGGCCGCATGCGGCCCGCCGATCTTTTTATGCGGCTCGCGACTGCTTTGACAAATTTTATTATACCAATAAAATACAATTGCATAGTTCATCTTACTTTTATTTAATGATATATTAACTTTTTCGTTGTATGTACATGAATCATCAAGTCTGTTGAATAAAAGTCGTATCTAATATACATTTGTTTCGGTATAATCTCTGTAGTTGGGGGTAAAAAACATCTTAAATTACGGTGCGGCCCGCGGCTCAATTAGAATTTGAATGTGGCCCATAAGCCCCTTTAAGTTGGACAGCCCTGGCCCAAACCACACGTAAAATGTTTTTCCAAAGTGAATATTTCCCAGTCAATCTGGCTTGACTCAAGACGCTGCGATTTTGAAAATCTTTCTTCAAAATTTGGAAGTTCGTTAAATGAGGCACTCCGGACAATTTCAAAATTTTCTCAAAAAGATTCCAAATTTGTTCTTTAAATTTCTTGTAAGAATAGAGTAAAATACAGTTATTAAGGTGCCATAGGTCCTAATTTCACCGTTAACTCTGAATTTTTGAAAATTTCAAAAGTTTGAATTTTTTCGGCGTCTTCTTGCAACTACAAAAATTGAAGATAGAGCTTTTTCCTTCAAATGAAATTTGTTTTTTCTTTAAGGTCATGTACATTTTTTAAAAATTTTAGTAGTTTTAGCGCAATATTGCGTTCAATATGTGCTATTTTAAAAAATAACAAAAACAAGATTTTCTCAAAAAACAAGATTTTTCTTTAAACTTTTGGTAGGGCCTAACGTTCTCTATGAGATGGCTTATATGCCATATTGCTCTAATATTTTTTCTCATAAATGGTTCCAAATTTTTTCTTCAAACTTTGCGAGCGGATAGTGGTAATTGCACTCCTTAATATGACGTCAAGTTCATTTTTTGTATTTTTTGTTTTTTTAGAAAATTACACAAATCTGTTTTGAAAGATCTCTCACAACGTTAATATGCGAATTTCCAGCAATTTGTAAACACTGTTGTATTTGTGACTTTAAGTCCTGCAAATGATTTCTAATAAAGTTTTTCAAAAACTCAAAAAATGTCTGTGAAAAAGAGCTTCAAATTTTGAATTTACACTAGCGCTTAAACGCCATTTTCTTAGAAACGGCTCCAAATTTTTCAAAGAAAATTCCCACTTTGGACGAGGCTTTACTGTCTTTGAATATTTTTAAAATAATACTTCCATTCTACTATTAGGAAACAGACATTTTTTTTTTAAAAATGTAAAAGAAGGCAGTAACCCAGACCAAATGTAGCCCAGACCAAAGGAAATAGAAAACTTATACGGGAAAATCTGTGCCATTCTGTAGCACCATTAGTTTTGAGTAATTTTAATTTTTTGCGACACATGCTTAATGTAACAGTCCGCCACACGGCACTCTCCGTGCTAACAGGCGCTTGGGCAAGGAAAGCTGTGTACAAAACAAAATCAAAATTATTCAAAAAATAGATTATCTACCATATTACAATATGTATATCATTGAATTCGTCTTTTTACGCTCGTCATGATGGACTAAAAATATGTATAATTCCATTTGAAAAAACATTTTCCTCAAGATCGCGTGAAATACAAGTGATAAAATGGACACGAGTACATACATCAATTAGGTGCATTCCCCTCATGCACCTCTGTGAAAACTGTGTTGCAATAACTTCAACCGTTCAAAAAATGCAGGAGGTGCTAAAGTTACGTGACTCACCTGTGTAAAAGCAATGCATAATTGTATTTGATTTTACTATTACGAGTATATACAGTTAATATAGATAACATACTAATTCACAAAGCGTTCTTTGCGATTCTAGTAACAATAGTAGGTTAATGCACGTATATTTATTGTATAGTGTACTAAAATATGATCATACAGTTTGCTAGTTGACATTTAGTCGTGTTTTGAAATCGCTCGTGAACAGAACAAACTAATTTTCCCCCTCTCAAAGCCTTTTCCCATGAGGTAAGAATATTAAATGAAACAACTTCATTCCAGAGCAAGCCAAATGAGTGTCGGCCTGCGGCTGGTAGGTTTGGGATCATAGCCAAGAATGACTAAATGGGCCATTTCCTACCCTGTTAAGATTCCCCTACTATTCTAGTTTGAGGACTTGAAAGAGGATGCTATTTTTCATCTCCCTTCTCAGACAAGTGGAATAATGTTATGCTAAAACGTCTTTGACGAAACTCTTGTTAGACAGTTTTACCAAATCATTTCAGTCTCTGGTTTTGAAAAACATATGATTATAAATATTATGATCAAGGATTTTGAAAAAAAATTCAATGCAATGTTAGAAACAAAAGGATTTTAAGATAAATTGAGAATAATAAGAATTTATTGTCCTGAATGATTCTATTATGTTACCCTAAAACCACGGTACGTCTGAATGGGCAATAATTTCATTAAAATTATATATTAATGGAAAAATAGCAAAAGCATCTTAACTAAGGAACTCAGCATTTAATTTATTATTCAGAAATGCGTGGCATTTTTTAATATTGATTTAATAGTTTCAAACATCTAAATTTGTGAACAACTTTAGAAAATATCGTCAAACAAACAAAAGTAGTAATTAGAAATCAAGGTTTAAAATTACAGAAGTACTAGTTTTAGACTGATGATCAGAAGGAATCCTTGAGGTAAAACTTAAGAGAGAATGTCTGAAGGATTGATCCATAGCTCGTATATTGCATTATTAAATAAACTAATGAAATTGCATTATTAAATATATTTCGGAATTTTTGTACGGCGAAGTGTTGTAACAATCGTTAACAACATAGATCTTCTGCACAGGCGCAGTTCCAGTTTCCCGTCACTTTTTTTTTGCATCTGGGCATGCGCTTAAAATCGAGATTGCAGTCGATTGCTGTACGCTATGGCGTGCAAAAACTACCTATTTTTACAAAAACGTTATTGCTTGTTATTGCCTTCGATAAGGAGCTCGTTATACACTGCATAACTTACCTGGATCGAGAGGATCGTGGTTACGAAGGGAATATGAAAACAGTTGAATGATGCTACATGTTCTCTTATGGAGGAAATTATGGGAGGGAAATATGAAAAGACAAAACGAGACAAGTTAATTTCTAGTTAATTAGTAAGTAAGTTAATCTGGATCATTAAAGTGAGGTAAAAAATAAAATTTTCAGGCCAAAGGCCTTTGGGCTTTTTGATGCCGCTCGATCATTAGAACCTTTGTAACGCCATTGGAGGGTAAATAACTATTAAAGTACTATGGATCTGAAATGTACTAGAATCAGGTGGCTATTTTATTCATATATCGAGATCGGAGTGTTAGCATGAACGGAGCTTCCAGAAAAAAACAAATTTTAATTAATCTGTAAGCTGCCATTGTTGTTAAAATACGAAACTTTTCCTTGGAAACATTTAATACTAACTTTAGGTTATATTTTTATCGTAGATTCCATAACTTTCAGATGAGCGACAAGGAAAAAACTCTCCGTAAAATAAATATACTTATCAAATCTAGGATGAATGTTACACCTTATCAACACTTTTGGCTATTGTCATCGTAAAGGAAATTTTCAATTTCAGTAATATATTGATTACACTAGGGACCTCCAAATTTTTTTTTTCATACCTTCAGAATAAAAGTGGGTGATTTCAAAGGAAACGATCACGCTGATTTCGAAAATCATTACAAAAATTTTCTATCACTGAAGGTTAAAAAGATAAACATATTTAGTATTTGAAATAAACATAATCCTATACTAATTTCCACATTGTCATTCCGGTTATACTACTTCAAAAGTTTATGAGCATGCTTAATTTGAGGTAAGAACAAATTAAAAATGGAACACGCCTATTCGTGCAATAATATGCAGATATTAAAAGGATTTTGTTGGTATTTTTCACAAATTTGGTAGAGCGAACGAGAATTATTTGAGTTTTTACTACAATCACAACCTAAGATTCTCTGTACAGGTCACACAACACTGGTGAGCAGCCCATGGTTTGTTCTGATCACAAACATTACAGCCTAAGTATCAAGAATACGAAAGTTTTGTAATTTCATATATATATATATATTTTTTCCATCGAAGTTTGGGTGTAACTCTTCCATAAACCGTAACAGAAGTTAAGTCCTATTTGTAATTGAGCGCGATTACCAGACGCGAGAATAAAGACGTTACTGTTCGAATACAGATGGTAAAAAAACAAACACGAAAGCCTAATGTTTTGATATATTATGGAAGTGGCGTAGATGAACTGAACAAATATTTTATTTTTAAATAATTTTATGCATATTGATTCTTTATATCTTACAGGAGCAATTTAAATGTATTTGCATTAATAGCAAAATACGGTATTATACAGTATAAAGATACAGTATGTTTAAAAACTGCGACGTGAAATGACGTTTTTATTGTGATATTCGTAATCTACGTATAAAATTGAATATGCTACACACTCTACCTTCCTGGAGGTAAACATCGTGTTCCCTAGTGTAATCATTAAAATATTTGATTTATAAGTCTTGAAACATAAACTTTTGGGTCACACGGATATACATTTTTTTTTAGAATTTTGATCGTCATCCTTCTTCTTGGTAGTTGCGTAAGCGCAACTTTCTTTTTAGGAATAAGAGAGTGTTCATTGAGTAAGGGAGTCCTGTCTATCTCCCAAACTTTTGTTAGGGGTAATGAAATTTGCGTTGACTCTGAAATTTTGTGTTTCTACTGAAAAAAATACATCACAGATTTATATTATATTACCAATAATAAAGTATATGAAAACTTACAGAAAAGAACGGCCAATGTCTTGCCGTCCTTGATAAGGCGATCCAGCATTTCGTCGGTCACATCCTCGATCTCATCCTTCTCCAATTGGGCCACGAGCCATTCCAAAATCTCGTCCTCGTTTTCCAAATCACCTGAATAGGAGTTTATACACATCAGACACTTCAATGTATCATTACTTTCGCAAAATCTGTTATTATTTGTGACTGAAAAGTCTTCAAATTTTCTTTTCAACAGCGTTATTAATTTAATGCCTAACTATATTCGATGCGCATTTTTAACTCTCAGGGTTTCGTAGCATAACACATATTTTAATAATGTAAAAGTTAATTTTGAAAACAAATGTTATGTGAGTCGGTTCAGAAAGAGACACTTTGTACAGACTAATTAATACAAATGTCTGTTGGAATCAATACACATATGGGTAAAAAGAATTATGATTTGGATTTTTTAGCTAATTCTTAATACTTGCAACACCCCATTCATCACAAAACAGTCGTTTGACGGTGTGAATAGTAAAAAGCATACTTAAGTAAAAATATGTGTATCTTTTATTTTATATCTAAATATTTTTTTGAAATCTATTATAAAAATGCCTCTTTAAATAAGGGCTTGTACAATGTTTTGAAACGACGAGTAGTTTTCACGTAATTTTTGCTTGCAATTGAAGATATTCTTAAAAACTCTCAGAAATGGCTCCAATTTTTTTCTTTAAATTTTTTCTTGAATAGAACAAACGAAGGTTAAAAAATGGCTCCGATTTCATTTTCGTTGATCTCTCCGATCTTTGGAAAATTGCAAAAGTTAGAACAACATGCGGAAGGTATGTTCTGTTGTAGCACTACTAGATAATTTTGCATTCAGCCCAGATAAATTAATGACTTATAACCGATTTGACTGAACCGAGAAAGTAAAAAGTAATTCTCAACTAAGGCAGTTCCTTGCAGATAATTTGCTCTGGTATCTCCACCATTTACAAGGATTCTTATTTGAAAGATACAATATTATTGAAATAGATTTTTATTTTTATAATTAACTTTCTTACAAAATTACTTATTTAAAACGCTTAAAACTTTCAAGTTGACTTCTCTTTTCCCTATACCTTTTGTATAATTTCTTATCAAGGTGACCGAAGAAAAAATTGTAAGTAGTGATGCCAAATATTTTTTAGAAAAAGATTTGTTTGCTGTTTTAAAATTGTTGGAAAATATTTTGAAGAATAAAAAACATTGAAAATTGTATTCCAATTCGTCTTCAGTAAAGGGTTGTCTTAAAAACAATATGAAAAATCATCTCAGTTTCAGAAATATTTCTTAAATATGGTTAATTTTTTAGTTAAAACATAAGAAAGTAAGAAGCATTGTAAGTACGTACCAACACCATATTTAAGAAAGCATTGGCATTAGCGTGATATAAAATTGTTTGAATCTTCGTTAAGACAACTAATTTAATTTACGAAGAAAATTCGACAGTTTTCCAGATAAGCTTGAGGTACGACATTCATTGTAGGAACGATCACTTCCCTATCTTTAAAAATAATTTTTACTCCTGTAACTCAACGATGAATTACTAAAATGTCTATGTAAACAGTATGTTTAGTATAAACAGTACGGAGATAATACTTCACAGAACGGCCTAAAAATCTCCGTGACAACTAAATATTTTAAGACTAATCCTTCACAGAACAGATGGAAACACAAAAATAATTTTTGAAGATACGAAGATAAGTAGGAATTTCACTCACCGTCGTACACGTTGGGAATACCCTTCTCAAAATAGACGATGGAGGGAATGTCGTCAATGCCGAAATCCTTGGCAGCGTCCGGATCGTCGATCTTAACGAACTGGATGCCGTGCTTGTCGCAATCGTCGTCAATGGTCTCCAGCTCCCCCAGCGCTTGCATCGACTCGATGTCGTCATTGTCGTCTGGAAAACATTAACGAATTATTAATCAAATACTCCCAAATGCTAACAGGATAGGGCATAATGTTTTCAATCCAAACAACATTCCTCTATGAAATGAAAAAAAACAACGTACATTTCAATTAGATAAGGTGGAAATAATTTTTCGTGTATATTAGAAAATGCTTTAAGTAACTGAATAATTGAATTATGTTAACAATAATATTTTGCTTTTGCACTCTGGTGAAGTTTTGATCGCTGTGCCAAAATGTTACCTTTATTAAAAACGAATAAAATCAACAACATTGGAATCATTTACTTAAAATATAAAATCGAGTAGTTCGTACAATGCGATCATGCCACACTTTACGTATAGTTGGTACAGCAAAGATAGCTTCATATTGGAATCCATCTTTGAACTACCATACGCTGAGCTGTGCGTTACTTCACATAGAAAACTCACAGAAGAGGACGACAAGGTTGTCAACTGATCCAATGAGCGTTTCCAACGTCTTGGCCGTGACATCCTCGATGACGTCATCTTCATCGCCAGTCGATTTATTCTGCACCAGCCACTCGAGCACGTCTTCTTCTCGCGTCAACTCCTCTGAGAGCAGAAAGAGGCAATTGAGCGTAAAGATAACAGAGTTCTGAAAACTCCTCTACTCGTCCGGAGGGGGAGTTAATGAGGCAAAGAAAGCAGCCCTTAAGGCATTCAGGACATGCATTAATGATAGGCCAATTTTCCCATGGAAGCCCCCATCAGGCAAAGTCATCAAGAATGTATTTACAAAATTACAATTATGGAATTTTTAAATTATTTACACAATGAGAACAAATGAGGTTTTGACAAAAAGCTATTTTTTCTGCATTAAAGAAAGGTAGGAAATTGCAAAACTGCTGATAGGACACAGTATATACACGGGAATGATACGAGGAAATCAGGGGAAGTTTGTTAAGGAAACACAATTATTGGTGATGGTTTAATAGGTATGCCACAATAACATTAATAGAAGTAATCATAAGGAGAGAACACTGACGCTCGTAAATGATGGGTATCTGGTGGCGGTAGTAGACGAGCGCGGGCAGGCTGCCCAGGTTGTACTCCTCCGCGAGTTCCTCGTCGGCGATCTTGACGAAGCCGATGCCCAGCTGGTCCGCCTCGTCGTCGATGTTCTCCAGCTCCATCAGCGCCTTGGCACACTTCTTGCACTCGGGCTTGTCTGCAACGGGCGCACGCTTTGCTGTAGGCGAAACGCCGTTTCCGGCGCGCGTTCCCCCTCCCGCAGTTCCCCCTGACGCGGCAACCCGCCTCACGCCGGAGGTCGGCGCGGCTGCGGCTCCACCTCTTTGCCAGGCTCCTCAACTCCAACGTTTACTCTAACGTGTGATCAAATGAAATCCGTCCTGTCTAATTTATTAAGAACGTACGTTAAGAAATGGAAGGGAGGGCGTGTGAAAGTAGTGAGAGGGGGGAAATGAGTCAGAGAGAGGGAGAGAGGAAAGAGAAAAGAGAGGGAAAGAGGAAAGATAAAAGAGAGGGGGTGAGTGAGAGAGAGAGAGTAGAAGGGGAGAGAAGAGAGGGGAAGAGGAGATATGGAGAGAGGACAGGGAGAGAGATAGGGATATAAAGGGAGTGAGAGCGAGGGAGGGAAGAATGGGTAATTCCTTCACAAGAAACCCAAATTAAATGTTTGAGAGAAAAAAAATACCACGTCTCACGCGCATTTACACATATGTCAATAGTTCAAAAATCTATCACAATTCTTTTCGTAGGTATCAAATACTGAGTTGTCAATGAAATTTCTGTTTAAAATATAATAACTTTTATCTCGAAATATTACTGTATTTTAAAATACTGCAACTTTTATCTTATAAAATTACTGTATACCAAAAGCATTGCTTTTTATGTGTGCGTTTATTCTCACGTTTTTCTTGTTGGGACGGTTTTAATTTATCATTAAAGCATTCACAACACTACGTCAAAGGCATTTCACGAATTTGGTAAGAATTAATTGAAGGTGGTTGAGGCGCTCATGCCGGTAATATCAGGCACCTTCCACTACATATCGACAGGTGCGAAATTATTGCCATCATTTGGATGTTGCTGACTGCGTGAAATGCGATGTACACTGAGTTGGAGGAGCCTGCTTTTATCTGTCACTTTACCTAATATTTTAGAAAATAATGGGAATTTTTATTCCATTTCTTTATCTATTAACACACTTTTTATACTAGTTTTTGAGAACAATATTTTATTTATAACTCAGCTATTTTGTGTTTTTCTTTAAAAGTTACTTTTGCTTTTATCCCGTATAATATTAAGAACAGATCAGTTTATTGACATTTATCTTTAATACATTTATTATTAGTTTTAAAAGAACAGCGAAAAAGAAAAAAAGGTTGATTTTAGACTAAACGGAGGAATACAGGATGAAAAAAACAAAATAAAAATATAATCAAAATAAAAAAATGTGATGTTCTGTTCGTCTAGCTGTTCTTTTTTGCAGCCTCCCTTTCTTCAAAGATTCCGCAGAAGAACACGTTTTATCGCGTGTAAGTGCATCAACGCGCTTCGTTCGCAAGGCAGGGCAATAGGTCGCGTGCACTTACCCCTACTCCGGTTGCTCTGAGTCCCCGAAAAGGTGCAGGAGGCTAATGAAGCAAGAGTGCTTTCTCCGACAGAGGGGTCGTGCCCGCCGCCCTCCATTTGCACGGGGACAAGCGCTTTAGAGGCGCTTTGGGGCACTCTTGGCGCGCAACTTACTTATTGGTTTCTTTTCTGTGATGTGTCTGAACGATGTGCCAATCATAGTACTGTCACATATGTTTGCACGTTTTTGAATGTTTGCGCTATTATTTTAAAAATATTTAAGACGGAATTTATACAATTTTGAAATTTCATTCTGTATTTTTTCAACTTAAAATTAGGAGTTGTGTGGAACCGCCAACACTACAACTAAAGTTTACTTTTATCCGACAAACATTATTCCATTTTGAGAGAAACTACGAACACTATTTCATTAACACGTCACCGCAAAATATTGTTTTAAAAACTATAATAATTAAAAACTTCATATATCACTCTAAGCGTTTACAGGGATAAGCAAGTCAACTTGGTTTTTCACGCTGCATATCTACAAAGCTTACTTCTATGAAGCGTATTGGATAGGTGTCTAAAGCAGTTTAAATGAAATCTCAAACGTGTACAGGTTCCAAAGTGTTAAATGAAAACCCAAACTGTGTCGATATAATGTACAAGGATATAAAGGGTCATAAAACTAAATATAAAGAAAATAAATCATAAATACTGAAAGAAAATCCAAAAAAACTTCAGAGGATTAGTGGAAAAAAGAAAAGTATGAATCCAACTGCTACAGAAAGCGGAGACGGGGCGGCGTCTGCAAGGCGAGGCGAGGCGAGGCGAGGCGAATCGTGGCGAGCTGAAACAAAAGCCGACTGGGCCGAGGGGGGCGGGCGGAGAGCGGGCGGGGCCGGCGGTGTGTGGGCGGGGGCGTCCCGCTCCCCTCCCGCCCGCGTCCTGCCCAGGCGGGCCCCGGAGGGCAGCGAAGGCGGAGAGACGGGCGGACGAGAGAGTCACAGCCAGAGACACACGGACAGAGGCACAGAGTGAGAGAGACAGAGAGAGACAGAAACAGTAAGAGAAAGATGAGATAAAAAAAGAGAGAAAGAGAAACCAAAATACTGCGAGAAATGCGGCGGCGGGTACTTACTACTGGCGCCGGTGGGTGGGCACGTCTTCTCGTTGGGGCCTGATAAGGAGAAGACACAAGGCTGCAGGGCGGCCTCCGCGGCCGCCGCCGCCCGCGCGTGCACAAGCAACATGGCAACAAGTGAAATGACGCTCGCATGCCCCCCCGACCGAGCTCCCTCCCTCGCGGCTGTTACGGTTACTTCGTCAGGGCACAGAACACTCTGTTGCACAGCGAAAATGTCAGACTCTTTGCTTCGATCTGAACAGTGAAAAACTATACTTCGATTTAAACCTAGTGGCGCTTCAAGGTCACGAGCTGAACGGAGAGGGGGCACTGACATCCAATTGGGAGCTCCAGTACCAAAAATTTAAGTTGTAACGAAGCCCTTCATTGGATGTCAATGTCCCTCTCTCCTCCCAGCTTGTGACCTTCAAGCGCCACTACGTTGAAAGTGGAGTATACCAGCATTTTAAACACATTATTTTTCAATGAAGAAAGATAATGTTTTGGCAAACTAAATCTTGTTTTTGTTTGAAGTCTGAAATTTTCTTGTATATAACAGATATGAATTCGTTAAATTCGTAAATTCACACGTTCAAACTTAACATTACTTGCCCTTGCGGCACTAGTCTAATAATATCCTTTCGTTTTAGAACAGTAATGTCTACACACAAGATAACTGCCTGAACACACGCATATCACAGACCGTTATAACCATGCCCAAGCCGAATTATCCTATCCTGCACACTTTCCTCAAATCGACATTCCCATGCCTCACACAGAAGCCTAAGGTTCATTCTCCCATGCTAGTTATCAGTTCCCCTCATGCCCGTTATCTACGTTTCCCCGCAGCACACATTCTAAAGAATCGGTTATTGACATAACACAAACATGTTACTGCACAAGAAATCTGACCTGGGAGCCGCATTACGTCTCCGTTATACACACATTATAATATCTATAGTTAACACTACGGCATACCCACAGCCGTCATACCCCGGGCCACAAGGCGGCGAGCACAGCGCGGCGGGCGGCGGATCTAGGCAGCTGCGTGGGAACAAGTTCTTTTTTGCATCTACCGCTGAGGGATTGACAATACATTTGATATGTACTTGTAAAGATTTATGCTTTGGAAACGTGACAAGGCTTTGAAATTATATTGAAAATGTCAATCGACATTTCAGTTTAAAGTAATTAATTGAAGCAGCTCGTCGTGTGAACCAGCAGAAACATACTTATAAAATTACACTCAATTTGTCGACAGCATATAACTCTTATTGACCACAAAGAACATGGCCACGGATAGTTCGAAAGAACATTCAAGTGAAATTTAGATGGATTCCCGCGAAGTTTAGAAATGGGAGAGGCCACATCAAGGACGTCTTAGATTCAAGAGTGAGAGCCTGTTGTTCCTCTTCTGGGAAACGAACGCGTTTGGGTGAAAATATTTATTCCGAGAGACCTTTCGCCTGTTGTGTTTCTGATGTAGCGTGAGAAGGCAGCAATAAACAAACAGATTTACGCGCAGTTCTGGTTCAAGGGTTACTGACGGATCGTCAGAGATGCGCCAGGGATTCTATTCTTTCAACACTCACGTTTGCTTTGCACGACCTTGGCATTTTCAGTAATAAAAGTCAGTACGTAAAGAACTGTTTTTCTTACATCAATTTTCGTAGGGATATAAGAAAATGAAATTTACGGAAAGTTACGTACATGCTACTATGAATTTTACTTGTACACCGTACATTTTAATTATTATTTGATAGTTAAATAATCAATTTCTCAAACAATAACAAACTTTGGGCAAATGTATATTTTGACTGAGGAAACATTTCAGTAATCAAAAAATTTTCCATATGTACTCGGATCTCTGAATCTACGACTTCAGGTCACGCCCTTAACAGAAACAAAATTCAGTAGTAAAATGTATCAAATTTTAAAAGAATAATGGTATCTGGAATTTATGCAAAGTTGCATAAATGCTACTGTCAACTTCGATTTTTCATCTAATATTTTGGGAATAGTTTTGGATAAGAGTTCACAAAGACGAGCAACAAAAATTCATTTGCAATTTATCCTTAGATTATTGCGTGCAGTTCGTGCTAGAACAGCTGCTTCGGGAGCAGAGATCGAGATCTGGGGGAAATGAAGGGCGACGTGGCAGCCGCCCAGCCCCGCGCGCTCCGCGCCACGCCCACCGCCGCTGGGCGCTCGTGCAGCAACCCAAGGCATCCGCATTCCGATTAGTGTTGTGGCAGCACTGACCGCCGACGTCGCACCGCTCCCGACGTCACTGCCTCCGTCTACACCGACGGATGCTCTCCGGCCGCTGCACCTAAGCCTGCAAGGGGGCGGGAAGGGGCAGGATCGGCATTTTCTCTAGTTGTCTCTGGTGTCCATTGCTGGAGATGTGGCAGCGCCAATATGTGAGTTCTTGTTTGTGAATCACCCGCCTCGTGGATCGTAGTACATCCTTTCCGTTTGTTTTTTTTATGAGAAAACACAGAAGCTGCCAAGTGCTAAATTTCTCACAGTGTAAACGTTTCACGATTAAGTCCTATGAAAATGTACAATCGCCATATAGGAATTGAACGAAACATCAAGAAAACTACACGAATAGATATGAAGTGACATTGTTTCAAAAACTGAATTTTACCAGAAAATCTTGGCAACAGTTGTTTAGCTTGGCACAGCATAGGTAAAAAAGACGAAACACTTTTCAAAGAGACATTTAGCTGCAATTATTGGAAAGGAAGACCAATGTCGTAAGAGGCGAGTGAGAAAGTGACAAGATCCTGCTCAATCCGTACTTGTTCTCGAGCTGCAACGCCGGAGACGCCAGTACTTTCGGGCGAGCGAGTGCCCAGCACTTACAGAACAGCACGGCCACGTAGTCAGTGTCCTCGACGATCTTCTCCAGAATGCGTGCGTTCACCTCCTCGATGCGGTCGGGTAGGTCCATGGCCTCCAGACTGGTCAGGAAGTCGAGCACGTTCTCTTCGTCCATCAGATCCCCTGCACGAGCACACCTTGCATTTCATTCTCTTTCACTTCATGCGTTCCACACTTCGCAACAATGAAGTTGGCGCAAGTCGTTAAATTTGTACCTTAGTGTAAAAACTTGTTGTTATTTTAGTGAACTTTCTCCCTTATCAACGTGTTTTGTAACACTTCCTCATTCACGGCGTATACTTACTTCTTGAATTTCCCCGTAATCGCTTAACAAGTACGTACATAAAAACTTATTGTTTTACCCATTGCCCATTCGTGCAATTTCCTGGCAAATATCGTTTACCCTCCAGTATTCGTACCCATCATGAGCCTTCTTTATACGGACAAAATTACAGATTAGTAGTATTTGTAGTATACTAAATAATTAAATGGCGTATTAATAAAATAATTAACCTAAAATAAGTAGTTTTTCACAGCGTGTTTTGAAATATTTTTCGTACTTTTCGCACTTTTCTAAAACTTCTCTCTTCCACCATCATATACATTTTTTAGTGTCGTTATGTTTTAGTTTTGTAACAACGTTCTATGTATAATCACTTATTGGATTCCTCCATTAACTTAGTCGTCGTCAGTCGTAGTTGGTCATAGTCTTTTATCCCTTCGGCCAGGGGCTGGGCGCTGTTAGATCCCAGGGTTCTTAGACGGTCACTCACCAGAAACCAGGTATCTTGTGGTGCTTAACCTCCGTGACTTCACTGACCAAAGTTAAGCAATTCGGATAATAACGCCGGCCGATTCGTAAACAAGGTTACTATCTCCTCCCTCTAGAGCATATTGTATTTCTAGAACGACCCCATTATAACATTATAGAAGGACCCCATTATAGCGTTATCGGCTTACAGTCATTTAACTTGCAATGGATACATAAGTTTGAAATAATGGGAGTAGAAAGAAGCTCAAAACTGCAAGAATTTGAGAATATAAAGAATAATAACTGTCCTGTCGCACGTATCAAAATTATCAAATAGTGACACTCGTAAAGTTTCGTCATGGTTTTCCTCGAGTTTATGTTTGATTCATAGTATAGGATTAATATTTTTCTGATATTTCAAATGATCTCTTTCTGATTTTATATTCGAATTTAGTATACTACTTATTGATTTAGTTGCCATTTTGTATCATGAATTCTCGTCTAGCAAAAAATGTATTGACTTTGAAGCAAGGCTGACACCCCTTTTGTCCTTATTCCAAATGAGAATATAAAATATTTATAGAGATTTTTGTACTGTTGTGGCGTAAATGATCAATAGAAGGAAGGCTAGAACATAGACTAATGGTTTCCATAATAACACGTCGTCAAATTTTTAACATGTATTATTTGGGTTATATTGATATTACACAACGCTTCTACATAAAGTACAGTAATGTAACAGAGATTAGCGATGTTTTCAAATATAGTCAAAGATCCAATTTCTGAAAAGAAACAACCGTCGTTTTCTCAAACCGTATAGACAGGGAAGTGTGTTAAAAGAGCTTTCCATAGGGTTATACACATCGTGACAACAACTGTCATCGCTTGCTTCTGAAAATACACAATGAATAATCGGTCGCCTTTGTCCTTGCTGTCACTTTTGTTTATCGGCGAAAAATGAGAAACTTGAACGTTTCAAGCTCCTGTAAACGCTTCCTGGCGAAAGTCCAGTGAAGTACAAAATGAATCTACTAGAATGAGGTAAGTGGTTACGATTTCTCTGAGGGAGATATCGAGAACAAAAAGGCACTTTGGTTAAAAAATATGGTAAGTTGCTTTTTCAATAGAAACTAAAAGTGGAACATTTTTTATTGATGACAAACTCTCTTAAATAAACACCAAATTACAAATATGTACCGAGTGCACATTAGAGACACATTTTCCTCGAGAATTTAGCAGTTAAACCTACATTAATTTTAATTTAATGACTTGTAATATTTACATTTTTATTTTGAAAATTTTGATTCATGATGTAATGAAGTGTATTCAAGTATTTTTTTCTAAAACAGATGTTTTATTAGAGAAATAGAGATAATGCGAAATATATTGTTCATTTTAGAAGATTCTTATCAAGTTCATTATACGCATTGCGATCTGTCATTCATGGCTTTTTGATGATTTTTGGAAAACTTACCTTCGTAGATGATCGGTTCTTTCTCGCGGAAGTAGGTAAGCGCGGGAAACTTAGTAATGCCATATTGCTTTGCCAGACGTTTGTCGTTAATCTTCACAAAATCAACACCAAAGGAGTCTGTGTCGTCATCAATTTTCTCCAATTCTTCCAATACTTTGTCACAAGTGACGCAGCTCCGCGCATCTGCAAACAAAGGAAATACGGCTTATAGGTCTCAATCGCGTCTGACACTAATGTTGTCAAGGCAAGAATTAAGGGGGACCTTAGTTTGTGCTCAAGGATGGAAAGATCGTAGTTTTAGAATATTGGGAAATGAATAACGAAAATCTCACAAGTGTAGGAAAAAGAAACTTCTTTTCTTTGCGTTATTGAAGAGATGATTTCCAAATGACGTATATCCAAGAAATACAAGTTTTCATGAAGGGAAAGTATTTACATATAGCCGTGTAGTTTGTGACAGGATTCAGCCGTTTTCGAATAATATTTAAAAGAGGAGAAACGCTACTTTTGAGCACAATATTTGTCGGAATGACAGAGAGGCGTCTTAGAATACACTGACACTTAATCGTAGGAAACAAACGGAAATTAAGATAAGTCGCTTTGAAAATAAGCTCTTCAATTCATTGCGAATTATAAATGTGTCACGAGTTAAATAGTCCATTGTGCAATAGTCATTAAAAATAATAATTTAATCATGAAAAATTAGAATAATGTTAATTTTTACAACTTTGTGGTTTAATTAGAAATTATGTTGGGACGCATACTTTTCGACCTATTCTGAATATTTTTCTCGTGAAACAAAATAATTCGGCTAACTGTCATAATTATGATTGAAATTGCTACTTGTGAAATGAAACTATTTTTCATAATCGAAATACTTTGTGTCAGTAACCATACATTGATTACATTCATTTTTGAGCAGAAGAGAAATGAAGAACTTTGCTACAAGTAACAATAAATGTATTCGAGGTATTAACGGTTCCAAATAAAATTAAAGTCTCTCAAATGCGCAGACGTATTATCTATTGTGAGTAGAGAGTACTCAATTTTCTTAATTCCGAATAAACAAGCTACCTTCTGCTCGACACGTCGTGACATGTTAACAAACGTCCACAAGGGATATTTACTGTTGTCAACTGTTGAACCCATTTCAAGAGTAAAACATGTACACAAAATGTCTAGTTACGCCCAGTAAGTGGTAAAGTTTTATTGAAAATACAGCATGTGTTGTTAAAGAAAAATAATATAATTCTTTGTAAGAGACCACACATTCATAAAAGATGTTACATTTATGCACATTATATTTTTTCTTTCAAATATTACAGCACAAAAAATTTGATGCAGAGGTAGTCTTTGAAAAAACGTGTATTCAACATTTTGGTGCCATGTTATCTCAGCCCTGTCGTAGCGGTACAGTGAATAAACGTAATACGTTCAGTTAATTGGTACTACTATGTGTGCAGTGTGACCTAAGAGACAAATGACAAGTAACCGAAAAGTTTTAATTATTTAATTCATAAGACATCTCATAAACATCAGAATAAAACATTAAAGCATCCTTCCGTGAACACTCGCTCATCTAGCATCGGTCCCAATTATTGCCACACACCTGCTCCTCATCAGTACAGACTCTTCTAGGCTCTTACAAGTTCCTTACGTCATTTGGCGACCCAGCCCATTTCTACCTCACAAACACTCCACCGGTCGGACAATGGAGAGCGAGGTGCGCGCGTAGGCCCCCCTGTGGCCGTCGCGGCGGGGCGATGGGAGCGACAACGAGCTGGAGCTGGGGAAAGGGATGCGAGGGCCGAAACGGCCAGAGTGGGCGGGGAACTGTGAGGTAAGAAGTGTGGAATGGGAGCGGGGGGTGAGGATTCGAGCTGGAGCTGGGGAAAGGGATGCGAGGGCCGAAACGGCCAGAGTGGGTTGGGAACTGTGAGGTAAGAAGTGTGGAATGGGAGCGGGGGGTGAGGATTCGAGCTGGAGTTGGGGAAAGGGATGCAGGAGTCGGAAGCGGCTAGAGCGGATTCGGAACGAAGGGGATCTGGGAGGTAAGAACTGTGGAAAGGGGTGGGGGAGAGGGTGGGAATGAGATGAGAGTGGAGGCGGCGTAGGGGAAGGGCGTAAGTGGGAAAGGGCGGAGGAAGGGACACGCGGGGCGGAGAGGTGGTGGGGGATGCCGGACGCGCTGTGCGAGACGCTTCCGAGGGCTGCACTCGTCGCCCTGACGTCAGCGCGCCGCTTTTTTGAACGCGTTCCAACATTCTGTGCAGGCGCAGAGCGCCGCCCGACATTCCGCCCCTCTGCCGATCGCGGGTGACGTCACTCGCCGTCTGCGGATTTTCGCTGGCGACGACCCGATAATACCTTCGTGAAGAGGAACACTGTGCGAAGTCTTCTCGTTGATTTTCAGAAGTTACCGACTCAGTCCATACTCACAGTCCATGAGGCGGTGAGTCGATGTTCGTGAAATTTACAAATCCTTTGTGGTATTTATTCCTATTACAATAATTTCACAAATGAAAATAAATATTTGGAAAATGTTACTTGATTGAAAAAAATATATTATTAATTCAGTATTAACATTACCCACAAACAATGTGTAGAACAAGCTCGTGCACGTCCTTGATTGCCTAGGAGAACTTGTTAAATATTAAGAATATAAGTTTTATAAACATTAAACAATGTTATAAATAAAATAGTTCAAATATTACATACGTGGAAGAGTGGTATATGAGTGTTAATCTCATCACAAAGTCATGTTCGTAAACGTATGAGAGAGTATTCTGAATTCATGGACACTATCTGAGGCCTTATTTGTTTCAACGATCTCGTAACTAAAAGAGTATTAAGAAGACGCGCAAATCACCTTATTATCAGTAGGAATTATTTTCTAGAAGTTGAACCGTACTATTGTTGTATACCTCTGAATTTGATAAATTTACTCCTGATGAGTAATTTGAAGGTACTTTGTTATTGATACACAATGTTCGAACGTCATATAATTTTGTATCTATTTTATGTACAAGCCAACTTTTATTTCACTGATCATCGATTTTATTACCTAGTGAAGTAATGGTTATGTGGATCGAAGGCAGTAGTTACGTGTGTACAGCACAATATGGCGAAACACGAATTTTACAAGTGAATGATATCTCTTTACACTCATCATTAAAAAAGCTGCACCCAGAAGGACGGAGCAGATTGCGATTATTGTTGGCAGGCAGGTAGAGGGTACCACGCGTACGAAATGATTACATTTTCACGTTGGTAGGCAAACACACGCGTCCAGACGTCGTGGCATGGAGTTGTACAGGTCTCTAATGGAGTCCTGTGTTAGTCGATGCCATGCCGCCTGCACCTGAGCGCGCGGTTCTTGTAGATTGGTGGGTAGGGGTGGGATCCTGTTCGCACGCTCCGTAGCACCCACAACATTCTCGATCGGGGAAAGGCCTGGCAATGCGGCTGGCCATGGCAGAGTATCCACGGCTACAAGGCATGCTCGGGAGATGGCTGTGGTAGGCGGCCGAGCGTTTTCTTGTTGAAATAGGGCATCGGCGTGGACGTTCACGAACGGCAGGGGCACCGGTTGAAGGATCTCCTGAACGTACCGGGCGGCTGTCACGGTGCCCCTGAGGAACACTAACGGTGAACGGGCACCATAGGATATCGCCCCACACTATCACACCAGACTGGGGGATGTGTGATGGGTACCACAAATCGCTCGTCGTGGCGCTTCCCACTCCGCCTTCAGACACGGACCCAGTAGTCGACGCCATTAAGATAGAAGCTGGACTCTTCGCTCATGATGACCCACTGCAAGTCTGCTTGGTCCCAGGTCCGTCGTTCCCGACACCAGCCGAGTCTGTAGCTACGTTGCTGGGGTGTGAGGGGCAGGCGTCGTAACGGTCAGCGTACGGCGAGCCCTGCGCTGTGCAACCGCCTGCCATTGGTACTGGCACTTACAGGATGTGACAGTGCATGCTGCACAGCCTGCTGAATCACCGCTGAAGCACCTATGGTTCCCATTGGATCTGGTCGCGGCCGTGGCGGACTATCTGTCGGTCCTCCCTCCTCGTATTGCGTGGCGGACGTCCAGATCTCGCATCCCGTGTGTGCGTGCCTTTCTCAATCCATTGCCGCCAACAGCGGGCGATGGTGGTGTCCGTACGACAGGTGTGGCGCGCAATACGGCGACAGAACCAACCAGCCTCCCGCATACCCACGGTGCGGCCCCTCTCGAAAGCTTCTCTCTCGGCTGTCGAACGCGTCGCCTATGCATAGTGTACGTACAGATGACCCTCTGGCGACGTTACTCGATGTCGCAATGGCAGGCGCGGCCGTTTGAGACCCTCTTTTCTCAGCCGGTGGGCGCGACGTCACGCCCTTCCCGACCCCCAGTGCGCGGCCGACCGTGAAAACGAAATCATTGGCTCAGTAAATGGTGTGGAAAATACCCACTAAGTTTGCAGCGGATCAGTAGGGTCCTTCGGGGTGCAGATTTTTTTATTACGATGAACGTACTTTTGAGATTCATACATTATTTTACCCTAAACCACAATCCATGGAAATGGATTGTATTTTAATTCACTAGATAATACAATCGCTCGTGATATTGTCAAGAATAAAGAAATTATGAATTATATGAAATTTTAAATAAGTTTCAGTTAAACATATGAACATCAAACAAAGACAAATTATTGTTATTGTTTCGATGTTCATCTTCTATTCATAAAGTGGAAACCTGGAGGATATGCAGTGTGAGCTAGAAAAAAGTCTGAAGTTTCTTCCAAGTAAATGAAAAATATTTTTTGACATTCAAGTGATGAGTGAATAAAATAATTAATGTGAGAGCAGATAATCATTTACCATAATTTGAAAAATTGGTTAGTGTATTTTAATATATTGCTTCTTTTATTAGAATTTAGATTTCTTAACTTGTTAAAATATTATGTTACACATTTGAGTCCAGGGAAAAAATACAAGTTGTATCTCTTTTAATAGGACTATTCCACAAATGAAATTATGTCCAACAAAGTTCAAAAATGTTCCAAATATTGAAAATAACTGAAAGCTGTGTTAAATTAAAAGAGGTTATGTTATAATACATACGTGGTTTATTGGACATCGACATAGGGATCGATATATACCGCCTCCTAAGATAGATGAGACACAGTTCATGATTGGCCAGAAGGGGAAAGTGATAAGAAAAATCGGATAGAAAAAGCTATAAACTTTTTGAGATACACCGTCCTGATTGGGGATTTTTGTTTGTATAGTTGAACACTTGGTTTTAATTTCTTGAGTGGAATAGTCATTATAATTATAGCTGTCAGACGATGAGAAGTTATGAAGTATTCTGATAGAGATAATGAAGATATGAGAATATTCGCTAATAACACCTTTAAAGAATCAGCAATTTTATGAATTTTATTAACCCTTAAGGAAACGAATATTACAAGTCTCGATGGATTGCATGGAATATAAGCAAAGCGATCCAACTGAAAAAAGTGTCTCAATTTTTTTGGTTAATGTTAGAAATGAATAATATGCTAGAGTTTGAAAAAGAATGCAGAGTAACTGTCTGAATGTATGCTTCTTCTTAAACATGTTCACAATATTATTCTTACTATGAATCATTTCTCGTCATTATTATTTTGTATAATTTATTTCTTCCGTGTTTAGACCTGCAAATATTTTAACTCAGGGTTTTAACTCAAATGTGAAAAAGTTGCCGATGGGGCCTTTTTTCGTAAAACCATATAATTAATTATTAATTAATAGCATTATTGTAACGAACATAAAATCACATAATTAGCATGTTAGTGTAAAGAACAATTTATATCCTTCGGCTTTGCGATTTCAAAATATTTTACTTTATATTAGAGCAGGGAGTTCTATATTGATGAGATGAGTTTCGTCTTTCATAACATCGAAAGCGTAGCTACATGTTGCCAAAACTTCTTGACAGTTTAGAAATGGGGCAAATTCTACATCGTTTCTTTTTCAAATCGTTGTGATATCACTTAAACTGTGACCTAAGGTTTGAAAGACTTTCTATTAGGTATTGCAAAGTTATTTGAGAGTAAAATGAAAATAAGATAATTACTTTGGTATATTTAAAATCTATGGTTTTATTACTTCCGACATTTTTCATTGCTTTGCTCATACTTTTAACGTTTAGTTTTATTTAATTCTTGTCGGAATTTTGTAATTCATCACTTTAATAAACACGTATTCTTTTATGAGGACTACGCGGTCAGCTTTAGGTTTCTTTGACTGTCCACGACTTATTTCCCCGCGGGTTCTATTATCGCTGTAGCTATGTAGGTTGGGAAGACACTAGATGGACAGGATTCTCATTCCTGGAGGAGCATGATGTTTATTCCTCATTCCCGAACTTTTAGATCTGTTTGCTGATGCATTTGCACAGCTATTGAATTAAATCAGAGACATTTAAGGAGTTAAAGGCGACAAAACCATTTCTGGTTAGTGAATATCCGAAGTTCCGTTATTTGCGTTGTAGAGGTTCAGCAGTTTGCTTTATCTGCAAATCTGATGGATCCTTTCCACTGAACCTTTTTAAAATGGTCTAGGATCTTTATTGACACAATTATCACCGAACAAAGTATTGTTAGAAGAGGATTTAAATTCTTGGCAATTAAATGTTTTCAAGCTGAGGAAATATCTTCTTCGTTTTAATTAAAAAAAAATTTGGAAATTACTGCTCACTTACAAATATTTTATAATTAATGGAAAGAACTAGTGTATACAGAAACAGTAAACCAGAGGGAAAAACTAGAATGCGAACTTAAGAAACACGTTTTTTCGTTCTTCATAAATATTGTTTAACTACGTAATGTAAAGACACGGGAATTTATAGAAAGATGTGGAAAGTGGGGGAAGTGCATCAAGCCAGATGTAGGTACAGATGAGGACAACCGCGTCTTTGAATCGTTTCCTACGAAATTCAACATACAGGCAAACTTCTCCCGGTGCGCACCTGCGTTTGGGGGGGGGGGAGGTGCGAACGCAGGTGGGCGGCGTCGAGAGAGCCGCGGGCGGATTGTCCAGCGGCGCCGGTCGCAGAGGGTCTATTTGCGTGAGCGTCAACATCCGTCCGGTTGTGACCCTGGAAATAGACCTCCGGCGCCGAAATGGGGCCACGCGGCGCGCTCCTCCCGACGGGCGCTCGGGAGCGCCTCTTTAACCCAGTGAAGGAAACCACTACTCGCTGTGACGCAACGGACTCGGCCGCTAACTGCTAATCGTAAACCAAGGCCTACCACTTGCAGTTTAAAGCAAAGCAGCACGAGAAGTCGAAGGTATTCAGTCGGTTTGTGACATAAGTGCAAATAGCGAATCATAAGATTTATAATATATCTCTTCTCCACTTCAAAACTGAGTGGATTAAATAACGAGAACAAAATATCGCTCTTGTTCCTCAGCAGGTCGCCATCGATGTAGTTAGCAGTTAAGTAGGGTTGAAGGATGTGAAGACGTGAAAGTTTTGTAATAATTAATAGTACTTAAATAAGCTTTTTACTGAAAATAATGATGTCCTTATCTACATTTCACGAAATTCTTAGAGGATTTCGTAAGCGCGCTCGCATGCCTTAAAGATGTCAGTTGAGAATATGGGGGAAACAAGAGTTTACTACCTGGGTTCTATCACTAGTCTATTTCTAATATTGTTTTTGAATTGTTTAAACTTCTACCTCGAGGTGGCGATACACAGGAAAGAATTATAGTACTTGTCAATATTATTGGGAAATAAAGGGAAATGTGTGTTGACAGAGACAGATGCGTTTCTTTTGAATACCTATTTTATGATTGAAAATAATTTCTTATTGTCTACATTTTATTTTTATTTCTTATTTCTTGGCACGATGATTGATTACTGAAATTTTTATATTAATTTTAAAAGATTGCTAGAAGAATTGTAAGAAGCTAAAGATTCAGCTCTGGCCTGAGAGAAAATTGTCGAGTCTCTACTGAGAATGATTGTAGTTTTCAGCTATAAAAAAAGGAAACAGGATATCGCGATGTACTCGGAAGAACCAAAGCAATCCTGAACACCATTAGAACGATTTTGGTAAATTAATTATGACAAGTGCTGAGAGTCAAAAACAATTCAAAACAAATCCCATAGAATTGTCATTGAAAATACATCGTATATGATATTTGAGAGATAGAGCTCTGTCTCAAAGGATCAAAATAATAATTGGTTTTGAACAATGTCGATATTGTCTCATTTCCTGAGCCTTTTTTTTGTCCTGAACAGATAGTTGTTTTCACTCTTGGTTCCGAAAGTAGAGCGAGACGTTAGAAAAAAAAGCTAACCACGACAAGCTTCCAAATGTCACGGGTCTTCGTTTCGTTATAATAATATTTTTAGGTGGGTGACCAGGTGGTAGAGCTCTTTAGACACTTAACAAGAAGAAATGAGGCCTGGCAGTTTGAGAATGATTTCTTGGTGTTTAGTGTGAGGAACAAGTGAGAATTGCCATGGATCGTATTCCCTCATTAGCAAAGTAGTATTTTCACCCATTAATTTACATGAAATATTGGAATAAGCATAAGAATGATTACAAAGGGTGACTCAGCTAATCTCATCTGGAACTGGAGTCTCGTGAAAGTTGCATAAGAAAAATAAAAATTAAATAATTTTACAATTTCGACACGTATCACTATTCATAGGAAAACTTAACTTGAGGAGAGAGGCATAACATTTTCAGAACTTTCAAGTTGGCTCTTCAAGTTGGTTTTTGGAACGTAGTAGTGTCTTGAATCTGTCACGTTTCCATTTGTGTGAAAATATGGAAGTGAAAAAATATTTTTTGTATAAAATTATTCTAAATTAATTTATTTCAACATAAACAACCATATCACTTCTCGACATTATGTTTATTGTTGGTTTTTATTTTCTGATTTTTCTGAACTTTTTTTGATTGATGATAAATAATGCAAAATTAAAAAAGGCTTTTGATAATGTGTGTGCATTTCTATTCATGGCTTAACTCAATTGTTAGACTGGCTTCATCCCATCACTGGAAGGCATAACAAAAGTAGAATTTTAAAAATTCGTGCGATGCAATCTGCGGAAGGACATTTACCGATCACAACTCCCCAAGCGACGAAAGCGGCGAATGAGTGTGGATAAAGCGCAGCTGCCCGGCGCAAAGCGCACCTGCGCCCGCCCCCGCCCCCGCTTGGACGCGTCGACGCACAAAAGCGCCGCACTGGGCGGAAGCGCTGCTCATTTGGCTGCCAGCAGCTGCGGGCTTCCCTCGACGCCGCTTCCTGCTGCCCCGCCGATCACTCCCCGTGCGCTCTCCACTCTCTGCCCATCGCAGCACACTGCTGTATCACCCCCCCCCCCGTACTAGTCCTCTCAGTACCTCCCATTTCCTCCCCTGTGCGTTGTTATCCCATTCACCTTTCAAACCAGCATATTATATGAATTGACTTTCTGGTCACAAAACCGATGCCTTCATTAATTTTCTAATAAACAATATCTCTTTTCTAAAGGTATTTCACTCTGTTTGCATCACCAATCACATTATCAACTTGTTTCGTTTTTCAATATTCTTTCTAAATTAGACTTTAAAATCATTCATCATCATTGTTTACTGCCTGCCCCTATCGCGAATCCTGCTTTGTGTACCGTCTCGCTATCTTCCGTCTCGTCCACCAAAACAGGCTCACCCAACACATCCACATATTGGAGGTCACCCGGTCCCACCGGAACTCCACCGCCCCCGCCCCTTTCCCGGCCTCCGGCCCGCGCCGCGCCCCGCCCCGCCGCTCCGCGCCCCTCGGCTATTCTGGCTCGCTTCCGGGCGAGAGGAGAGGCGTCAGCTGGCGGGAGGACGGCCAATTAATTAATGGACGCTTAATTGAAGCTGTCCGACACAATTACCGACGCCTCGGCGCGGCCGCCGCGGCGCTCGCGCTGGTATGTGCGATTTTTATTTGTGCGATTTTCGCGCGAAAGCCAACGCTGTCGCCCGCGCTCGTCTTTCGCTCGTCACGTCGTTAATCACTTCGTTCGCGGATTATTTCGCAGCGCGCTTCAAGCTGGCGCATAGGACGGTTAGGTTTGTTACTTTTCGTTTTTTAAATAACGATATTTACGCTTACTAATTGAAGACTTTGGAGCAGTAACACGCTATGCCACATTTCTGATGAAATTGAGATAGAAGTGTACTTCCACGCCCTATAGACATTGGGTTTCTGTGTTGAAGATATGCTGCAAGATGGCAGTATAATTCATAAATTAATGTTCTTTATGTCAATGTGTAGAATGCTATGTCTAATCCTTTTCTTGCCTTTTTCTCGTAACTTACGTATAGTGGCATAGCGTGTTATTGCCCCCAAGGTTTTCAATTATACTCCCGCGGTACACAATTATGACGAATTAAAACGAAGAAAAAATAAATCCATTTTTAATTTACAAAACTATTTCTTGGGTTTGTTAGAACAAGGGATGTACGTAACACATCTATTGCATTGGCTTTTCGTCTATTCTACTAAAAACACGTGCATTTTGTGTACTTGGAGAAGAAGAAACGGCTAAGTAGATGTTAATTCAATAATTTATTTATCCATTAAAAGTATACGTATATCAATGTATTAAGAACCAAATCTCAAATAATAGTTTCAAAACACGTGTAAAATAGATAGAAAATCGTCAACGGAAATTGCATTTTTGTGGTATACTATTGAGATAAAAAATTTAAGACTATTTCGCATACGAAAATTTAATGTTGTGCATTTGAATTTCTTAACCGTCGAGTTTTCTGTTGCAATTATGCTTTGTGTCCTATTCTTAGTGTTATTTACTTCTGAAAAGTTTCTATTTTAACACAAATATATACCTTACATTAGGTAAATATGAAAATTCAATTTTCCCCCATTAGTTTTTGTTCCACCATTCAATTCATTGCTCCCATTAGCTGTTGTTTCCCATTTGCTCTTCATTTCATTACTCAGACTCATCACACAAGTACGTGGCACCGTTTCAGAAACAGGCATTTTCTTTCCCCGGTGGTGATAATGACAACAAACTCTCTATCCGAACTCTGTTTTCGCTCTCTAACTTTATTTTCAGACGCGAACGCTTTTCACACGACACACAATTTAGCCATCGCATTTCATTGGTTCATCCTATACTGTGGAGTAACAGCAGAACGCGCCTATAAACTTCGTTACTCCGGCGCAACTGTATATGCCATTCCGCTGAAAGCTGCTAGTGACGCAAGCGAGAGAAGGCCGTTCTGTTCGGCAGCATTCACATCCGCGCTCTCCTCTCTACGTAACAATCGCCTGTGCCCGGGGCGCGGAGCGGCGTTCGCCGGTCGCAAATCGTGTACGCGGGCGCTTTTGCCTTTGGTCGTGGCCGGGCAGGCGGCGGGCGGGCAAGCGGGATGGGCAGGCGGGCGGAAAGGGGGGGCGGACGGGCAGGCGGGCGGGCGGACGGGCAGCGGGCGGGCGGGCGGACGGGCAGGCGGGCGGGCGGGCGTGCGGACGGGCAGGCAGGCGGGCGGGCGGACGGGCAGGCGGGCGGGCGGACGGGCAGGCGGGCGGGCGGACGGGCAGGCGGGCGGGCGGGCGTGCGGACGGGCAGGAGGGCGGGCGGGCGGACGGGCAGGCAGGCGGGCGGGCGGACGGGCGGGCGGGCGCCTGCGGCGCTTGTTTTCGTACGGATTGCGCGCGCGCGCGCAACCGGGCACACTTTCGCACAATGCCTGCGGCGCGCTATAAATAGGCGCGAGAGGCGATGGCGGCGGCGACGGCGCGGCGAAGAGCGCAAACAGCTACGCCCACCCGACACCTCGCGCCGTCGCCTCCGCCAGCTTCGATGCCGGCTCGCCCTTTCTCAGGGGACGACCCGTGGTTTAGCGGTCAAACCAAGCGATTTCGTCTGCTGGAATCCGGGAGTGCAAATTCTGGACGGTTGGTGTGGAATTTCAGGTGGGTGAAGTGGGTTTGGGGCAGTTTTTCTCGGGGTTCTCCTCTTGTGTTTTCCTCTTTTCCTCTCTCCCCTCTCTCCTGTTTTCCTCTCTCCCCACTTCTCATTTTCCTCTTGTGTTATCGCCATTCATGACGTATATTCATAATTACCTGACAATTAAATCATTATTAAATTCAAATTATTTTTATGAGGCTTAGACACTGGCATAATAAACGGATTCCCATTAGTATGCCTGTGAGGTTCAAATGCCGACCAACGAGTTTACTTTAAAGCGGTAGAATTTCCTTGGTTTTTCTACAGCAGTTTTCTCAGAGTTTTCTCTGCATTTCTTTCCATCATGATCATTTCATTCAGTCTCAAGTGAGGCCATATAAGGATCACAATAAAGTCATCATTTTGTTATATAGACTCCCAATCTTCTGTGACTTCTTTGTTCTAGCTTAGGTCGTCATATCTCTCACATTTTTGTTTTCCCTCATCATGCGCTTGCAAGATCATGTGTCTCCTCGCCGTCCTTTCCATCGCTCTAGTTTCTTTCACTGTTTGGACAAATTTTATTACCCAAGAGATGTCTTTCTCTTGTCTTGCTTTTCTCAGATGTCATCCACACGTTAGTGCTCTCACAGTCGTTTCTTCCCATCTTAGGTTTTCTCATTCCACCCTGGCTGGCCTCGTCTCTGATCATCTTCACTTGTGTCTTCTCGATACATAACTCTGGCACATCACTTTGTCTTTAACACTATATCCAACGTCCAGACCAGACAGATTCAACTTACTGTCTTTTTTGTCGCTTGTTGGTCTTACACTTCTCATTTTCCTGTCACCCTCGATTCGTCGTCAGCACTATTCTCGCTCCTTGCTATCATTTGCTTCTTCGCGACTTTTCTGCTATCTTGTTTATCGCGACCACATTCTCAGATAGTACCTAGTTAGGTTACATGGCATTTTTCAGCAGCCCAGCGTATTCTACTTAATTAAAAGATCTATAAGTGCAATTACAGTACCTTCTCTTGTCATGTGGTATGGAATTGACTGACGTTGAATAAGAAAAAGGGAATTTACTTTTATTATATTAACTTCAGTTTATTTTGTCTTATTGGCCATCGCATTAACACCAGAGTCCTTTCAGTCTCTTAGAAACAGATAATTCCTTTACCGTTGTGTCCTTAAATCATAGATTCCCGTAGAAACTGTTTTCTGTAATTTCCCAATTTTTAAACAGCCTCTTGTAAAAACGGTTCTCTCGGGGCATGTACAGCATGCCTAAAGGTTCAGATAAAAGTGAATGCAACAAGGAAAACAAAATACTTTCACATCAGGTACTACTGATCTTAAAGTCACATGGAAATCAATTATGTGATTTATACATCTGAATTAAAATAAAATGGATGTCAGTAAGGCTGCGTAGAAAGGTAATGTTTGACATACGTGGTAATAATGGTTTTAATTTGCTCGTTAGATTGGTCACTTGGCCTATCATCCTCGTGACACATTCTTCCCTTCTCGCAAAAGAAAATGCCACTTTTACTACTCGTATCATAAATAGCTATTGCGGTTATCATGAGCACCGAAATGATGATGGGTAGCTGATGAGGTCGGGTGCGATTGCAGGACCGTGCACGATACTGTTGTAATACATACCCAAATTTCGTCAGTTCTCATATTGGCGTTTTCATCGTTTGTGACGGAAGGGAAGTAGGTTTCGTCTTCGGCAATTCTGAGAAATATCCTCAGAATACGCTTCTATTTATTTTAAGAACAACCTTCTGGACGTTGTAGACGAAAAGAAATTGTCAAGAAGCTGTTACGCAGGAACGAAGCCTTTCTCAGCGAAATGGCTTAAGAAACATTTGTTCATCTAATAGAGGAGGAGACGATGGTGTGTTTTTTTTCCTGCGAAAATACTAACTCAGCATTCACGAATTCTTAATTACAAGCCCATGCAAATTATGCGAGTGAGATGACTTTTATGATTGTTTTGGATTTCGAGTCTCATAAGTATTGTACCCGATTGTATTTCCGGGCGTTGCCGGTCTCACCATCAACGTCTCAGTCATACTACTATTCAACTTTCGTGTCTGCTTTGGGCCGCGTCGCCGCCGCTGGCATCGCCGCCTCCCTCCCCTGCGAGCCAGCCGTCGCGACGCTCGGCGTCTGGTGTGTGCCAAAGCGCGGCTGTCTGCCGCCGAGAGGATGGCCCGGCCGAGTGTGAAGCCGCGGGGTTGGCGAAGCTGAGGAGGCGGGGCTGCTTTGCCCCTGCGGCGGCCGAGTGACTGAGTGACTTCTCTACTTCATTTCCAACTATCGGGAAGGCTTTCTGCCTTCTGTCCGTCGTTACCTAATTCTTAAACTTCTTTCAGCTCTACACACACAGGTGGATTGAATGGTCTGACCTTAAAACAAACGTGCTGCTTGATTTGAGCACATTGATGAAAACAAGTAGATATTGGTTACGCCGTATAAGTTTTGAATAATATTGAGAATATTACGAAAATAGTTCATGCACACAAAATACTGAATAAGTAATACCATTATTATTACAATGAATATAAAACATAACGTATTCTCATTATAAAATCACACTTCATGTTTTCGTATAGCTCTCCAGATCAATTTGCTTAAAAAATATCACTCGCATAAATTTATCCCATTATATTATGTAAGTAACAATGAATGAATAAGGAACACTATATGTGGGGCATTTCGAGTAATCACAGGAACTCACACGTAATGAAGGCAAATTTTGCCAAAACATCGATACATCACTAAAAGGTTTTCGATATTGACAAAAAAATCGATGTTTAAAATATGTGTGTTTTAAAAACGATGAAACAGATGGTATTTTACCACTCTGTTTTCATTTTTAATTATAGTACTTAAATGAGTTACGTTTTATTGTTTGGTCACGTATAAACAATGCTAAAAATAATTGTATCGAATGTAAATAAGAAAATAAAAAAATTAAGGACATCGTGTTTTGATCTTTTTCCTTTCATGTATTCTCTTTTATTCATAAATCATCAAAGTAAAATGTCCGGATCTAAAATAATACTAACATTTTGAATATTTCATCTATACGGTGATCATCTGGCAATCCCATGATAATTTCATGCGCGTATAAAGTATAGTTTTGGGTTTACAATAATAGTTCAGGCAAGTTTATCTTTCGATGGGTCAGATGTGGTTCGTTGTTAGTACACTTGCCCATCTTCAGGTTCCGTTGCGTCAATTCAGTTCCGTCGATCTTTTACTTTTTGCATGTAACATAAGACATTTTGTTTAAGTTATATTAAATTGAGACACCGTGAACAAATTCCCAAAGATACCACAAAAGAACTCTCTCCCTCATATCCCCCCCCCCGAAATTCGTCACCAAAAAGGAATAACAATCCAAATTAAATGACATTACCTGGCATCACTGGAGAAATGTTGCGAATAGTAAACGGTTTCGTGTCGTATGGGAATCGACAACAGTGACAAATGGCAGTGTGTTGATTTTGAGCCATTAAAAAAAAATATTGGAAATTTTATTTATATCATGATCACGTTTTTTAAACATCATTGTGTCTGTATATGGATATGAAGAAAACATAAAAAATGGATGTTATTATATCGATGTTTCTCGTCAAAATATCGATGGTTTAAAAACAGTTTTTTGCCATCGTTACTTGCGCAACTTCCCCCACAGTAGCTGATGCAACGCGCTTCACTACGGTGTTCGACGGGAAGCCTATCGCAGAGGAAATTTTATGAGACATCAAGTGTGAAGAGATTGAAATAAAAATGACTCGTTTGAAACGGTCTGTTCCTTCGGAACACGGTAGTTGTGATTTGAATAAAGACACCTTTCAAAGAAGCCCCTGAGTTAGAAGTAGAATTAGCATGACGCATTTTATTTCGTGTTAATGATTCGATTGATTAATTATTTCGTATTACCGGTCAACTGCTTTGGTCATGTGACCCGTTAGAGTTGTGCGTCGTATATCCTTGGAGGGGACGGTGTTTCTCTTCTGTTAGAAAGTGATATCCGCGCCGACCTCCTCGACGGCTTGCGGGGGTTTCCTCATCCGGGTATCTCCATCGAAGCACCGCCGCAACCGGGACAATCTCTAATCTCCCGACTAGCATCGCGACACGTGTGGCAGTGTAGTGAAAACAAGTGAAACTATTGTATTATCTGTAAGGGTAGAGGAAGGGACAAGAATGGTGAAGAAAAGATCTCGATCTGTCAATGGTCCGTTTCTTAAGGTCATTCGCTTCGTATAGATAGGAGAAACAACAGAACACTACCGATCAAAGCAGTGGACACAAGAATTCTTCCTCAGACAGCGAGCGAATTCGATCTAGCTTGTGTCGAATATCCGGCACTGTCGGCACCCCAGGACCTCTCGGCTTGAGAGGTTGCTGTGGCAACATCTCTGCCCTGGGAATCTCTGCTAGTTTACTGATTACATAAGAGAAATTTTGTGTACAAAATTGCGTCTTAATTTTTTGACAATTAACTTGATATATTATTGTTTCTACTCAAAAATCAAATTTCAGACATTTAAGTTCTACATTAATTTTTAAACATTTTTGCCATCTGTTTGGATTTTGTCTTTTGTTACTGAAAATGTTTTTTTAATACTTGTAACTACTTTGTATGTGTTCAATAGTAATTTTCATTTTCAATTATCAACTATTTAACATACTGTTCTACAAACTTTTTATTACATTTCAAAGAAAAAGCAAAAAAACGTTTTTTCTCTATTCTAATAAGTAAAACATATGTAAGCCAAAAATAGAAAGAGCATGTTTTTAAATGAAAATTAGTTTAAGAATAAAAGGTCGTTTTTACATTTTTTAATTGATGATTCAAATTGATTAATGATCAAACTCGATTAATGCGTGTTATATTAAGAACGAATTTACGTCAATTTTCGACAAAAATAATTGGATGACGATTCATATTAATGTTTTCACAACGGAGAATTTTATAATTATCACGAGTTTGTTGAATAAATGAAAAAGTAAAAATTATATGGGATGAATAATGTAGAGTTAAAGTAGTGAGATAATCTAGGTAAGGATTTTTGCCTACAAATAACTTCTCGTAGAGAGAATGGGATTTGAACAGCGACCCTAGTCCACAAATAGAACGTGCTGATGCACGCCCTTGCGCTGTGGGCTCGCCTCAATGAAATTTGTCATCCGAAAGCTCCTTTGACTTAATCACCTTTGGAAAATATCATATAAGATGTAAATAACATAACTGAAGTGATTGTGATTGACATATGCATTTTATAGGCTTGCTAAATGCCTGGGAAATTTGAAAAATGGTTTACTGTATACATTTAAAGGACATAGGCGTTCTCCATTAAAAAATGCCATTATCAGGAAATGGAACGACAAGAGGAAGTCTCTAAACAGCGCGTAGAATTCTCCTGTCTAAAAAGTGACCTCAGCCTAGCCTCTACTACTTCATTGTCATCCACAGACCCGACCTTAGAGATCTTCCTCCCCTGATCGTCGGTACAGGCGACTAGCAGAATGGACTCTTCCTCTCACAACAGTTAAGAATAGCTGCCAGGACCAAGGGGAATGTTAAGTGCATCTAATTCTTGATCGCTCTGGGGCAGGGCGGGAAAGCGAGCGCCCGCAAGCAAGCCATGCGGCGGGTTATTTGGGCGGCCGCCCTTGAGGGCAGGCCCCGATGCACCCCTCGCACAGGCACTCGCCGTTT
The DNA here is from genome assembly GCA_031308135.1 of Acheta domesticus. Lineage (NCBI taxonomy): Eukaryota > Metazoa > Arthropoda > Insecta > Orthoptera > Gryllidae > Acheta > Acheta domesticus. Next base: position 50,170,577 of record JAHLJT010009436.1, read on the forward strand.
GCAAAAGACACTCGCGTTATTTGCGACAGCCTTCAGCCCGAAATCTATAATGAAATGAATGGAGCTTGTAAAGACATGTAAAATGAGTAAGAGGTGGCAAAATATTCAAGAAGACAAGTATGTTTATTTTATATCTCTCACATATTAATTTTAATAATGAATTCTTTCATTATTCGTTACAATTATACATTTTTTTTCATTATTGGGTTTATAAAGATACTGAAGGATATAGATTTGGTAGGAGTTTTACTCGTTTGAAAACTATGAAATTTCATGTTAATTTATTTTTACTAGAAACAATTAATTTTGCTAATTGATTTTGCAAGCGTGCATAGATTTTCTAGTTTTATTTGCGAGCACTAACAAACAGATTGCTGTCTATAAATGTATGTAGGAACATAAATTAACTGCAAAAAAATAATTGCCTCGTACAGAAATATTTGCGTATCCGAACATTGTGATAAAATTAATTACTTCATTAGGATTAATTGCTGTGGTAAACGTACTTAAAATGGAAATTAGTCTTGATAATTCAGACAATAATTCAGTCTTGATAATTAAATTATTAAGCTGATTTGGCACAGTATTTATGAACTGGTTTTAAAGATCTTAAAAATTTATCTTTTAGGGAAAGGTGGCAGTAATGAAACCGAGTCTGCGAATATATTAATGACTTGAACTGACTATGACATGTAAGACTGAATTGTGTATGTGTGAAGAAATCAGTCAGACTACCTAAAATTACTTCAAAACGAAATTTGGAAATTATCCAAATTCAAAGACAAGATAAAAACAGGTGTCACGCTATTGGTAGAAAGCTGTTACCTCGTTTAAACAAAGTTATAACTTCAGATCGATTAAATTAGATGCATCTGTTTCATGGTACTTACTACATTCTACCGATTTCCACCGGATGTCCGCTCAAGAAGTGTAAAAATAGATATGTGGGAATTAATAATCTTTAGGAAAAATATAGTTAACTTCAGAATACTTCCTGCTCTTCCTCAATGAAATTTCAGTGAACTGTGGAATACTGAAGTAAAACCAATTAAAACGCTGGAGAATAACACTATAATTCTGCGTTAATAATTTAAATATCGGCATAACCTGGGAAAATATAAATATCTTAACAATCACTAAATATTGATTGTATATTTTAGTCAAATTTGTACTCGTGCAATATGTTCAAAGAAGCCTGTTTGATAAAGAAATAATTTTCCTTGCCGGGAGCTGACTGGCGCGCTTTCCCCTTAGCTCATATGTTCTAAAATTAGCCGAGAAGCAGTTACTTGAGGTTCGCGCAAATTTCGTGGAGTGGGCGCCTGGCGGGGCGGGGCGGAGTGGGGCGGGGTAGTCAGCGGGCGAGCGTGCGAGCTCAGAAGGCGTTCTCGAGCGCGGGCGGTCGGGCGCGCGCGGCCGGGAGCGCTCGGCCAGTTCGCCAGGGCAGCCAGCGCGAGTAGCGGCAGGCAGGCAGGCAGCACGCGGGCAGGCAGGCAGGCGGGCAGTCAGGCAGGCAGCGGGCGGCGCGCCGACGATGCCGCAACACGCGCGCCTGCCATCTTGTAACCGCGCCCGGGCCTCCATTTTAGGCGATGGGTAGCGTGAGCCGTGGCGGCGGCGGCGGCGGCGGGGCGCGCACCGGCCCGGGCTCGGACGCCGCCGCCGCCGATCGCCGGCCGCCGCCGCGGACGCGCCGCTAAAAATACAGGCGCGCCGCGCCGCTCCGGGCCGCAGTCGGCGGCGGCGCTCGCCCGCGGCGGCGCGGCGGTCACTCGAGCCCGTCACCGTCACCGTCACCATCACCATCACCATCACCGCCGCCGCCGCCGGCGGCGGAGAAGGAGGAGCTGGCGAAATGTGGGGCAGCGGTCCGCGCCGCTACAGAGCCACGCTGCAGCCAGTAGAATTTCGGCGATCGCCGTGGAAAACGCGCTCTGTCTTGCGCCTAGAGCCTCGTGGCAGTCGGACGGTGGCTGGTAGAAGGCGGTGGAAGTGGGCGCCGTTCTGGAGTATTTTTAGTTGCTGCGATTTCGAATGCTGGACCGGGATGCGAATCGTTACACGTGAAATGCAACACTCGCGTGCAGTCACGCAGGAAAAGGTTTACACGGCCATGATGAATTCATACTATTTATGCAGTTGGATTGTTTATAAAATAAAGACATTGCTTTCATATAGTAAATGTAGTACACGTGCGAAACTTATAGGGGCGTACTAAGAAGGAATGTCAAAAACGAAGGAATGTATTCGAATTTCAAATTTAGGATGAAGTCTATATGGTTTTATAGGAAAAGAGGGCACATCAAAGATGACGCTCTACCGGAAATATAATAAATCGACCTCACTAACTCAGGGGGAAACGAGCGAAAACTTAAGGGGATAGATGGCTGCTTTCATACGATGTTAATCAAGAAAATCAATGCTATTTATATCATGTTATCAAATTTAATATTGTACTGTGCGTCGCTCCAAAAGTACTATATTATTTTATGAGAGAAGGCATGATATACAACCAACGGAAATTTTGAATTTTGATATTTAATGTTAATTTTTTCTAATCAGATGCCGGAAGGCAGATGCTCAAGACCTACAATTATGTAACAAAATATTTTATAAATTGTTGAGGCTTTACGCAAATATTTGGTGAACAAAATGAAATCCCCAGCCCCAAAACTACACACGATTATTTTCATTTCGGTTTGAACTGTGGTGTGTCAACAAAAGAGGATAATGGACATTGAAGGTCCCAAAAATACCATCAGAAATTTGTTTTCTATTTCATTTTGTTTAATTCCAAAGGTTTATTTGTGATTCATGGTCACAAAAGATTAAAGCAAATCCTATTATTTCGTTAAATTATGGAAAACAATGAATGACCCATATTTATTCTTGATTATAAACTCTAATTCCAAATAAAAATAATTCATATTCCAAAGAAAATAAGAAGTGGCTCTCCTCGTGCGAGCCACAAACACAGATAAGCCCGTCATTATAATAGAGTCGTTTCAAGAGCAGGAAAGGTGGGGAGATAAAAGGAGGCAGTATAATGGAGGAAAAGGGCTATCTACTAACTGGTTGAAATGTCATATGAAGTGCAACTGTGTGACACGTTAGCGAAGAGAAGGAGTAATAGGGGAAGAGGAGGAGATGAAGTTGAGGTCAAGGGTTTATTGAGATGGTTTAGGATGTTGACGGTTAGGGATGGGTAAGTGTGAGAAAAGTGGTCACAGCCTGCCCATTGGCCCGCGTACTTTTGGCAAAGAGAGAGAGCGGTGGTAGAGGGGAGACGCGTGGCACAGGACTCCGGTTTGGAGAGCAAAGTAGAAATTAAGGCTAGTGGAGGGGATGACTGGAGAGAGTTCAGCGCAGTGGAAGAGTGACCGCGAGCGCTGGAGAAATTGGCGAGCGCGGCGGAGAGGATGAAATTAGCAGGCCGGGGAGGGGTGTCGCGTGAGGCAACGGAGCCAATGGGGCGGCACAAGCAACGGGGGCGCCGTGACAGGGGGTGGAGGGTGGTAGCGGGTGGCGAGCGGAGCGGCGGCACAGGCGGAGGCAGCGGGGGTGGCGGGGGCGGGCGCTGGGCGCCGAAATAGCCGTCGTTATGTCACCGGCCGAGCGCGGCGGCGGTGGCGGCGCGGGGGCGGTCCATCGCCGCCCCCTCCGCACCCCCGCCGCCACTCCCCACCCCCTCCGCCTCGGCCGCCGCCGCCGCCGACCTGTTGCTGCAGGGGCGGGCGGACGGGCGGCGCGCTGGCACACTCCCATGCATAATATGGAACAAATGAGCAGCGCTTCGCGGGTGCTTTGAACGCGCGGAATGCGGGCGACGTGGCCTCTCCCCCCCCCCCGGGCCACCCCCGCTGCCGGCGGCGCGTGCGCGCCTGTCAACTCTTTTGTGCTGCCTGATCTATCGGAGTCGCGCCTTGCGCATAAATACTCCTGACTCGATTACTGGCGGGAGATCACTTACGTGCCAGCAGGTTGATTTGAACCGACTATTTGAACCTTGAGCAGTCGCAGTGAACAATTCATGTTTTTGTGCTTTTGTAATGTTTAAAAATAAATGGTTTGGATTGTGAATACATAGAACAGTAAATAATTATATTTTAATAATATGTAGTTGCTATCCATGAGAAATTGTTGTTCTCATTCATAATAAAGGGGTTTAATAGTGTATTCCATTGTTTTGCACTTAATACATAAGAGATTGGCGAAGTTTGTCTCTCACATAAGCAAATAAATAACTTGTCAGGTAATTTTTTTACAAAAGTTTCAACTGAATCAGAAAAGGTCGTGCTTTAGGACAGGTGGAAAACAAATGGCTGATAATGTGAATGAAAAGTTCTTTCGACCATGCGACAGGCTGACATTATTAGTGGAAATTCTTCGCCCCGCCTACTGTATTACGGTGTGAGGCAGCGGGGCGGCGGTGATCTGTGATGGCGGCCAGGTTGGCGGCGAACCGCGTCGGCGCCGATTTAGGCACCTAGCCCTCTCACCCCGCTGTCGCGCCACCATCCCCGCGCCTGTCTTACTCTGTCGCCCCGTCGCTGTCCCCACCCCGTCCCCGTCCCTCTGTCGTTCACGGCACCGCTCCCCGGCCGCGCTACCGTTCCTGCCCTCTCCCCCTCTCTTCCTCTCCATCTCCCTCTAACCTTCCCTTTCCATCACGTACTTCCTCTCCGTCTCCCGCCCCCCGCCCCCCGCTACCCACCCACCCGTCACCGTTCCGGCATGTCCCCTACCCACCCCTCTGTTGCTCACCCCCCACCTCCCCCGATACCGTTCCTACTCTCGCTCCCGCTCGTTCTCTCTCTCTCTCTCCCGCTGCCGCTTGCGCCTCGTCGCGTGCCACCACGCGGTCGCACCTGGCTCGCGGCGCCGCTGACGCTCGCTGACGAACGCTGACGCCCGCTGACGCTGCGAAGGCGGACGCGTGACGCGCGCGGCCCACGCGAGAAAACGCGCGTCGACGGCAACCCGAAATAAGCGCGACGACCCGGAGGCGCGCAAACCGATTACACGTGGTCATAATTTGAGCAACAGTCGAGGACGTCTGCCGAATACCATGGGCGTGAGTCAGTGCAATTGTTACTTGCCGAATGAGTTTTACATAATTTCCGGCCAGACGCAGAGAACCAATGATGACCAACCCCAACAGAAAAATTGTTTTTTTTTATTGCGAAAGATTTACTGCAAGTGACTTACTGGATGATGTTTTGGATTTGTACAATATTTATACGATTGTTCAAGTGCGAGAAATATTTTACGTTGAGTCCGGTTTATTTTTTGCTTTGCGTTCTGCAACGTGGATTAAGAAAGTCGAGAGGTTTCTGTAATTTTGAATCTTGGCAGGATAAGGTTTTCCTCGTCAGCTAATTAGCTCTGCCAAATGAAACAAATCTCTAGAAATTTCTCGGTGGCCTGAGCCCGCGGATTCTTTATCATTGCCAAGAAGTACCCTGTAAATGTACCGCGACGACCCACGACCTTCTACCTTCTCTTCCTTTGTAGAATCTCTTCCTTTGCTAATCAGTAACTCCACACGTTTGCCTTGAGTCAAAGATTTGTGTCTCATTGCTCTGAGTACTTCAAATTTAAAAAAAGCCAATTAAGAAGTTTCTGATTATAGAAGTAAATTCTTAAACAATCCAATTTTGTTTCTAAACTGCGGAGTCAAGGTCATTCAAGACTCGCTGTAAATGATTGGTTATTTCCAATAGGTAACATTCCCAATCTTTGCGACTTTGAATTAAGGTCTCCTCTGATTCAAAATACGAGTTAAGCTGCGTTAAAATCTCATATACGTTGTGCATTAATAGAATATAAGCAGATGTGATTTTTTGTTTACATCGGCCTCTTCTTCCGAGAGGTAGCGTTGCTCCTGCCGAACAGATGGTGGAGATATGACCTTTTCAAACTAACCTCTTCAAATACACAAGCGGCCCCACTCCAATAATACAGATCAAGTGGAAAGTCTGTTTGATTTTTTTAAGTTCTTTAACATTTTAAAACACGGTCAGGGATAGTAACTATTAAAAGATGTTTAGTAAACATGAAAGTAATGTAAACACTAACTTTTTCAGAAACGTTTTAAAATAGTCAATGAAAAACCGAACATTGCAATATATATTGTGCAATATTGTAGAAGTGCTATGTTTTTTTTGCATTTTATAAAAGGAATGAAATGAATGTGAATGAAATGCTGACTACTGTGTGACAGAATTTTTCTCTGTTATGCGAGATAAATTTTACATTGATAGCACATGACAAAATATTGCCACAACAGCTTCTAATACAATATTTTTCTCTTTATACTTTCTCGCTTACTATTTATGTAGTATAGAGAAATTAGTTATAATTCTGCGGCATAATCAGCGATTTTTCCTCATAAAATTTTCATCATATTCTTGAGCATGATACCGAAATGGAGAATAATTCTTGTTAGTAAATTACTTCCTCTAAGAATTTTAGTAATATTTCACTTTTTGTAGGTCCTTGATACCGGAAAATTGGTTTATAGCAAAATATAAGTGTCTTTGTTGTGCGGTCCATAAATGGTCGACGCTAGCGCCTAAACCATTCAGGCGATTTTCTCCAAAACTGGTATTCCCCGATCGATCTTGGGGACTTTTGTAACAATTTTGTCAAAATTGTACAATTTTTCGAAAGTATGTTTTTGCGAAGTTTTGTGTGAAATATAGGCACGTAAACATTATTTTCTCAAAAAACGGCTCTACATTTTTTCTTTAATTTTTTCTCGAATAGAGCAAAGTAAAAATGATGTCCATTTTTTTATCCCTGTATTTTCGAAAATTGAAAAAGTTAACGTTCAAAAACTACAATATTGATGATAGATTTTCCTTAAAGAAGTGAAAATTAGATCTTTAAATAAGATTATGTACATTTTTTTAAATATTAGTATTTTCGCGTAATGTTTGCAAATATTCGAAATAGCAAATTCGAATTTCCCGCGCTTCTTTTGCTGAAGAGAGTCTTTCAGGAGGTATCATGTCCCAATACGACAATGGCAACGCCGCGGCACGGCAGTTTGAAACTATAATTACCCCACGATTGAGCTTGCCTGGCCGTTTCGATTTGATCGTTTGGCGAAGGGTGGTCAAAGTTTGCGAGTAATGCTGGGCATTTACTGTTGTTCCATACTGCAGCAAATCTATCAGAAGGGGGCCGTCGTGGTCAAAGAAGAATGTCGGCATAACCTTTCCTTCACTTGTGTGAATGAACTTGGATTTTTTGGTGGTGGTGACCCTGCATGCTTCCACTGGAGCATTCTTCTGCTTAGTCGTTTCGATCCTGGTTCGATAACACCAAAACTCATCACCAGCCACCACTCGTGCCAGCAACTCATTTCCTTCCCTGGCATAGCGCTGCAGATGATCAATGCAGTGGACTATTCGACATGCTTCCTGTTGTGCTTGAAGGCTGTGGGGCACTGAGTGGACGCAGACGTTGCGCCAGCTCAGTCTTTCCGTCATGAGGATGTGAACACTTCCGACGCTCAATTCGACCTCGGCGGCTACGGTTTTCACTATATCTCGTCGGTCCTGGGTAACGAGTCCGTCAACGAGCTGGACGATGTAATCGGTATTGTGATGTAGTGTTCCAGACCGTGTATAATCGGCGTATGACACCCGTCCTTCCCTGAACTGATTGTGCCAAGCCTTGACCCTAGCAAGGAACATGCAGGGTTCACCGTACTCTTTTGATATTCTTTGATGAATTTTCGTTGCTTCTGCTGTCAGAAAAGGCACAAAACCACTTTGTTATTCTTTTGACACCTCCATTTCACTGTTTCACTGCTTGTGAGTACAACGCGAATGACTGCGTTGGACGATTGACGTAAGCTTCTGCTAGCTTTAGTCGCGTGACTTGCGCCCGTGACCCTCCAGCGACGGGCTGTGAACTTCCGCGCTTCTGTCGGAACCACTTTTTTTTACACACCAACGATATTATCATTGGGTCACCGGTTTGCACATTGCAGACTCCAGCTAGTTTCTTTTTGAACAATCCTCATAGATACAGCATTATTGGGTACTAGTAATATGTGATAAATGACTTCGTATTGCAAATAAAAGTATTTCTTATGTAATAATAAAGATAATAAATTGAGAATTTTTGAATTTTTCATTCTTATTTAACTTTGTAGTAATATTTGTCTTTAAAACACACCTTTTTTACTGAGTGAATGAATGGAAAATTTAATTACATATTTGGAAAATACTAGTATTTAAGGGGGGGGTTCGTGTTATAGGAGCCGAAAGGACTACATCTGTATACTATTCACATTAATGGGAAGCGATTGGAAATAACTTCCAATGCTCTTGACTGCTCATGTATCAAAAGCCGACATCTCTGTAGATAATTCATTATATGTGCTTATTATTATTATTATTATTATTATTATTATACGCTTATTATTATGATATATGCATTTCGCAAACTGAACATCTCTATGAACACTGATAGATACGGGAAATCAGTGTTATTATTAGAAATGAGGACGTGGTGTATCAATAATTATTGTTTATGTATTTATTTATATGTGCGGATATCATAAAGTTAACTATCTGAACACATGCAAACTTTTTGCACTAGGAATTACTTCCTCGACATTCTATTACGTAAGTGCTGGTTCACTGGCACTCTGCTTTTGAAAACACGGTAAGATTTTAAAACGTGTATGTTAACAAATAGTGAAACGGAGATTCGTGTGATGTGAAATCATACTGGAAACTAAACAATTAATTTAATTCCACTTAGAATAGGGTATTCAATCACTATTACTATTATTGTTATTGTTCTTATAATTCACGAGAAAAGATATTTTGAGTCGATTGAATATAAAATATACCTCAGGTTGCAACCAGCTTCCTGTAAGGAGCAGATCTAAGGGCTGTCGTTATATCGAGCGCCTGAGACAAAATTTTTATACGTCTTTATATAATAACAAAAACCTTTGATTATATATAAAATAGATTTGTCAAAAGTAAGAATATGCTTCTAATGACAGCTCATTTGCCAAAGTTCAATAGATAAGAGAGGTCGACCAGAGTAAAGATCGTGAAAGTGGTCGCGTGTCGTTCAAAGTGTTATGAGTTTTAATTCCCCCTCAGGCGTGGACATTTGTATAGTATAGCACGGTAGGGAACACCTAACTACCAGGTTTCACCATTCAGTACTTTTCCTTTCATTACCTTTATAAAGTACAGCTGTCGGCATTTCTGACTATCATAGTAATAATCGTCAATATCACCTCAATCTCCATTAGGAGAAAAAAACTAAAGGAAGTTAACATGCCTGGAGGGAAAGGGTATGAGAAAGCAGGTAGAAGAAGAAGGGAAAGAAGAAAGGAGACCAAGAAGAGGGAGGCGGAGGAGAGAGAGACGAAGGAGAAGGAGAGGGTGATGGGCAAATGAGTGACGAAGGAGAGGGAGACAGAGAAGGAGATGTTGAAGGAAGACGGAGAAGTGGGAAAGGGTAATAGAGAAGAAAAAAGGTGGAAGGGGAAGGAGAGTGGGTGTAGTGACATTTAAATGAGATGAAATGTAGCAAAAGAATAAGAGAAATGTATGTAATAATTAAGCTACAGATTTTGCCAGTATGCTATATTTACTCCTTAAACAGAAAACGCAATGTTTTAGGTTACTTACCATTTTTGAGGTAATAAAAGTATTATTTGTGCATTCTATTGTAGTTATGGTGCTGAAAACATTCATTGTCATTTAATAAAGTTGGAGTTCTATAATTTCTAAGCTGTTTCCAATTTTGTTCGGCTAGTGCAGTTAAGATGAACAACTGTTGATAATCCTGTGATACGTTTTACCAATAGACCGCGAATATTTCCTATTTTGAAAATTGTTAAAAAACAGTGGGGGTAGAAGTTTTTTTACGCGTTTAAAGCTTGGTCAGAAGCTTCGTTCAGCGAGATGAGATTTTTGAGAAGCGTGTGTGAGCATGGAGATATTTAACCCCGTTTTTGTGTTTATGAAAGAGTGAAGAAGTTTCTCACTCTTAGAACATCCTTTTAGACAGCAAACAATTAACTTGAGAGAATTGGGAGTAATATGCAGTGAATCATTGTCATGATCATCAATAAGTCACAGTGTTATTTTGAATAATGATATTCCTTTTGTCTTACATATTAATTGAAACTAATAGTGTTTGAGCCTATTGAAATACAAGTAGTAGAATTTTAAGGGTCAGTTTTTCTCGCCAATTTTAATGTTTTAGTGATGGAAATGATAACACTTAGTGCCCTTGATAACAAAGACTAATTGTGACCGCCAGGAAAATAGAGATAAACTACATTGGAGTTAAAAAAACATAATAAAACACTGGATACGAGACGAAACACGTATCTTTTCAAGATAAACAATACTAGACGCCTCTAGCATTACAAACTCTGATGAACAAAATCACACAAAGCGGTTTTTCAAAAAGTAGCTACGCACACTGCTTGAGAACAACTAATAAAATACACTCTTATAACACGTATTGCATTGTACACTATCGAATATTTTACAAAAATAGTGTTAAGAAATTCAGCAGTAACTCGTGTACTATACTCGGATGCGTAATATAACCATTCTTTACACAGAAAGAATATAAAAAAAGTTGTTCCATAACGCAACACGGCCTCTTTTTTGGAGCCTTGTTGTCGGATGACGTCAGCTGCCTTCTAAGTAGTGACACACTGAGATTAAGTACTCTTTCATTAGGCGCAGGAGGGAAATAGGCGGAATAACAATCAAATAATATTTGGATTTTTGTGAAAAAATTGAAACTTTCGTTGCATTTTGTTTCTCCCGAGATCCTGGATAACTTATAAAACCATTGACACCTCTTACACGACCATCGGCTGCTTAATTATCTCTCAATTTCTGCGCGCATACGGAATTAGTAACGTAGATATTCTACACAGAGTAACGGCCAGCGATAGGGAAAACCAAAGAATCCACCGCCGTGGCCTCGCTCCGCAGCGGCTGGCTCAGTGTCGGGGAATTCCGGATGCGAGACGCGGCGATGACGGCGGCGCCACGTCCCCACAGCGCCACGTGTCCCCCCCGTCCCTCCCTGTCCCTCCTTGTCCCGCGCGCTTTGCCAATTCCGCCTCCCCTCTCCCCCGCCGCGCCCACCCCTTCCTCCCGCGACCAGAGGACACATTCGCCCCTGCCTGCCGGCCTGCCTGCGGCCACGTCGCCTGGAACCAGGCCCAGAAGACCCGCGGAGCAACCAAGACTTTGACGGGCCGTTCTGTTCTTCTGACTTACGATCGCCTTTGTGATTATTGGATCTTTCCTGTCACTGCGAGAGCTCTTTCTTCGGGGTTAGATTAATGAATACAGACATGGAATTGCTTGGTACAGAAATGAGGTTTACGCTTTCAAACATTTTTAGTGTGCTTCTACGAAAAAATAACTTTTTCAAACGATAAAAAATCTTATTTACCGAATTTGATTTTTCACGTTCTGTAATGATGAACTAACTTTCTTAAACTAAAATGTTTGTAACTTGTGATGTTTGCCGCTCACTTTCATTACTAATACATTGGGTGATGAATGTATCTGTGTTTTGGGTACATTTGTAGACCTTTTCAATGAAATAATTATAGGTGTTGTTGCCAACAATATTGTTTATTAGAATAGCAGCTTTCGATGGCTTAGTCATCATCTATTGATATAAACAGTATTGTTGGAAATGAAAACACCTATAATTATTTCATTTTAAATACCAATGACAATTCACTGCATAACAAATAGAAAATTTTAATATTTTACGTTTTTCCAGTTAAAAAATCTTTGTCTTCCACAGTTATTTACCCTGGTGCCAATTTTGCTGTTTTGGAGACATTCTGAGTGTGAGACAAAATTCTGTATTTCCGGCTTTAATTCAGATTCGTGAAAAGTGAATCTGAAGTTTGGTTTACTGAAAATTATTACAATAGAAAGTCAATTGACACGCCGAGGGAATATGTTTTGGAGATGATATTTGATATGAAGATCAAATGTTGTTGCCTAAGTCACCCACTGACTCAAATCGAAATAAATTCAATGATTACTCAAGATATTAGAACTGTAAACTATTTACTCATGTTATTTATTTATTTACACAAATTAGTCCTGCGGGATAAACCCCTTCCTAACGTATGTTCCTTGCTATTGGTGGCACATTATAGGACAAATAAACAAGTTACAAGCTATTAATGTCAGTAACATAAGAAAATGCTTTATTATATAACACAGAGATTGAGTTCGCAAAACGATCAATATGCGCAATTAAGGATCAATCAAAAAGATAAATATTCGCCAGCGTTATGTGCAATTATGATAATTCATCCCCTTTCATTAGTGAAGCCAGGTTAGTCATTTGTTACCAATAATTTTACAAAGTTTTATTGCTTATGGAAAAACTTCTCTATTCAGAATACTTCTCTATTCTCAAAGTAAAAAATATGAATGATGTGCATAAATTAAATTTCCGTTGCAAAATATATAATATTATTAGAAATAAATTCCCCACTGTATTTTGTTGTCGAAGAAGTTAAATTAGAAATCCTTGTAAGCTTATTTTTAGAAGAAACGAAAATACATCAGGAAAACTGTATCTTAAACAACCAGTAAACAGCCCTTAAAATTAATAGTTAGTTGGAGATGTTCCGGTCTAAAACTCTCATGCAATGACATCTAGTGTTCAGGGCGATTTCAAATTGCGTTATTTCAAACCCTTTGTCTACAACGAACATTAAAATTTCTGACCTCTTGGACAGCGACTGGAGTATGTTGAGCTCGTATTTTTCCTCCCAGATGTCGTTTTGTTTTCTTTCTCTTGGCGTTCACTGCTAGACACTGATCAAAGTCCCTACCCTTGATTATAGGGCCAAGGGCACCCGGGTTTTCTTCCCTGGGAAACGGTCCAGAAGTTCCCTTCATTTCTTTTTCTTAACTTTATTGTGTTCATTTACTTCGTATTTGTCTTCCTTTACGTGGAAATATTATGTTTCTTCTGGGTTATTAATGAAGCTGCTAGCAGAAGGTGGGTTTGAAGAGTTTGTTCTCTTAACAATTGTGATAACAGATCATTTAAAATAATACATCATGGTTGTTATGATAGGTTTCTATTGTCCCTTGTATATTTGGAGCGGAGGAAATGGGTGGATGTAGAACTTGAGATTTATGATGTGCATTCTTGACAGGCTGAGTCATCGTAAGTTATGGCAAAATGGCTTGGAGGAAGAACTGCGTTTAATTTCACAAGCGATATAACGCTCTCCACTACACAAAACTAGGTCAAGTAAAGACAAATGTACCTTTAATTTAAGAATAAATGTTAACTATGCTAGCCTAACACATTTTTGAAGTTTCTCTGCCTCAGTATTTTCTTTATAGAAAGTCTTATTGCGGTATAACTATCAAGTATTAGTATGTAGTCAAAATGATTTTTCAGTATTTTATCTTTGAAACAAAAATTTTTTATCACCAGTGTATTTGAAGATTCAGGATGATAAACGTTTAGTATGTAGAGAGCAGATATTCTATCACAATTCCCTGTAGCTTCCTTACAAAACCCATGCCCGACAGTTTTCGTATTCGTTGGGTATTTCAGTAGTACCAAGTTTGTTACTTTATTAAAATGTATGAACTGTCTTCTAAAAATTGATATACAATTTATATTTAACGAAATTTTAGATACGGGAAACTTTCAATGAAAATTACATTCCCACAAATAAAATGATTTCAACGAAATTACTACCATGAAATTTCCTGATTTTTCCTCATTCCTCAACTTTCATTTTAACTTTCTCACGCTTACTTCGTAAGAAGAGACTGTAGTTAGAATCGTACTCCGGAAAATAGCAAATGTTCGGCAGAAAACTCTTATCGCCGAGCCCTGGTAAAGTAAAAATGTTGATAAATCGTGTTCCTATATAAAGTAAATTACTTCCTCTAACACGTGATGTAACCAGAATCCAATAACTACATCAAAGTTTTTCGTTTAATTTGCTTCTCATATGTAACAACGGTCGGTAAAAAATATGGTGTTAGTCCTATCTTCGGCGAACACTCCGTATTTTCGAAAAGTGCTATTGTGGCACCACTAGTTTAAAATGTATAAACCTAGCTGCTTAGGAACGTGAAACCTGTAGAAAAGTGTACGGTTAAAACGGTATGAAATGTATTGCTTAGCCTCAGAAAAGAAACAGTCTAGTCTTTCGTTATCAATGAGACATTAAAATTCTCGTCTTCTCCTTCCCATACTTAAACGAGGATCATTTGAAGCCAAGGGCACCACGGTCAACAATGCTGCAGAGGCAATGAAGTAGTCATCGGGCTATCACAGCCGCAGATTCTCCTTCAGAACGGAATTCTGGAACCGTGTATCCTAATAAAAGGGAGATACCAAAAAAGGGTAAACCCGCAAGGCGACGTGTAGTTCGGCTGCGAATCTCTCCTTCTAGCGAGGTATAAACTCTGTGCCCTCTAAAAATATGAAATATACTACACCCACGGGTCCAATGACCCCGTCCAATGGCCTCACTAGTTCACAGGCCCGGCTCCCTCACTCACTAAAATGTGTCACTCCATAAGTCAAGGAAACTACTCAACAAACCTGGTTGGCCCAGTATATCCGTTGGCAAACCTACTTGACTCTGTATCGCCGAATCGCATCTGTGAGAGTTGTGGTTAGTTGAAATGCAAAAATTAGAATGCTAGGAGCTTTGCATCAACACATAAAGGTATGAAGGGGAACATCAGCCATATGCGGAAATTGTACTTCTGTGCAGGAAGAAAAAAAGACATAAGACGCATTGCATGGACGTGCTTTCTCTTATCGTACGAGGCCTTCGCTACTGAACTGCTGCGCAATGGAAGAGAGGTGGAACACATACGAATCGCACACATCTTAAGATATTAAATGCCTTCTTTGATGGCAAAGTTTTGTGAAAACCTGGAAGGATTATTTATATAAGAGTCAGCTGTGAATATGTTCATTGTTTGTAACTTTTTCTAATGGAACCACGATTTCTATTTACACATTTCTCGTTTTCGACATTGTCAACACTCGTTGTCTCCGGTTGCCAAAACCAAATTAGTATTAATACGTGCTTAATTTCTTGACCTCTATTAATAATATTATGGACCGATTCTTGAGTGTAGGTCATTAAACAACACCATTTTAACCTGCCAACGATTCGGATCGTGGTTAGACCCTAGAGATTCAGAAAACATGCCCTGATGAAGGCTGAATAAAAGCCGAAACGTTGGCAGGTTAAAATAGTGTTGTTTAATGACCCACACTCAAGAATCGGTCCATAATATTAGTATTAATATTACGAAGTACATTCCAGTGAACTTCAAACGCTTGAAGTGCATTTCTATTTTTCCCGCTTTATTGGCTTTTATAATATAGTTGCCATGACATGGAATGAAAATTGTGTAAGCCTCCTTCACAAATATGCCTTATGTATTTATTATCTACAACTCTTTAAATATCTCTTTTTGTGCTTAATGTTAAAGATGTGTCAGCTACACAGATCAAGAGTACATCAATTTGTAGATACCAACGAATATTGAATTTGTGATGCTCGTAAATTTTCCTTTTCACTTACTGTGCATTTTGTTACATTTTCAATGCAGTTATGCCTTCAAGAGTAATTTAAGATTTTTCTTCCTTGTTTTCTATACAATATTTACTACTCAAATCCAAACTTAAGATTGTTTTCAAATATTTACAACTCACAATAATTTTGTTTGGAAATAGGGTCTTATTTAGAAGAAATAATACGTGGTATAGTTCCAATCCGATAACCCTTTTCAATTTTACATATTTTCGTAAAAAATGTAGTAACTAATTATAGAATACAATATAGGCTTCGTGCAAGAAAATATTTAATTTCAATTAATATGATTATCCGTCTTGTTACCAATGGACATTAAAGCGTAAATTAAAAATAATATTTCTAAAGCCAGAAACTGCCATTGCTGAAGCTTATTTTTCAGAAATCAGATGTAACTATATCTAAATACGTTTCATATATCAATATTTACCATTTTTTCTTTGCTGCTATAAATATTTTTTCGTACCATTTCATAAGATCAGGAAATATCCTTGGCTGCTAGGCGATGACAGAGATTAATGATAAAAATGAGTTCCTTGTCAGAGCAGTGTCCAAACTCTTTCTCAAGAACACGTGTTCTCCGCATATCAACTCTATACATGTTAACGACAGCTG
Source organism: Acheta domesticus (assembly GCA_031308135.1). NCBI lineage: Eukaryota > Metazoa > Arthropoda > Insecta > Orthoptera > Gryllidae > Acheta > Acheta domesticus. The sequence goes on from JAHLJT010009436.1 coordinate 50,186,829, forward strand.
CGAACAAGCGTAGAAACAGCTGACATAAAAAGGGCAAAGGCACAGCCAATTTCGTTTATGGTTTGAAAAATTATTAGCTCATTTTATTCCAGTCGTATTGAAATGTAACTTATCCTATTATTTTTACTATAGAAATCAACAATTCTTGAAAAATATTTCATTAATTTCAAATATTAATAGAGTTCAATATAAAACCATTAGTGCGTTTAAATATACAATGCATAAATAATAGTATTTATGAAATTATTGCTCCAAGCTGCTAATAAATCTTTTGAATTGGAATTTACTCACTCCCTTTATCAAAAATATATTTTAATGCCATCTTAACACTACAAAAATTAGGTGTAAGTTAAATTATTGAAAATAGTTTCCAAGGTATTATTTCTAAGTAGGAAAGTTATTAATGAGGAAATGTAATGGCACTAATTTCGTTGAAATCATTCTACATAGATTTAATCAATTTGTAGCAATATTAAATATCACCGAGACATATTTATGAAATGCATATTATTTCGGAATGTGGTATACTTTTCATTTAAATACATTTTTTAGTTCTGCCTGATGGAATATACATTACAAAACACATATTCATTTGCGATTAAAACACATGTATCCGCGTTTTTGAAACAAAAAGCAAATATTGATTTAGAAAATACGAATTAAGCTGGGTTAGGGATATTTTTGTGTAGAAAAATAAAGTATCAATAATTCATTCCTTGTTTTTACCTTACGAATGCATTCGGAAATTGGGACTTCAAGTTTGGAATTCAAAAGGTACCGTTTTCTGCTGTACATCGTGTTTAAGACCCTAAAGGCAGAACATGTGTATAAAATTGAAATTCAGATATTTCTGTAAGCATTCTTAGACGATATACATTTTGGAATTTTTGGACTGATGGCGTTTTGAAGCACTCTATTAGTATAATTTAGAAACATTAGAATTTTGCTACAAAAGTTGCATACTTGTACTACCAGATAGCTGCAACAATGGATCTGGCGCGACGAAAATAGGTGCGTGCGATATGCAGCGAGATCCATTCTGGCATCCATCCAAATCCTAGACCCGGAATGCAGAACATGGACATGAAATTGAAATGAAAATATTCTGTAAATCTTGTAAGATGATAGATATTTTTGGAATTTTTCTCACAAAATTCTCAGCAACAAGAGTTGGTGTGGTCATCAATAAGCTTCTGCGCTTATAATTTACGATAATATGTCTGGAATACTAAATGAGTGAGCTTAGTAGAGTTGTTGGAGCTTTAGGCGAAGGAGCCATCCTCCTACAGAGATTTGAACTACGGACGTCTAGGCTAAGCCAACCTATCTACGGACGCCTCCACAAACCACTTATGGGCGAATTAATTAAAACTTGGATGAATTAGAGTCTGACTAAGTTGCTATTAAGGACGCTCAGGCGGGTGTTTTGTTTTGGAGGAAACTTGGGGCTGTTTACTCGCTATTATGCAAGGGCTGTCTAAAAGTGCCCTGCGCGGTGGCCGCATTCGGTCGCCTGCCCGAGAGCGCGCGGTCGCTTCTCTGTCTTGAAGCACGCGCCGCTGAGCGACCGAGCAGATTATTCAGTGTCTGCGGTCCTGAGTCACAGAGACCTGCAGAGAGCGGCGCGGCTTCTGTCTTGGGCGAGATCGCGCCTCGTCATGAGGGATTTGTTCAAATCAGACACCGCTTAGATAGCAGAGGCAGAGACGATTAAGGCCTTCGGAGGCCGCACGGGCGGTGGAGGAGGTGGATGAACTAGTATGGGAGGTGCTGATACGCCAGAAGAATAACTCTTATGATAGGTTAGATGGAGAAAAGGATACAGCGTTGATGGAAGATCTATGTCACAGGCATGTGAAAGGTGTGGGTACATCAAGAATGTGTTATGGATAAGTGGTCATGGATTGGGAAGAACTCCGGTAACTCCGCAAATGCTAATTACGGTAACGACGAAAGGAATGTATTAGTAAAGAGAAACCAAGAGGGGCCTTGCATGTTAAGGTGACAACTGTAATGGCGAAGTTAGGTCTTACAAGGACTAGGTTCACTGAGAGAACAGGGAACGCACGTCTCGTTTGGTGTGCCCCAAGGTTGGCAAGCAAGTAGAGGTAGAAGGAATGGAGGGTGTGGCAGTTGGAATGCGTTTTCAAAACCAGTAACAGAGATTGAAGGGTGGGCGTAGGAGCATTCCATTACAAGCAAATGAAGCGGTGACTGATTGGGCAGAATGTCGACAGTCTCACGATGGCGAAATAGCCACAGAACGGAATGTAGTGTTAACATACGCAACGGCAGGGGAGAGCAGTGCGGTAACAGAAGTCATTCTGGCAGCAGTGGAAGCAACAGCCTGTGCAAGCAGTTGGCCAATTTCATTGTAGCGCGGGTGGGAGCGATAGACGTGTGATGATACAGTCGATAAGATGAGGCGCAAAGGAAGGGTAGGAACGGAGTAGATTGCGAGTGGGGTTCATGGACAATTAGTGCATTACGCGAGAGGCGCCAGCAAGGCAAGGGAACAACAACAACAACGCATCTGGTGGCAAGACGCGAAGAGGGTGCTGCTGGTGGCGGCGACGGTGGAAGCGGCGTTCCCGGGCCGTTACCTCACGGGCTGTTTCGCAAAGCCCACCGTCGTCGACAGGGGCGCGCGCGGGCGAGCGCGGAGGCGCCCGCCTGCGAAAAAAGGAAGGCGCGGCGGCGGCGGCGGCGGCGGCGGCGGCGCGCGCGCTGCCAAGTAAACAGCCCGTGGCCGGTGATGTACGGCGATCGCTCACAATGCGAGAGATAGCGGCCGCTGACAGCGCCCACTGCGGAGCCGGGCCTGCGTGGGTTTCGGAACCGCGCTCAACGGGGCTTCGTTCTGATTCACGCGGTATTCTTGTTATTACAAGAGGTGCGGCGTGAAATTTCGGACAATAACGCAATGAAATAGTAGTATGGAATTTCAGAATTTTTGTGTTTTTAGAGCAAATTCTGAACATATTGGAAAACGTATTTAGATATATGGATAAGCAATTATTCGTAGCAACACTACGTATATTCGTTAAATAGACTTGAGAAAATCTCGATGGCCTTGTAAATTACCTCAAAACAACTGTTATATTTTTGCTCGTACGAAATTAAGGGGAACAAATAGGCGTTACAATATTTAATATACTCTGAAATGTTAAAATTATATTGATGTTATTAAAAAATACATCAATAATGATAGATGTGGATACAACAAAACTCAACGTGTGTTGTCTTTACCCAATCCATTTTCCTCCGATCAATTAGGGGAGCAATGCTAAAAATTTCTTGGGACATCATTCTGATGCAAGAGAGGAGTGTTGAATTTCAGAGTTTAGCGGCGTCCCCTCGGAAACGAAATGTGAAAAAAAGGTCTTTTGAAAAACCGCCGCCAACTCCACGTGCGAAACGCGGCCGAAAAGCGGAAAGTGGAAAAGGGGAGAATGAGGTGGGAGCGGGCGGTGGGCCGCGAGGGCGGGCAACCGGACACCGGGCGGCCTCCGCCGCCAGCGACGGCGCCCGCGCGCGTCCGCGCCTGGCGCCCGGCCAGCCGCCTCGCACCGCCCCGCCCCGCCCACGCACCCTCGCGGCCGCCCTCCGGCCCCATGCCAGCCCGCGGCTCGCCCCGCGCCCACGCCCACAGCCCCTACGACACAGAGGAGGCCATTCCTTCGCAACGCCCATTTCGCCGGTTTATACCCAGATGATAGGGGTGTAGGAAACCACAATCTTTCTAGAAACAATGGTAATGCACTGGAAATTTTCATCGGTTGAGTGTGGATCAGGGCCAGCACTGTCGCTGACTCTGTAGTGACTCTGACCGGGAGGTCCCAGAATTCGAGTCTCGACGGTGCACCGCGGTGGTAGGATTTTCGACACAGCACTTGCTAGCTAGGTCGAATTCAGCTGCTGTCTGGAGGAAAATACCAGTGCTGGTTTCTCTAATTCCTATTTTTCCGTGGTTTCTCCGACCAACACCTGGAGAATGCCGCAGCGGTTCCCTGACGAAAGGGCCACGGACCGCGCGCGATCTTTCCTTCCTCTTCCTTGTCCTATCCTCACCCCTTTACACACATACACTACCATGCAGAACACTACCACACATGCCGAGAGACCGGTCGGGGGCTTAGAGCTCGTCCCAGCCGGGACGGTGCCCCGCTGGTAGGAGGTACCTTGATGGGGAAACCCCGCTAGACGATGGTAGGTCGGTGCCGGTTCCTATTAACCAGCGGGGGAAGATCACCGCCACCTCGCGATATAAAATATGCACTACATTTACGGGACTGGTGACCTCGTTAGTTGACGCGACAGGAATCAATAACAATCAGTCTATCAACTAACAATACCTTGAGGATCAGAAACCCATTGATGTTTGATGTTTTTATTACAAAGTTTTTAGGTATATGAACATGTTTTGCATTGTTTATAATGTCAGAGGCCAGAGGCCTTGCAGTGACATTATTTGATGCACTGAGCCACCTATCCCGGTGGTATTGTTAAGGTTAATCTTTCCGAATCACTTCATTTTTGTTTCGGCGCGTCCTCATTTGTTTTTCATGAACTTGTAGCCACAGCTCCTGACTTCGACGAGTGGCTGACATTTTCCTCGTATAGTCCACTTCTGGGCGTCGGGACGCGCCGCGAGCACGGCCTGTGAGCGCCCGCCGCTGGCTGGCTGGCTTCGGGGCCGCGAATCGCGCCAGCGGCGGCCGCCCCGGCAGGGCACGCCTCCAACGCCGCTTGCAACGCCCGCCCACGCGCCCGGCGCTGCTTTATTGGCCGCGCGGCGGAATGCGCTCGGCGCGGCGCGCGACTTGGGGCGACACGCCGCGCGGCCAAGTCGTGCGTGCACACATTCCGGCACTTGTGTTATAAATTTATTTGCGTGTTTGAATTACGAACCCTACCTCATAGCAGATGGCTTTTGTTTTGATTGTAAGGGGAATGAAAACTACTGCGTTGCTACGAGTTATTAACCGTCGATATTCATTTCGAGTGAGGGTATTCGATGGTGGTGGTCAATTGTACCTGGGTTTTTATTCTTTGGCGTGTGGGGGCTTGCCTTCGGAATGGAATATCTCACGGTATTTCGCGTCGTTCTCGATCGTGTCGATAGGAGTGTATGATCGTCAGCACTGCTCGATACAGTCGAAATCATGCGACTCCCAGCGGAACAACTGAGAACGACGCGAAATACCGTGAGATATTCCATCGTGAAGACACGCCCCCACGCGCCAAGAAATAAAAATCCAAGTATATATATATTTATATATATTTATTTATATATATATATATTTTGTGGTAATTCTGATGTGATATTATTGACGTAATTACATGAAGAAATTAGAAATTCATTTCCGTCTACTTAATATTAAGTCAACTTCAATTATTTCCTCAAATTATGTATTGTAGCATAATTTCGAGTATATGTTGCTGCATTTATTAAAACTTGTTGCTTTGGTGAAATACAGTGATTTAATAACATTGTGGTAAAATATACGATAATCTCATGTAATTTAAATTCATTATTACTTATGTCTTGTTTAATGCTCTAACTAATCAGCCTCCCGTTTATCAGTAACTCTTTTCGTTCCATTAGGCGATTACGCCAATTATGAATTCATTATCCCTTTTGTGAGAGAGATCAATCATTCTCGTTAATGTCTTGTGCAGATAATGCCAGATACATAGTAATTTAACTAACTGCCGGTGTCGAGAAGTGTGTTTATTGGAGTCGATCACTGAAGAAATATCATCACTTTTTGTAATTAGAAATGTTTTGTTGTTTGGTAAAACAAGTATTAACTTAAATTGGGAAATAGAAGCATTTGTAACAATAGTTTGATTCTATAGAAATTAATAGAAGTAAATTAAGAGAAACATACTTTACAATCTATGTACGAAAATTATTTAGAATTTATCTAATTTTTCTTATCTATTTATCTAGAAAATAATATAGAAATTACGCAAGAAAATTAATAAAAATAAACTGTAGAAAATATAGAAAACTAAACGGGTTGAAGCATCACATTTCTAATAGACGCAAAATTGGTTTATTTGTTGATATAAAAACGTTTTATAGAAATAGAAGAAAACTTCTTAATTCTGTTATGGCAAAAATTTGAATAGAAATCTCGAAAAGAAAGTCTTCAGAATAGAGCAATAGCACAATGCTTACTGAATATTCAAGAAAGTTTCCGAAGAGTATGTCCGGAAACGGGTGTCACTGAAGGGTAGTAGACACATGAGCAGATTTTATTTCGTGCATTTGACTTACTTTCCCAACCCATCAGGTTGCCTAGTCAAATTAGACCCAAAAATGGCAATCGAAGGGGAAAAAATCACGGAGTTTTGAAACTTGGTATGATTTTTTTGGTACCTTCTGCATAACATATTAAAAATTCTGAAGCGTGCGTGTGTGTCAGGGGTGGGATGAGGTGTGGGCGAGGCAGCTGTTTGAAGATGCTGTGTCGACCTCTTTTGCGCAAAATATGCAAATACATGTTGATAAACGTTGAACAAAAATAAAATTACTTCCGTACAATGAACTTATCAAAACATCATTTTATAAGGGAGATAACTAGGGTATTGTCTTAAACAAAAACTAGAACTTTTCAAGCATATAATTTTAAATTGGTTAAGTTTACAACAAAACCTTATAGGAACTTTTTTGTAGGAACTTTTATCTACTTTCATTTTGTATAGAACATAATTTTCTGTGGGGTTGATAGTTATGGAGATACATGAAAGAAAGTAAAAAAAAGCACTGCTATGCAGTAAGTACTAACAAACAATCATATCAAGTGTCAAAACTGCAGAATTTGTTCACCCGATTTGTCTAATTTGATTGGACTAAGTGCACCTGCTAGCATCCCGAGTCTTTTGAAGGGTTTGTGCGAAATCCGCTTTTACCCCTCAGCGGGGAGCTGCGAGCGAACAATCCATTGGGCGCACCTGTCAATCGGCGCGCGGCGTGTCGCCACCGGAGCGGCACGAAGCGGCGCGGCGCGGCGCGGCGCGGCGCGGTGGGGCGGCGCGGGGCGTCCGAAATAGAAGGCTCCTCTCCGCCACTTGCGCAAGCGCCTTCTCGCCCGCCGACCGACCGCTGCCTGCGCTCGCGCACGTCGCCTCCACCACAACCCGACCAAGCATCCAATGCCGGGGATCCGGCATCGGGAATACGACGTCCAAACCCGGCATCCCACCCTCCGCCATCTACCGTTCACTCATATTCGGGATTGGGAATACGACCCTCCCCAACATCCTGCTACCAGCATTCAATGCCGGGTGGCCGGCATCGGGAATACGACTTCCGATATTCCACATCCGGCATCCCACCGTCCATCTGCCGTTCACGCATATTCGGTATTCGGCATTGGGAATACGATCCTCCCCAGCACCCTGCTACCAGCATCCAATGCCGGGTGGCCGGGATACAACGTCGGGAATACAACGTCTAACATTCCACATCCGGCATTCCACCCTCCGCCATATGCCGTTCACACGTATTCGGGATTGGGAATACGACCCTCTCAACATCCTGCTACCAGCATCCAATGCCGGGTGGGGAATACTACATCGGGAATACTACATCCGACATTCCACATCCGGCATCCCACCCTCCGCCATCTGCCGTTCACTCGTATTCGGTATTCGGCATCCCTGTATGCATTCTCGTCAATATTCTTTAGTTTAACTTTGAGAACATCATGTTTAGGTCGGGAATAATTACAGATCAATATGATAATTGGGGATTCGATAAAATGGGAATTCGATAAAAAACCTCCATATGTTTAAGCGGAGAGGTATTGAGCATTTTGCGCAACTACTAAGATTATTTTGACAGGCGAAAATAAGACTGACAGGATAACGCCATTTACGCATATAATAATACATATAGACTCCTCATTACTCATCATTGTTCATTAAAAAATCTCATTCTTAGCAGATAAAATATTTTTTGACAGCTCTCAGTGAAAGTGGTTACTTTTAGGGCATGCAAACAAAATTCAATTTTTAGCTCTAGAATTAAAAGTGGAACGATGCTCAAATGTTCAGACAAAACTATGAATACAACAAAGAAAATAAAATACTTCCGTCTGAACGCATTTGCTACTACTGACCTTAGTGTAACATTTTACAAAATTAACTGGCTTGTATATACGAATTTAAACAAAAGGAAAGTAAGTAAGGTTGTACAAAAATTAGTGTAGGTGACACCTGATAAAAGTGATTTTATTTTGCTCGTAGGATTGCGCTACTCATCCTGGTGGTCTCGTGTTATATTTCCTACTCACAAAATAAAATGCCACTTTTACCACTCGAATTATCTACGATGGTGTGCTAACAGCTGAATTATAAAAACTGTCAATTGGTATAATGAAGTGCTTGTTATTATGTATTCAAAATAACACTTTTTTAAAGCCCGGGATTTAAGCTAAAATGAAAAGAATTGTCTAGCATAACTGCAAACTAGTAAATGTCTTTACGGGATTTGGTCGGAGTGAGTAGAAAAATCAAAACATTAGTTTGGCGATGTTTCGAAATATTTTTATTCCAACCTCAGAGCTAGTGTAAAATGCACGAAGACAACCTCAATATAAACATATACTTACACATAATAATATGATATTCAAAATGATATGAGAGATATCGATAATTCTTATACAAGATATGTACACCTTACTAAAGAATTATAGATATTTACAATCTCTTAGCAGCATTTTGGCCGGTTGCCAACCCAATTCCACATGGAGTTGCTACAGTGCAAGGGTCCATCCCGCACCACGCCCAACTCTGGCCAAGGCATCAAAGCAAATGAATGAGAATTTTGCTTCAATTCATTTGTAAGGTCAGAACCTATACATCATGTTATTAATGTAAGTATATGTTTATTATATTGGTTGTCTTCATGCTTTTTATGTCAGACCTGAGGATGAAATAAAAATATTCCGAAATTTCAAACTAATGTTTTGATTTTTGTACTCACTCTGACCAAATTTCGTGAAGACATTTCCTAATTCTACATTATAATCGTGAATTCTACAGGCGGTGACAGGTAGTTCTACATGGTTAATAACTACTAACTTACTAATATATTATTATTATTATTATTATTATTATTATTATTATTATTATTATGTTGCTACTATTGTTATTACGCTTATTGATACTAATCCAAATTATAAAAACAACCGAAAGTCGTTTTTGTCCAAAAATATATTTAGTGTCCAGTTTCAACGAATAAAATCTAGAACTATTTTCCCTTTCTTCAAAGATTTTCGAAAATGATTAAGGAAGGCTTAAATATAAGAATATACATTATTATTCATCCTCCAGTGAAATGAAAAACTCGACTGAAAAAATAGAAAACAAAAAAAAATAATAAAATAAAAGTTTACATTTACAAATAAATTTAAGTAATTATCTTTGTTATTATTGGTAGTTCCCCTCCCGGAATGTTGGCGGGGAAAAATTAATTAAATTAATGAAATTATTTTAATGTAGTATACGTAATATCATATAATAATAATAACAATAATAATAATAATAATAATATAATAATAATAATAATAATAATAGAACATCTTGAACGTAAATAAGAAATTTGGTTCGTGTCAGGTCCTGAGGATTAGAGCGAATTGCATTAGATTTTTGCAGTGCACTGAGTTATCACGAGAATATTAGTACAATAATTTTGTAAACAGTACTTTTATCATTTGTATTCAAATTATTTTTTCCAATTTTCGTCAAATTCGTGGAATTTTGGAATTTTTTCTTGATACTTGTAACCATGTTGCTTATGAGACACGAGATGGAATGTAAGGCTCAGCCAATCTTCTGTGCGTATTTAGGCTTGAGTCAGTGAAGCCAATGATACCTTTTACTACATTTGAGGAGCAAACATTGAAAACGTGACATGTGCTACTTGACTCTTTTCCAATAAAAATGAAAAATATAAGACAAATTTTACAATTTTCAACACCATCCTTAACTTAACGAATGGAAAACTACTTAATGAATTATAGCACATCTCCCGTTTTTCCTGCAAATAAAATTCTAGGTAAAATCAACAGAAGAACTCAATTTTTGCCGAATGGACCTTTAGAATGTTTGCTTCTAGTTTATTAGGTGTTACTTAGCTCTTTGCGTCTGCTTTGAAACGGATTATAGAAAACTTGCTCGTAATTAAGCTCATGTTAAGCATACTTATGAAAGAATCGCATCTGTTTATTCTCAGTTTGCGAAACTGGAAGTTGAAAAAATAATCCCACCTCGACCATAATCGTAATTTTGAAGTCGTATTAATTCACTCAAAGCGTTGGAAGTATCAAAGAATCTGAAGTTGGCGTATTTGGAGACTGGAATAATTTGTTGACACTCTGTTTGTATTCTGACTCTTTAATGATCTTTTTATCACATAGTATAATGTCTTTGAAGGAAATCTGAGGCAAAAGAAAATGTGAGTAAAGGCATGAGTGCTCGAATCATATGGAAAAAGGAATGACCTTTCATCGCCTACTACGTGGCAGGCTCGTGGTAATGATCTCATTATTTTATTTTTAATATAGAGTTAGGAAGAGGCAATGTCATAAAGTGAGTACGTTTGAAATTTATTGCTTGATTACATCACCTTAATTTCGTATTTTAAAATCTTCACGAACATATAGGATCAAAGTTTGTGTATTTAGAGAGTAGTTTCATTTTTGTGTACCTTGAATTTCGAGGAGTTCAACGAGCGTTTTTTATAAACGCAATGAGAGCACGGGGAATTAATAAGTATGAAATATATTCCATAGCCAACAGCATTTTCATAAAAAAAGCATTTTACTGTCTCATGTGCGCTTCATTTTAAAGCCAATTCGACAGTAGCGTACGAGTATTGGCCACATAGGAATCTTCACTTCAGAAATGAAGAAAATTATCACCCCCTGAACGTCTCGGCAATTTAATGTCCAATCATTTCACCTACAACTTTCCGAATATCAAAGAAACCAGAGTTTGTGTGTTTTCGACCGGAATTATTTTGGTAACGGCGCGTTTGTAGGCTCCCCCGCGTCGTCTGGTTATCTCCAACGCGGCAGCCTTGAGCGAAACGGGGGAGCGCGCCGGGGGAAGTGCTCTTCAGAGCATCTGGCCGGCGAGAGGGGAGCCCTGGGTGCACTTGGGTATTTCTGGTCGTTTCGTGGAGCTGCTCGGCCCGTAAAGCGCCGGGACGTACGCGGGTCTAGTACATCCGCGCGCATTGATTGAGCAGAAAGCCTTCCGCCCGCGTACGGCCGTAATCAAAGCGCGTTCGCGCCGTATATTGCCCGTGAAATCCGCACGCGACCACGGCCGTCCCACTTCAAAGGCTGTTCCGCGTCCTAGAATAAGCTGGTGATGTCGCCCCTCCTCCGCGTGGCACGCGCACGTTTGTAAAACGCGTTAAGCCTGCGATGAGAAGGAAGGAGAGAAGAAGGAAAGTGCAAGACTGTGCCATTCACTTTCCAGAATTATGTCAATATTTAAAGAAAATGTTGTATTTTCGTTAACGCAACGCATCTTTGAACCCTTGTTTGGGCGTTGAGCGCTGATACGGAGTAATCCTACGTTATTATGTTTGTCAAGTCTCGTCACGTCGCTGTCAGATGTCGGGATTCCTAGACGGTCACCCAATCAGGAACTTGCGGATTCACGAATTCGTTTCACATCCGTGACTGCACAGAGCATAGTAAACGAATTCGGCTAGCGACGCCGGCCATTTTGTTAAAGGGGTATATGTATTTTTACTAGGCTACATCTCAGTAAACGTTCGATTTCATATCAATTTCTGCACTAACATTTGTGGTTTTCTTAGAAATGTCGCAATGATACCGAATGTGAAGAACGTAAGAAATGTTTCAGTCGTATTTTCAAAAGTTTTTACTGAAGAGTATCATACAAGATAAAATTAAAGTTTGGGCACAACACGAAATGATTTTTACGTGTTATTAAAGTAAAATTTACTGTCTCTATGTTGGCACCTTTGCACATGCTACAACCACGCCTCCACAAGAATAAGCACGTGTTGATCTGCGCGAAGGCAATTTTTTCTTGCAATTACAGCATACAGAAATATTTTATGACTTTGCAGTGTTTTCTGTGTAAGTGAAATATTATTAGACGTGTTCGCAATTGTTTTATTTGAATTTTACACGGTATGATTTTGTGTAAAAACAAACATGAATTTATTGCCTCTATCTTAATGAAGACAAATGTTTCACATACGAAACGTTATTTTTAGTAGCTATTAATTTTTTAAGGAAACTGTTAAAAGAATTTGTTTAAAAATATTAACGTAATTGCCGAAGGGAACTACGTGAGAAATTACTTCGTCTGCTAAGGGGAAAAATATTTTTTTTATTTTAAAGCCGTATTGAAATAATATTTTTTTAAATATAATTTCAGGATGGTTTCTAAAGATATTTCAACATTGAGTGACGCATTTGATGGTTGAGGACAAGTTGTTTTCCTTCATAAAAAATAATAACCACTGTTCTATACCAATTGCTCTTGTTATCAATAACAATCTAAGTACATTTTATTTCCTTTCGTATGAGGCACTTTCATCCTTTACGTATGTTTCAGCTGTTTTAATTCACTTTCTAACTTCACATTCAGTGCATGAATAGGAAACATAAATTGACTCTTTAGAAATGCAATAATCAGACAAAATACTGTAGTGTTACAGACAGAATACAGAAGTGTGTAATAGAAAGTACATTGGTAATGACTAGTTCTACTTTGACCGTACTTTATCTTGCTCAGCATAGATGAAAAATCGCCGAACACTATAGTCATATGACTATCTATTGTTCAAACTGCACAAACTGCTGGTGTAATCCCAGTTTAACAAGTGATGATCAGCGCTACCATCTCCAGACTCGGGATCTAATGACAGGAGCAGGGGCATTTACATCGCAGTTCATTTATCTCTTCGCGTCGCACGTGTGGTCACCCTTGTAGCCGAGGTTGTCGACCTCTCCCAACAATATTTCACGCCACATTGCGCCCATGGCAGCCAATTGGGGACGCACGGTTGCACCTGCTGGCAGCCAACGCGGAGACGTCTTCCCACGCACGCCACGGGCGCTGTGGCGGGCGGTGGGGAAGATCGAGGGTAAATTTAGATATAGAAAATGGGATTTTGTTTGCTTGAAGATGGTAAACTTGATTCTGACTGCTTGACTCAGCAGAGTTGAAAAGAGTGCAGTCAAAAAATCTATTTTCGTGAATTTTCCAAAAATAATTTGGATCAAGAGGTTTAGTTACCCCTGCGTAAATCTTTCATGAAGTTGAATTAAACCACAATTTTTGAGTCAGCTACCGAGGATTATTTCTTAAAATACTGAAACCTGTTTGCTGATTAATACACAGAACGTACCATTTACCCGCTACTCATGGTGGATTGGTCTATCGTGTCCTTTCGAAACCATTTGTTAATTATTTTTTTCAGTGATAGGTGGAGTTGCATGTGGTTCATAAGCAAAATTATTACTCCAAACGATCTGTAAGTTTCCAAAAAGAACACAATTTTAACGTAATTTTTCACATCAAACTGTCTTTGCACGGCCTTGCTCTATCATCAGATAAACATATTTCGGTCACACTGACAAGCGGGTGGCCGGGGAAACCTTCTGAGGGCTATAGATTGCCTGTCATTATGCAATATTAAATCATTCGTACATCAGTGTTTTCAAGTAGTTTCCCGTTCCTTTCGTCAGCTAACGTTTTGCATATTATCCACACGTGAACCTAACTACCATTGAAAAAGATCAATGCAAGTTTCGAAATGACACGATGGATCTTGCCAGCTCAGGAGCCCGTACAAATGGCAAGAGGGTGGCGGGTTAGAGAGTTGTGCCGCTTGTCTCAATGCAATGGCGCTAATATCCGTCTTTCCTTGAGGTTGGAGCTATGATATGTCTCTTACGCCATTTCCCAATAAAAGCCTCGTTACAGAAGCTCGAATTCTGTAGAATGAGGAAAAAACAATAGTATATCATCTGTAGAATTAGCATCTTTATGAAGTATACTTAACTCATCGTCATTGAATCGTATGAATATTTGAATTTTGTTATTCTGATAAAATATTTTTTATTGTGAATATAAATGTGCAATATAATTATGCCTCTAGGGTGGCTCATTGATTAGCGTGCTCGCTTTCCAAGATTCGATTCCCTGCTGAGGCAAATTACAACTGTGCGTTTTCCTTACTAATGTCCCAGTATCTATTGCCTTGGAGACGATGAGAAAGCTCACGCTAAGGAAATGAAGACAAGTAAATACAGTGAAGGGATGTCGTCGTGCTTACCACACGAACTCCTTATCTCATGGCCGAGAGACTGGGTCACCGCTGCAGCGGTGGTCAGCCAAGGATCATAGCGCACTGTCGCGCCAAAGGAGTAGACAGTATATTTAGGAAAAAAAATCGCAATCACATACTCCTGGCACTTTCCATTAAAAGAAATTTTTATCACAAGAAAGATCTTTATTTGGGTGAACAATTCCCAAGCATGTGAAATATATACCTCTTGAAATAATTATGAATTTCTTTTAATTAAATAAAGTGTCTAATGGATATACCGAGTATGATCGGCCAAATACTCGTAGTGTACATTTCTTGTGAAGTGTTAAAAAGGAATTGTGTTTTAACTTCTAAGGTTTGTGAAGAGAGTTCGATACATTTTAGATATAAGTTTTGTTCTACAATTGAACAGATGCCCGGTGGCAGAATGAAGTCAGTGATAAAGTCACATTGTCAGTTTTATTGGTTATATTTTTTATGAATTTTCGATCTTAAATGCGTTCACACTTCCACGTTTTTCATCATCACATCGAAGGAATTTGCCCTCTAGTTATCAACCACACTACTTACTTATGAGTAGACGCAAAATAAAAGGCTTTCCAGCTTTTAAATAAAAGAAATTTATTAAAAAATACTGAATACATTTTCTTGTGAAATTTGCGACAGAAGCACGTCCTTCCACTTCGGAAAACAAATGTGACGCAGGTAAAGTATCAAAGAGCACACGATTCTTCGCTGTTTCAGTTCGACTCACAGAACTATAGCATAGGAAATTTCGGCAGATGGCGTCGGTCAAAGCAACTACACGCCCGCGCTAATCAGCAACATAGTATTTTAATGACCGGAGGCGGCATCTTCTCTCTCGCTGTTGCCCTTTGGGTCTGCGAAACTCGTTGTCTACTAGGGCGGTTTGGAAGTAACATCCTTCTCTCAGAGAGTCGGGTATTAGACTGAAGAAAAAAAAATGTCAGGAAAAAATATTTTCAAGTAATGTAATGTACGAAATATAATATAGAAAAACTAGGGAAGGAAAATAAGAGGTAAAGTATTAAATGTTGAGTTCGTAATGGGGTGGTACACGTATTATAAATTTCTCTTGATAAAATGTAATTCTGTAACCTTACCCTGACTTGTGGAAATAAATGAGAATTGCAATTACAAGAAATCTGTGTATTGTTTTCACTCAGATGTTAATGACCGAATAGTACAATTTTGAAATGAAACAAAACATATAATGTAAATCAAAATATCAGCTGAGAAAGATGCAAATGGAGTCATTAAAATTGAGTCAGAATTCTATTGCACTTGAATAAATTTAAACAAACAAAGAAATGGACCATATTATTATATTTACGGAATGTTCGAGAACAAAAGCGTAATTTTAGAAATATGTTTAAGTTTGAAACAATTTATAAGATGGTCGATAAGAGATTTACCAGGTATCACTGATATTGAGTTCGATGAAGTAAAATTTGAAACACTTAAGCAACAGTGTTTAAGGTTATGAATTCATAAGGTAGGTTTTTGAGTGATATGAAATTACGCTTCTTTTACCTATTTTTATAATAGTAGTCAGACAAGTTTACATTAGTAAAATAATGAGTCAAATAAGTTTTGATAGCTTAGATATTCAATCAATAAAAAACAAAGGAAAATTTTGTCAAATAATTACATTTAAATCCCAAGTTGATGAAAGAAAAAAATATCTTTTGTAGAAGCGAGACGGATTCAAACACAAAATTATCAGCTGAAGAAAAAACGAAATTTCCTGATGTAAAGTCGAAAAACGGCGTGTTCACGTCTGGAAGTGTGGAACTCTTGTATAAGCTGAATGGTGTTGACACGCTAATTTATATTGTATGTTTTATTTTTAGCAACCTATTAAAGAAACAAAAAATGAGGAAGATTAGTGACTTTTCTTAATATATGAACCCAATTAGCAATTGGCGATTTATGAATGGCTTCAGGATATTGAAAAGGAATTGCCAATTAGTTGATTAGGAAGTCACTCTTGATTGAAAGACAAAATGAGGATGCAAGAGATATTGTACACCATTTGGTGATGAAGGAGAGAACGTATTTTAATGGAGGAATGCGGGGAGCTTTAAACAGGAAAACGTAAAGATCTAGCATTGTTACAAGTTTCACAAAATATATTTATTACCAAC
Source organism: Acheta domesticus (assembly GCA_031308135.1). Taxonomy (NCBI): domain Eukaryota; kingdom Metazoa; phylum Arthropoda; class Insecta; order Orthoptera; family Gryllidae; genus Acheta; species Acheta domesticus. Next base: position 50,203,335 of record JAHLJT010009436.1, read on the forward strand.
TATTATTTTCATTTCTTTGCTTACAGAGAAAAGCACTTATTCAACAATATACTTATCTTTAGTTACTGTAAGCTTGACATGGGTGGTTTGGAACAACAAACTTTATTTAGAGCATGACGTTTATTTAATACAACGAAAATAAAACCGTGGTTTCAGTCCAGACAAACCCGTTCATTGTCGGCGTCCGCTCGTCGGCGCCACGAGCGGCGGCTGAGGCCAGAGCGCGGGGCCGTATTTCGAGCGGACGCGGGTGGGCGCGGGATGCAGTGGCCGTGTGCGAGTGTGTGGGTGGGCGCGGGGCGAGTGCAGCGTTGTAATGCGGCGAAGCACGTTGCGCGAAGGCTGCAGCGGGTGACGTCCGAGCACTGACTCACGCCGCGGTGCGCACTTCGATGACGGAAAAGTCGGAGCGGAGGGGTTGAAATACCGTCTTGTTGAACGCTTTTGGTCTTCAATCCACTCTATTTGAAATCTACATTACGACTCGCTGTACTTCGGATATTTAATGATATTGTTTTCGTTATTAATAGAATTCACTTTTTCCGTGATATGTAGTCGATAGTTTACTCATAAATATTCTCTGAGGTGTTCATAATAAAAGAAGCTGTGGGGACGGAAGAGCTTCACGTCTAACGTTGACAATAGACAAAGGAGTTCGACGTGGAAAGAGAATGTGTTGGCGATCAGTGGCTCGAGTCAATGGAGCACTAGAATCAACCAGGAATTGATTGAAGGAAATTGTGGAAATACCTGAAAGAGGTGTACGTTTCTTTTGGAAGATAAACCGATGAGATGTCGTACGCCAGACCTGTTTTGTTTTTTTCCATCTGCTGACACAAATTTTTCACTAATGGGTTTGAAACCTTTAAAAAATGGAATTAGTTTGAGTGCTGAAGCTAATACATACTACTTAAATGTTTTGAAGACGCTTACAAATATTGGTGGTTTCTTTCGAATTGTTAAGCATCTCAAGAGATTGGTGCTAATGCATCCAAATGTGTTTGATGACGTGCACGATTATTCATACCATTATTTTGATTATCTATGTGCTTCTACCGGTGTGTGGATAATCTTCAGTATGTATTTTCCCTTACCTTACTACATTGTGAATTAACGATTATTGTGATGCTATATATATATATATATATATATATATATATATATATATATACATACACACACACTAAATATACTAAATTCGCCAAGGAAAGATGACAGTTTTCGAGCGATTTTAATGTAGTCGTATGTACTTCAGCTTTATTTAAATGTTATAACAAGAATATTAAAAATATTAATACAAATATATTAATGATACGCGAACAATGTGTGCAGGGTACCGAGAATTCAATGACATATGATGCTAAGAGATGAAAGGTTTAGATAAATTCACTAACCAAAATTACTGACCGAGGATGTCGTTAAATTATGTAAAACTTTAAAGGTAATAATAATAATAATAATAATAATAATAATAATTATTATTATTATTATAATAATGTATTTTATATGAAATTTGAAACTATGTTGTGGATAAAGATGACCATGGTGAAAAGGATAAGAGTGATATTCTTTCAAAATGTTTTTATGGTTGATAAATGTTTTTTAAAAATATAATTAAATAATACATTGTGCTAAACAATTTTATTTTATTTTTTATTATTAACTATGATTTTTGGATTCAATATTAATTACCTACTTGGAATTTAAATAAAGGCCACTTCTGGCAAAACAAGATTATTTTGTAAGAGTGAAATTGGCAATTTGTTTTTACTCTATTGAAGAATCGAATTCCTATATATTGAACAAAGATCCATTCACGACAAGTCGAACAAAGAAACTGATTAAAAGACACTGAATAGCATCATTTTAACTCCTATACTTGCATTTTAATTGGACTTAATTGATCCTTCATTTTGGTAACAGCAATTGTTTTAAAGTTATTTTATAAAGTTATTAGCTTGCCTTGTTTGCGGTTACAATTCACCCAATACATGAAAATAAACATGTACCAAAATGTATATTTTACAATATTTACCTAGACTACTTCTCGGGTGTCCTGCTACAATGCTAACATATCCCTGTATTGCGGAAATGCACATAAAGGTCGATACTGCAGTGACTTCCTTGTTCAGGTTTACAAAAATGTGATTTCAAACTAACTTGTTCTTCCATACTAATGAGAATCCATTATCGTACCTTCTCCTTTCGGAGTTCAAGTTGCGTAAAATCAGATAGCTACCTTTTGAGAATTTTGTTTCATGCGATATAACACTAAAGATGTTGATGGGTAGGCATTTTTATGATTGAAAAATCAGTATTTTTAAAACATCATGAAGTTCTTGCATACATAATATTTTTTAGAAACAAGCAAATATTTTGTAGAAAAATGCAATAAGGATTGAAACGCAATATGAAATTTCACCTTAAGGGCACTTGGCTCCCATTAAGCTTATAGAGGTTAATGATTCACTATTAGACATAGAAAAGTTCATGTCACTTACATCAGAACTAAGACGATAAAGATAATACGAGTAACTCTTTTAGAGGACGGGCAATTATTGATTAATATTTTAGTAAACACGAATGTCTTATAGTTAAGATGGTTCAATGGAGGAAAATTCAAGCGATAATGGACAGATGGGTATGACACTTTGATGTACATGACGGAACAATGGTGGAATGGTGGAATGATTACACGGAGAAATGATAGATAGGAATAATCATCCACAACAATAACAGTTGTAATATTTATTATAACGTGCCCAAAGTTAACTTTGGGAAAACAAATTCCCACCTTCAGCGGATCTTGCCCAAGCAAAGTGGATCACACGTAAACATAACCGGATCTCTCTCTCTCTCTCTCTCTCTCTCTCATATATATATATAAACCTGGTTATGTTGTAAATGTTTAGTTGTGATCCACGTTGCTTAGGCAAGACACACTGAAGATGAGACATTATTTTCCCGTAAGTTAACATTGGGAATGTTATAATAAATATTGTAACTGTTATTCTTGTGGATGATTATCCCTATCTCTCATCATGGATTGCCTCAAGATTTCTGCTACCACCGCGGAATTTCACTCATTGTCGCGAACACTTTATTTCATCACAAGTGCATCGAGCGGGGTTTGAACTCCGGTACCAAGAAGTGCTGTACTGGCCGCCATGCTACAGATGACGCACATAGAAAGGATAGTGCTTAACATATGTCTTTGTTCTCTGGAGAAGGAGAAACATGATGCATGAGAATACCCTACGCGAAGATCAACTTTTTAGCACCGCGGTTCCAACCCTTCTCACTGGAATTTATGATGGAAAGAAGTCACGAAAGATTCTCTTTTCTTTGCGATACACTTCTCCTATACAGATTTATAGAATAATTTGTCTCTTGAGTCAAATTTTTTTGCAGACCGCGTTTGTAAGCATTGTCCTAAAATATGTTTTATAAGATATCATAAAAGTTGTTTTTTTGTTTTCCAAAAATATAAATAATTTGAATAATTGATCTTAATTAAAAAAATTACGAATAAATTAATTAGGAATTTTTTTCAGATACAGCGACTAAACTTTATCAGTCTAAGTGGTTACTTGTAGTTCTAGAATAGAGTCGACAAGGCCCGTTTAACATTATATTTATTGAGATAATAAGAAAAAACTAAAGTGACATTTTAACACATTTTGTTAAGTACAAATCTTTTTCTACAGAGCGTGACCTTATAAAAAGTGGAGGATGTCATCTGTCTACATCATCTACGCGCTTATAAGTTATATTATTTTGTATTCGTAGGCTTCCGCGGCCTAGTCATTTGATTCTTGGCTGTCCGGGATGAGTCGCGCCTCTGTCAATCGAGCTAACATTTCGGCCATCATGTTGTGGGCTTCTTCAGAGTATAGTTCTAAAGTATAGCTCTAAAGTAGGCCACAACATGATGGTCAAAACGTCAGCTCGCTCGACTGACACGCGGCTCATCACGGACAGCCAAATATCATTATATTATTTTTGCTGATCTCAGTGCTCGTATTCCGCGAACTTTTCCTGAGTCACTTCCCTGCTTTTTGGTTTCAACATTTCACTTACTCTGCCTGCATCTAATCCACTTTTACTTTCATTAACTTGTTTGATTTCCTGAACCTGATATTTCTTCTTTCGGCAGGTTTGCTGAATGAGATAGTAATGAATACATAATAATGATAGTATGAATGACAATGAGGCAGTGGCGGAGTTGGAAGCAGGAAAACAGTAGAATTCGACAAGATACCTGCTACTTACCCGCCTTTACCATCGCAAATGCCACATGTAATATCTTGGATTTTAACTCGCGTACGCGGAGATACTGACGTGTACACTAGTTAATATGCCGTTGTTCACTTCGAACCGTCTAAGTGTAAAATTGCATCTGACGATAATCCTAGACCCCAATTAATCACTGTCTTGGTAGGTTGAATAGGAGTGTAACAATGTCCAATATCTATGAGCGTAGACTGAGACGCCAATACCCTTCATAAATAATTCGTAGGGAAACAGATTGACTGAAGTGTAACGATATCTAGTATCAACGACCGTAATCTATATCGCTACTCTTCCTCACAAATATTTGCTAGAGTTGCAGTTGACTGTGGGCGTAACACAGCCTCTGGCACACCTCTCCATCACAAATAATTCCTAGTGGGGTAGGCTGCGAACGTGGGTGTGGGAAGGGACGGCGCGTGGCCGCGGGCGGGCGGGCGGGCGGGCGGGCGGGCGGGCGGGCGGGCGGGCGGGCGGGCGGGCGGGCGGGCGGGCGGGCGGGCGGGCGGGCGGGCGGGCGGGCGGGCGAGCCGAGATCCCAAGGCCAAGCAGCCGCCGCCGCCTCCCCCGGCGCGCCCGCCCACCCGCAGGGCCCGCGGGCTGAAGGTGCTTGACCGGCCGCGGGGCTCGCAGCGGAGGCAGCATTCCATGCCAAGCCTCGCCACGCAAACTGAGAAAGATGGCACCGCTCCAATGGATTTTATATAGTTTTCTTCACGCGATTTCAAACTTTCGCGGACACCCCTTCGTAATAATTACTTATTGAAGTTTAGTGGGTTTGACGTCATTTCCGGACACACTCGGTCAAAAAGTAAGACCAAAATTATTTTGTTCAGTTTTTAAAAAAAAGACACGATTCTCTCACTTTTCTTAGGAAAGTAGCAGATTTTGGGGTAACCAGAATCTACTCTAAAATAATATAATGGCCAAACTTTGACTGATGTTCGTTGTACATCAATTTAGCAATGTCAGTTTCATTCATAACTTAACAGTTTCATCATTTGATTCTTTTTTATATTCATTTTATTGCAGTTTAATTTATCTGCAGTGAATTGCAAAATTACTGAATTTGATTTTGAATAGTTCCTGTGAGATCAGAGCGATTTGTCAAAAGAATTGAAGCACATGTTTATTCCTTTAATTTGATTTATTAAAAAAAACGAACCAGCGGACTTTCTATTATTCCGAGTATAAACCACATGAGTATGTATGTATGCGCTCATGATTTATTACTCTGACGTAAGTATAAAGTCAATGAAGCTGCAACGGTCGACTTTGCCAATCAATAACATTCCTCGACCAAAGTAGTTGCCCACGTGTGAACAGGAACACTCGTGGCGTTTCTTGCTATTGGCTTTACCTGCGATTTTACAAGATAATTATAGGATGTGTTCAATCAGGATTACGTCAGTATTGGTATTTTTTTTTGTTTCTACTATATCGCATCTAAAATGAAATTTCCGTTTCCATGTAATACACTTTTGACATTTTACAACGATTAAATGAGTTTTTCAATTTTACTCAAATTTTTTATTGCATTGAAAGTGCGCGTTTAGTGCATATTAATAGTGTTTGAAATACTAAGAAGAAAATCAAATACAATTTTGAGCTAGCAACGTTAATTTGCGATAAATCAATACGCGAACTGTGACGCAACACATTATTGTAATGAATAAGCTATTTTAAAAAATAAATTTTGGGTAACAATTTAATAAAGAATATTGGAGATAACGTTGTTAATTTAATAATTTTGATTTTTTCATTTCTTGGGAAATTTAAAAATGATTTTAAAATGATAAAATAGAACTATTAAAGACAACTTCTTAGTGGGTTTACTCGTAAAAAAAAATATAACACATTTTAGACCTCATATGACAAAAACAATGGTTTCTCTTGGTTGGTTATTGAAATAATGAAGAGGTACACAGTACAAAAGACACATCATTTTATGAATATTAGCAAATGTTCGGAAAGTCTTCTAAATCTCTAAAAATATCTAGGCTTTAACTTTTGAAACTATTTGAATGTTTCCTTAATCCACATATTGACAAAAGGTCGTTGTAACTGTTGACCAACTATTTATTCAGCGTTCACTATGAGCTATATTTGTCTACATCCTAATAACGTAATCTCGATATAAAACACAGGCTTTGCGCGAGTAATTTGGAATTACATCTCGTAAATATTTTAAACTAACAAAAAATAAATGGAATTCGATACAACTGAGGCAATGTTTCCTCATTAGTTTCGTCGGTATGTTGGTCACGTCGTGCGCTACACAGGGCGCGAGATCGCGGCTGTGGACACCCCTGCGCCGGTCGCGGCGTCCAGACACTCGCCGTGCCAACGGGAAACGCAGGAACGCGTGCCCGCCGCCACCGCTTTACGTAAGGGTTCTTTCACATGCCCGTCGCCACCCACCCTTACGTAAGGGGTGAGCGCAGCCGGCCGCCTTTTGTCGGGAGCGGCGGAGGCGGCGATGGCGCTGTCGCCACCCTCCAGGGGCGAACGCGTGTCGTCAGCTCTCGCGAATCAGAAGCCTCCTGCTCAACGCGGAAGCTTCCACTTGGCTCACGGGACGACTGCGGAACGGAATAGCGGAGACTTATTGGAATCAGCTGCAGCTCAGCCACTCTCATTTTTCAGAAGCCCACGCCGGGAAGAATGCGTCACACCATCGCGAGCAAAACGACGCAACCGACATCTACCACTCCGAACGTCTTAGTGGATTGATGTGTTACACGTTGGCGTTCGTGTTATTGTGTGGGAAGTTCTCAAAGGCACATTTTCGTTTTAAGAATTATTTGATTACAAATCATTCTCTTCTCTCGTATAACCTAAACGCAAAAACATTCGTACTTTGGAAGGTGTTTTATCAGCCTAAATTTCGCCCAATGCATTTACCACACAAAATAACGGTTCACGTAACTGGACATTACTTAATTTTTATCGTTGGTCAGTCGTCTCCCCCCTGTAACTGAAATTGCAGAGGAGCCAAGGGATATTCCACAATTTAAGGGGTAGCACGGCGACCCGCGCCACCGATGTGTTGAGAGCATTGCCTATCCTGTGAATGTCACGGCGCAGTGGAAGTCTTCGCTCAGAGCTTATGAGAACCCGTGCACAGGGCGGGGGCGGGGTGATGGGAGGGGGCGGGGCGGCGCGTGGGCCTCCCCCGCGCGAGGGGCGGCGGCCGCGGCCTTGCGGCGGCCGCGACCTTGAGGCGGCGGCACGGGCCCGCCACGGGGAGCGCTAGCGCGGCGCGCGCCCGGGCCCAGCCGACCATCCGCCTCCGCGTCCGCCGCCGCCGCCGCCGCCTCGCAGCCCCCCGCGCCTAAGAATAGCGGGAGGGCCCGGGCTGTCCGCCTCCGCCGCCACCGCCACCGCCGCCGTCACCGCCGCTGAATCAGCCGGGCGCGGGCGCAAATACCCGCGCGCTCGCGGCGTCGCTGCCGCCGCCGCCTCCGCCGCCACCTCCGCCGGCGAATCCGCCGTCCGTGCTAATTAGACGCACGACAAATATAACCGGTGGCGGCGGCGCGTCAATAATAGCGCGGGCAGCGTCTCGGACACCCCTGCGCCAGATGCTTGAGCGCGGCCCAAGGCCTAGGCCCCGGCGGTGGTGGCGGCGGGCGCGGACCCCGCCCCCCTCCTCTCGCGCGCCCTCTGGACGGCCAGAGCGACCGGACACTTACACCAGAAGACGGCGACAAAGTCCTTGTCGGTGAGCATTCGCTCCAGCTGCTTGGCGGTCACTTCCTCGATGACGGGGTCCGCTTGCTTGGCGGCGGGGGTGGCTCCTCCACCCGCCGCAGGCTGCTGCGCCGCGGCGGGCTTGGCCGCCGGCTTGGCGGCTTCGGCCGCCCAGTCGGACGGCCCGCCGCCCAGCGCCAGCAGCGCCGCCACCAGCGCCACGAGCCACAGGCGCGCCATGCTGCCGCTCCCTCCCGCTGCCGCTGCCGCCGCCGCGCGGGCTGTTCCCGCTGCCGCTGCGCCGCGCCGCGCTCCTGCTCCGCACTCAGCCGCCCGCTCGCTGGCGTCTCCGCCGCCCCCCGCCGGCGCCGCCGCGCGCGCGCCGCCCCGCCCCTTCCCCACCCGCAGCCTCCGCCCGCCGCCGCGCGCCGCGCCGCCGTCGCCCCACGCAGCGCCCTCTGCGCGCCCGTGCGCCCGACCGGCGCGCCCTCTGCTCCGCGCGCCGCCGCACGTGCGCGCGGCGCGGCCCGGCCCGACGCGGCGCGCTTCAGCACTGACAGTCACACGACGGCTCGGAATTGATTTATGTCCACCTTTAATAGTGAAATATTTTGAACCAATTGTTTACATTAAGCAAATTGAAGAGGAATAAACTGTAAACAATTGGTTCAAGATAATTCATTCACACGTTCGATCTACAGATGCGACAGAATCTGGAAGAATGTGAAGCAGTTAATTTCAATGTCGTCCATGTTTTTGTTGGATCTCATATTTTCTTGATCAACTCGTAATTGCCGTTAAAATAAAAAAGCAGCAAAAGATGTTTAATTACCAGTCTCTTATAAATTACACAGGTCTAAAAAAGTCGGTCGCTAATACAATTAAAACGCCTGGAAAGATGTTTCGTACGAGAATATACATTGTCAAATATACCAACCGCTGAATCATATTTCCAGCAAAGATCATACACGTCTAGAACACTAAGGGTATTCCAATTCTTCGTGTTTAATCTGCATCAAATTTTGTCTTATGAATGCAAATTATGTAGACCTTTTAACAGATCGTCATATAATTTACCCGCTATATTTCATAAAATATGACAACTAAAACAACCCGAGAACATGAATAAAAATTATTTATTCTGGAAATAATTTGAAATCCGATGCAATTTCAGGCTCATCCATTAATGACAAAGTAAAAAAGATCTCAAGAATGTTTTATTGAGATTTCTCTTCAATTAATAAAATTTGTCTCTCGTTCCAAAGTAACTTAATAAGTCAGCAAGTCAAAGAATAAGAAGTCAGTAGGAATTGATCGAATTCCTTACAGTGCTTCAACACCTATCAAATAGCTGTGTAAGTAACAGAATGACCCCCGATCTAATACATGACTAATATTAGATTTAGTTCCAGATATTTGGAAGCAAAAATTGATCATCACACTACTAAAAGCAAATAAATCCACAAATACCAAAAATAATTACTGACCCTCATGTATTCTGTATATTTGAATATGTCACATCAAACGGTCCTTTAGTTCCTATTTTAAAAGTGAGTCACGTGTGATTCAGAGGAACATTTTTAGTTGAGATAAATTTTCATTAGAAAATCTTACTCATCTTGTAGGACACATCAGTTCATTGTGCTCAATAAAGAAGTATTTTTATATTTGTTCGAAGGATTATAAAATGACTTTAACTGAAGAATTAATTAATTATTCGAAGAGGAAACGATTTCCAATAGAGGAAATCCTGTTTTAGGATATATGTTACCACTGAGCACATGTGTAATTAACAATGCAGGAGTGTCAAAATATTTCGTGACCATTATTTGATTAGTGATACATAAATAAAAATAAACAGAAAAAGTACAATTTATTATTAAATTTTAATTAGAATAAATTAAAATATATTATACACTTGTCTCGTGTCTACAGGTAGGAACTTTTCGGTATTAATCAATGTACACACGAGTATATAGCACTTGCTATCAGTTAATTCTCCCTTTTAGAGGTCCTGATGTATTCTTGTGGGCCGGTGGCGAACCTTGTTGCACGCCAAGGCCGAAGCCATCGCGGGGCAACAGCAATCCCGATTCTCATCGCGGAGCGCCTCGTCCCCCGCTGCAGCCGGAGACGCCCCTAGCCCGCCTCTGCCGACGCTATGGCTCGCAAGCGCCTGCGCCGCGGCCCGTCGCCCTTCGACGCCCGCCAGACGCCGATGCAGCGCCGCACGCGCCCCGCCCCCTCGGTAGCGCTCTCCTCACTCACGGGCTCTTCCTTGCACTCGCTCGGGGATAGATTGCGTCTTTTAGATTAGTCTATCTATCTGCTTTCTATTCACGGAAAGAGCTTCTAGATTTCCTTCCCTTCACTTGGGAATGTGTTGACTCTTTTAGATCACTCTATCAGTCTGCTTTCTAACCATGGAAAGAGCTTGATTTTCTTCCATTCACTTGGGAATACATTGACTCTTTTAGATCGCTCTATCTACTTTCTAGACGTGGAGAGGGCTTCTAGATTTACTTTCATTCACTTGTGAATAGATTCTTTTAGATTAATCTAGCAATCTGCTTTCTATTCACGGAAAGAGATTCTAGATTTCTTTCCAATCACCTGGGAATAGGTTGAGACTTTTAGATTATCAATCTAATTTCTATAAATGAAAAGAACTTCTAGATTTCCTTCCATTAACTTGTGAATTGATTGAGTTTTTTTAGATTAATCTATCAATCTGCTTTCTATCGACGGAAAGAGCTTCTATATTTTCTTCCATTCACTTAGAGGAATAGATTGAGTCTTTAGATTACTCTATCAATCTGATTTTTATCCATGGAAAGAGCTATATTTCCTTCCATGTACATGTGAATAGACTGAGTTGTTTAGACGTCTCTATTAATCCATGAGAAAGAGCTAGATTTTCTTCCATTCACTTGGTCATATTAAGTCTTTTAGATTACTCTAGCAGTCTGCTTTCTATCCACGGAAAGTGCTTCTAGATTTTCTTCCATTCACTTTCGAACAGATTGAATATTTTAGATTAATTTATCAATATGCTTTCTATTCGTGGAAAGAGCTTCTAGATTTCCTTCCATTTACTTAGGAATAGATTGAGTCTTTTAGATTACTCTATCTACTTTCTAGACGCGGAGAGAGCTTCTAGATTTACTTTCATTCACTTGTGAATAGATTGAGTCTTTTAGATTAATCTAACAATCTACGGGAAGGAGCTTCTAGATTTTATATTGATATTTTAATCTCAGTGTTATTTTATTTGCCGCCAACATATGGCATGGGACGCGTGACTGCATAGATGCATTACCATCATTTTTGGATCAAGACTATGGAATTTACCATCATTTCTGGATTAAGACTATGAGTTTCAGGTTTAAAATTTGGGGAAATTCCGAAAATAAGCTGTGAAGTGATGAAAAAAATAAGGTTACAAATTTATTGTGTAAGTTTCAACGCAAATTTTGCTCTGTTGTATCTTTTACTTTAAAATTTCTAATTTGTTAATTACACGACGTGGAATATTTCGAATTCAAAATTAGCTATTATCAGGTGGTTGAAAGCACAAGCACATCATTTATACTACATTTGGACTGGCTAAATCCTTGGTAAATTCACTCTAAGAAGAGGCTTTTCCCGTCTTGTTTGGATTTAAGTGATTTTGAATAATTAACTAAGTTTAGATTTGCATAAAATAACACACCTGAAAGTTATTTTTCTTTTGCTGGGTTAAGAGTGCAAGCAGATACGGCAGGGAGGTTTGAGTTGCTTCACTTCCTTTTATCTCATACATTTTGTCTTTACTTCCAAGGAAATTTCAGAAGTTTAGATGACAAAGAAATATGAAGAGAAAATATCAATCAATACTGTAATAAATTTACTTGTTTTTTAATGAGTGTATGAGAAAATGACCCATTGCATATACAAAATACATAGAATCACACTCACCGTCATCTTCGGATATCAACTCCAGATTCACAACGTATGCTTGTGTCTATTCAGATCCCAGTGTCATTTTCACTCCCTTGTGAAACACGGTCACAAGCATTGACATCAAAGTAAATATAATAAAATAATATATTTACTTTAAAACAATGAAGTCTCAGTGTATACCCTTTGAATACTTGCGTCAACTATTATTACAAGCATGCTAAGAGTAATGTGGTTCTTCCACATAATACTGAGTTTGACATTTCGTCTTCTACATGACCTTAATTCTGAGCAGAAACGTTATCGTCTTCTAATAAATTATAATATTATTGGAATATTATAAGTTAGTCTGGAACAAGCAACAATGCAGCTGTCGTAAATAAAGCATCATAAGTAACTAACATCAACACTGCGAATTCGTCACCGCCAAAAGTTTACGCAATAATGTGCAATTTACATCTAAGCAGCCAATTTGACTCCCGGATGTGAATCTAGGTTTAACGTCCGTATTTCCGTTATTAATTCGCCGATGTCATCTCAGTATTTAATACTGTTCTTTAACAACCTGATGCATCTGCATCAGCCCCCCTCTCGTTTGGTCAGCTAGATTGCCGCTAACACAGCGCCACCTTCAGCCCATGGGCTCGTAGCGATACTTAGAACCGTTTAGAGATGGAGAGAAAACTGGCGCACAAGTCGTGGTTCCTGGACCCATTTCAGCGCTCTCCTCGTGTTCGTTGGCAAACCCCAACTCCTTACAGCCACCCTACCTACTTCCTAATCAGGGCGAGGGAAAGGACAGGAAGAAAAGGTGATACATGACGATTTAAGCCTCGGCCATGCCACAACACAGAAGCTATGTGCAAGCCGTCGTGTCCAGACCTCCAGGGACGATTTCGCCTTCGCCATTTCGATTACCAATATCGATCCAAAAACATAGGATCATTGTTCGGCATTGACTGACAATTTTTGTCACTCTCTCTGGAACTTTCTCTGGTTAGTCGCTGCACAATAGATTGCTTTGAACACGAAAAGTATTTCAAAACACTTATTGAATACTCTTCACAGTATTTACTCGTGAGAAAAAGTTGAAAAGAGTTAATAATATTTTAAACTCAATATTTTTCTGGTTTGAATTTTGAATTTGCTTTTTAGCAATGTCACTTCTACTTCCATAAGAAAATACATTATAAATACAATTATGAAGACATAGCTGCTGGAATAATTTTATTTCTTCTGGCTATTTCAATGGAATATGAACGATCAACGTTAAAACTTTGTAATTGTATTCACTAAAACATTATTTTTTGACCCACTGATATTTTCAATCATTTAACTGTGAAGATAATCAATGCCCACAATGCCATTCCATGCATTAAGAAAGAAAACTGCATCCCTCTGTCGAACAGGCCTACTTCCTTCAATCATTCTCCAATGATCGTCATTCGCATCTCGCTGACGTAGCAATGGAACTAATCAGAGGATTTTTACTGTTTCATTCCTCCCCGTGAGTATCGGCACATATGTTCTCAGCTCAAATACACTGGCGAATTAAATAGTGTATTCTTCTTCTGAGGAAGCATACATCCTACCCTTGTCTTGGAAGCATTCACATTTTTTATGATGTCACTGACGTTGTCACTGACAATTCCAGAAAAATAATGATAAAGAGTACGAATCTCTATCGTTCCGAACGACCTTCTTGTTGTCTCCCACACGAAAAAAACAAAAAAAACAACAAAAAAACAAAAAAAACAACCAAACAGCGCGTCTTCTGTCGAACCATCCCGCATCCTCCACTCGTCCGCCCAAAGGGTGTTCGGTGTCCTCCGCCGCCAAGAGCTCGCGGTGCGTGTTGCGCAGGCGCACATCCTGCAGCTGCCGCCGGAGGTGCTGGCGCACGTGTTCGGCTTCCTGCCGTTCTCGGCGGCGGCGGAGACGCTGCGGCTGGTGTGCCGGCGCTTCCGCGGCGCCGCCGAGCTGTCGCTGAACGCCGCGCTGCCGCGCCTCTCCGCGCGCCTGGCGGAGCGCGCGCGCCGCCTGCGCGCCGACGTGCTCGCCGCCGCCGCCTCCGCCGCCTCCTCGTCCTCCTCCTCCCACCCCGCCCCGCCCAGCGGAGCCGCCGCGCGCCGCGCCCGACTCCTCCTCTGCCGCGCCTACACCGCCGTGTGCGCCGCGCGCGCCCAGCTCGACTTGCTGCACGCCGCCACGTGGAGGTGCGAGCGCACCTTTGCTCTCTTACGTTGTCCACGGTTCTTTTTACTTTCTCGCCTTACGAATACTTCGTAAGAAGAGAAAGTTATGTAATCGTGCGGCGGAAAACGGGGAATTTTCGCCAGAAAATCTCTTATAGCAGGGCTCTGGTGACAAAAAAGTGGATAAAACCTGTTGCTAAATTTAGAAAAAAAAATCCTCTATCTCGTGGTGTAGTCAAAATCCATGATTTGTTGCTTCTTCATACTTCAAAATCGATTGACGGCATTCCATCCGTCTGTCCGTCTGTGGTCAACGCTAGCGCCTAAACCGTTCGGTCGATTTTCTTCAAAATTGATATTCCCTGATGGTTTTTACTCGTCTCAAGGCCTCTTGAATTTGAAACCGATATCTAAGTATTTGAGGATACTTTACATGAAGCTCATTTTGAGATTTTGTAAATTTAAAAAAAATGGCTCCGAATTTTTTTAAATGTTTGCTTTGCTTGCAATTTGTTCTTCTCGAACAACCGGTTAATGCACTTGAACATAATTCTTGTCATACAAAGAAACTATCTAGTACTGCTTCTTTCTGAATATTTTTTAATTAATACTCGACCACCTCGACTTGTTGCACGCCGCCACATGGAGGTGCGAGCACACGTTTGCTCTCTTACGTTGTCCATGGTTCTTTTTTTAAATGTTTGCTTTGCTTGCAATTTATTCTTCTCGAACTACCGGTTAATGCAATTGAACATAATTCCTGTCGTACAAAGAAACTATCTAGTACTGCTTCTTTCTGAATATTTTTTAATTAAATACTCGACCACCTCTACTTGTTGCACACCGCCACGTGGAGGTGCGAGCGTGACGTGGAGCGCACGTATGCTCTTTATGTTGTCCACTGCTCTTACAGTTGAACATAATTCTTGACTTGCAAAGAAATCGTCCAGTATTACTTCTTTCTAAATATTATTTTTTAATTAAAGAATGTTGTTGTCAGGTATTATAAATGCTTTGATTTTTTGACAACACATTATTTAATTATTATAAGGTGTCAGCCTCACAAGCGATATTATTATTATTATTATTATTATTATTATTTAAATAGTAGTTTAAACAGAAAAATGAACATATTACATTTATAATAACACTGAATGACCAGCTCTGGGCATTAACTGATGTCACTGCAGTGCCTCTGACCGGGAGGCACTAGGTTCGAGTTCCGACGGTGGCAAAACTTTCTTCTATTCTATACTCTTTTCTTATCTTCATTCATTCATGAACTCAAGTTTAAACTTAATTTTGCGAGGTTCTGTTATAAAATAGTATAAGTGAAGAACCTTACCGTAATTTAATGCAAATGTACATTTTGAGGGTATTTTCTTTATTACAGCTCAAATGCGTCAGCGAAGTGTGTGCAATATATCTCTGACAATGTTTCATAGTAACCTCACAGAATCACAAATCAATGAGGAGGGAGCTTAGTCTGCCGTTCAGATCCATCTTTGGCCGGACGAGCGAACCGATGACCTAGTGACGCAAGCGCAGAGCAGTGATCTATTTAACGGGCGCGAGGCTCGTTTGCTAGGCTTCTGACATGGAGCCGCGAGGTGTGACGCATAATGTAACCCATTCAGAGGCTGCGGGCAACGCAGTGACCTATTTTCATAACCAAACCTCTCGTAACATCAATGCCAACACGAACACAAGACGGCTCTCTGTTACTTTGTATTACGGCCCATGATTTCAACATTAACTTCATCTGTAATATGCAAACAGAATAATGTAGCTTTCGTAAACACTTTTTCAATGGGTTGTATTAAAAAAAAATCCAAACAGCTGTTTTGAACTAGTAACAATCGTGAAAATTGGAAAATTAAGGTGCTTTTCAGAAACTTGACTCGGTAGGGTATCACATGATGTTCTATCCGATGGACGTGTTTGAGATACTTCAAATCTATGCAGAATGCTCTGCGTTCTGCAAGTTTGAAACAAATGGGCAGCCTCCAAATTTTATTGTGCAAAAATACAAGTTAGAAATTTTTAAATTAAAAGCAATTAAATTAACACGCACTATGATTGTAAAATAATTTAAGTCATTAGAATTTTATTGCATTATTTATCAAAGAATAAACTGTAGTAAATAACAGCTATTTGTGAGGGATATTTGTCTATTAAAATTCTCTTTACTTTATGCTTTAAACAATAAAGTGACCAAGATCTTCATTCCATGCCCTTGCTGAATTGTATTCAACAATAAATCTAATTACTTTTCACATAGGTATGCACTATGGCGCAATAGCCTCTGACGAAGCCTGACCTGGCTCATGTGGATACGTTGCGTCCCAGACTTGGGACCGTCGGGTAAGGGGTACATGTGGTTAGCACATAGACATCCCTACGCCGGTCTTCTCAACCTGAGAAGTGAGCTTTCTCATCGTTACACAGCGTCATGTACTGGGACATTGCAAGGAAAGGGCACATTATATTCTGGCCCAAACGGGAATCGAACCCGGGGTCGCGTCATAGACAGCAAGCACGCTGAACAGTGAGCTACCCGTGTGGACCACGTTTCACACTGTGTGAATCTGAATCAGTGAAATTGTCGCTGATTCAATCAGTGAGAGCCAAAGTCACTGACATCTTCAGTCGAAATGTATGGTTTTGCTGACAATCAGCGAATGTGCGAATCTTTTCATAATGACCGCCAGCATTTCACTGGTCGTCAGTGGTAAAATTGCCTCGCCACCATTGCTCACTGATCGTTCAGTCGTTCACGTGCTGCTTTTTCCACATATTTCACTGATTCAAACGGTGAAGTTTCACTGATTCAAAAAGTGGGCCCGATTTTCACTGATTTGTTCAGTTCAATTCGGTGATTGTCAGTGGCAGAGTTATAACTGACGCCATCAGTGAATAGTTACTGTCAATCAGTAGTGTTTCACTGATTCAGACTGAGAGAGCATATACCACTCTATAATTTCGAAAAGAAAGTAGTTGTTGGGGAGACAAAACGGACAACAAAGCGAGGGAGCGTCCCGTCGCGTGGCTCAGGTACACGCGCTCGCTGCGTCCGGGCGAGCTGCCGGCCGCGTGCTTCTACGGCGGGCGCGTGCTGGACGACGCGTCGCGCCTGCTGGCGCTGTCTGCGCGCGCGCCCGAGACGCTGGGCGCCGCCTTCTTCCGGCGCGACAGCTCGCTCTCCGCCGCGGCCGCCGCCCACGCCGTCGCCCCCGACGGCTGCGACCGCTGGCGCCTGCTCGACGACGCCAAGCGCTTCATCAACCACTTCGAGCGAGTGCGTACCCCCCCCCCCTCTCCTCCCATCCTCCCCTCCCCATCCCGCGCAGACGAACATGTCCTAAATTTACTTGTTAATTGTAATATTCGAATCCGCGTGGTGCGTCTGCTTAGATAAAGGTCCCCTGACCCGCGTCGGAGGTAGGCTTCCCAGGAAGCGATCCAGGCGGATCGAAACTTGGGTGCGGAACAACGGCCTAAGGGCGCTCTCCCCACGAATCAACCCGTACGATAGATAGATAGACAGATCGATAGATAGACAGGTAGATAGATAGGTAGATAGATAGACTATTCGACACTAGACGACACAAGTCACGATCGATTTACCAAACATAGTTTCGATAAAGGCGGCTCTATACGTTCGGGATTCGGTGGGTGACTATTCCGAGTAATAGAGGTTTTCGGCGAATGTTCGTTTCCTGTTATGTGATCAGAAGACCGACACGATGCGGGTAGGGCGAGCCCCGAATGTTTCGCGCTCGGCAAATAGCAAGCAACCCATCCACATTACTCAGGATTCGGCGAGCGGACATTTGCTTCTTGCTGCATGCCGAATGTGTGAAGCCGTCTAAATTTAACAAGTAAATTTGGGATAATTTCGTTGATTTTCAATCTCAAAACAGTTTCCTTTGCTGAGGATATCGTTTCAACAGGTTTCACGGCATATTACACTGTGTAGCCTTCTGAAATGGTGATTAAGCAAACATCTTCATTGACGACTATTTTGTTGTGGAACTGATTAATCTTTCCAGAATGCACGTCGACGGACATCGGCCAGGCACATTTCTTAGATAAACCTGTGTGATAGATGGTCAAAACTTTACGAGTTCTCAATTTGGATCTCTAACGGTACCAAAAGCGGAAGACCGGCAAATAATACTGTATATTCAATAATTTCATTTGTTGTGACGCAATGTTTGATTATGTCCAACAGTGATTCGGAGTTGCTTATTTTACGGGGTGATTATTTGTTTTAAATATCAATAAATTATTTTATTCTGAAAAATAGTTAAGGTGTCTCTTAACGAATGTTGCGAATGAGAAAACAACCATGGTGTGGAAGGGAGAGTGCAAATAGCAGGAATTGAAAGATTTTGTACAAGTGCTAAGTGCTCAGGTACAAGGAGTTTCCGATATCATATAAATTCACTGCAATTTAAAATGTGTTTGCAGGCAAAAGAAACTGACTTCAATCAATGGCTCTCCGCAATCGTTGTAAAGTCTGACAATAAACAGATGCATTGGATGCATTGCTCGTAGTCCCCGGTTCCATGAATTCAATAAGCAATACTCCCTTTTGGTCCCATAGCATTGTAGACATAATTTTTGTGTTGTTGAATGTTTGTTTGAACTTTTTCGATTTGTTTGGTGAGTGTGAGTGCATCCATTGTTGTGACTTTTTGTTTCGGGGGTGCGATATTGAATCCAGGTCTCATCTCCAACTGATTTCAAAACATCACCTTCAACCTCATAACGGGTGAGAAACGTCAGCGCTGATCCCATTCGGCAAACTTTGAGGTCATCAGAAAACATATTTGGAACCCACCGAGCGCACAGTTTTTTTTCGTAGCGTAGGTCTTCTGTAATGATTGTGTACACAGTTGATCTTGAAACTTCACAAATTCCGCACTCAACTCACTGATGGTAAATCTCCGTTTGTCTCCAACTATTTTGTCAATTCGTTGAACAATGTCTTCTGATGAGACAGACTTGTGGCCTGGTCCCCCTTCATCGTGGACATTGGCTCGGCCTTGTTTAAACTTCCTACACCATACGCGCACGACACCATCCGCCATAAAGTTTTCACCGTATCCTCGGCTCTTCCTTCGATGAATTTCAGCTTCAATATTTCCTTCTGCGTGAAGGAATCGAATTACACTACGCAACTTATACGTGGCGGGATCATCAATTCTAGCAGTCATGTTTATGTGCCAGCAACTCAACTGAAAATGGGGTAATGGCGTTGCTAGTGGCAGAAATTGTAGTGGGTGAGATGCTCAGTCGCCTTCTGCGTATCCCCGCCTCCCATCACTCGAGTGATGGTTTGCAGCGAACGGACAGACAGCCGTCGTAATTCAGAATCTAGAAAAGTCTTCATTCGTCGGTAGAGTGACAAATATTAATGTATTCCATAAGTCCTACGTTTATTCAATAAAATATCATTTTTATCAAAATGTTGTTCTAAAGATTTTGGTGCTCTCTATACACGGCAAACTTCTACATTCTCGGCAAGGTATACTCACTGATGAAGTTGAGAAGTTGTGATTCAGTGCTTGAATGTTCTAAATCTCCCATAAGGTGATTCAACGCACTGTGAGTTACTTTGAGTGAATGGAGAAGTGTTGAATACGTAAAATTGATTATCGGGAAATTTCCACTTGAACATGTTGAAATAGTCTTTGCTTGACTAATTTGAAAATGAAAGCACTCAAACAAATTTGATGCAATATTTGTAATTAAGATCAACAATAATAGTAATAAAACATTTATTTCACGCCGGAAACTACTTGGCTACCGGCTGGAGCAGTGACCCGCTGGAAACAATGAAATTCTTGAAAGCCGACGTCTAGGTCGGCGTCGGATCTCTTTTCAGCGAGGTACGGAACACCGCCACCCGCTGGTTTAAATTCATTCGCAAACGATTGTAGCAGTTGATGCAATCAATGACTGTGGGTGACGCAGGTGACGGAGCGGGCGGTGAACGCGCGACCCGCCGACTGGGGCGGCAAAGTGGTGGACCTCCTCTACTGCCTCGTGGACGGCGCGCGCGCGCTGCAGAACTACAGGGCCTCCATCGACATCGCCGCCGGCGCCTACAAGTAAGTCAGTAAGCCAACATCACCTTTACATTTTAACATCACCTTAACGTTGTTAGGTTATAAGTGGCTGGATGCCCATAAAGTAAAACAAAGAACGTAGATTCCGAAATAAAGGCAAACGTATGCAAGTTTAAAATGGTATGATGTAAAGTTTAAGAAGTACCAACCAGTCCCTTTCTATAGATTCGTGCATTTCGGCTCACGCCGTAAATTTGCACCTCACATTGCTCCATCAAATATCAGACTCTAATTTGTACATTGTAATGATGGCAATCAACTCTATACGAAACCAGGTAAATGAAAAACAATTCCTGATAAAACTTCACTCTCATTATCTGACCTTTTTTATATAAATGTATTTTTCTGTCTTAAACGACAGATCCTTCTCTGGTCAATAACTTGTAATTTGATTTCTTAAAATCGATGAAAGAAATAACTTCACGCAGGATTTTTAGAATGTATTTCTAATATATCATAATCCTTTTTGAGAACGACTTTCTGGCCATGAATGGAAAGAATTCCTACCTTGTGTTAGATTACAAGTAGCTGGATGCCCATAAAGTAAAACAAAGAACGTAGATTCCGAAATAAAGGCAAACTTATGCAAATTTAAAATGGTATGATGTAAAGTACATTTTTAAAACTTTAAAGATTTCGTTTAGAAAGAAATTTGTGCTCTCTACTCAACCAAATTTTTCTTGGTTTTGTGTCTTAAGTGGAAGGTAGCGGTCCCCAGGTGTGATATCGCGTGTAATTATTAATCGATTTTATAGTATAAACACTACACTTCATATTATTTTGAAATTAATAGCATGAACGCTTATCTGCCGCCATTTCTTCATTCGATCTATCAAAAGCAGTTGCAAGTCGCTGTCGCAAAGAAGCTCAAATGAGTGTGAGGTTACAATTAGCAAAGCGAATGTAGAGATTTTTTTCAAGTTTGAAGATTCAGAATTTTTAAATGCAAATGTTAGTGAGCGTATTATAAACGAAATATCCAGCAATCGTTCTGACTCATGAATCTTTTCACAAAAATATTTCATTGAAGATAATTATACATGGCATATTCGTTTTTTGTTGTAAATATTAAACCTTTTAATTACATTTTTAGAAACGTTCACTTCTCTCATCACAATGAATAGTTCTTGTATTGTTCCGGAATTTGTAAACATCCCTTGTTTAAAAAGTTTTTGAGAATAAGTTCTAAAAATTAAACATTTTTGTAGTCTTCGATTTTTAAAGTATTACTCTGTTATAACTTTCTACAGTTCTTTCTTTCGTGCGAAGTATTCGCAAGTGATCAGCTAGTAAATATTAATACATAAAAATCTGCCGTGTTGTGCATGTATTTCCAAATGTTATTCTCCCTGCTTTTACGCATTATTAATCTTGTTTTAAACTTTGCCAGAGACTGTTCGCTATTCATCTTATTTCCTCTACCAACTTGTTTTTCAACGTTACTTAGTTTCTCAAGCCTATTCTTGAATCCCAGATTTGCGGCGTATTCCCTGTTGATCCTGTTGGTGGATAGCAAAGTGAACCTCCAAGCACTCAAGCTGTAAATTTACTCTTTATTTTATCCGTGACGGTTTTGTGTCTCTTAAGAAAGCAACTTGAAAAATTTGATAATTTTTCTTATTGTTTAAGCGAAGATAATTTGATTAGGAGTCATATTTCGAGAGTAAAAAGAAATTTAAATATATTCAATGTCTCATGAAAAATGTTACATTAAACAGTATGTGCTTAGGACAGTGTTTTACTATCTCGCGTACTACGTATTAACGCAGTAATGAAAGTAAAAAAGAATTGCAATGCTGGGACATAAAACGACAATTTTTCAAAAAATTTCTATTGTATCTTCCTGATATCGAAAACGTGGATAATTCCTGGTTCTATGTATAGTAAATTACTTTCTCTAATACGTTGTGCAGCCAGAATCCACGTTTTGAAGGTCCTTAAGAGCGAAATAAGCGGGTTATTGAAAAATACGGCAAAACGTCTGTCCGTAAATTTATAAGAATTGACTCAGCAAATGAGTCTTCTTAGTTTATTTATTTTGATATTAACACATGTTTAGATGCTTCCTTTATAATGCGAGTCAGTATATTCTGCTGCGATGTAACACGGAATCTTTCGTGATCACTCCACACGGAAATAGAAAAGTAGGTCAGTATTTAAATATAGAGGATAACTCACCAGGCAACGTTTCAAGGGCAGGTCGGCGACACGTCGACAGCTATATCCATAGTCCATCATGCATTAACAGTGATTGATCTGGGTACGTTGTGAATTCTTCATACTTAATTTTAACTACTTATGAAGAGGTTGGTGTCGCAACTACGATTTCTGATATTGAGCTAATCAGTTCATTTGTTTTACATTCATAACTTCAAATTAAGCAGAGTTTTGAGTCCATGAAATATTACTTTTTGAAAATCACAGAGTAACTATTATTTAAGAATGGAAGAATCCCCACGTTCATGTCCACTCTAACTTTACTGGTAGATTCCTTTTCCCTTCACAAAACTCTGAGCACTTTGCATTTGATGTCTCACGTTTGTTTGATCAGTTTCCGATTGTCGACACTTCCTTTGAACTCTCACATTAGGCTTTTCCTGTGAGAGATCAGTTCGGAGAAGTGGTTTTTAGACTAAAACTTTAAAGACGTATCTCCAGCAAGTGAAATAAAAAATCCTTGCATGTAATGGCATCCCCGCTATTATTTTATGCATTGTTGCTACTATTCATACGGAAAATGTTTGTTTACCGCCGCACTTTATTACATTTTACATAGCTTTTCAATTTTTATATCTCGTCTTAATGGATTCCATTATCTGGCCCTTCAACATTGTTCCCTACATAATACCAATGCTTTGTTTTCATTCTTCTTTGTCTTTATTCATTTGTTTCCATGTTTGGGTTTTGAGAGCTTTTATTTCGTCGGAAATTCTTAGTAGATTTGATATCGTAATATTAGCTGTTTTAAGACCGTGTCAATTGCATCAACGTATACCATTTTTAACAAGACTGTACTCGCTTCAGAAAGATAACCCTGGCAGATCGTCCCATGTCTGTTTGCAATTGCATTTATTCGTTTATCGAAGTCATAATTGCTCAAACTTTTGCTCCAAAAACGGTAAACGTATTTAGGAGAAAAATTAACAATATGTTTATGTTTAACCTATCATATATTTGATACTCAGTACTGAGTTAAGAATGTAAATGATTGTTGTATCTTTTATATTTTTTTAACTCGTCCCACTCATCTCTGAATTGGTATCATATTTCAACCACTTGAACCGCCGTTTCATATTGTTCTTTCTTATTTCGCTTCTTTTTACTTTTACTTTTCGAACAGCGTAGAGAGGGAATGTATTGGAATCACGCCGACAATAATATCTCAATATACAGTGGCAAAATCCATGTTTAAGGTTTTTTCGAGAAGCAACTCCTTACAGGTCAGGGTTAAGATGTATTAGCGCCTATAAATAGATGGATGAGATTGGTGCGGATGGAGAGGAGACGCAATTTTGTACCTGAAAATCGGTATATCCACGTGGATGAATGGATGTCGAATGTATGGGATCTCTGAGAAGCTTTTGATCTATAATTTGGCAAATACGTCAGGAGTAAGATATAATTCTTCTGTTCCACAGATCATTAAGATATTTTAATTTTGGGGCTATTTTATATAAAACTTCTATGACTTTTTAATCATTTTCTGGAAACTGGCTGCAAATTATTTCTAGAAATTGTTTGCTCGAATAGATGAAAGTGCATTTAGTGTACGGTATATTCAGATTTTCATTAAAACTTCTAAAATGTTGAAAATTGGAAAAGTTTAAATTTATTTGCTAACCTGTGTTATACCTCTAAGGTTGAAGCCAGATATTTCTTTCTCAATGCAACATATCCGTCAGTGTTACACATTTAACTAATGTCATGAACTTTTTTAAAACAAATAATTGTTGAGTTATAAACTAACACTACGAGGCGAAAAAGTTTCGGGTTGCCGCGCATTACCTCTGGTTCTTCATTCAATATAATTCTTTCAATTCCTGTGAATTTTCTTGGAGAGGTGGCTCAGGATATCAACTGATGTCACTGCAGTGCCTCTGACAGGTAGGGTCTAAGTTCGAATTCCGACGGTGGCATAATTTTTAATACTAGCTAGTCAGCTAGGTAGAATTAAGTCGTCTGTAGGAGAATTCTAGCGGCCGGCTGCTATAATCGGTAGTTTTCCGCGCGTTCTCCATCAACACCAGGCGAATGTCGGAGCAGTGTCCTAACGAACGGGTCACGGAGCGCGCGCGAACTTTCCTTCCTCTCCCTTGTCCTATCCTCACTCTTTACTTACACACACTAACATGCACTACACTCCCTCACATATCGGGAGACCGTTCGGGAGCTTAGAGCTTCTCCGGGCTTGGGCGATGCCCCTCTGGTGGGAGATATCTAGTTGGGAAAAAGGCCGCTAGCCGATGGTAGGTCGGCACCGGATCGCGCTACGCAGCGAGGGAAGATCACCACCATCACCACCCTCACCATCACCCCCGCCCCCACCACCACCTCCCGAGAAAAAAACATGTACAACACGTACGGGACTAATGACCTTCGAAGGCATCCTAACAATCAATCGCTAACAATCGCCCGGCATCGCTAACAATCAATCCACTGAACTTCCTCGCTGCATGAACGCCATTCCATCGCAAGTGGGCGAGACATTCATTTGGTGCGGCGCGCGTTGCGCACCTGTGCGTCTCGAGCGCGCTAGCGCGTGCGCGCGCGCGCGCGCGCTGCCGCAGGCTGGCGGCGACGTGGCGGCTGCGGCGCTCGTGGTTCCTGGCGGTGACGACGGGCAGCGGCGCGGGCGCCGGCGCCACCTACTCGTGGCGCGAGGACGCCAGCTACATGCACCTGCGCGTGCGCCGCCTGGTGTGCGCGCACAACAACCACCTGCTGCACCCGGCGCGCCACACGCGCCTGCTGCTGGGGCCCGCGCTCGCCGCCGCGCCCTCCGCGCCGGCCCCGGCGCCCGGCGCCTACGCCTCCGTGTACTCGGGCTTCGGCGAGTACGCCGGCCGCTTCTTCTACTACGGCAACATGAACGCGCGCGCGCTCCGCTCCAAGATCCTGCACGGCTCGTGGCCGCCGCCCGAGGTGAGCGGGAGTTGAGGAATGGCGCGAAATATGGTTGTCGAGGTTGGGGCTGGCCGTTGTTACAGAAATATTTATGCACCAAGGGCGTTATAGTGGTTCTAATGATCGAGCGGCGACGAAACGTCCGAGGGCCTTTGGCCTGAGGGCTTTTTGGCGCCCAAGAAAGTTAGAACCAGTTAACGCCCGAGGTACATACATAATTTTATTTTTTACCTAATTTTATTGATTCAGATTTACTTATTTACTAATTAATTAACTAATTAAAATGAATTAAGTAACTATAAAGTAACTAAGTAAATTTACCAATTAATTAATTTACTAATTAATTAGTTACTAATTGATTAAGATGTTTACTTGGCTCGGTTTGTCTTTTCGTATTTCCCTCCCATTATACCCTTTCATAATTCCGCCCTTAAGAGAACATGTAGCAACATTAAACTGTTTTCATATTTCCCTCGTCACCACGATTCTCGCGTTCCAGATAAGTTCTGCAATTAATATCGAGCTGCTTATTGATGGCAGTAAGAAACAATAACGTTCGTCAATCCGTGTATCTCTTTTAACAACACTAGAATCTGAACCGTACCAAGGATTTTAAGGAAAATGTATAATCGTCAATCGATCTGGGTGATATCGTAGCCTCAAAAATGTGAAATGGATCTTTTAATTTTGGGAGTATTTTACATGATACCCTAAAGATGTTTTCAAAATGTTCTTAAAAGTAACTTCAATTTTATTTGTTTTTTCTTGCCGGAATAGTACCTTAAAATGGCGCAGGTCCAATTTTCATTAAAACTACTGAAATCTTGAGAAAAGCTGAACCCTCTCCTGCAACAACATTAATGCAGATTTATATTTGTTTATTAATGAAATATATTCATGAAAATTAGATGTTTAAAATAATGATATGTACGATTTAAAAAGAAATAGTTCTTGAGTAATTTTAATAAGTGAAATTGTAAGTAAATATTGAATTATATCGTTTGAGTTTTCAGGTAAAGACTGAAGTGTTACCAGGTTAGAAATTGTAATATAATATTAATCAACTGTTCCCAATGATACGAAAAGATATGTATTGTTGTAGCGCCACTAATTTCTTTTTAGTTTATTTCTACACGATCTCTCTCTCGCTTACATTTTTTCAGTAAAATTTATTTCCTAACGTTTTGGATTGGGTCATCCGTAGAAAAAGGGTATTGTATTTCCTACTCGTGAACATGGTCCAAGGTTGGGGGATTAGTTTGTCGTTTAAAGTTACATCTAGAGTGAAGTACTGGAAAGTATGGTAGGTGTAGGTAAGGAGAAGACAAAAGTTAGATGGGTAGACAAAAAATGTATTTGATCTACTTAGGCTTTAACACCCGGTGATAGAGTTCTAAAAAGTAATAAAATATACATCAAATGAACATTATACAATGTAACACACTAATATAATAAAAAACAATTGAAATCAATATTTTCATCACTAATACAATCACAGCTTCATTTCAGTATATACACTGAAATCATTCATTCACACTTACAACTTATTGTTTACAGTCAGTCACCCATGCTTGGGAAACACTAGCCAACATCAACAACCAACATTTTCATCAAGGCAACACTATTAATTCTACAACGAGAACATACATGCATGCAATCATTTTATCCACTCCACATTCTTCCCCCCCCACACACGCACTCACACACTTTCATTATCCCAATGCCTTTCATATACTCATACATGTCAACAGGTGGAGCCCAGAGTCATGGCCTCCCTATGCAGTCACCAATTTGCGCTAACATACCTCAAGACTCTGTGAACGCTCTTGCACACACGGGTGGATTCATGCCCATAGCTTCACTTCATACATACTTTCAATAAGCTCGTTATTAACGGCACTCGCAACATACATTCCTGCCAGTTTTTAAACAAAAAAATCGGCAAGAACTTTCCATAACAATGCATCTATGTTACATCGGTATTTTTTTCCAAAATGTATTTACGCTTTCATCGGCCAGTCTCAATGCTTCAGCTCGTAAAGTATTACAGTCGTTTACTGTTCGATTTACAAAGGAGAATTTACTCGTATCAGATCGCTGCCTTCGTTTTCGGATTTTGAAATTATGAGCCCCTCTGCTTATTAGATACATTAGGGCGGTCTAAGTTTAACTATGGGGTACCTTGATTTAATACGTACCCAAACTACCACAACGACCCAAATTAAAGATGGAGGATCAAGGGGAAAGTAAAGATTTTGGAAGAGTGAAAAGCACGTTGGCGAACATGTTTACTACGCGCACACCCTTATCCGCGACAAGCAGGCCACGGCCTCCTTGCTCGTTCGTGTCATGCAATGTGGTGAAGCGTCGCTCGGGCGGTGGACCAACACTGGCTCTATAGAGGCTCTATAGAGGCTCTGTACAAACGGTGTTGGGTGAACCCTTCGGCTAGTACAAGGACTGTTGGCGGTATCAAATGAGTTTCCTGGCTCAGGGAGGTCGAATGTTGCAGGTGAACCAGAGTTCTCAGCTCTCCTACTCTGCTCACGCTTGCTCTTATTGAACGCATATTCTGCATCAAGATTTTCAGGATAATATACACTTGAAGGAATTTTAAAATGCAAGGAGTGCTTCGAGAGCTCCATCGAATTGCATTTCCAAAATTTAATTGTTGCTGATGGAAATATTGTTCATAAGTAGTTGTGATACCTTGGAGAAAGGTTGCTTAATAGAAGAAAGTCTCCCAGACCTACACTTACTCCCTTTGGACTCTCGTTTTGCAGAGGAATTAACTCTGTGCAGTGAAAAGAATGTGAGGGATCCTCGTCGTATGGAATATATGATTTTAACAAGAGCCACTACCGGCGAAATGTAAATATAAGCTCGACAAGAGGTTTTTAATTACTTTGTAGTCTTTCCGAGGCTTCACAGTTATTTCTCCGTAGGCCATTACAATGTGTTATGGCGAGTAAAATGACGAAGAGAGGTAAAAAAAGAGACTATTTTATTATCATCATGGTATGGATCATACTGTGCTAGCTGAGTATCCATTGGATAAAAAAGCATTATTAAATTCACGAGAGATAATGAATAATTTGTTACTTATACATACGAACAGAAGAAAACTCACATTGTCTTCACTATCTTTTTGTTAAAGAAAAAGGTTCAATCCAATTTACTTAACATTTCAAACAGTTCATTGTTCAATTACGATGACTGTGAATCAAGTACATAGATAAAAGATTGAGAGCAGCTACTCGAAATGAAGTTGCGTGATCGATTAAGGTTTGACGTATGAACTTTAGATAAGAAAGAGTTTCCATTTTGTATGTCTCTAAACAATATGAAGGTATACACGAGACATTTCCCGTCAATTAAAATTCTCTCGTATTTTCGCAATGAAATAGCCAAAATCGAAACTCGAACTGAAATCTTTAAGAAAAACACAAGTTCTACAATAATGTAATAGTGTTTCCTCGTATTATATATTATTGCATTATGTTTTTAATCACAATACCATGTATCGTATATTAGAATTAAAAATGAAATTCCTTCGCATTTATTTGATCAGTTTCGTGCTTACTCCACGAAATACTGCGAAATTGATTTGTTTCAATATTCTTATTCGAGTGAAACACAGTTCATTTTCTTTGCATCTTCATTTATTACGAAGTTCTTTTCCCGCCACGAATGAGGTTCCGCCACCACCGCCGCCGCCGTCCCCAGTGGGGTTCCCCGACCTGCTGTTCTCCTCGCTGCCCTCCCCGCTGCCGACACCTCTGCCCCTCGACCTCTACGACAGCGAGGACGACGACGAGGAGGAGCTGCTGGCTGTGCTGGAGGCCGACCCGGAAGTCGACCTCAACCTCTACATACGAGTAATGGATATTTTTTTAATGCAGCAAATCTCCGTACATTTTGGGATGTCTCGTTCCATGCTTTGTAGTAAGACTACGTAACTCCTTAGATATGTGTTATGCTCTAATGTGATAAGCATTCTTACAAAGGTAATATAAATATAATTTACGGTCTCGTTAGTCGGAAGCAATTGGACCGTATGAAAAATATTTGAACGAATTTATGTTGGTATAGATAATTGTCGTTGTCTTTAAATTATGTAAAACGAATTTTACAAGTATTTTTGGGGAAAGTATTAATTTATTTTTGTAACTCTTTTTTAACTTCAACTCTTCCTTTGCTTTTGTTATATGTCCTACGTTTTCTCCTTGCTGCTGTATCCTTTTGTCAGTTTCTATTCTTTCGTTGCTTGCTTATTTTCCGAAAATAATTATTGACGTATCAGGGCCAGAAAGTAAGCGTTTTCGAAAGAAGGATTTACGGAAGAATGCTGATCTGTCTTACGACCTCTCCTTTCTGTACTCTTCTTTCTTTTACTGTTTATTTTCTGAAAATAATAATTCAAAGGTACAGGTATTTCGAAAGAAGGGTTTTTGAACCAAAGCGTATCTGAGGCTATAAATGGTAGTAAAAATAGTACAAGAATATTATTATTCGGTAAAGGTTCGTACGTTTATTTTTGCAAACTTATCTCTGTTATATTTTTTTGAGCAATGACAAATTTTAAGTGTGAAAACCTTTAAAAATAATATTCCTATTAAAAAGGTTATCAACAATCCATTTTGAAATACACAAAAATGATTCATCATGAATTCATATCATGAGAAAGATTTTCATGATAGTGTTCGTATAGTCCAGCGCAATTCTATTGCGCAGACATTCTTTTCGATCTCACTGGACTCGCGTTGCCGCGTGAGTGAGCTTCTCGTTGTGTGTGGCGGTGGCAGGTGGACCTGGAGTGCCCGCTGCGCCTGGCGCCCTTCCACGTGCTGCACAGCCTGAGCGCCGAGGCGCTGGAGGTGGTGCAGCAAGGGGGCGTGTCCTCGCCCTACCACCTCTCCATCGACCTGCTGTCGCCGGAGAACGCCCGCCAGCGCCTGCCCACGGCCTTCCACTGGCAGATGCCCGACTTGGAGGCGAGGGGCGCCGCCAGTCCACCGCCGCCCAAGGGGTCCCCCGACCACAACTCTGACCCTGACCCGAACTCTGACCCCGAGCCCGGCCCCGGCCCCGACCCCGGCCCCGATCCCGGCCTCGACCCTGCCATCGCCTTCGACCCCGACTTCCCGGTCGCCGGGCCCTCCTCCGCCCCCGACCCCGTCCCCGTCCCCGTCCCCGTCCCCCTCCCCGACAGCCGGTCGCGCCCGGTCGCTTCCCACCAAGAATCCGAGCCGCTTTAGCGTCCCCTCTGCTCCGCGCAGCGTTCTACGAGGTTTTCTATTCGTGTCGCCTTTTGGCTTCGCGTTTGACTGACGCTTTTTTTAATTGTGTACTTTTGCGCTTTATAGTGCTAAGAATTTGCCATATTTATCCTTCGTTTATATTCGTATTTATTTTGTACGCGTTTCTTTATGTATGATTCATATACACATAAATTGCTTTCGAGTATACTGTTGTTGAGATTTTGAGGTCTGTGTCGTATATGTTCTAGTATTAAAGTTTTGTATTGTATTACAAGTATTTTTATAAGTATTTAGAAAATAAATTTCTTTACGTAAACAGCAGAAAAACTATATAAAGAAAATCAACTAATAATTTTATAGTATCACAGCAGCACTTTTTCCGCAGAATAATTTATATGTACAGACACATACAGGCGAGTCAGGAGTAAAGGTACATACTCTGAGGGGTGATACTACTGATGATTCTGAACAAAAAATTCTTATGAACATATGCCCTTTTCTTAATTGTTTCAGGTAAACTAATGAAAACAACTAGGAACGGGAAAAGTGTAGCGTCGTCTTTACTAATCGTTTCGGTGCGCAGTTCACTTGCACATGATGCAGTTGTTTACCTCAAGTAGCGGTCCGACAGTGCCTGTCCTAGTGCACGGTACTACAGTGTTGTTACGTGAACAAAAAATGTACAGTTTAGTGTAGTGAAAATGCCACAGATCTTCACACATGCAGAGTTTGGTGACCGATCTTACCCCATTGGATTACTGCTTGTGGGGTTGGCTTCAAAGCTAAGTCTACAAGCGCAGAGTGGACACAAGAGAGGAACTGCTCGCTCGTAATGTAGATACTTGTGCTTAAGTAAAGGAATGCACATATGAGCTCCGATCAGCAACACACCTGTCTACAAGAGCAGCAAAAAGTGTTGAAGTTGACGGTCGATTGTTTGAACATCCTTTTTGAGGAAACTTATACCATTAAACAAAACATAACAGTATCTGCATTTACTGTCACCTGCACTTTTCCATTCCTAGTTGTTTTCATTAGTTTACCCTGAAACGGTTAAGAAAAGGGCATATTTTTATTAGAAGTTTTGCCACCAGTAATATCTCCATTCAAACCATGTACCTTTCCCCCTGACTCACAATGTGTGTGTGTGTGTGTGCATATATATATCTGTATATATATGTATATATATGTATATATGTGTATATATATGTATATATGTGTATATATATGTATATATGTGTATATATATGTATATATGTGTATATATGTGTATATATATGTATATATATGTGTATATATATGTATATATATGTGTATATATATGTATATATATGTATATATATATGTATATATATGTATATATATATGTATATATATATATATATATATATATATATATATATATAAAGCCAAGATCCCTTCACATTATTCACGTATCTGACTCAGTTTATATTCATTATTACGTAAAAAGCAGTATTACACACACTTAGAAATATGTAATTACTTTTGTAAGGACCATTTACAGCCTTTAATTACTTGTACACAGTCGTCATTTATATTAATTAATATTGATGTTTGGTTCATTGTACAAGGATTTTAAGTTGCAAGTTGATTTGTTACTTTATTCAAAGTAAACAATAGTCTACAGGAAATGAGAAGTAAAGCTTTTAGACCAAAATACTAAATATGATACTCTTAATGAGAGAAATGAATCTTGTTGCGAATGGAATGCAGTATCATTTTGTTCAACGAGAGAAAAATGTTGAATTCGACCGAAACTGATAAAAAAATATTGATCGTATAGAGAGCGTTAATACGTCTGCATCGTATTAGTAAGTTTGATAGAAAATATCCATTTGGCACATTGAGAAGTTGATAATTAATTGAAGATCACTATAAAGGAATTAAGGAAAACAACAACTTAAATGATGATTACCACAGAACAATACGGTTAGGTTTGAAACGTAAGGAACAAAATGTTGATATAATAAATTAATTTGGAATACCATTTAAAATAAAATTGGTGAAAATCAGATCAATATTTTGGTTTTCAAAACTGACTATTGAGAAAATGGAGAAGGGACCATTATAAAAATTTCCCGCGTGATACTAATGCGCGCGCTACCAGTAATGCTCTCTAACGGACGTTTTCGGAACTGGTTCGTCTGAGCAAGAAGTTCTACCGGCAGTGGGAAGATGGCATTAGTGTCGTTATACGCTATTTAAAGTTCTGGATAAAATGACTAGAATGCACTGCATCCTCAGGATTTAACATAGTTATCAGTTCGTTTACTTTGCGACTCAATGCTGCAATTCTCGTTGATTAAGTGCCAATGAAACTACCTACTGTTTATTAAGA
Organism: Acheta domesticus; assembly: GCA_031308135.1. NCBI lineage: Eukaryota > Metazoa > Arthropoda > Insecta > Orthoptera > Gryllidae > Acheta > Acheta domesticus. Next base: position 50,236,333 of record JAHLJT010009436.1, read on the forward strand.
AAATATAAGTAATTTAATGTTTTCGAGATTCCTGTAAATGTAAGAATATAATTATCACTTACGTAATTCTGTGAAGTACTGTAATTATATTTCTACAGATGTACGAACTCATTATTGTAATTAACAAAACTAGTGGCTAGAATTGCCATAAATAAGGCTAAAATTGCACCGGTGGTATGTTCAAGAAAACGAGCGATGGTAGGAGCGAATTTTTACTTTCCCGTATACGTACGTATACACGGAGTGATATACGTACGTATACGGGAAAGTTATGTAAAGCTGCGCGAAAAAATGGCCAATTTTCAGCGGAAAAAAATTAATTGCCGGGCCGTGAAAACGAAGAAGTGGATAAAACCAGTTGATAAATTAAGAAAAAAAAATCCCCTAACACGTGCTGTAGCCAGAAAGCCCGTTTTCTTGGTCCTTGATACCGAAAACCCAATTGAAAGGAAAACGTCCGTCTGTCCGTCTGTGAACACTGCTAACGCCTAACCCATACGTACGATTTCTTCCAAAATGGATATCCCCGGTCGATCTGATTCTAGTGAAAGCTTTGAGATTTTGAAAAAGATTCTTCAAAATTTGGAGGTACTTTATATGAAGCCCCCCGGGGATTTTCAAAATTTTCTCAAAAACGGCTCCAAATTTTTTCTTTAAATTTCTTGTATGAATAGAGTAAAATACACTTATTAACATGGCATAGGTCCGATTTTCACGGATAACTCTGTATTTTCGAAAATTTTGAAAGTTTGAATTTTTTTCGGCGTCTTTCTCCAGCTACAAAATTGAAGATAGAGATTTTTTTCTTCAAATAAAATTTGTTCTGCATATTGAGTTCTTTCATAAAGGTCATGTAAATGTTTCTCAAAATTTTAGTAGTTTTCGTGCAATATTGCGTGCAATATGTGCAATTTTAAAAAATTACAAAAACAAGATTTTCTCAAAAACGGCTCCAAATTTTTTCGTTAAACTTTTGGTAGGGATAGTGGGAAATTTACTCTATCAATGACATAAAAGCCACATTGGTCTATCGGTTGGTTTTTTCAAAAATTACAAAAATGTAAATTTTTTACTTGTCTCTCACGTCGTTAATGTTTACATTATCGGCGATTTTTTCACATTATTATATTTACGTATATATATGATTTAAATAATGTCAAGTAAAGTTTCTGGAAAACACTACCGTTTTCTGTGAAAAGTAGTAAAAAACTCGTAAATATAATAATGTAAAAAAATCGCCGATAATGTAAATATTAACGACGTGAGAGACAAGTAAAAAATTTACATTTTTGTAATTTTTGAAAAAACCAACCGATAGACCAAAATGGCTTTTATGTCATTGATAGAGTACATTTACCACTATCCCTACCAAAAGTTTAAAGGAAAATTTTTTGAGCCGTTTTTGAGAAAATTTTGTTTTTGTAATTTTTTAAAATTGCACATATTGCACGCAATATTGCACGAAAACTACCAAAATTGTGAAAAACATTTACATGACCTTTATTAAAGAACTCAATATGCAGAACAAATTTTATTGGAAGAAAAAATCTCTATCTTCAATTTTGTAGTTGGAGAAAGACGCCGAAAAAAATTCAAACTTTCACAATTTTCGAAAATTCAGAGCTGTACGTGAAAATCGGACCTATGCCATGTTAAAAAGTGTATTTTCCTCTATTCATAGAAGAAATTTAAAGAAAAAATTTGGAGCCGTTTTTGAGAAAATGTTGAAAATCCCCGGGGGGCGTCATATAAAGTACCCCCAAATTTTAAAGAATCTTTTTCAAAATCACAAAGCTTCGACTAGAATCAGATCGACTGGGGAATATCAATTTTGAAGAAAATCGACTGAACGGTTTAGGCGCTAGCGTTGACCACAGACGGACAGACGGACGGAATGCCGTCAATCGATTTTTAAGTATAAAGAAGCAACAAATCATTGATTTTGACCACACCACGAGATAGAGGATTTTTTTTCTTAATTTAGCAACTGGTTTTATCCACTTATTCGTTTTCACGGCCCGGCAATTAATTTTTTTCCGCCGAAAATTGGCCATTTTTTCGCGCAGCATTACATAACTTTCCCTATACTACATATATCACTCCGTGTATACGTACGTATACGGGAAAGTAAAAAATAGTAAAAACTATGTGACGTATGGGCGAGAAGATGATCTGCGCACGTCTTCTTGAGTTCGAGAACTTTTTAACTACAAATAGTTGAAAGATGAAGAAACGTTTTAAAAATTAACAATAATAAAATTTAAAAAGCGCGAGATTAGCAGCGATTAAAAAACTATACTTTTTGTTCCCGAGTTATAGAAAACTTATTTGCAACGATAAACGAACTGCGGATTTGATTTTTCTGCATTGCTAAGAAAATAGTAACTCACGCTCAGCTCTACTTCTACCTCTACAAGCAAAAGGAGAGATCAACAAAACGGGCGTATAATGAAGCTACATTTATGTTCAGAAGCAATACAAGCGTCTATCCCAGTTTTTGCCCAATGGATCAGGGAAACTGGACAAAAACCTGATCGAGAATCGGGGTCGTTGACTCGGAAGCTGAAATGTAGTACTTGTTACATGCATATTAAGTGATTACAAAAATATCCAGTACAAATGTAAACTAATTCTTTATACATCGTTTTGTTAAAACAAACATTATTTTTCTTTTTGATGATCAGTATAGTTTCTAATTGTGTAGAAACAGTTATGCAGCAGAAAAAATACTTTTAACTTAAATTTGTGTACCGATTTTAATTGTTTAATGTCATCTGGCGATGTGTTGTAAAGCAACGTACATGTATGTGGATTTCTTGTATTGAGCTGTTGATACTGACACTCGATGAACCTTATTTTCACATGTTGTATTGCATGAAAAAATGTTCGCACCGTTAAGTAAGTTAACAGTAAAGACAGATTCTTAAATAAGTAGGCAAGGACATGGTAAAATTCCAAGCTTAATGAAAAGAGGCTTGCAGGGATCACGTGGATGTCATTTTTTCATTATTCGAATAATTTTCTTTTGCAGTCTAAAGGTTTGGAAACTACAGGATGAGCTTCCTCAGAATATTATGCCATATCTCAGGCGGGAATGTACATCTGCAAAATACATGCAACAAGCTGCACGATTGCTGACAAAATTTTAATGAATTCTGAATGCATAACATAATGAACTCGATGAAGTGTCTAATTCTTTTGTATGTACATTCCATATGAGGTTTGACTAATTTGTGAGGCCTAGAAATTTTGTTACCTTAACATCAGATAATTACATATTCTTTATTTTCAATGGAGCATGCAAATGCCGATTTGAAAAGCAAAAAATACACTGAAACCAGTGTTCCTTCGTTAAATATTAATTTGTTATTTTGAAACCAATTTGAAATTTCTGAAATTTCTGAAATCGTACTATTTCTTGTCTCGTTTTTTGCAAAGAACATTCGTGTCATCGGCAAACAGAACTTTTCTTCCATTTTTAATAGACGAGGTACTTTCGTTTACGTATAACAGGAAGAGGATAGGACCAAAGATCGAACCTTGCTGGACTACATGTTCATTTGGAAAATAATTGGAAACATAAGTAACTAATGTCCTTTCGTGCCAGTACCATATTTATACTCTTTGAGATCGATGTTTAAGGTACGGGATTATCCAATCCAGGGCAATACCACGAGTTCCATATGAAGGTAATTTTGAGAGCAAAATTATAAGGACAATAACGTCAAAAAATTTCGAAAGATCTAAAAATATTTTGTTATTTACGATTACAGAAGTGAAGTTGAGGTGAGATAACATTCACTAATTTCAGTAATTAAACTGTTAAAGTCAATATCTCTTTGAAGTAGTAGCAATAATTGTTCGTAAATGTTTCAGATTGATATTCTACGTCAACTCTGATGTGAAATTTTTCTTTAAGAGAAAATTATGTAATGCTGTTATGACTAGAGACCGGAAAAATATGTAGTATGAAACATCAAAATATGTACATAAACATGGAAGGAAAACAGTAAAAAAAATGTAATAAATATGTAAAATCAGCTATATTATGTAATATTAAAATTTACTAATTATAAAACACATTTGCAAACATCATTTGCAAAGAAATTTGAAGTTAGAGGTGCAGTAACTGATTTTCTCATACTATTTGTAACGGTTATGTAATAAGATAGTATTTATGTTGCAATTGGTGTGTATGTTTGTATGTGTAGTAGTAATTTACAACATTAGTGAAGGAATGCGACGTCATACATAATTTACATCATAAGGCAAGGAAGTCGAGTTTTTATGGCGAGTTCAACCACCGAGGCCAATAGGCCCAAGCGTGGTATCCTGTCGAGTAATGGCAAGAGTCTTTTGCCATGTAATGTATAATATTTTATACGAGACGCATTTATTTTTCTCGTATACCTACGTACATACGTAGTATATAGAAAGTTATTATGTAATACTGCACGAAAACACAGCGGATTTTCAGCAGAAAAAATTCATTGCCGGTCCCTGATAAAGAAAATGTGGACAAATACACTTGTTAAATAAACAAAAAGAAATCTAACACATACATACCGAACATTGATACAGAAAAAGTGGCTTTTACTTTCCAGTATACATACGCATATTTGGAGTAATACACGTAGTATAAGGAAAGTTACGTAATGCTACGGAAAATCGATTTCCAATTTCAACGGAAATATACGTTTTGGGGACCCCTGATACCGAAAAAGTGTTTTTTTCAAAACGTCCGTCCGTCCGTCCGTTAGTCTGTGAACAACACTAGCGCCTAACTGTAAATACGATTTCTTCTAAAAGTGGATATTCCCCAGTCGATCTGCCTCCTCTCGCCGCGATTTTGAAAAACCTTCTTCATAATTTAGGGGTACTTTACATGAAGCTCCCCGGACATTTAAAAAATTTTCTCAAAACCGACTCCAAATTTTTTCTTCAAATTTCTTGTGGGGAATAGGAGAAAATACACTTATAAAAGTGGCATAGGTCTCATTTTCTGGGTTAACTCGGAATTTTATAACTTTGCAAACTTTCTAACTAAATTACAAACTTTTGATTTTCTTTCGTCGCCTTCCTACAACTACAAAACTAGTGAATGGCACAGATTTTCCCCTATTTGTGGTGTTTTAGTCTCGGCTAGCTATTCGGACTTCCCTCTTTCTCTTGCCAGCTGCTATCTACCGCCGCCCAAAGTACATTTTATTGACAATTTATTAATTTTTCGGTTTCGTAACAGAAGAAAGGAAATATTGTTTTAAGAATATTAAAGAACAGTAAAACCTCGTCCTAAATGGCAATTTTCTTTGAAACATTTGGAGCCTTTTTTGAGAAAATGGCGTTGAAGCGCTACTGTAAATCCGAATTTGGAGCTCTCTTTCATAGTATTTTTTTTTGTGATTTCGAAAAACTTCATTAGAAGCCATTTAAAGCACTTTAGCTCAAAAATACAATAGTGTTTACAAATTGCTAGAATCATTTAAAAAACGAAGAAAATTGCGCAATATCTTAATTTACCGTCTGCTGTAAGGCCTATATGTCACAGTGAGGAATGCAAGGTACCACTACGTCCTGAGAACGTGACTGTGAATGAAGGTGAATGCCACAGCGGCAAACACTCGGAAGACAAAAGAGGAGATACCCACCATATCTCATGCTGACCCAACATTTCAAGCATCCTGTGAAACATTCCAAGCCTCCTCCTCAATTTCATTAACACTTATGTTGTTGTATTTCTTGCTGTATACATGTGGACACAAACAATCTACAAAACTAATCGCCCGCACCGAATTTACTGCGCTTTATGTTCTTAATTCCAAACCTTTGAATACTTCATAACCTAGTATTTGTATATTATTTAATATTTCTTTGTTCGTTTCTTTCATTCGACCTTTGGTTATACATTCACACATCAATCTTTTAGAAAACCTGTTTGAAATAAATGAAATAAAAATAGCTCTCAGTGAATATCAGATTGGAATGCAACAATGACTCGGGAGCTAATTTTTGTGAATTACGTCTTATTGTTGGGACACGATTTACTTGTATGAAACGAAGTTATAATTGTCAAATATGTGTTATTATATGCTTGAAAATATTAATTTTTTGCACCAATTATTGTACAATTTGTAATAATGAGTTTTACAAAACAATAATAATGTCTGAGATGTGTTAATTCGAAAAGAAATTGTGGTATAAATAGAATTACATTACTTTTACTAAAGGCGAGAAAGTAGATGATGTTTTAGCACCACTAGTTACCGGGTAATTATTTGGTCAGATTCTTTAAAGCTTACCTAGAGCAAATTGGTATACTAGTTCTTGAATTAAATACATATAAACATATTGCAGGTGATGTACATTCATTCAGAAATCAATCTAGTAAAATTTTTTTACATTAAAATTTACATTCACAAAAAGGTTATTGGGCAAGTGTGCATTATAAGAATTTAGAGACTGACCTGTCATTTCATTAAATAGTTATTACTGAGAGAGTTAATCTAAATCAGCATTTGTTTGAAAGGAAAATGATTGTGAATTGAAGAAGTTGCTGTGGTAGCTATTCAGCAAATGAATGTTTTTTGAAAGGAAAATATTAAGAATAAATATTTTCCATTAAAATAACTTCAGTGGGTATTCAATCACAGGTTTCTGGAGTGTAGCGGTGTGAAATAGGGTCAGTGAAAGAGAGAGACAGAGAGCCGTTGTTCCAATAAAACTAGCATTTGTTCTAGATATAACCATTCTATTACAAACAACAGGAACCATTTAATTAACCCTTGAGCGAGCGCGCCCTTTCCTGTAACGTATGCGGGCCCGCGTGGCACTTCGGGCGAATACATGGGCTTTGGGCGAATGCACCTTTGGGCTACACATAGCGAAATTCGAAGGGGTAAGTAAAAGGTTACTAAAATAAAAGAGGAGTATACACATGTAATTTTAATTGCAAAGTGTATAAATATTGCCTTAAGAAACAATATTGAATATTTTAGCGGAGAAAATAGAATGAACAGATATGCGAACATGTGTACAATACAATACAAGGATTGAAAAGTACAGAAGACATTGTTGAATTGTTTATAATAAAATAATTTTAAAAAATTATCAAGTTTTTCAATGTATTCTTTCTCTTCTTCTCAATCCTTCATTCATTTGCTCGTACCTTCGTCTTCGTTGGAGCATTTTGTATAATTGAGCTGGCGGCAGCTTTAAAGGTTGCACACAAAACTGGAGCACGAAGCGCACCGTACGATTGTTTTGTTTCATATACGCAACATTCTTGGCTCGCTCCACTTCTTTCATCTACTGTTCTAACTTCCGGCGTACTGGGTCAATGGCTCAGTGCATCAATTGATGTCACTGCTGTCCCTCTGACCGGGAGGTCCTAGGTTTGAGTCCCGATGACGGCCGTATTTTCGACACCAGCTTGTCAGCTAGGTCGAATTCAGTCACTGTTTGGAGGAGAATTCTAATGGCCGGCTGTTCTGATCGATAGTTTTCCGTGGTTTCTCCGATCAACAAAAGGCGAATGCCGGAGCAGTACCCTGACAAAAGGGCCACGAATCGCGCGCTATCTATCCTTCATCTTTCTTATCCTATCCACACACACACTAACGTGCACTACACTACCATACACTCCGAAGGCCGGTCGGGAGCTTAGAGCTTGTGCCGCCTGGGGCGGTCCCCGTTGGTGGGAGATACCCAGGTAGGGGAAACATCGCTAGTCGATGGTCGGAGGTCGGTCCCGGATCTCGCTATTCAGCGGAGAAAGATCACCCCCCCCGGAGGAAAACATGCACTACGCTTACGGGACTAATTACTTCAGTAATTGATGTGCCCGGAATCACGAACAATCAATCAATCAAGCGTACTCGATCAGTATTTTCCTGAAATACATTCAAATATTTTGGAAAGGAACGTATTTCTGCCCTCTGTTTAAAGCGCACAGTAAGTCCCGGTGCTAAATTCGGGAGAGTCTGGAGCTCTCCTGGAAAAGAATTTCCTCGGAAAATACTTTATAAATTGTCGCAAAACCACTTATTCTAAAAAGTAGAGAGGCTGGCTATTGTCTCGTTATTCTTATTTCCTTAGAACAAAATGCTCAGTTTTGGTCTATATCAACGCTCCTCCTTGTACCATTGCAAATGAGAATAATTGTTGGCTTTCTTATATTCTCGTGAGTTTCTCCATTGTCGTGCATTGTTGACAATAGTATCACAGGGTTTTTCACTTGAGAACGTATGCTACTAAAGTGACGTGAACTTGATAAACAAATGATTCCATTTCTTGTAATTTGTTGGCGGGAAACTCCATTGGTTTTTCTTTTTTACTTTCTCGCCTTACGAATACTCCGTAAGAAGAGAAAGTTATGTTATCGTGCTTCGAAAATGGCGAATTTGAGCCAGAAAAACTCTTAAAGCTGGGGCTTTGTAACGGAAAAGTAAATAAATCCTGTTGCTAAATTTAGAAAAACAAAATCCCTAACTTGTGGTGTAGCCTAAATCCTTATTTTGTTGCTTCTTGATGCTACCGAAAAATCGATTGACGGCAAAAGTCTGACCGTCCGTCCCTCCCTCCCCTTGTCCGTTTGTAGTCAACGTTAGCGCCTAAACCGTTCAGCTGATTTTCTTCAAAATTGATATTCCCCAATCGTTCTGGCTGATGTCGTGGCTCCTGGAATTTGAAACCGATATTTTAATTTTCGTGAGTACTTTACGTTAAAAATTTCGGACATTTTCAAAATTTTCAAAAAATAGTTTTTAATACTTTGATTAAATTTTGTTGTTAAATAGTGCAAAGGACGTTTAACAGAATGACGCAGGTATCATTTTCTTTGATTTCCCCAATTTTTCGAAAATTCAAAACTGCAAAATTGAAGTTAGAGATTGTTGCCTCAGACAAAGTAGGTTGTACAAAATTAACACTTTGAATAAGGTCATGCACAAATTTTTGAAAAACCAAGTAGTTTTTGCGTAAATTGCGTTTGAAATTTTCCAAAATTTTGTTTCTCGAAAAACGCTCCAAATTTTTTCTTTAAATTTTCTTCACTTATGCAATAAGGTACTGGGAAAAATATGGTGCTAATCTTATTTCCGGGCATTTCTTGTTTTTTCGAAAATTTCAAAAATAAATTAACACTACAAAATTGTATTTAGAGATTTTTGCCACAGACGAAGTCTTTTGTACAAAATAAGCTCTTTAAAAATGTCATTGTACATGACATTTTTAAAGAGCTTATTTTGTACAAAAGACTTCGTCTGTGGCAAAAATCTCTAAATTTTGTACAACAGTTTTCTGAAAAAACGAGTACTTTTGCGTAATTTGCGCTTGAAATTTACGAAAAACAAATTCTCGAAAAACCGCTCCAAATTTTTTCTTTAAATTTTCTTCAGATGTGTAATAAGGGACGGCAAATAAATAAAGTAATGGTGCTATAGAATGGCACAGACTTTCTCGCAGAACTTAGTTTTCTAATCTCTTTAGTCTGACCTAGGTTTTCGGTTATGAATGATTCTCCTCCCAGACACGTTCTTTGGCAACAATGCAATAAAGTATGTCCTTTGGTAGCACCGCAAGTTGAATTTGAATTGCAATGAGAAAGCAAAATATATATCTATGCTGAAATTTGTTATATCTTGCCCCGAAATATTTTTCTGCATGTATCAGAGAACAAAAAACAACCTTTTTCTGTCTATACCCGAGTTCGACCCATACGGCGCTTGTTTGTCGTAGTGGTATGATTGCCGGCACGTTGACTCTGACGATCTGAGTTCAGGTCATGGGGCAGAGAAAAAATTTGCTGGTTTAAGTAGTAGTGTAACAGCTTTTAGAAACAGTTCGAGAAAGTATATTCTTTGGTAGCACCGCTAGTTCATTGTTCCCAAGAAATATGATTCCTTTGTTCAACAGACAGACAGACAAGGGATATCTCCTGTAATAGTTGTCAGTCATGAGGTTGCATTCTGAAGCTAATTACTACGAGTCCGAGTCACTGCTATGTTCATCTTTTGAATAAATTCTTCTTACCCTTAAGATTCACTTCACAAATCAAACAATTCTTCATGGGAAGATTGTTGCAGAAGACTAGAAATTTCACCCATATTGCATATTACACATAGAGTTGCATCGCAAAGTATTTTGTAAGTCGAAGCTGGAGAAGTTGCGAAAGAAAAAGCTGAAGGTATAAAAGGCGCGCCTTTTCCGGGCGCGCGCGGCTCGGAGTGCCGTTTAACCGACCCTTACAACTCCTTGAAATGATGACGAATCACATGTGTGAAGTAATCTCGAAAGAGAATACACGATATATCTACTGGTAAATAGTGTAACCAGTCACACTATCACATCATTAGCAAAATTGCGACTCTGAGCGATGCGGCGCGCCTGCTTAAGAATTAATTTAAAATTAACATTATCATTCCAAACAATATGTACACCAATTATGTACATTGCACCAAAACTATTCAAAATTATACCTTTCTTCTAACTTATACTGCAGGATTCATTGTTACAAGAATTAGAATCCAGTTATACATAGGTTATTGTAAGAGTGAGTGAAAAGATTCAATATTGGCTAAGCTTTCATTACTTTCATTAATACTCCAGTCAGTGTGGAATATCATTATTCAACTCTTAATGATAATGCTAGAATCCATATCAAAAGACAATTTAATGAAGTTCCTATGAAAGGGGCTCATTATGCTGCTTGAGCATACTACCCAGCTGAACGTTTGTAAAAAAAAGTTATCTCACCGGGGTGATAGTGGGTGTTAGCGAAATAAGCTGTTAGGAAGAGCGCTGGCCGGTAGGTGGTGCGCTGGCGGGCGGTGCTGATGCGTACTTCTGTTCTTAAAAAAATACTGTCCTAACTTAGCATATGTAGGGTAGTGTAGTGCATGTTAGTGTATGTACGTGTAAGTGGAGAGGATAGGACAAGGAAGAGGTAGGAAAGATCGCGTGTGATCCGTGTCCCGTTTGCTAGAGTCCTGCTCCGGCATTTGCCTAGTATTGATCATAGAGAGCACGGTAAAGTACTTATTCATGAAGTCACAATATTGTTTTGCACACACATGAATGGAGAAGGTAGAGCAACTCACTTAAATCCCTCTAATACCAATTTATTTCCTTCAAAATACGAATATCTAAATTTCGCTTGCCATGACTTGCTCAGAACTGATGTTAATTTATTTCCTCTTCTTAGTTTCGGAAATGTAATCGTTGCGGGTCATAGAAAAACATATATACGTAGGTCGACAAACTCGTTTATACAGGATTACAAGCATAAAAGATTTACGTAGGGAACTTTGATCGTTGAAATTAAACTATTTAAAAAAATTAAACGTGGTTACCTTTCCAAAAAACCGTTAAAATGAAAATTTTAAAAAAAGTAAAGAAAAAATTGAAGCATTTGTTTTGTGAAATCTTCCTTGCATATTTGTGGAATATGTCACGATTATACTTAAAATAATGTGAAAACTGTTATTTTGTAAAACCCGTTTTGTGATGATATAAAAATGTAATACGGTATTGAAAAAACTGATTGCATTAAGAAGAAAATCTCTTCTTTGAATAATAAAGGTACATCAGGTTAGAAAAACAGTTCGGAAATTTCGAAAATTGAAACAGAAGTAAAACTCATACTATAGTATATAATAACTAGAAGAAATATTTAAATGAAAAATTTCCTGGCGAGTGACGTGATATATTCCTCCACAATTCTAGAAGACATAAATCCTTTTCCAGCCACTCACGTTGCGCTGGACACCCACTCTCCAAAACACCATCGGGCAGTACATAATTTCAGCATTATTTATTAGACAGTCATCGCGCCTCTCACCACGAAACATCGGCGAAACCACACAGAAGCTCTTTGATTAAACAGAAACTATTGCAGTACCCACCACAGCTAGTTCTCGTTGAGAACAATGTCTCTGTCCAAAGAGCGTAGTGCGCGCTCGCAGCGCGTCCATGCATATTTCAGCCTCGTTATCGCCCGCGCTCCGCGCTGCTCACCACGCGTCCCGAGCGGGCGGAGGGGTGGGGCCGAGCACATGAGAGAGACCGGCGCGAACGGTGGGGAAGAGGCAGGTGGGGAGACTGGGGGAAGTGGAAGCATGTACGAAGGTCAAGAGAAAATGCACTGGATTGAATGATTTTTCGGTTGTTACTGATTCCGGACGCGACAACTACTTGGGTCATTGGTCCCGGAAGTGTAGTGCATTTTTTTTGCTCGGTAGGTGGCGGTGGTCTTCCCCCGCTGGATGGCGAGATCCGGCGCCGACGCACCGTCGGCTAGCGGGGTTTCCTCGACCAGGTATCTCCCAACCAGGACACCTCCCCAACCGGAACAACTTGTTAGCTCCCGACCGGTCTCCCGGTATGTGTGGTAGTGTAGTGCACGTTAGTTTAAGTGCGTGTAAGGGAGAGGATAGGACAAGGAAAAGGAAGGAAAGGTCGCGTGCGGTGCGTGGCCCGTTTGTTAGGGTCCTGCTTCGGCATTCGCCTGGTGTTGATCGGAGACACCACGTAAAACTGCCGATCAGAGCAGCCGGCCGCTAGAATTCACCAACAGCGACTGAATTCGACCTAGCTGACAAGCTCGTGTCGAAAGTTCTGGCACCGTCGGGATTCGAACCTAGGTCCTCCCGGTCACAGGGACTGCTGTGACATCATTTAATGCCCTGAGCCATCAATCCCGGTCAAATGCACTGGAACTGGATACTCGTCAAGACAAGTGATACGGAGTAAAGCAGGTCTATCATGGTATACGATACCGGCGAGGGTGTGCAAGCGAGTGGAAATGGAGGAAGAGAGATCAGATCTCGAGGACGCGCGTAATATCAAAAGCAGGGGAGGGTTAAGAGACCACAACTCGAATGATTGAGGACAGGGGCGAGCAGAATGGGGGTTGTGGATAAGGGAGCGTATCAAGGAAGATGACTAAATGGGGAGCTGTGTTGTCGACGGCAGGACGTACAGTGAGCACTTAAGGAAGTATTAAAACAAGGGAGAGATTGTGGCGTCGGAGGTGTTGACAGCAGCGGAGTGCGGGCGTGCGCGGACGCAGCCCCTCTCTCCCCGGCGGATAGGGTGGCGATGACGAAGGGCAGGGCGATAGCAGCTAGGCGTGTATGGACACGCGCAACAATGGAGCGCGGGCGCTCGCGCGTTCACCTGGCGCTCGTTCCCGTTTATTTTCGGCTGTTGTGCGCGCGACGAGCGGCGTCGGCGGTGCTGGCGCGTTGAACACCTGCTGCCGCGGCCGCGCGCTTCGCTTCTCCACCCCCCCCGCCCGACACGCCCTGTCGGTCGCTTCCCCGCCCCCACCCCACGACCGCCCCGCCAGCCCCGCCAGCCCCGCCAGCCTCGCTAACCCCGCCCGCCCCGCCTGCTCCGCCCACCCCCGCCCGCCCCCGCCCGCCCCGCCCACCCCCGGTCGTCCCCGCCCGACCCCGCCCGACCCCGCCCGTTCTGCCCGTCCTCGCCCGCCCCTGACGATCCGTCCCACCCTGCCCTGCTCACCGTTTCCCCGCCTTTACGTCCGCCCCGCCCACCCCTGTCGATCTGTGCCACCCCGCCCGTCACGTCCCCGCCCCCATGACCGCCTCTCCCGCCCCTGCCGATCGTCCCACCCTGCCATGCTCACCGCTTCCCCGCCCTCACGTCCGCCCTGCCCGCCCCTTGCCGATCCGTGCCGCCCTGCCCGTCGCTCCCCCGCCCCCACGCCGCCAACCCGCGCGGCGAAGCTCGGAATTGAATCCCGCGGGCCTTACCGGCGCGCGGCCGCTGGCAGCGGCGGCGGCAACGGAGGCGGTCCACAAAAGCACAGACAATGGTGCGGCGAAACCAATTCCGCGGCCGGCGTGGGCGCCCGCCTCCTGCCCCACGCCGTCCCGTCCCGATCCCCGCCGCCGCCCCTCTAAAATAACGGCGGTGGCGGCGGCGGTGGCCCGCCGTGCATTGATCGTGGTGTGTCGGACGGCCGAGAATGAAAGTTAATTACAACTTGTCACAGATCACAATGGGACTTAGCGATGACAAATTGGCCTCATTCCGGTGCGTTCGACCCGCCGCCGGGGCCAAGACCTGCCCCCGGCGCCGCCCCCGGGCGACCAGTCTCCACCCCCGCCCCTGCCCACACCGCCTCCGCCTCCGCCCCCGGCCCGACCGCCGCCCCTCTCGCGCGTCGCGGTTTGCGGTAGGCGCCCTCGCGGGGGCCCTTGTTTGATGCCTGAGTGGGTGCAGTTGCAGATGACTATTCATACTGTTGTTGGTTAAGGTTGATTATAGTGCTCTCTGATGTAACCTTTATGCCGTTTGCCAGCCGTTTACATGTCGAAAAAGAGCTCATTGAGCCTTTGTCCGGTGTTGGCGTGAATATCACACTGGAAACCACTTGCATTTTGTATTCATGAACTGTTCTATCTGGGTTGCAGGTTTTAAAATGTCTGAAAGTCGGATAATATTTCCCTCCATTTTATATTTGAAGTACGAGCTGATTTTGTTTGTGGATGTGGATCTCTTTATTCTTTTGGATCACCAACTGAAATTTTCTTCTTACTGTGCAATGCAAATATAATAGAATCCTTACTAGTACATACTGTAGGTCTGACAACTCAAGAAGCAGTTTTAAAACATGATGAATGAGATAACTCATATTAAGAACATACGAGCTTTTACGGAACCTGAAGAACTGATGAGTTTAGTAAATTGAGTTGTGAAGTTTTGACGATTATTACGAAACTATTTTGTGTTAATAGGAAAGAAATACAAAATAATGAATTGATAAATATCGAAATATTTTACACTGTAACCTCGAAGTTGTAATATTTTGCCAGGAATTGGGGTATTGGTGAAATTGGAAAATCAAGTACATAATATAATTACATGCTATTGAGAACTAACCATAGCTATAGTTTACACTATAGCCATAGTTATAGTTTAGAGCCATCAGCATTATTTTTAAGTTTCTAGTCTAGAAACAATGTATTTGTAAATTTCTGCATTTTTTAATTTAATTTCTGTATCTATGATTGATTTAAGCAGGCAGAGATGAAAAAAACAATGTTACTTTTTGTGGGGCATCAGAATCTAATGGTAGTAAATTCGGCGATGAAATACGGAAGTGCTGACCACAAGGCCTGCTACAAAAATACCACTTAGCCACTACCAGGAACCCAAAAACATATACAATTTTATTTCATTTGGAAATGACATTATTTATGTCGGAATATTTAATTTGATAACCGAAGTAATGGCATCGCTACATTTTTAAATGGTTAACAAAATGTGAGAGATTAAATTAGCGTAATCTTTTCAATTTATGGAAACATTTTTCCTTACGCTGAGAGTCATTTTAGCACATTATGTATGAATCCATAACCAACATCCCAGATCCAAGCACTGGGTGATGTCTCTTTGTTTCCCGCATACTACTTACGCACTACAAAGAAAGTTTTGCAATGCTACGGGAAAAACCGCAATTTTTGGACAAGGAAACACGCATTGTGGGGCCATGATAGAGTGAAAATTGGTAAACCTTGTTATTGACACATAGGCGGCTAAATTAATTGACGTTTGGCGCCGTACTTGGAATTCAATCATTTATAACAATCCTTTGGCGATAATTAAGAGCAAAGAGCATACATATCAAATGTGCCGCGTCCAAGATGGTTCATTTTTTTCCTCAAAAACCCGACGATTCCCTTCGCAAAGACAAGGAATTTCATTTCCTCGCATGAAGTTCTCTGGACAGCTTTTAAAACTAGCCGAGAGAGCGCGCCACCGGAGGCCAACTAGCAGCGCATTGTCGCAATTTCTCGAAATCCGACTTTTCCACATAAGACGCGACGGATCGCATTGTTTGAGAATTTACAGCCAAGTAGTCTCACGGCAAGTCACCTCGTTAGCGTAAAAGCTAAGTAATACGCGCGGAGTGTCTACACTGAAGGCTGTATTACTGCGTAAAATTGGTAGCGATTCCAAAGCTCAGTTGCATTGCATTCTCCGGGAACCATCGCGTTTCTTGGCGCGTGAATTTCTTACCCACAGGAGTAGCGAGATAGATAAACTGAAATGAAGTAGATTTCTTTATGCTCAGACACAGGTAATGCTGACAATTTCTTCAATACTTAATCCTTACGCCGAGGCATGCTAACAGTCTGGATATCTGTCCTTTTCATAGGATTTGCTTATGACCACGGTGCAGACAGACGATTAGCAGTTTCATTGGCACAACTTCAAAAGCTCTCCCAATATTTTGCAGCTTCAACACTAATTCTCTAGTAAATCTATCTACTTCCTCTAACACGTTATGTTATGAAAATCTATGTATTGTGGGTCGTTGATACCGAATAGTTGATTTGCAGCAAAACGTCTGTCCGACAGCCTGTCCGTCTTTCTCTGAACGCTAGCAGTAAACCGGTCGTATTTTCACCAAAACTGTTATTCCCTGATCCATCTGATTCAACTAATGTCGTAGTTTTGAATTTGAAACGAAACGAATATTTTGAGTTTTAAGAGTACTTTACACGAAGCCTCAATATTTCTTCGGTTCTGTCACCATCCAAGTGTTTTGATGTGCTGAATTCGAATTTTCCGTTCGTTTTCCACCTCGAAAAAGTTCGGTTTCACGAAGAAAATTGCAAAATACCTTAAAAACTTCGCACTTTTTTCAGTGTTTCGCGTATATCACGAAAACTATAGGATTTATTGAAACAGCTATTAAGGAAGATAGATAAAACTAGAGAGAAAATTTTAGGTATGAAACAAAAATATTGAACCAAGTGAACAAATTATGCCAGAATATTTGGACCATTTTTAAGTAATAAATCGAAAAATTAGTGAAGTTGTTTTACCTACCGTGTGAGTTGAAACGTTAAAAATTATTCTAAAGGTATATAGGGCCGAATTCATAGTCGACACTTAAAATGAGTGTTCCCTTAAATGAAGGAATCGTATTCATAAACAGCCCTTAAGTGGATTCTTAAGTCAGCACTCATTCCTACAAGGGAAGCAGCCTGCCCCCTTAAGTGTCCCTTATGGGTGTCTCGCATCGTCAGACGTAACCAATTTAGGTTATAGGCCTACTCGTATTCTTACCGGCACTCGCCGACTATTGTAATAGTTGTATTGATGCTTTATTTGTGTCAATTAAAAATTATATTATTAGTTAAAAAGATCCATTAGTAAAACGATCAAGAGTTCACAATATTTTCGTGCGTGTTTGAGTTTTGTAATACATCGTACGTAATACAAAAGCGTCATTAGTAAAGGAAATGTATAAAGACGAACAGTTCCGAAAGCGGTTTCGTTTAAATAAAACAATAGTGAATAAACTTGAGCCGCTGATTGAAAAGATCTCAGTAACTAATGGGGTTTGCCGATTTCTTCATTACTGAAAGTTCTTGTTGCATTAAAATTTTAAACAACTTTTCTTTTCAGGTGTTTCCTAACATTTTAACTATCGTTTCTTTGATTTATGAGACCTATTAATTGTAAGTAATTATGAATATGCAACATGAATAAAAAGTCACGAAATTTGAATTAGGTATTGTAAATGGAATTTATTTGATAGGGTTGACATTTTCTATTATCTGAATTTTTTTTAAAATAATAATAATAATAATAATAATAATAATAATAATAATTATTATTATTATATTATTATATTATTATACAGATTATGATTACACAAAATAAATGAAAGGGCATAATACTCATGGAGACACATTACTCCTTTCAAGTTATTTTCGCAAAAGCTCAATCTTACAAAATCTTCTGTATAAAACTGAAAGTTTTACATACTTCGAGCTAATAATTCATAAGTGAGCAGAACATAGTAAAACTGACTATGACTACAACACAACAATAAATTAGAAAGTATTGACTAAAAGATTTATAATTTAAAAAAGTTTGATGTAAAGTAAAATCATTAATTATAAATAAATAAATCAAAGCTTTAGATGATAATTAATTAAGAACTTTTTCTTGTATCTTGTTCAGAGGGTACAAGGTGCATTAAATGAGCCACCCCTCACCACAATTCCATAGGAAGCTACAGACCAGAATAAATCATAATATACTTGTATTATCAGCAATTGTTTGGTCTTAAATATATGTTATAATTTATAGAATATGTAAATTAAATATCGAAGTTTGTTTACAAGATAAGAAACATGACTTTTCCATTTCAAATTACAATCAATCAACATACCTAGGAACTTAACTTCACTGACTCTACTGATTGCTGGACAATTGCAGTTTACCATGATACTGTCAAATTTATGAATATGTATTGTATAGTTTTGGGGCATACTATCAATGTAACTTCCAAGTGTAATATAATATTTAAACTTAAAAAAATTTGCCTTAACCATTTTTCAACAGAAGTAATTTTATATTCAGCAGTTTTAAGTGTCTCTTGCCATATGATACCTTTAGCAATTAAAGCTGTGTCATCAGCAAAGGATACTAGCTCTCCTTCAGCTAAAATTTTGAAGAGTTCATTAATGTAAATAATAAATAATAACGGGCCTAGGATAGTCCCCTAAGGAATCCCCAAAGTACATGTAAATCTTCACTGGACATCTTATTCACTTACACATTATATTTTCGATCAGTCAGGTAACTTTGTAATAAACAATTTTTAGTCCATACATTACCAATTCCTGTATAAGCAGGTTGTGGTTCACAGTATCAAACGCCTTAGCTAGGTTTCAATGTATAGCTAAGCAAGGGATATTTTCATCTATTGGTTTTCTTACTTTATCAATTACAAATGTAATTGCATCCTCAGTTCCTTTTGTTTTCTTGAAATCTAAATTGCATTGTATTGATGATCTTATGTTTAATAAAAAATCACTTAACTTAACTTTAAGTTATTTTTTGTAAACTTTGACAAAATTAGAAATACAGAGATTGGTCCATAGTTTTTTTGGATTTTTAATGTCTCCTGATTTAAAAATAAGTACTACTTCTGCTCTTTTAAAATGATTAGAAAAAACTGCAGTTTTAATGCTGAAATCAAAAATGTGTACTAATGGCTTAGAAATATTCACTAAATGGAATATGACTTTAACTGATATTTTAACTTTTCCAGATAATTTGTGTTTGTTTATTTTCTTAATAATATTTCTAACTTCAGATTCAGTAGTAGGAGTGATGTAGAACGAATTTAGTATTGTGTTATTTATTATCAGGACATCCAAAGTTGTCAACTCTGCTAATTTTTTTGGCCATGTCTGCACCAATCTGTATAAAAAATTGATTAATCTTATTGGTAATATCTATATTGTTAATTAGCGTTTTATCATTTTCAGAAGACAATTGTTTGATGAATGTGATATCTTTATCTTTGCCAATTTCTTTATTTATAAATTTCCAGAAATCTTTAGTATTATTAGTCATATCTTTCATGACCAATACAATGTTCATTAGATTTATATTAGAGTATAAGTTAACACTGAAGTAAAAAGGAACTGATGTTAAGTATTAACATATATTATCCCTAAATAATGCATATTAATAACGTAGAAAATGCACAAGACAAATATTTGTTGCAATTATATCAGAATGAATGATTATATTGTTACAAAACATTGCTTATTATTAGTGATGGGTAGTAAATACTTTAAAATGTGATGCTGATGTCAAAACATCCCTTCAGTATTAAGATAACAACATACTTAGGGGTAGAAAATATTTATAATTAAACCTGAAATATGTGGTAAAAAATACTGAAATGTTACAATAACATACAGTTCCATATATGATGGAAGCTATTTGAACTGGCAAGTGGACGCAGCGCGAGTTCGACGTGCAACGTTCGTGTTGCGCGCGCACTAGACACATTGGACGTTCTTTGTACAAATATTATTGGGTGTGAAAATTCCCTTGCCAAGAATCGCAAAACAGCTGCTGGCAATGTCATGTTGCCATATATCCCTTTCACTTAAGGGAACACTCATTCAGCGGTCGTAAGGAACGTCTATGAAATACGAGAGCCTATAAGTGACCACTTATTTTGAGAAAGCATTTATCACTTAAGGGTTCGCTTATTCCTTAAGTGTCGACTATGAATTCGGCCCATAATGTAATATAATGAGCAAATGTATGATTTTCTCGTATAAAACCTAAAATTTTAGAAGCTTCTGAACAATGTCACGTTTATTCTGGTTCAAAACGTTGTCAACTGTAAAATGAAGTATGTAGTGTGAGAAAATGATTTTAAAAATTTCATGTGGAGTTGTTGCGTACAAAACAAAAGAAAGTATAACAGATATGTGATATTGTGAAGTATTAATAAGTGACGTAACATCTGCTGCCATTGAATGATTATTCAAGTTTCATTCGTTTGGGACTGGATATGGATGGTACAAGGGGGGAGGGGGATAGAAGTTCCTCGACTGGGAAAGAAATTGTTATAGTGAAAATGTGAATAGTATTTCCACGTCACTCGCGGTCTCCGCGAATGACGGTGAAGGTGGGTCGCCTTACCTTCCAGCTAGCTTCGGTGGCAGAAAGGTGGCCTGAAAGAAATGGGATGGCGAGTGGACGTTGTTTCAGCAAGAAAGAACATATCTGAATGAGGTTAACGTAAAGAATTTAATGATTAAAAGAAGATTAACCTAGATTTACACTACCATACACGAGCTCGTGAGTTTTCCCCGTAATGCAAACCAAAATAAGCGAAACAATAGAAATTAAAATTAAATTATTACAATCAACAACAGACAAAATGCATTACACAAAAAAATCTATGACTAATTTTACTAACGGCCAATGCGCGGCCTGAAATATTTCCTTCCCTGCTTGTTTTGAGCTAACTGCAAAAGTTCATTCCGTAGCGCCTGAGGGGCATTTGAGCGCTTTCGGCGAAGCTCTCGTACACATCACCGTCTGGAGATTTTCGTGGTCATTGCCCCTTTCAGCGGGGCGTCTCAGAGAGGGGGCGCTTTTCCCGAGCGGCCCGGCGGCGGCGGAGGTGGAGGCGGGTGGCGGCGGTCAGGTCGTCTGGGCCGCGCGGTTCTGCGTGCCGCTCCGAGGAAGGGTGCCCTCAGCTGCTCCCCTCAGCTGGTCGAGCGGGCGCCTTCAGGTAGCACTTTCGACGGGCATTGACGTAGGTGGTGGCGATCTTGACGATTAACGCAGTCACTTCCGCGTGCTTATGCCACAGATAGACTAATAATCACGTCTACTTCAACAAAAACAATTGTTTTGGTTCATCGAATCGTGGCAAAGCACGGCACATTAAATAACTTGAACCGATAAAATTATGATTCAGAAAATTGATCAACTCCGAAAAAAATAATTCTCTTGAAAAGTCTCGTCACAAGATAAATCAAGCGAAAACCCCGAAGGGCAGTCACAGAGTGCCTTCACGAAGTCTTATTAACAAGCGCCTCAGTCGAAAGCAGAGAAATACTCAGCCAAAAGCCGAAAACAGAATGCTACTCAGTCAAAAGTCGCAAGCGGAATGCCCCTTCGGATGTTTCTTTCTGCTCGCTGCCTCGGTCCCCCTCCAAAAAATCTCTAAAATTCGAGAACGTTCTACTACAATTTCGAACCCGTTCGGCAATAGGCTACAGGAAATTGCGCAGTGAAATTGCTTCGTCCAATCGCTGAAGGCGTTTGAACAGGGATCTTTAATGGAAAATTTCCAGTATCTTCTGTCTCAAGTCTCTCTGTCTTACATTCTTTACTTGGACGCACGTTCAAGCCTAGACATGTGTCGTAGAAGTGGGCCAGGGCAAGCCTAATTTTTGTTGACATCCACTGGGTGGTGGTCCAGGGGCTGGAAGGGGGTGGGTGCGTTCTCTTAAGGAACGCTTCCCGGAAGACAAACACGCGGAGGGTGTACGCAGCTGCGCGTGACGGATTAGAGCGGGGAGAGTTCTGCCAAAAATTCCCAGGCGCCAGCGGAGGCGCCTTTCGCAGATAATTGCCAGAGAAATGTAGAAATTAATGCTAATTTAATTAAGTTGATATTCGGTAACGCTACAGTATATATATATTGACCGTATGGTCAAAACGTAAATATTAGGCACACCACAACGATCAAATGTAGCGCGTCAGTTGATGATTCCTTGCGGGATGAATAGGGGCCGAGCCGTGAACGAGCGCCTGGAAGGGGGGGGGAATTGGTCGGCCATACCGCGCGGAAGTAGTGTTTGGGGAGCGAGCAGCGAGCAGAGAGGTAGAAGTCGTGATGGCGACAGGGGAGTGAGGTGGTAATGTGCGGAGAAATCGGGAATAATCGAAACGACTGGTGTTAAAGGAAGGAGAATTGTGATAGACTTAATGATGAGGGCGAGTAAGAATTGTGGTAAACGTGTTTGGAAGGAATAATCACGAAATTTAAGTAGAGAAGAAAACATTGCACGGACACGTGGGCGATGCTGTTCAGTGGTAGTCGGTGTAGCTGTGCAGAGGCGGGATCACATGGTGGAGCCGTGTGAGCTGAAACAGGAAATCCGTCGTGTGGAGAAGGAGATTGTGGTGAGACAACGCCGGTGTACGAGAACGGGCCGCCGACGACACGTGGGCAGGCAGAACATCGTTGGCGCCAAGGTCACCTCTCGGCAACGAATCGAGGCCGTGGCGTCGCGCCGCATGGAGGACGACTGTAGTGGAAGGCAGATAAGTAACAATAATTATGAACAAGAATAGATGGGTAATCGAATATAAGATGCTGGTTCAAGATGCTCACTGTGTAGTAAAGAGAGCAACAGTGTCTGTAATGGTTCACGAATGGCATGTAGTTTTCAGAGAAATGGAGGTTACATAAATGGAAATAATAAATGTAAAGATGATAGGAATAGTCGGAGATATATAGTGTAAACCATTTAATCTGTATTCAGTAAGGATTTGCGACCAGGTCAATGATGTAAATTATGTTATTAATGTGAAGATCTTCTTAATAAATCCTATTTCTGTGATGATAGATTCTTTGAACTCAGATAATGATGATTAAAGTATCCCCCCTCAAAGAACTTCTATGCCCAAATGAACAATCACAATATTTATGATATGTGCACCCATAAAACCGACAAGGGTAAGTACGGTCACAATATATATATATATACTTATATATTGAAACGAATTATCATTACAACCATGATAATAATCCGCTTCGAAGAACGCAAACATTTGAATTGCGCGGTAGCGGCGGGCGCGCTGACTGAGTCGGGCGCCGGAATCGAGTCAGTGAGGAGAACCGAAGCGCGAGCGAACCACGAGACAGGTCGGCAGTGCAGTGATGGCTGGGTAATGGAAAGGACGGTTACGAGAGGTGTGGAAGAAAAAGGACGAATATCGGTGAAACCCGGGCTCATCGAGAATGGAAGGCGTCGGGAAGGACAATGCGGAGAAAAATGGTATGTAGTGAGCTGAGACGGTTGTATTGGTGAAGTGAAGAAAGGAGAATATCGGCGAATGAAGACAGTCACGTGGGTGAATGCGGAGCAACGGCGGCACGTGGATTTCTGTGCGGCAGTTGACTGATAATGTGTGGTGAACGTGTCTTAGTGATCAGGTGGGAACAAAGAACTAATCGGAGTGAGGGAAGATTCATCATTGAACTGTGCTAGAAGTGGTAAAATCTGCGTTGACAGGGCAAAGCATGTGGGCGGACGCAAGGAGAACACAGAGTGAACCTAACTGGGCAGCATTAAACATCCAACTGTGAGGCGTAGACGAAAAGATTTATTACGGACAGCGAATTGAGAAACGTTGGCGGGCGACGCGTGGCGAGTCCGTTATAACGGCAGTGTACGGCGAGATCGCTGCAGCAAGTGTTGTGCTGGAAACGGCCGCGAGCGGCGAAGGAGCACATGGAAGCGAGCTGTCCCTCCCCCCACTTCGGCGTCCAGCAACCCGGCGAGTCCCAAGCACCCCCGGCGCTGCGCGAGGCATCGCCTCGTCGGCTGATTGCGGTTGCAGAGTGGCGTGGCCCTGGTCCGGACGTGCGGTGTGGGTAAGAACAGACGTGAGAACATTGGGAGGGGGGTGAATAGGTAACAGGAAGCAGTGATCTGTAGTAGAGGCCCCACAGTTGTTAAAATTATGAGAAATGAATGAAATTCCAGGACAATAAAGAATCAATAAACAAGAGGTTGTTTAGAATAGGAAAATGATAGAGCAGATGTTTTGTGAGGAATGAAAACCACCAATTTTTGTAATTAATCGATCAATAAAAATTCATGTTTAGTCCGATTATCCTCATGTTTCCATTGATGAGAATAATGGAATCCAGAGCCCATTTCCGCGAAAGAATCCCTGTCCCCTTTAACAAATAATTATTGTGAAGGGTCAAATTCACGACTTGTTTCAATATATATATATATATATATATATATATATTGAAACGAGTTGTTAATTAACTCACACAAATTAAATAAAAGAGAGGGGGACAGGGATTCTTTTCTCAGGAATGGGTTCCGGGTCTGATCATACATACAATGGAAATTGACAATGGTTTATTACAAAAAAAAAGAACCATGATCATTACAAGCAACTGGACTTAACATACACTTGCTGCCATGTGATCTGTATTCCCTACACCAATCTCTTGTAAATTACATCATTCAATGGTTTGCTACTGTTCGCACCACATTCCCCTCCCCTGACATCCATTCTCTGATTACCCTGGTTACTGAATATCAGGTACTTATGCTGTATGCCTCTTGTAGCTCTGACGCGTGACTCCACCTCGGCGCTATCCTCGGGATTGCTCGGGTCTGCTCGGTCGCCCGCGTCGCCGCCGTGTCGCCACCGCGCCCGCCGCCTTCTCCAGCAATGCTCGCGAGCACGCCACGCCGTTTCCCAAATCATCGTTCTTCACAGTACTGGCAGACGAAATTCATTCGGCGTGCTCGAACACTCGTGTCTCTCACGCAACGGGAGCATTAGTTTTCACGATTAATCTTTCTCCGTACAACTCACCAGCGTGTGAACGACGCCTGGTTACTGCACTCGCCTCGTGTAAATATAATAGTACAAGTCTCAATTATCCACTTTCCGCCCCTTTTTTCCCAGGTTGTAACTTTGATGTTACTGCACAGTCCTCACAATCACAATTGTTACTATCCTACGTTTACTCAACGTTTCTATTAGTTGCTGCACTCGTCCATGTCCACGTGTTTACCACTTACTACCGACATTATCTGTAGCATCTCTGTTCTTTCACATTACACACGCATCTTTTTAACTCGCTTTACCACAGTTACCTGTATCAATCAAGCGTCTACTCACACGATTCTTCTACTTTTTCCACACCACACTTTCGCTGATTTCATATATTACATCGCTCTACCATCTGACCTCCGCCATGTCTGGGCGCTTCTCTCTCGCCACTCTGGCCTCTTGGCCCCTGCTCGGTTCGCGGCACTCGGTTCCTCCGCTGAGCCGGCTCCGGCCCCCCCCCGACTCCGCCGGCTGGCCAGCCTGTGCCGCGCAGTTTAAACCTACGAATTGGGCCGAAACGCATTGTTATCACTGAGATGATAACAATTCGTTTCATCACCCCCTCCTCCCCTTTTTCCGGATTTTCACACAAAATCCGCCCAAGTATTGAGTGGGGTCTTCGAGGTCGCCCCTTCTATAGGGCATGGTCGCAAGTTGTAAAAATTATAACATCCTACTATTTCTTGTCTATCTTGAATCTTGACCAATACCACGCCATCCACAATTTTCCATCGATCCCGTTTTCTCCTTAATGCCGCGATGTCCGGGTCGTCCTCCTGGATCCGGCCCTCTTTAAAACATTTAACTTTGTAATCTTTAATTGGGGCTTGATTCTTACTAACACACTTGCCTGTTGCCTAATATCCCTATTTGCTTGACTTGTTCCCATAGTTTTCTTCTGATTCTCCACTACATAACCCGAGCATACCTCGTAACCTTCTTCCAATCCTTGGTCCATTTCAGCTTTCTGGCCTCCTAGTTCCGCCAGTTTGCGGTCGAGATCGATCGCAACCCTGCATTCCAACAAGAATTCTGTTCCCAGGATTATTGGATGTAATAAGTTCTTCAGTGCCAGCGCTGCTACTTCATACCTTTGGTTGCCGATTTCCACATTTATCATGATCTGTTTTGTAATGGGGCTGGACCTCTTCTGGGTTGCTCCTATTACGTACCGCCCCATTCATGGGCAAACACCTCATTTTCTTGCCTTCCGCCAACAACTCCTCATAAAATTTCTCCGACACCACCGTAATCGCGCAACCTGTATCCACTAACGCTCCAGTACTCATCCTTCACACATCACTCTATCGTGGGGCATCTTCTTATTGGAATGTCCGAGCTCTTTCGCCTCTGCCATGGCTGGTCGTCATAGGTCACCGTCTGAATGGTGTTGATAGGGACAGCGCTTTGAGATATCCCTTGTCTCGTCGGTAATGGGGTCTCTCTTCCCCACAGATTCTTCTGGTTTCATGTTTTCTTCCCTTGACTCCAATAGTACTACTTTGTCTTCCACCTCGCGAAGTTTATCCGGTATCTCCATCTGGTATTTCTCAATCTTGTTTTCATTTGCTTTGACGTCTTCTTGACACCTGACTTCCATCTCTCCCCTTTTGTTGTCTTGTGTCCCAAGATGGTCGTTGATTTGTTCTTGCAAACGAGTCTCCCTTTCCTCTTCCATCTTGTTTGCTTGTGTTTCTTGTTTTCTGTCCTGCCTCTCAAATCGTGCCACTACTTGACTTATTTGATTAGCTAGTTCCCTCGTCCGTTCCTCCTCTCTCTTATCCCATTCTTCCTCTCTCTTGTTCTGTTCTTCTGCTAACTCCTTAACAAACTCCCTCATTCGTTCCTCCCGTTTCTTGTACAGTTCTTCCATAAACTTACTCTGTTCTTTCCGCTATCCTGTTCTGTTCATCCATAAACTTACTCATCATCTGGATTATGTCCGGTTGAGTACTTGCTTGCATCTCTCGATTCCATGTTCCTGCTTCAGTCTGGTTGATTGGTGTTGATGTAATTTTAAATTCATAGCTGAGTCTTCTCCCGTTTCCTCCCTCCATTCACTACCATTCCCTACATCTTCACCTCTCAGTAAAGTGCTCCTACCTATTCCTTCATCGCTATCCTCCATCCTCCCCTTCCTCTCTGGTTGCACCGATTCCCTCTGTTGGGCTGCCATCTTGCTATTTAATGACCTCGTTCCCTAACCTAATTCGTATGTTCCCACTACCTACCAATCAACCTAGTAATGTTTCTATTTCTAAACTTCTGCCTATTTCCTCCGTCCACCTGCATTCACAGTGATCTTGTTATTATTTCTATAGCTAATTATGTTTTGCCCCACAACAATGCTCTTTACCAATCGTGTATCAATTCTCACTATTAATTGACCGTACACATAATTATTCTCATTAACCTGTACAAACTCTCACATATATCATAGACCCTATTAATAACCTTCACTTCACCAATTAGATTTACACAATTGTATCACCCAATAACACAAAATCGAATAAGCAGTGGAGTACAAGATAACCTACCCCCTTTCACACTTTATGATTTACACTCTATTTGAACACCATTACTTTAAAAATAATCATTAACTTCACGGTAACACCTTCACAAATTCTTACAAATAATTTTTCATAATGCTCATAATACTGCAAACAACAATCTCCATACCCTCTAAATCACAAATGAACAACTTATTAACACTACCGTTAATACAATTTCTGCGAGTAAATCCTCATAGTACCCATAATACCGTCAACACCACCTTCATACACTCTGAACCCCAAATAAACAAGTTGTGAAACACTTGTAATACATGTAATACTACCAGCAACCTCATAGTACATATAACACTACTAGCAATATCCTTCATACAATGTAAATCACCACATAAACAAATTATTAAACACTGCTCTTAATGTAAATTCCTGCAAATAGACTTTCATAATACATATAACACTATTAGCAACACCCTTCATATGATCTCAATCACCACATAAAATTATTAACCACTGCTGTTAGTATGGTTTTAATCTTACAATCTGAACCACAAAATAAACAAATTATTAAACACTATTGTCAATGCCCATTCCAAAATTACATGAATTCACCAATCTACAAAGTTATTACCTATTACTAGCAATATTTGTTATTCTGCTGCAAAACTCCCTTTTTGTTTCCAAAATGACAATTAATACCACACTTATTTCAATCCACCCATTATCTTGCACAAGAAAATAACATTTATGATGCACCCTTAGAACACTATTAATGATTACTTCATTGAACAAAATTCTTTCAATCACTTGAGAATGCTTTGTTTTTCACGTACCACCGAGTACTGTATTACTTAATGTGCCCTCTTATTCTCATTAAACATACAAACAATAATATACAAACTTATTCAGAAAACACTGGCATCAATTAAGAAAAATTTCACTTAAAAAACACTTTTGCATTATTATGCCTATACTTGATCCTCTTCAGAAAACCCACCACCTCAAACATAAACATGAATGACAAATCAAATTTAAGTTATTACTATTGCCTGGCAATTATTTTCCTGGCTAACAAATTACATCTATGCACTGGATCTCTTCAAAACAACTTGTATTCATCACACACTTTTTGTTTTCCAAAGTAATTATAATAACTGCATGTTAATGTCACCCTAATTCAATATATTTCAACTGCAATACTACTGTTTATTTTATTATCTCAATAATACCCACACTATTCATTCCCATTGCTTGCATGATTTCACCGGAGCCACATTACTTAGTTTACCGAGTCCAGCCTGTGCGGGCGCCAGTGAAACGAGTTGTTAATTACATTTGTGCACTGAATCAATTCAAAGCAAGTTGTAATTATAACATGCTTCTTACACATTTCAAGGTTATTGTTATAACTGCTTGTTCAATATCAAAATACCTTAATATGCTCCAAATGCAGTACTACTATTTATATTCTCTTATCTTATTTATGCCCGCACTATTGATTTCCATTGCTTGCATGATTTTACCGGAGCCACATTACTTAGTTTACCGAGTCCAACCTGTGCGGGCGCCAGTGAAACGAGTTGTTAATTAACTCACACAAATTAATAAAAGAGAGGGGGACAGGGATTCTTTCTCAGGAATGGGTTCCGGGTCTGATCATACATACAATGGAAATTGACAATGGTTTATTACAAAAAAAAGAACCATGATCATTACAAGCAACTGGACTTAACATACACTTGCTGCCATGTGATCTGTATTCCCTACACCAATCTCTTGTAAATTACATCATTCAATGGTTTGCTACTGTTCGCACCACATTCCCCTCCCTGACATCCATTCTCTGATTACCCTGGTTACTGAATATCAGGTACTTATGCTGTATGCCTCTTGTAGCTCTGACGCGTGACTCCACCTCGGCGCTATCCTCGGGATTGCTCGGGTCTGCTCGGTCGCCCGCGTCGCCGCCGTGTCGCCACCGCGCCCGCCGCCTTCTCCAGCAATGCTCGCGAGCACGCCACGCCGTTTCCCAAATCATCGTTCTTCACAGTACTGGCAGACGAAATTCATTCGGCGTGCTCGAACACTCGTGTCTCTCACGCAACGGGAGCATTAGTTTCACGATTAATCTTTCTCCGTACAACTCACCAGCGTGTGAACGACGCCTGGTTACTGCACTCGCTCGTGTAAATATAATAGTACAAGTCTCAATTATCCACTTTCCGCCCCCTTTTCCCAGGTTGTAACTTTGATGTTACTGCACAGTCCTCACAATCACAATTGTTACTATCCTACGTTTACTCAACGTTTCTATTAGTTGCTGCACTCGTCCATGTCCACGTGTTTACCACTTACTACCGACATTATCTGTAGCATCTCTGTTCTTTCACATTACACACGCATCTTTTTAACTCCGCTTTACCACAGTTACCTGTATCAATCAAGCGTCTACTCACACGATTCTTCTACTTTTTCCACACCACACTTTCGCTGATTTCATATATTACATCGCTCTACCATCTGACCTCCGCCATGTCTGGGCGCTTCTCTCTCGCCACTCTGGCCTCTTGGCCCCTGCTCGGTTCGCGGCACTCGGTTCCTCCGCTGAGCCGGCTCCGGCCCCCCCCCGACTCCGCCGGCTGGCCAGCCTGTGCCGCGCAGTTTAAACCTACGAATTGGGCCGAAACGCATTGTTATCACTGAGATGATAACAATTCGTTTCAATATATATATATATAAATATAAAATTCAATGATAATACCGAGAAATACACTGAGGTGACAAACATCGTGGAATAGCAATATGCAAATATACAAATGGCGGTAGTATCGTGAACAAAAGGTTTAAAAGGACAGTGCATTACCAGAATTTTCATTTGTACTAAAATCATTCCTGTGGAAAGATTTCTGACGTGATTGTGCCCGCACGACGGAGATTAAGACTTTGAACGCGGAATAGTAGTTGGCGCTACTTGCATGTCACCTTCCATTTCGGAAATCGTTAGGGAATTCGATATTGGAGATCCACAGTGTCAAGAATGAGCCAAAAATATCTAATTTCATGCATAACCTCTCCCACGGACAACGCAGTGACCGATAGCCGAATGACCGAGAGCAGCGGTGTGCGCGTGGAGTTGTCATCGCTTACAGACAAGCATCACTGCGTGAAATAACCGCAGAAATCAATGAGTGACATACGACGTACTTATCCGTTAGGACAGTGCGGCGAAACTTGACTCAACTATGGCAGCAGAAGACTCGAGTGCATCTGCTAATGGCGCGACATCGCCTGCAGCGACTCTCCTGGGCTCGTGATCGTATCGATTGAATTGTAGAGGGGTTTTGTGCATATTAGATATTTTGATAATATAAATATTATTGTAGTTGTTGAAAATCCGTGACTTGGTCAGATGAGTCCCGATTTCAGTTGGTAATAGCTGATGGTAGGGTTCGACTGTAGTGCAGACCCCATGAAGCCTTAGACCTAAGTTGTTAACAAGGCACTGTGCAAGCTGCGGTGATTCCATAATGGTGTGGGCTGTTTTTACATGGAATGGACGGTACATGGATTGAACGGACGTCTCTGGTCTAATTGAACCGATCATTGACTGGCAATAATTATGTTCAGCTACTTGGAGGCAATTTTTAGCCATTCATGAACTTCATGTTCCCGAACAACATTGGAATTTTTGTAGATGACATTGCTCCATGCCACTGGAGCACAATTGCTCGCGATTGTTTTGAAGAACATTCTAGACAATTCGAGCAAATGATTTGGCAACCCTGATTGCTCGACGTGAATCCCATCTAACATTTATGGGACGGTCCGTGCAGGAAATCGAGAGGTCAGTCCGTGCAGAAAATCCTTCACCACTAACACTTTTGCAATTGTGGACAGCTACAGAGATAGCATTGCTCAGTATTTTTGCAGGGGACTTCCTAGGACTTGAGTACATACAACGTCGAGTTGCATCACTTCGCCGGGCAAAAAGGAGGTCTGGAAGTTATTCCATGACTTTTGTCACCTCAGTGTACTATCTGACTTAGTGCCTTCTGTTACCTCATCTTCTTCAGACAGGTCTGTCCTATCCTGTCCTATTGCTCGACGGCCCTCACGCTGCCTTAGCCGACCAGCGGTGACCCAGCCTGTCGGCCATGGGATAAGAGGTTCGTATGGTTAGCACGAAGACATCCCCTCACCGTATACACTGGTAGTCATAACCTTTGAGTGGGCTTTCTCATCGTCACACAGCAGTAGATATTATTTTGCCTAAACCGGGAATCAAACCCGGGGATGCGCCATTGAAAGCAAGCACGCTAACCAACGAGCCACCGAGGGTAGCGCTTCACACAGTGGTGATGCAAATAACATCGTCTTGGTCGATGTCACACACAAGTGTGAGAAGATAGTGTGAAGAACGTTTAAGAAAATGGCGCAGGTCTCATTTTCGATGAAAACCCTGATTTTTGAAAATTGCAAACGTTCAAATCTTTTTTCGGCGTCTTACTTCAAGTAAAATATTAAAGACAGATTTTTCCCTTACTGAAATCTGTACCTTAAACATAGATTTTAAAATAAGGTTATGTAGATTTCTTCAAAAATTTGAGTCCTTTTCGCATAATTTTGCATAAAAATACGGATGAGAAAGTACGTGCTCTACCATTAGCTTGTTTCTATAAAAGGAGGATTGTCTATTCAGATGTAGTATATTAATGATTCAGTTATTTTTGTTAGAAGGAAGTAAAAATTATGGGAGGAAGTGTTAATATGTTTTCTTGTTGTGTTTTAGCTGAAATCGGAGTAAAGGGTTGCATTTTTTACTATGGGTGGTTAGTTTAAGTATGGTGGATTTTGTTTAGAAAATTAGATTCTTGTTTATGTGGAATGGTGCTAAATGAAACTTCCTTTGGACATGTCTAGAACAGAATGGACTTGTAATGGAGCACGATATTTTCGGAACTAAGTTAATTTTTTGTTTAGATTACTAGGACTGGATATGGATAATCTATAAAATATGTCTGGCCGCAGACGGCAGGGACATATGACTACTTATGTTGGCACATACATTGTTTATTTGTTCATATTTGGCGCCGTGGCGGGAGATTGTGTTTTAATAACGATCTTTGGCCCTTAATTGCTAGCTCAGAATTTGCATTTTGAACGTACCGCGTCGGACGTACCCTCCAGAACCGCGCGCTAGGCCCTAAAAGAGCGGGTATATAAAATTCCTTTGTTTTCTGTCGAAATTGCATTCGTCCTAGAGTCTCGTTATAGTTTCATCTGTCTTCGACAGGGGGCAGCACTTGCTGGGGTTCCGTCCCAGGCAGGCTGGGGCAGAGGAAATTATTAAAGACACACTCGAGCCCCGTTTTAAACAATGACAGCATTCAATTCACACAAAATTCAAACAGCGAACCAGGTTTTTCAAAGTAGTCGCTCCGCCCAGTGAACGCCATTACTGCGCTCGCAGTAACGTTCCATGAGAACAGTTTAACTTAGCAAGGTTGGCATACCTGTCGCCTTTTAGAAAGACTTTCAAAGAGAAGCCATATTTTCGCGGGAACCTGCACATTGCATGAGCAAATTGGTGTAATACAGATTAAAAGAAGGCATTGCTTTTCGTGTGAGACTCAGGTAACGGGTTGAACGATTTATTCCCTGATTGCTTATTTATTTATTATATTATCTTCTAATAAGAAGGGTATACTGTGTCTTTTCAGAGATCGCACGAGCGAACGAATATTTCGTCTCGCCGTAACCAACCAAAGCTTATGAACGCTCTCCCAAAAATTGAAAAATAACCCAAATCTGAAAAAAGGAGCTATATCGCTGCCTTAACAACTTAAGAGGGATCATCTACAGCTGTCTTATGTGAAAATCAAACGGTTCTACAAATGGTGGTTAAGAAACTTGACCACTCAATAGAGGTGGGGGTTTCATCAAGTTTCGCTGTATATCCAGAGAATTCTTGACTATCTTGAAATAATGTAATTATCTTGAACATACGATGGGCATAATTTTTATAATTTTGACTCAACTGAAAGAGTATACATTATATAATATTTACTGGCAAAGGTGGCTCAGGACATCAACTGATGTCACAGTAGTGCCTCTGACGGGAAGGTCCTAGGGTTCGAGGCTCGACGGTGGCAAGGTTTTCGACACCAGCTACATAACTAGATCGCATTCAGCCGCTGTTTGGAGGAGAATTCTAGCGGTCGGCTGCTCTGATAGAGAGTTTTCGTAGTTTCTCCGATCAACACCAGGTGAATGCAGGGGCAGTACCCAAACAAAGGGGCCACATACCGCACGCCATCTTTCGTTCCTCTTCATTGTCCTACCCTCACCATTAACTTATATACACTTACTTGCATGCACTACACTTCCGCAAATATTGGGAGACCAGTCGCGAGTTTAGAGCTTATCGCGGCAGGGGCGGTGTCCCGCTGATGACGGATACCTGGTTGGGGAAAATCCCCGTAAACCGAAGTAGGTTGGCGCCGGGTCTCGCCAGCCAGTGAAAGAAAACATCCCCGCTACCTCCCGTATTAAAGAAAACGAGCACTACTCTTACACTAACAATGATATGAGAGTGAACGGGGATCACTAATCAATTAATCATAAAATACCTGTACTTAAAAATGAATACTAAATTTCGTAATATTTATCTTCTTACATCATTTTATTTGCGTAGCTCATTAACAAAATGTCTGATGCGCAACTAAAATTCTACTTTACAGTGTTAATCCATTGATATTGACAATTTTATTGTGAATATCAACTAAATGATATTCCCTCAGTAACACGATCTCATACATCAATTACACGATCCCACACATCAATTACACGATCTCAGGAAGTACATATTTGAATAGGATTGAAGTTTGTCTTATTTTGTTAGTGATTGACGTTGGTTTCTTTAAAATCGCAATAGTAGAACAGTAATTTACCTCAATATTTTTGTTGAATTTCAAGTGAAATCTCACGATCGGTGATAAAACGATTACAAATAACTGTATATTTGTTTCACCTTCAATATATTACATTTAATAGTGGTATATGGTATGTCATTCAAATAAGTACAATAATTATAAGTAATTTGAACAGATTACGCATATTTTTGGAATGCATTTGGAGTATTTGTAGCTCAAAGATAAGCCTCGCTTTTCTTGAACATAAAGAAAGTAGAACCAGATCGTGAAGTTAGTATTTTCCTTCTTCTCTTTCATAAAATTGTACCTTTGTAGTCCATTCTCCTCTTACCTCACGTCGATGCTTATCCAACCTGCCCATTTCAATTTAAAAACTTTCCTGCAGCCCCTCGATTCAAAAACCCCAATCTCCTTTCCCGCCCCGTTCCGTCATTGTCGATGCTTCGCTCGCGTACAGCTAAATAGCACGCAATACAATTTCGGCGCAGTGGTACCAACCGAACGCGTTCGAGAGCTCCGGCCTGCTCGAGTGCCGTCGACGGGCGTCCCGGCGCCGCTCCCGAAGCCCTCTAGGGCGCCTGCGGTTGGTTATTAAATTTCCAATTACAGGGCCCTCATTGCGCCGGGATGACGAATTTCGGGTTCAATTATTTTCGGAATGACTTTCCTTTAATTGCGGGCGAAATTTGGGTCGAATTCTTTCACGGGCCGACAATTGCGCGACGTTTCCTCCCTCCGCCGCCTACGGCGCCACCGTCACGTGCGCCCACGCTGTTCGCTGAGCCTTCCTACCGCCAACTTGTCACGCGGAAGGTTTGCGGAAGTGAACGCAAAAATTGGGTCCCTGCGTTGGCTGCACTCTCACTTACGAACCAATTTAAGCTCTTGAATATTAGTGATGTAAAGTGAAAGATTCAATTTGCCTTTTTTCTTTTTTAAAAAGGAAAGTTCGTTGATGAGGGTTTTTGTTGGGAGGGAAACATTTGAATATAATACAGAGCATCCCACATTCATCTCTTTTTTTAAACTTTCAATTACGTAGGCAAACTATTCCATTCTTTCCCTAACTTCTTATGTAAATCGTATGGAGCGAACGCAATGTATTTTGTCAGTTCTGAATGTTATTGGAAATATATTGTATACAATTTCAATTGTGCACGCAATAAAAACAAAGGATTTTTATGCTAACCTACCTTTAGATCTTTTTTTGAAGTTAAAAAGCATCGTGGAACCTGTTTTATTATTCTTTAATATCCTTTTTATTTTTTTTACCAGAAACTATTATTTTCAGAATAACATAATTTTTATCGTTGTTTTTATCGAAAAAACATCAATTACGCAAACTGAATAATGTTCACTTTAAAATGGACATTTTGATTTTTATATAAAACACTGCAAGTTTTCTATATAAAAATATTTAGAGCAAATTAAGCTTGGCAGGGTTTCGGCGGGAGTTGACATTGAGTGTGTTTCGGTTGAAGTAAAGGTCATTATAGGTCTCGATCAGTAAAGGAAATGGTAGTTAAATTCATTACAAATTCTTCTATATGCTACATTTACAATCAAATATTAATATATCTTTGTAAATATTCTAAGAACTTCAATTCTCCTTTTCAAAACGTACCAATTCACCAAAAATTTTAAAAAAAATCTTTAAAATATTAAATGTAAATTGTTTTGAATGCATAAATCATTTACAGTACAAATGGTCCCACTTAGTGATCATATAAAGTACCCCATTTAGTGATCAAAATGATACCTATCATTTCTTTTGTTATTAAAGCATTACCATGAATTTCGTAGGAAAGATGTTACTTCCCAAATAATTTCTATGATTTCCCTACGTATGCAATTATTTCCTTTTTTCCTTTTTTATTTCACTAACTTCTTCGTTCGTTCGTTGGGCGAGTGAAGAAAAATAACTTCAAGCAAGAAAGACATGGACTATTTAACGCCTTAGCTTATGGGTGGGTACAAATAAATAAGTCAATAATAGAAAATTTGATCAATATTAAATAAATGGAAAATATTTAGAAAAATTGAAAAATAAGTATGTCTTTGAGGATGATCCCATGGAGTGATTATGGAACGGTGGCCCTCGGATGGATGATTTCAATGCATGCGTGATCATGACATGATACGGATAACGAAGTGATGGAAAGAGTAAGGAGACCAATCGTCCTCCTTTAGGGAGGAAAGTCCTTTTTTTCGGTTCTGTCCCTCCTCGAAAACTGTTCTCCTACCTGTCCTCCTTTTCGATATTTTAAATTTAATGTGCTAATCTTGTGTTACTGTGCTAATCTAGTTAATCAAGTGAGAAATCAAGATTGAATCTTGTTACGCTAGCTGCTCCACTTACCATACAATCCCGTATGAGTGTTATTTCTTTCTTCGACATTTCCAATATATTATTAGAAAATGATATATTGACAAAAATATATATTCAGGGAAAAATACTAGTTTAATTAAATCATTAAAAGAGATGTAAGGATAATTAGTATAATGTTTCATTTATTTACGAAGTACTTTTTTCTTAATTTATCGTTCTCCTTTTCGCTGTAAAAACATTGGTCACCTTCGCAAAGAGACACAAGAGTTTCGAGAGAACCCCGAGAAAATCTGCCGGGAGCCCGCTTTGTGCCGCACGAACTGCTCGTGGCTGGAGCGGGGTCCGAACCCCGGGGAGCGCGCGACGGCCGGGAGGCGCGTCGGCCTCGCGCGGGCGCCGCCAGCGCCGCCGACACCTGTAGCGGCGCGTGCGCGCCATCCTCGCGCGCGGCAAATTGAATCGCGACCGCCGCACGCAACCTGCGGCGGCGAAGCTCGCGCCCGGTACGAACCGCCCCCGCCCCCGCCCCAGCCCCTGCAGCCACTGCCGCCGCTTCCGCCTCTCCTGTGGCGCCGCCGCCTCCGCTGCGCTCCCCGCCGCCAACAATGCCGCTGGGCACGCGGCGTTCGGTTCTGCCACCCTCTACTGCTCCTGCCACCGCGCTCTGTTACCGCTGGCTAACGCGTCGGCAACCGCTACGGCTACCGCTTCGACTACCACTATAGTTACATCTACGGCTACCGCTACGACTTCCGCTAAAGCTACCGCTATGGCAACCGCTATGGTTATCGTTATGGCTAACGCTACCGCTAAAGCTACTGCTATGGCTACTGCTACGGCAACCACTACGGCTACCACTACGGTTACCGCTGCATTACCCCAACGGCTACCGCTAAAGCTACCGCTATGGCTACAGATATGGCTATCGGTACGGCAACCGCTATGGTTACCGTTGCGGCTTCCGCTACCGCTACGGCAACCACTACGGCTATGGCTACGGTTACCGCTACGGCTACCACTGTGGCTACCCTTTGCTCCACCCTCCACCACCAACGATACCATTCGCTGGAGACGGCATGGCTTCTGCCACCCTCTGATCCTCCAATGTGTCTGCCTCCCGCTGCCGTCTCCACTGCCACGGACGGCGCCTCTGCCTCCGCTGCACCCCCCCCCCGGTGGTTTCCGGGCGTCGCCCTCGCTAACGGCCCAGACGCCACCCTGCGCCGCCTATCTCCGTTTGAAAGGGTTGCTCTACGACTGTGCTTCCGTGCTCACGGTCGACGTTAAATTGCTTTCCCCAGCAGCGCCATGCACGTGTTTCTACCTCTGGTTATAAACATTGCCTTCGCAGAGGTATTGCCAGTTAGCTGTATTTTTTGCAAATGAGGTGTTGATAATCTGACTTCTTGACTAGACTGCCGTAATTTGTCATTGCCATTACCTCTATCCGCGAAATCACTCATTTTTATGGCCGTCAGTTTTATATCCCTTCGCACCAATTAGACATTTTTTTCTGACAAATTACAATCGGCGATTGACAAGGTCAGTTCTTTGCCTCCGGGCGTTTCTATTGACGTAATACGTCTGGTACTTTAGTGCAGCCCCAGCATTCAGTTACGCTCTCATTCGATTAATTTATTGATTAGTAATTCCTGGTACGTCAACTTCTAAAGTCCCGTATGTGTTTGTTCGGGAGGTAGCTTCCCCGTTGGCTGGTGAGAACCGGCGCCGATCTATGGTTGGCTAGCGGAGTTTTCTCTAACCGGGTATCTCCCACCAACGGGGCACCGTCTCAGCCGTGACATGCTGTGTGCTCCCGGCATGTCTGATTGTGTAGTGTATGTTGGTGTGTGTTTGTGTAGATAGAGTGAGGATATGACAAAGAAGAGGAAGGAAAAATCGCGCCCATTCCTGGCCTATTTGTTAGGGTACTGCTCCGACATGCGCCTGGTGTTGATCGGAACCACTAAAAATTCCCGATCAGGGCTGCCGGCCGCTAGAATTCTGCAGACAGCGGCTGAATTCGACCTAGCTATGAAGCTGGCGTGGAAACGCATTCCATCGTGGGTGTGGATTCCTAGGTCCTCCCGGTCAGTGGCAATGCAATGCCATCTATCGACACCCTGGGCCACCTCTCCCGATCTCTCACTCGAGATAACGCGAGGACACCCACCGGGCAGCGCGGCGCGACGTGGCGCGGGTGCGAGCGTTGGCGGCGGCGGCGGCCGCCGCACGCGGCGCCATCTCGCGGCGGGTAATTGGGTTTACACAGACGGGGGCGGCGGCGGTACCGCGAGCACCGACGCCGCGAGCGCCGACGAATCAGGCGGCGGCACGCGAAAAAAGCATTGCAGGGCGCGGCGAGGCGCGGCGCCGCGGCGGCGTGCGTGCCACGGCGGCGTTAGCGTCTCGACGCGCCGCCCCCCCCCCCTTCTCCCCCCTCCATCGCCTCCCCCCACCCAACCGCCTTCGTGGAAATGCCTTCCGCGGCGCACTCCGTAACCGATACTCCGTACCGCCGAGTAAATTGGACGAGGCGGAGAGCGCGTGGATGGCGCCTGCTCGACGCTCGCCAGATCAAATCTCTGGGCGGCGGGCGCGCCGCGGCGCTGACGTGTCGCCCTCCTGATTGACTATTATGTTTGTATTCGAAGGGTCGTTGAGTTGAGTTGACAAGTCAATGAGGAGCCGGTAATGGCTGGGAAGCACATCATGTAGCGTGCGTTACGGGTGGCAAGCACTGACGAAGGAAGTTGGGTTATTGTTCTTGGAGGCGTTCTTCTGTGATGAGAGTAATCCCGTTGGTTCTTTCTTAACGATGTACGACGACTCTGAGAGTAGAAATAGGTAATTCAATGTTAAACGAGTGATGTCCAATCATCTGTGTATCCCTCGTCCAAGAATTGAAGGAAAGTAGAAAAGGACGCAGTGATATGAAAAGTAATACGAAAATATTGAGAGCAGCGTATACGTACAAATAGATAGAGGAATTT
The DNA here is from genome assembly GCA_031308135.1 of Acheta domesticus. Taxonomy (NCBI): domain Eukaryota; kingdom Metazoa; phylum Arthropoda; class Insecta; order Orthoptera; family Gryllidae; genus Acheta; species Acheta domesticus. The sequence goes on from JAHLJT010009436.1 coordinate 50,276,057, forward strand.
ATAGTAATCGAGATTCAAATACAGGGGAAAATTGTGAAGAAAGGTATTTAAAAAATGAAACTGTTAAAAAGAGCTATAATCTGCCAGAAAATTTATTAAACGTTTATAAGAACAAAATAATCATTTTGCTGCCTTATGTCACTTGCTTCACTTAATTAACCGAACATTTTGATTTTTTAATCCTGCCTTAGTTTTTAATTTTATTTCTTTATTTACAAGAGTTTCTGAAGGACGATTTGTGTCTAGAACGCAAATTACGAAGTTGTGTTATGTTTTACGATTCGAAGGCACTTTATTCCACAGTGCCTCTTCTAATACAATTCGCTAAGGAATGCCGTTTTATAGATCTTGGAAGACGCTATGAAACCGCAATCGACAAAATTTCCTATATGCGCTACTTCTGGTTAAGGAATTGTCTTCGAAGGTTGCACCAAACAAATTTGAGACGAAAGCGTAGTTATGCTGTAACGAATATAATGAAATTGTGTCTTTGTAAGTAAACGATCAACTATCTGCAGTAATCAGTGATATGTCAGTGTGAAATTTTAGTAACAGTAACTAATGTTTTTGCGAAGAAAATGTAGACAAAGTGATTATGTTCAGACGGAATAATTTCGGATAAAAGAACAACCCCCGGTCCAAATAATAATTTTACACACTTCGGGAACATGAGTGTGTGTGTGCGTGAGTTGTTTCACAAGGAACAAAAGAGGACTTGACAGTTTTACGATAAAACATGACCCCTATGCATGAGAGGAGTGTATTCGCCAGAGCCCCGTCGCCCTCATCTGCTATTCGAACGTATCCTGGGCGGTCCCACCTCCCACATGTCATCGCTGGCGCTTCCTCGCTGACCATCGACGGGTTCGTCCGCGCGCGTCAGCCGCGTCGGCGGGCGACATCTGTTAGCGCGCAGCCGAACCGCGGTCGGAGGCCGGAGGTGCGGAATGTCTGCGTGTAGATCACTGCGTTAGCACGCCCCGAAAGCAGAGTATGCATCGTTGGGAGGATGTTGAGGGAGGGGGATGCGGGCTTATGACGAACGTCTGTGGAAAAGAGAGGAGAGGTGGCAGCAGTGATGGTGTAAATAGCGTGGCCGTGAATGGCGTAGGTGTGGAGGGCTTATGCATGGGGCGACATGCGTAGAGGGCGTAGGTGTGAACGGCGTTGGAGAGAGCCAGGATATAGTGGACGCTTTTGGCGTGGGCATGAACGACGTGGGCGTCGACGGCGAGAGCGGGGACGACGTGAGCGTGGACGGCATAAGAATTAACGGCGTGGGCGTGGACGGCGTGGGGTAGACGGCATAGGGGCGGACGGCGTGGGGGCGGACGGCGTGAGGGTTAAAGGTGTGGGCGTGGATGGCGTGGGCGAAGCGTAAGCGGGAACGGCATAAGGGTTAACGGCATGGGGACGGACGGCGTGAGGGTTACAGGCATGGGCGTGGACGGCGTGGGTGTGGATGGCGTGGAGGCACATGGCGTGAGCGTGGACGGTGTGAGGTTTAAAGGCGTGGACATGGACGACGTGGGCGTGGACGGCGTGGGCGGCGTGGGAGAGGACGGTGTGAGTGTGGGCGGCGTAAGGATTAACGGCGTGGGAGTGGACAACTTGGGCGCGGGCGGCGTGAGCGTAGGCATGGAGGGTATGATCGGGGAAGCCGTATGCGAGGACTACGGCAGTGATGGGTGATGCGGCGGGAGCGAGGGCTGCGAGCGCGTTGCGCGACGCGTTGCAGCGTCGCGCGGCGAACGGCCCCGGGCTGCCCCGGCGCGCCCGGGTCGAGGCCGCCCCGGAATCGTAAATCTACCTGGAATTGTTCCGGAGCCGGCGCGGGGCGCGGCGCGGCGCGGGGCGCGGCGCGGCGCGGCGCGGCGCGGCGCGGAGTCGGGGGCGACGGGCGCGGCCGTCCCGCGGGGCGGCGCGGCCGGAGACGAGACTCGCTTATACGCCACATAAAGAGCAGCCATGCAATAAACATGGCGGTAAGCGCTGCCCTGATTGGATGGTCGCGGCGGAGCGAACGTGTGCGGGCGGGTGCGTCGGACGCGCAGGAAAGCGGGCGATCGGTGAATGCGTGGGTGGCTGGCGAAGGGAATGAGCGAGTGGTCGTTGGAGCGGGTGCGCGTTCGAGGCGAGAAAGTGATGGGGTGGTGGTAGGTGGAAAAATGAGGTGAGACTAAAAGGTGGTTGACGACTGAACCAGAGGATTGTCGGTGTATGGGTGTGGGATAAGCAGAATATTTGTGAGAACCAATGACGAGTGGGTGAAAGTAGATGGATTTTGAACTCACGAGTGACGAGCATGTGCATGACGAACGTTTGCGGCCAACATCAGTAGTAGAGACAAATGTCAAGAGGGATCGCAGTAGAAGCGAATGATAGCTGGGAGAACACGAGTAGAAAGCTGTAGGATGTCCGGACGAGGACCAGAAGCAATCCGCAGGAGTGCCGGAGGATGAGTGTGAGGAGGCCCAGATAATGAACGGAGAAGTCCCATAGGAGGCTCGGGGGTTGAGAAGTGGAGGCCCAGATAATGAGTGGAGGAGTCCCGGAGAATAAGCGTAGGAGGTTCGGGGTTCGGAGGATGAATGAAGGAGACCCGGAGGCTGAGCGGAGGAGGCACAGAGGAGGCTCGGAGGATGATTGGAGGAGGCCAAGATAATGAGCGGAGAAGTACCATAGGAGGCTGGGAGGTTGAGAAGAGGAGGCCCAAATAATGAGCGGGGGAATCCCGCAGGACCAGCGTAGGAAGTTCGGAGGATGAGTGAAGGAGTCCCGGAGGATAAGTGGAGGATGCCCGGAAGATGAGCAGAGGAGGCTCAGAGAATGAGCGAAGGAGGCCAGGAGGATGAACGGAGTCTGGGAAGAGACTCGAAGGAAGACCGGAGGAGACGTGGGGGAGGACTGGAGTGGAACCGGAGTAGAACCGGAGCACCGGAGAACAGGAGGAAACCCAGAGAAGAACAGGAGGAAACCCGGAGGAGAACCGGAGAACTGGAGGAGAACCGGAGAACTGGAGGAGCACCGGAGAACTGGAGGAGAACCGGAGTGGGACCAAAGGAGGATCGAAGGACGAGTGGAGGATGAGCGGGGGAGGGCCGGAGACGAGCCGGGGGAACTTGGGAGGCTAGTGAAAAGCGACAGAGAGCGGTTGGAGGGCGCAAGAATGGCCTGCGCAGGCCGAGGAGCACAGCCGCGTAGCGAAAGGGGGCGCGCGGAAGACGAGCAAGAGGGCTGCGGGAATTGGAGATGGAAAGTGAGCGGAGGGCGCGCGGGCGATTGTGCAAGTGGACGCGCAAACAGTTGCGCGAGCGGACGGGAAGGCGGGGGCGGGGCGGGGGCGAGGGCGGGGTCGTGTCGCCAGGGAGGGCGGCGGCCGCCGGGTTGGCGCGGAGGGGGCAGGGCGGTTGCGTAGGGTCGAAAGCGAAAGTTGCGCGCTGACCTCGGCGGCGCGGTGACAGATATATTGGACGCGGAAAGGCAATGGACCGATTGGGTGTGAGTGGAGCGGCGTTGGCTTCGATGTGGTCGAGATTGGGTGACTGATACTCGTATATATTACACCGGCGGTTACATGCAAGTGCTGTCATTGATTCCCTCAGAACGCAAACGCACGTGCGATTTCCGAAAACATGATTTAGTAGAGCTGTATTATGTATGTATGGAGGAACCTGTTCTTTAAATAATTTTTGCTTCACAATAGTTATTTGATTTACAATAATAATCTTAAAAATCGTGAATTAAACGTATAACCGTAAAAACTACTATCGATAAAATGCTTGTGTAATGTTTAACAAATTATCATGGCTATCACCAACGAATCGTCATTTTCTTACAATTCTAAATTCTTTGCAATTTCCATCGTACTTTCTTGATAACGAGATTTTCATAGGTCTGCGGCGTAATGAATGCACAATGTAGAACTATTGACGTCTCAGTATAAGAGATGCTAATGGGTCTTAAAGGTCATTAAGATTCACAGCAGCGATCTCACTGTTCCACATTCAGGACGAGTTCCTTCATGCGCTTCCAACGACACACGTGGTGCCGATTCATTGACTTGAGCCACTTTGTACAGCGGTCACGGCGACGGCTGCGAACTGGATCGTTAAGGGGCCACCGCGAAAGCGGTCCAATGTTCTGTAAAGTAACTGTGCCGTTGCAATATTCAAAGTAAACGGAGGGTGTAAAGATGGGCCGAGGACTCGGGATTTTAGTCGTGGAAAACAACAGCCCAAAGGACACGTTCTCAAAGATTACAGGCCGCTACTAGCAGCGAAAGCGGCTCGATCGCGTTTCTTGCCGTGGCCGTTTCGGCCCCGCGCTGCTGGCGGTGTCGCCGCTGGGCGCTGCGTATAGATTCCGCTCGCGGGGCGAGCGCGCTCGCCTGGCGAGCGCTCGCGCTCAATGGAGTTGGTGCGTTAATGAAGGCTGTTGGAATAGCGCGGAGAGGGGCTTACGCCCGGAGGTACAAAGGCCCCCTCAACACAGCGGGCTCTGCGCTGGAGGAGCACCGGGCCGCGAACGAGCTCCCGCCGCGGCCTTCCGAAGGCGAGCCACGGAATAATTCTGCGCACTATCCGCTGCTGGGGATACTCCGCTGTGTGCGCGGGCGTACATAGGAACATACGTGGTAGACATGGCAAGAATAAAATACTGTGAAAACAAAGAGAATGAAACTTTGGTTTTGTGATTGTATTGATTTATACGATTGAAAATTAGAAATAACACGGTCAAGAATGTAACTTATTTATATTTTAAATTTAAACATTTCTCTTCATTGACAATACGTAAGTAGGTGAACTTTCGCGATCGTATCAAACTAAAGAAAGCTTTAGAAAAATTTAAGAAGTTCTGTATTTTCACTAACAGGAGAGTCGAAAACCTCAAAAACGGTTTCATGTCGTTCTGTACTTACTCTCTAAGACTAATGAAATGGGAGAGGTTTACAACTTCTGGAACAATACAATCACTATTCACTGTGAAAACAGAGTTAAACATATTTCTGAAAATGTAATTGAAATTATGTTTTTGCCAAGATCTGTACACATATGGTCGTAAGAACTATGTCAATGAAATCTTGCTAATCACCTTAAATTAAAAACATAGTGCCTAATCTGTAATTACAATCACTGACGTTTTTTGTAAAAGGACATGTGTATCAGACGAGTATAAACAGTGTGAAAACGTATCTACGGTCCACTTCCTTTTATTTAAAAAAGTAAATCACGAAATGTAAGTAACAATCTCAAACTTATTTCTAAACAAAAACCTTTAATGTTTAAATATACATGCAATAAAATTATTACTTTGCCGAAATAAGCTTGATTAATTTGAATTTATGTTAATTTTATTTCAAGTTCAGGCAGAATGATCGGGGAATATTAGTTTTGGAAAAAATCGTCTGAACTAGTTTTGGCATTAGTGTTTGGCCACAGACAGTCGGAAAGAGATGCTTTGCTGTAAACTAATTTTTCAGAATTAAATGTACACTGTACATAGATTCTGACTACATAACGTGTTAGAGGAACTAATTTATTTTAAGGACCTAAATTTATCCATTTTTTCAATGTAAGTGACCCACAGTGCAAATTTTTTTGTGGATGAATCTGTACTACGTAAGTACGTAGAAGGTGAGAAAATAAAAATGGATGAATATATGGGAAGTTGAATGACTTTCATAGCTAAATGTAGGACTGTGGTAAATTGCAATGATGATTGCTGCATTAACAACTGATACATATGATGCGACTCCATATTTCCGATGAGAGTATAAAGTAAGTAAAGCCATGAGATGAAAAGCTGGCAACAGTCGGCAAAAGAAAATGTGGCAAATGTGTTCTAGCCCAGAACCAGAAAGAAAGATTTAAAGCTGATAACACTGGGAAGGAAGGAGTTATAACTTGGTGTAGATTTCATAGTTAGATTTCGGCATCGAACTCTGAGCATCCAGCTATTGATTGTTAAATATGGTTCAAGAAATTGAAGTACTTCACAAAAGGTTTGGTAATGACATATGAATAAATGAAAACGTTCCGTAATTATTCTAAATGAAATTATGATAAATGCATTGTAGATAAAACGTTATCAGGCACTGTGATGAAGAAAGGTATGAGTGGGAACGATTTATGTTCAAGGCAGTGACCGAAAAAGAAGAGACAGGGACGGAACAAGCATCGCTAAGAAGGGAAAAGTGGGCGCACAGCTCCGAGCAGAATGAAGGACCTTCCAATCAGTCATCTTTGCGAAACATCTCTTCCTTCGTTGTATGATTCTAGAGAACGGTTTGGCCGCGTTATGCAAAGGTACAGGCGAAAGGCAGCTCGAGTGCAAGAAGAGTGTCCCTTGAAAATCTGACACGAACAGAAAAGCTAGCATTACGATTAGCTGCTTTCATTAGAACACCCGCTGGCGACCCGTTAATAACTGATTAAATTGCTCCCGATCAGAGGTCGATGTGTCCAGCTCTCTAAATCACCCTGATATTAACAATTCCATTGGAGAAGACAATATTAACTTTTCCCTTATTTAGGTTTCCAAGAAAAGGTGCTTTCGTACATTTCGTCTGTGCACCGACGCTAACAACACTGCTTAGTACAGTAATCCCTCGACATCCGCGAATTCACTATTCGCGAGTTCTGAACATTTGCGATGAGAGAAATGCTACTGGTTTTAACATTTGCGACTCCGACATTCGCGAATGCGTCTTTTGGTCATACTACATTTGTTACAAGCGAGCACATTTCATTTCCTTAATCAGCGCCATCTAGCAACCTCAACTCGGCAGACGTCGGAACTCACAGTATCATTTTCTGCAAAAGTTTCGAAGTTGAAATGCCCATTCACATTTATGTAATAATACAATTATTGTAAAATAATTCTATTCAGTTGCGTAAAATTGGAGATAAGGATTTTGCCTACATGAACAGAAAAGCCATTCAGAATCTGTGCAACTCTCATTTCAATGACCTCACTGAAGAGAAGCTTCGGGAAATCATCAGCCAAGAAAACCTCCTCGAAGGTAATGATGTAGGAACGGAAGCGAAACTGCGTCCTGCAGCAACATCATTGTCAAAACTGTTAATGGCGTTCTAAAACATCAACAAGCGCTGGTGGGAAGGCATTCGAATGTGATCCGAACATGCAAATAACTTCGAAATTAAAGAGAGAAATAGAAGCAGCAACTCTTCCATATTTAGATATTAGAACAACGAAGAGGGTGATGAAAAAAAACAATAACCAAATCCTATATCCAATCATTTTCAACTTGGAAGTAAGTTTGAAACATTGTTTTATTTCTTCATTTTAGGATGTTAATTGTGAATTGTTTGTAGGAGGGCTTACTCAGTTGTACTGCAAGTGATTGTCAGGTATCTTAATAATAAAACTTATCCAATTTTATTCATGACAATCCTTTATTGTTCACATTTGCACACAGAACACAACGTTTCGTAACTTGTTTAGTTACATCATCTTAATAAAGGGAACAGTGTCCCATTTTTAACGTTCAAGCACTCGAGGGCACATAGTGAACTCAACAGCAACCTGTCCAGTGGACTCAAGAATATAGAGAGTTTATATTCTTGAGTCCACTGAGGAGGTCAAGCACTCGAGGACACTTAGTGAACTCAACAGCAACCTGCCCAGTGGACTCAAGAATATAGAGAGTTTATATTCTTGAGTCCACTGAGGAGGTTGCTGTTGAGTTCACTAAGTGTCCTCGAGTGCTTGACCGTTAAAAATGGGACAACAGTTCCCTTTATTAAGATGATGGAACTAAACAAGTTATGAAACGTTGTGTTCTGTGTGCAAATGTGAACAATAAAGGATTGTCATAAATAAAATTGGATAAGTTTTATTATTAAGAAACATACACTGACAATCAGAAACAATTTTTCAATTGGTCTACAAGTTTTACTGATTGTCAGGTATTTTTTCTTTCTTTTTTAAACAGTTTTTCGATAACCAGGATCCGAACCCATTTCCCTTCATTAAAAGATAGACTCGCTGTTTTGGGGGAACCTAACTCTCGCGAATGTTGAGGGGTGACTGTACTACTTGCAGAGCAGCCGTCCGCACGGAGCACGGGCGCCCGCGCGCGCTGAGAGAGCGCGGAGAGGGAAGGCAGGGCGTCGCGGCGGCGGCGGCGGCGGCGCATCGACGTCGTCTGCGAGTGCGTGGAGGCGGAGGTGGGCGCCGAGGACGGTAACGGGCGCATTAGCGACGCCGGGGCGCCGGCGGCGGCGGCGTTCGCATGCAAACGACGCTTTGGGCGCCGCGCCGCGATCCGAGCGCCGTTAGCGGAGGACGGCGTAGGAGGACGAGCCGCCGCCGGCAACCGCCCGACGCGCAAACTGCGCGGCGCCGCTCGCCCGTGTGCCTGGCGCGTAAACGCCTCCTTTGCGCGTTGCCGCACGACCTCACCTGCGGAAGCTAATTTGTTGGTTTTGTTGTTTGCCACGTCTGCGGTACCTGCAGAATTTACAGCGGAGAAAAAGTTTGTGTTTCATTAAGTACAATTGAGGTACTTAAGAGTGGGCGAATTTTCACTATTTATGACACTATGTCGTGTCTTCTTCTCGGAAAACGGAGTGGTACAAAATGTAACTCTAGCATTAGCTAACTTAATGCAGTACTAAAATGGACCAGGTCGTGTGATATCATCAGCTACCGGAGTTTAGATATGCGCTATATGACATTTTTTCAGGTGGGCTTCAAGTGGTTGCCACACTATAACTCCAAACGTCTGAATTGTGAGATTTTGGTAGTTAAACCTCAAATGATATGATCCGGGGAGGATGCGATCCAATTCTACTTCCCTTACTTCTCATGATTACGTGATCTGAGAACCCTTTCTTTCATTTAAACTTCTATAATGAAGGTCTCATTTGTTGGATCTGAAAACAAATTGATGTTGAATATGTATCTGCGTCTTTCTTTGCTTGTTTTAATGCCATTCCTTCTGATAAAAACTTTGCAATCATGTTTTATTATTCGTGTAAGCAAGAAAGTTTTCTTTGGACGTCGAATACATCTTTATGCCGTCAAACCAATGTACTCAAGTTTTATTAACCTTTTATTTCCCTAAGAACTTCAGGGTAGCCATAAAAGAACCACTGGATGTGATTAATATTTGGACACATATTCAACATTATTGTCAAGAATAGACTTACGTGTTAATGTCTTTATAAGACAGAAACACCTTCCTCGATGGTGTAGAGAAGTTGGGCACTGAATTGCTTTTTTTATTGGTTTGAGTGCTTTAAAGAGAGGGTTTAGATTTGTCACCAAGTATTTTGCCTGAAAGCACGTTTTTAAGCAAAAAAGTGTACAATTTACTTTCTTCCGTTTTTTTCAAAATAATTTAAAAGCCATCCATAAAAAACCGCTAATGCCATTTGTATTTACCAGATATCTAAGAAAAATTGTTACTTCGATACTTACGTGTTGGTGAAGACCTTCCTCTAAAATATGGTTTTTTATCATTATTGATTACCCACTCTTATTTTTTCAATTACAATTAAACCGATTCACAAGTTACCTTATTTATTTGTGTACAATCTTATTGGATGTAAATTACATATAAACTTTATGAGTGAGGAAGGTTAAATGGATTGCGATTTTCACAGTAACATCCAGGCTTATTTTTTAACAATTCATTTATGTAGTGTCCGCCTGTGCCGGCACTACAAAAGTTCACCAGCAGCGCCGCAGGCCAGCACAGGCGCCGCAGAGCGCGCCTGCAGAAGCACCTTGCCCCATACTCCCACAATTAGGTGGGGAGGGTGTAGCGTCCGCTACGCGGGCGATCCAGAAGCGATACGCCTCACCGCACCAGGAGAGCGGCCAAGGCGTGGAAGGCGCCCCCCCTCCCTCCTCCTGTAGAAGAGGGGGCACGCAGCAGACTCCCTTCCCCTGCGAAGGGGTGGAAAAGCCGACGAGGCAGCCGCGGGGCGAGGGCCCCGCCATTCCATCACCGACAGCGAGTAGTAGAGCATTAACTGACTTAGACATTGTACCCGGCGCACTTACTTGTGATTCTTTGATTAACGGCATTTTTGTAACTTATATAACGACCCGGCTACGAAAACATCTCCTTGTTATTGTGACTCCTGGCAGCGTTTTTAGGAATATTCTTTGGGATTTTGGTGAATATAAATTGTTGTTGCAGACAGCAGAGGGTTGTTTCATTTGGTATACAACAATTTATTTCTTATAAGAAAATATATTAGCCTTTTGACTTTACAGATGCCTTATTCTAAGCTTAAAAAGTGGAGAGTGGGTGAACTCATGAAGCACCGCCAGAAAATCACTGAGAGATAAAGAAAGGAGGTAGAGTGGGATACCGAGCTTTCTTAACTTATAGTTAGGCAATTATGCCAAATTCGGTCGAATGCTTGGCTCACATCGAGAAGGCTACTATGGTGTGATGCCCTTTTTGAAATTCGGAATGAATGAATTCTGTTAATCTGAGGAGTTGATGCCAAGAAAAATGTTTAGGACCAAAACCAAATAGGTGATAAGTAATTATCTTGGACATTTTTAGGAAAGAATTGAGCCTCTTTAGAATGAATTTTTCTGCTATTTTGGAAAAAGTAGGGAGAAGGCTTTTAGGGCGGTAGTGGAAAGTAAGTTTTGTCTTTTGTCGGGTTTCGGGATAGGGACTACTATTGAATGGTTCCATAATTTGGGGAAGTAACCTAATCTGAACATTTAATTTATTACATTAGTTACAAAGGCAACTCCATTATAAGGAAGGTTTTGAAGCATAATATGTGATTTATTTTCGTGTCCGGGGGATTTTCTTCCGGCAGTTTTCTGAAAATATTATATACTTCGGTAGGGGACGTAAATTTAACTCGGCTAGGGACATCGAAGTTGGAAAAAGAGACAAATGGGTTTAATTCATCGGAATTTGGGGGTCTTCAACATAATGAATTTGGAAGGTTATGGCTACAGCTACAAGTTCTGCTTTGTCGTCTGCGTTGCTCTGAGAAAACACTTTCTGCCCGTTTGACGAAAGAGGAGGGATGGCTGTCTTTTTACGTAGTAGTTTTGTCGTAGCCAACCAAACAGCTGTTATCGGACGATGGAGAAGATAAAGAATTTGTATATTATCCAAAACTGTAGTCTTGTAGTGACTGTCTACAGTCTCGAATAAGACGGTTGAGCTCACTCTTTACGTGTGTTAATTTGTGTTAATTACAAAATCTATTATTTTCTGTAATTAAGTTTTGTAGGTTTTTGGGAAGAGGAGATTTTGAAAACTTTTGGGGAAAGAAAGAACGCGTGGTGGCGGACTCGAGAACCGCTGTAGTTGTGGAGTTTGTGATAAATGAAACCGCGATATCTCTGTCCGTCCCGTGTATATCAACAACACTAGCGCCTAAACTATGCACACGATTTTTCCAAATTGAAGAAACCCCTGTCAATCTGGTCTGAGTCAAAGCTTTGAGATTTTGAGAAACATTCATTAATTTTTGGGGGTACGTTACATGAAGCCTCCGGACATTTTCAAAATTTTTGGGAGTACTTTACATGAAGCCCCCGGACATTGTCAAAATTTTCTCGAAAACGACTCCAAATTTTTTATTTAAATTTCTTATAAAAATAGAGTAATATACCCTTATTAAGATGACATAGGACTGATTTTCACGGTTAACTCTGAATTTTCGAAAATTCAGAAAGTATGAATTTTCTTCGGCGTTTTCCTCCAACTACAAAATTGCAGATAGAGATGTTTCCTTCAAATAAAATTTGTTCTTTATAGTGAGTTCTTTCTTTAAAGTCCTGTACATTTTTCAAAATTTTAGTAGTTTTCGCACAATATTACGTACAATATGTGCAATTTAAAAAAAATACAAGAACAAGATTTTCTCAAACATGGCTTCAAATTTAGTGTTAAAACTGTTGGTGGGGATAGTGTCTAATGTACTCTCAGATGACACAAACGCCTTATTGCCTTGTTCTTTTGTTTTTTCAAAAATTGCAAAAATGTAATTTCTTTGACTTGTCTCTCACACCGTTAGTATTTACAGTAGCGGCAATTTGTTGACATTATTATATTAATGTCATGTGGTTTAAATAATGTCAAGTAACGTTTCTCGAAAACTCGACAATTTTCTGTGAAAACTAGCTCAAAATTCCGCATTTTCACAAACGCTTTAACTCCATTTTCTCATAAATGGCTCGAACTTTTTTCTTCAAAGTTTTGGAATGATTAGTGTTAATTGCACTCCTTAATATGAGGTAAAGTTTGAGTTTTTTTTTCAAAAAAATACACAATTCTTTTTCAAAAAACTCTCACATCTTTCATGTGCAAATTAAATGCAATTTGCAAACATTATTATATTTGTGAGAGCAAGTCTTTCAAATGACTTCAAATGAAGATTTTTGAAAAGTCAAAAGTTTTCTGAGGGAAGGAGCTTCAAATTTTGCATTTTTAGTAACGCTGAGACGCCATTTTCTTAAAAACAGCTATAAATGTTTCAGTGATATTTGCCATTTAGGACGATGTTTTACTGTTATTTAATATTTTAAAATTAATATTTCCTTTCTACCATTAGAAAACTGAAAAATGAAGAAAACGTCAAAATAGTTTGGGCGGCGATAAACGGCAGCTGGCACGAGTAAGTGGCAGTTACGAATTGCTAGCGCAGACCCAAGAAAATAGAAAAATAATACGGGAAAGTCTGCGCCATTCTGTAGCACTACTGGTTGCTTTAAAACGTGTTTACCAGCAACATTCTTGTTGGCAAACCTAAAATTCGAGTTCAGCCACTCAAAACACAAATAGAAGTCAAAATTCAAAATTACACCAAAACTTCCTCGTATTATTTAAGCTATAACATCCCTATCCAGGGCAAAAGCCTCCCACTCTCTGGTGGGGTAGGTCACCTTATTTTCTATCATTTGATTGGACTAACTTCTATTTAGCGACCTCAAAAATACTTACTGTATATTCATATTTCTTGACTTATTCGCTTTATTTTAAAAGTCAGTTTGCTCTTTTCACTGCGCCATTTTTTATTTTGAAATTTCAGTATGTTGTATTGGAAATCGATGATCTCGAGAACCACGTATACGAGGATGTATATTTTTACGCATTTTTGTTTGTTTTGCATTTTTATGCATTTTTATTTCTTAGAATTTGCTGTCAAATATCAGCTATGCCGTAAGCAATGATGATCAGTGGTACACGCAGGAGGCAGAATAAGACAATAAAATATTTTCATTTTGTGTCACAATCGAAGCCATTACATTGTTTCTGTCTTTTCTCGAGTTCTCGAATGTAACGCAACCATAGGCACCTCCGACATGGCTGGAGGCGTCATAGGTTTCTTTCAATTTCTGCGCGCATTGGAAATTACTAATACAGGAAAGGAAAAAGCTGTGGAAAATAATCATATTTTACATATTGAATGATTTATTATCGAATTAATTAATTGAATTATTTTTATTGAAAACGTGGAGATATTTTTGTGTTCAATTTTCGTGTGTTATTTGATTTATTAGGGAATAAGTAGTAATAAATTTGTCATTTGTAACGGAACGTTTATTGAGTTCGCCAGTCGAACAATATTTTTACAGAGGCAGGTTATCGTCTCTAAGACTTGTCAGTAAGTTTTGTTTTCAGTAAGTTAGGGTATTATATATTTGTTGATGCATTCTGTACTATTCAGATGATTCCTACATACATTAATTTTAATATAAACCAAAGTACACTGATTTATTTTGCGGAATTTCTATCAATGTAGAAATTGATTAATTGCTAGCTTTGATTATACGCATTGTAATCCATTCCGAAACATCCAACTCTTAAATATAACTGTAAGCGGCGAGCTGAAACTTTCAGGCAAACCATAAACTACCAGTCCTTCATCACTCTAGCATGTAATGTGGGTGATTGTTTTAAAGGTCAAACAATCCACTGTTGAAAGGTCACTCACCATTAGATTTTCTACGAGCAATTTTAAAGGCAAAACATTCAGACCAATTCTCAACCAAGGACCGCAAAATAAAACCTAAATTAAACGTAGCCCCCTCAAAGGTCCAACGGCTTACCGCAGACATTTATTCTGTGCAATGACGCAATAATATTATTGTTATTACTTGGGTTTCAGTAATAAAGTCAATTGGACAGAACACGTAACGACCAATCATTCATGCAACCGCGCGCATTCCGTCGGGCGCTCCGCCAGGCGCCGCCCGCAATTTGTTTGGCAGCCGCGGCGCTTCCGGCCCACTTGCCCCCCCCCCCCCCCGACCACTCGCCCCGCGCCACTCCCGCTCGTGGCCGGCGGTCGGTCATCTATCGGCGGTAACACACGAAATATTATAATAACTATAATAATAACAATAATTATAAATAATAATTACAAGGCTGCCCAGCACACATTGGAAATGTAATGAAAACCATGTATGAAGATTCAAAAATTATAATAAACACCGGAAGAAAGAAGGCGGAGGAAATACCTATTAATAAAGGAATCCGACATGGGTGCCCAATATCGCCCACGCTTTTTAACATATATATATATATATATATATATATATATATATATATATATATATATATATATATATATATATGTAAATGACATAATCCAAAAATGGAAGCTTATTACAAAAAAAAAGGAATATGTATTACAAAAAATGACTATTTAAATATTTTATTATACGCTGACGACGCCGTAATACTACAAGAAGGAGAGGATGACTTACAGAGATCAGTACACCACTAATACAATATATGCAAAGGATTTGACATAAAAATCTCAAAAGAGAAGACAAAGTTATGGCCTTTGTGGAAAATCACCTGTTAGAACAAAGATTGTAGTAGACAACAAAATCATTGAACAAGTTTCTTCTTTCAACTATTTAGGGTGTGAAATAGGACATGATGAAGACACCAATAAGAAACTGTCAAAATTTCAATCAGTATGTGGTATAATTCATAGGACAATGAAAACAAAACAAGGAAAGAGACGAGAATAAAGTTCTATAACACAATGGCCATCCCTGTCCTCCTCTATGGAAGTGAGAGTTGGGTCCCTAAAAAGAGCACTATCACACAATTACGAAGTGCAGAAATGAAATTTCATAGAAGAACACAAGGTTGCACAAGAGAAGATAGATTTAAGAATGATGAAATAAGAGAAGAACTGAATGTGAAGAGCCTCAATGAAAGAATGATTGAGTACGGAAACAAGTGGCTACAACATGTACAAAGGATGGATAACTCTCGTTTACCGACGTTGGCCTTCCAATATAAACCAAGAGGAAGAAGAGATATAGGGAGGCCGAAAAAGTGATGGAGAGAAGTTCTGTGAGGCCGGAACAGGCAGACGCCTAATCCTGGAAGTGAAGAAGATAAATAATAATAATAATAACTGTAAATAATAATTATTATTAGAGGGTTGTTCAGAATAAATGTCACAAACTTCTAGCACATCCAGGGGACCGGATGGAGGCGATATTTTTTTTTGCTAATAAGCACAATGGTGGAGAATTTGATTTTACGTGCTAACTCAAGTGGCATTTTTGCCATGGTACCGCTAATTGGTAGGCAACTCATCCTGAACTAGGTTTGGCAGGTACGCGAACTCTCAGGGAACATGGGCAATGACCTTTTATAAACTAAAAAATCGAAAAAGGAAAATATGTCGATTCATTGCAGTGCACAGAAGAACAGAAATAGTGAATTATGGCCCTTGTAGCAAGAAATATAATCAGGGGCAGTATCCATTTATATACTTGGGCCAAAACGTTCACGGTGTGGATCATTGCATTTGACGCTCAAGAATTCAATCTACGCGACGCGTCGTACGTGCAATGTCAGGCTTCTTCCCTCCGCAAAGTTGTCTACCCTCCACTGCTTGCACTTTCAGCGCCCTCGCGGGCAGACTCTCAGCTCTTGAGTGTAAAATGTCTGATGTCCGTTAAGCTGGCAAAGCCATTTTCAAAAAACACATTTTCACTATACCCAGAATTTTGAGCTATTTCTGTGCTTTCCAAATATCCAAAAATTAATTTTTTTGCTCCAACGGTTTTTTCCAAAAATTGGTGGCTTTGCTGGCTTAATGTTAAGCTGGCAAAGCCAATTAGACAAAACCAATTTTCTTTATACACAAAATATTGTGCGATTTTTGTGCTTTTCAAATATATAAACTTTTTTTTTGCTCTTACCGTTTTTCGAAAATTTAGAAAAAACGAATTTTCGAAATGCCCGGCCGGCGCAACAACAACGCGTAAGAAAACTACTCATAGTAAAAAACTTTCCTTCAAAATTAGATTTTCTTGACACACAAATAACCACAAAACATTTCTCTATCCAACAATGTTGTTTCGAAATATTCAACATTTAATATTCCCTGTAAATAATAATAATAATTCTTCACACTACTGTCAAGAAACAACACAATTCAAGACATACAATTCCTCATAAAAACTACACTACTCAATATTTCGCAATGCCCTTTCGCAAAAAACAGAAACAGACATTGTTCTAAAAATGTACACAAACGCTGATTTTTTTGCTCTCACCGTGTTTTGCAAAATTCAACAAAACCACTCACGAGTCACCCGGAACAACGCACTCCCGCAGGATAAGAAAATCACTCATCAAGGCAAAACTCTAATTCAAACTCACATAACATCAACCACAATACAATACAATATACAACAATATTGTTTTTAAGTTTTTGATTTTCGATACTATCGATGAAAAAATTGAATATCCTTTAACTGGGAACCCAAAAACACACCAATGGAGGCACATCCATCCTACTAAATATTAAACTACTCAACACTTCGCACTGTCCTTCCCCAACAAACAAAATCAAAACTTCATTCTAATAAACTACACTCACAATGATTTTTTTGCTCTAACCGTTTTTTTGAAAAATTGAACAAAATGACACGTATGTGGCGCAAGATACCACAAATCCGCCAAAGAACAAAACAATCTTCGAAGGAAAAATATCATTCAAAATTAAAATGTCCTATCACAGAATCAACAACAATACAATGCACCACGCAACAGTATTCATTTTAAATCTTTGACTTACGATGCTATCCATAAAAAAATGTAAATCATTACACTGAAAATAAAAAAAAGGCGCATAGAGGCAAACATATCCTAATAAAAACTAACCTACTCCACAAATTGCATTGTTCTTTTCCAAGAATAACAATGAAACGTTGTTCTAATAAACTACACCAACAATGATTTTTTTGCTCTCATCGTTTTTTTTTAAATTAAACGTAACCTCGTATGTGTGCACCGGAATGGCGGGCACATCCGTATAACAAAGACGACGGAAGGAGGCACACATGTCCTAATAAATACTAAACTACTCGACAAATTGCATTGTCCTTTTCCAAGATCAAGAATGAAATATAGTTGCAATCAACTACACCAACAATGATTTTTTTGCCTTCATCGTTTTTTTGGAAACTTAAACTCGATCTCGTATGTGTGAATCGGAATGGCGCGCACCTCCGTATAACAAAGACGACGGAAGAAGGCACACATGTCCTAATAAATACTAAACTATTCGACAAATTGCATTGTCCTTTTCCAAGAATAACAATGAAATATTGTTCTAATAAACTACGAGTAAGTGGCAGCTCAGTAAACTCAACCTGGTATGTGTGCACCGTATTGGCGGGACCTCGGGATAACAAAGACGAAGGAAGAAGGCACACATGTCCTAATAAATACTGCACCGCCGAATAACAAAGACACTATTCGAAGCCAAAATATCCTTCAAAATTTAAAGTCTTTACATAGCATAAGAACAATGATTCTTCTCATTTTTTCTACTAATTTTCATTCTTTGCTCCACTCCCTCTGAGTGCAAAACGAAGTTTTCCGCATTTGATTTTTAAAATGCCTATATACTTAGAATGTTTCAAAATTTAAAAAAAATTATTTCCCACTTGTAAAAGATCTGCACAATACTTTATGAAAAATAATTCCAAAGTTGGGTTTTGAAAAAAATATACACTTTCGAAAAAATATTGCAATATTTTTAAAGTAGGTTTTTTGGAAATTGGATTTATATAAAACTATGAAAAGTATGATTTTTTCAGATTTTTTAAATTGGTTTGCGAAAGTAAAAATATAAAAATCAATTCCAAAAATGAAAAAATATTTTATTTTATTTAATTTTTTTTTAAATCCGCAAGAAATCTTTTTCTTACACCCTGGGTAAAGCTAAATCGTAGAGGTTTAGTGTCTTCAACGGAATCAATGTACAAAGATGGACAGATCGATCGCAGCTGAAAATAATGTTTAAGTAAATTAGCTTGGATCATCTTCAAGACTGGAAATAGACGTACAGTCACTGACACTGTCAAAAATTAACTCAATTTCGTGAGTTGTTGGCGATATTTTTCGTAGAAAAATATTTTTCTGGCACAATTTTTTATTACATACGAAGTTAAAATGAAATATTATGGAAGAAATTTTGTGGAAGTTATATGTATATGTCATAGTTAACCCAAATTTCGTTATAAACTGCAAACAGAAATCATCTCTTCTGTTCTTACTGTGTAATGTGATATTATTATTTAGTTGTTGTTAGAGCGGCGTCTCCCAACGAAGATTTTCTGGGGTTCAATGGTCTCCTATGTTTCTGGAACTGCGGCGCACTGTAAAAGCATGAAATGTCACAGTGGACCACGTTCCGTCTTCGCGCGTGAAGACAGTCCTCCATCAACACATCTCTGCCGGAATGACGTAGGACGGAGCTCCAAACGTGAGAATCGCCGCGCCGCTGCTTTTCACCCGTCAGCAAGCGATAGATAAGAGCTGTCCCGCGCTTCAGGAGGTCAAACGAAAAAGACCCCATTGGTACGGCAGGGTTGAAATGCTCTGGGAAAACTTTTTCCCATTAGTATTTAAAGGGTTAATGAAACCAGTATTTCAACCAGCATGAACTGCAATTAGTCTAACTGATACACTCATATTTGCCGTTACGCCAATTATATCATTATGCTGCCAGCACTTTTTAAATACAAAGGTGTTGTCAATCCACCTCTCGTCAATACACTATTTGACGGCCTTCTTTCCTTAACTTCCTCATTTGGATGAGATCTCTTATTCTCCAATCTGCAATATCTGCTCTCTCGACCAAAACGATTCGTTGTGAATTACACCTCCATCTGTATCCCATCTGTTCCATTAACATCCAAAGTGATTTTTCTCCCCAAGAAAAATTTATCTTTTCTTTAATTATGGACTGCATTTCCGATACCGTGGGCACTTGCTTTTCACGGACGTAAAAATCACAGAACATTTCTGATTGTGCATAAATCGTGACAGCACTTATTTCATTCGGTGTAACATTTTCTTTACGAATTGTTTTAATGCTAGTTACTCCAACACCAACGTATGCCGCTGCTGTTTCTATGCCTTTTGTCATAGTAACCAGTAGATGATATTGTCTTTTTCCTTATCACCTGCCTCAATTACACTCGCTATGAACTCTTGACCTTCACTGTGAATTGTCGAATTTGATTTCGATTTCGAATTCGAATTTGATTCGATTTTGAAGAATATTTTTGCTCGGACTAGTGTTCCTGTCATTCGGCGAGGCGCGCCATTCCGGTTCACTCATACTGGTTAGGTCAATTTTCCAAAAAAACGGTGAGAGCAAAAAAAATCATTGTTGGTGTAGTTTCTTAGAATAGCATTTTGTTTTTACTGTAGGAAAAGGACAATGCAATTTGTGGGGTACTTCGGTATTCATTAGGATATATGTGCTTCCATCCATGGGTATTTGGATTCCCAGTGTAATAAAATAGATTTTTTTATGGATAGTATCGGAAGTCAAAACACGGAAGTCTTGAAAACAATACTGTTGCGTAGTGCATTGTATTGTTGTTGATGCTTTGTAAAGGCACTTAAATTTTGAAGTATATTTTGGCTTGGAATAGTGCCTTTGTTATCTCGCAGGGAGCGCCATTCCTGTGCCCATTTACGTGGTTGCTTTTAATTTTTCAAAAAACTGTGAAAGCAAAAATATCGTTGTTGAAGTAGTTTCTTAGAACAATATTTCATTGTTATGCTTGGTAAAGGACAATGCAATTTGTCGAGTAGTTTAGTATTTATTAGGACATGTGTGCCTCCTTCCGTCGTCTTTGTTATCCCGAGGTCCCGCCAATACGGTGCACACATACCAGGTTGAGTTTAATTAAAAAAAAACGATGAGAGCAAAAAAATCATTGTTGGTGTAGTTTATTAGAACAATATTTCATTGTTATTCTTGGAAAAGGACAATGCAATTTGTCGAATAGTTTAGTATTTATTAGGACATGTGTGCCTTCTTCCGTCGTCTTTGTTATACGGAGGTGCGCGCCATTCCGATTCACACATACGAGATCGAGTTTAAGTTTCCAAAAAAACGATGAAGGCAAAAAAATCATTGTTGGTGTAGTTGATTGCAACTATATTTCATTCTTGATCTTGGAAAAGGGACAATGCAATTTGTCGAGTAGTTTAGTATTTATTAGGACATGTGTGCCTCCTTCCGTCGTCTTTGTTATACGGATGTGCCCGCCATTCCGGTGCACACATACGAGGTTACGTTTAATTTAAAAAAAACGATGAGAGCAAAAAAATCATTGTTGGTGTAGTTTATTAGAACAACGTTTCATTGTTATTCTTGGAAAAGAACAATGCAATTTGTGGAGTAGGTTAGTTTTTATTAGGATATGTTTGCCTCTATGCGCCTTTTTTTTTTATTTTCAGTGTAATGATTTACATTTTTTTATGGATAGCATCGTAAGTCAAAGATTTAAAATGAATACTGTTGCGTGGTGCATTGTATTGTTGTTGATTCTGTGATAGGACATTTTAATTTTGAATGATATTTTTCCTTCGAAGATTGTTTTTGTTCTTTGGCGGATTTGTGGTATCTTGCGCCACATACGTGTCATTTTGTTCAATTTTTCAAAAAACGGTTAGAGCAAAAAAATCATTGTGAGTGTAGTTTATTAGAATGAAGTTTGATTTTGTTTGTTGGGGAAGGACAGTGCGAAGTGTTGAGTAGTTTAATATTTAGTAGGATGGATGTGCCTCCATTGGTGTGTTTTTGGGTTCCCAGTTAAAGGATATTCAATTTTTTCATCGATAGTATCGAAAATCAAAAACTTAAAAACAATATTGTTGTATATTGTATTGTATTGTGGTTGATGTTATGTGAGTTGAGTTAGAGTTTTGCCTTGATGAGTGATTTTCTTATCCTGCGGGAGTGCGTTGTTCCGGGTGACTCGTGAGTGGTTTTGTTGAATTTTGCAAAACACGGTGAGAGCAAAAAAATCAGCGTTTGTGTACATTTTTAGAACAATGTCTGTTTCTGTTTTTTGCGAAAGGGCATTGCGAAATATTGAGTAGTGTAGTTTTTATGAGGAATTGTATGTCTTGAATTGTGTTGTTTCTTGACAGTAGTGTGAAGAATTATTATTATTATTTACAGGGAATATTAAATGTTGAATATTTCGAAACAACATTGTTGGATAGAGAAATGTTTTGTGGTTATTTGTGTGTCAAGAAAATCTAATTTTGAAGGAAAGTTTTTTACTATGAGTAGTTTTCTTACGCGTTGTTGTTGCGCCGGCCGGGCATTTCGAAAATTCGTTTTTTCTAAATTTTCGAAAAACGGTAAGAGCAAAAAAAAAGTTTATATATTTGAAAAGCACAAAAATTGCACAATATTTTGTGTATAAAGAAAATTGGTTTTGTCTAATTGGCATTGCCAGCTTAACATTAAGCCAGCAAAGCCACCAATTTTTGGAAAAAACCGTTGGAGCAAAAAAAATAATTTTTGGATATTTGGGAAGCACAAAAATAGCATAAAATTCTGGGCATGGAGAAAATGTGTTTTTTGAAAATGGCTTTGCCAGCTTAACGGACGTAAATGTCTGCGGTAGTACGCGTTGTGCAGGTCTCTCTTAGACGATACAAAATAATATTTGGGGTCCTACTAGTTATGGAATCACATCTCTAAGACGGCATAACTGAAAATGGTGTTAGGCTGAGCAGAAATTGACACCAAATACCTCAAACATGTAGTATGTTTACTTACAAAATGCGATATGTAACATCACTAAACTCTACAATACGGCCACCCCATTCTTTTCTCAGTTGGAAGAGATCATTAAACTACGGTGACAAATGAATCAAGGGGGAAATATTTTACAGTTAACTCTACAACTGAACTCGATCCCGAAATTCTTTTTCGAAACCTGGAAAAAGAGGATATGGAATCAAATTCTTAATAAGTAATATTTATAACGAATTGTGTAAATACATACTTGAACATTTTCTACGCTTAGGTTTGTTCACGCCCTTCCCAGCCCTTTTCTTCTGGCCTTGACCGGATACTACCGAGTCTAAAATTAGACTACAGTGCGGCGAGGTTCGTCTTTATACTACTTTGCAGAGAGATTGTGATCATGTGAAAGGGGGCGCCATCGACCCGACTTCTGTTGTCTTGAAAATGTTGTGAAGTACTACATTGACTCTTTCTAATGCTTGCGAAATATACCGGGCAGTTTTTCTGTGTAGATGTGTCGTATTAGCTTATTACATAAAAGTATTTAGTTCCCATTAAAATATTAACAATTCCAGATAATTGTCTGCGTTGTACGACGACTCCTTAACAATATTATAAATTAAACCGTATTTCATATTTTAAAGAAAAATATAATTATAGAAATGGACGATTCTGTAGTCGTGTATCTGAAAGAATTATGGTATAAGGGTGCCTGTATGATTTGCGTAAGACTGAGGTTCGCAGTAAACTCCAATGCTTGTATTTCCACTATTTCACTCTGTACATGATTATACGATCTAAACCCGAAGGTGTTTTAAATATGGATGGTAATATAAGACTCTCAAAGAAGTGAAAAACCAGTGGTACTACAGAATTGCGCAGACTTTCCCGCATTACTTTTATATTTTCTTTAGTCTCGGCTAGCTATTCGGGCTTGTGACATATTCTTGCCAGCTGCCATCTATTGCCGCCCAAAGTACAGTAAATGGCAATTTTCTTTCAAAAATTTGCAGTCGTTTTTAAGAAAATGGCATTTAAGTGCTACTATAACTTCAGATTTGAAGTTCTTTTTCACAGAAAATGTTTGAGTTTTCGAAAAAACTTCATTTGAAGTCATTTGAAGCACATTAACTTGCAAATACAACAGTGTTTACAAATTTATGGATATATGCTTGTTAACGGTGTAAGAGATCTTTCAAAAAAATTAATTTGTGAAATTTTTGAAAACCCTATAAAAATACAATAAACTTTACGTCATATTAAAGAGTGCAATTAGCACTATCCGTTAGAAAAATTTAAAGAAAGAATTTGGTGCCGTTTATGAGAAAAAGGTGTTTGAGCATTTATAAAATTGCGAAATTTTGAGTTAGTTTTCACGGAAAACTGTTGAGTTTTTGAGAAACTTTGTGTAAAATTATTTAAAGCACATTTACTTACAAATATACAATGTGAACAAATTGCCGATAATGTATATATAAACGACGTGAGAGACAAGTTAAAAAAAATCAAATTTTTGTAATTTTGGAAAAAAGGAACGTATAGAGCAATATGACTTTTGTGTCGTTTCATAAAGTACATTACGTACTATCCCTACAAAGGTTTAAAGAAAAGAATTTGGAGCCGTCTTTAAGAAAATCTTGTTTTTGTAATTTTTTAAAACTGCAAGTATTGCGCGTAATATTGCACGAAAACTACTAACATTTCCAAAAATGTACAAGACCCTAATGTAAGAACAAACTATGGACAACAAATTTCATTTCAAGGAAAATGTCTATATTTCATTTTGTACTTGTAGGAAGACGCCAAAAAATACAAACTTTTACAATTTTCGAAAATTCAGAGTTAATTCAGTAATTCGGACCTATGCCACCTTAATATGTGTTTTACTCTATTCTTAAAAGAAATTAAAGAAAAAATTAAGAGCCGTTTTTGAGAAAATGTTGAAGTCCCAGAGACGTAATATAAAGTACCCCTAAATTTTAAAGTTTCGACTTGAGACAGGTGGACAGGGATTTCTTCAATTTGGAAGAAATCCTACACATGGTTTAGGCGCTAGTGGTGTTCACAGACGTACAAACAGACGGTAGTTTTGAAAAGAACCACTTTTTTGTATCAGGTGGCGCAAAAACGTTGATTTCAATTAAAATCTCGAATTCGATCTCCCGCAGCATTACATAATTTTCTTTAGGGATTTCCTTACGAATACTTCGTAAGATGAGAAAGTTATATCGTGTGCCAGAAAACGGCGATTTTTTTACATGTCCAAATGTGAGGTGAATTTTGTTTACATAATGCAGTTTTTCAGACAATGCAGCTAAAGAACTAAACACCTGAAGCATGGAACATGATCAAAATAACACTGCTGACACGAGAACATATTGACAGGAAGACACCAAGTATGGGGCGGTGTATTGTTGAATTTACCAGGAATGAGCGACACAGGAGCTCAAGCTGATGAACGTAATTCTTCAGCGCAGCCGCTTGAGGGTCAAGATGAAATTTTGTAATGATATGTGAGAAAATGTATCAGCTGTAGCTATAAAGAAGACTGAATAAGCAAATGATGATGATGAAGTCTATCAAAAGTAAAAGTTAAGTTGTGTTAAGTCTCAAACTCCAGAAAACAAAACTTAACTGAATCTGTATACATACGTAATTGAATGGACAAAGTTAAACAGTTGCTAGAATATTTCATGAATAAAAACTCAAATATTATCATAGGTAATGCCACGAGTGCTCTGGAAATTGTCGATAAATCGACGACCCGCGAAGCGAGGAGGGGGATTTATCTGAGAATTTCCAAAGCACGAATAGTATTTAATAGGACTATTCCACGAATGAAATTACGTCCGAGTTCCAAAATGCGCCAAATATTGAAAATGACTAAAAGCTATGTTAAAATCAGTGAGGTTATGTTACAGTACATACACGGTTTATTGAACATCGACTTAGCGATCGATGTATACCGCCTCCTAACATAGATGAGCCACAGTTTATGATTGGCCAGGAGGGAGAAGCGGAAAAATATCCGATGGAAAAATCGATAAACTTTTTGAGATACATCGTCCTGGTTGGGGCATTTTGTATGTATAGTTTGGTTTTAATTTCACTAGTGGAATAGTGCCGCCAAACAGAAACGACAAGCGCCCCAGAGGACTAGAACGCGGGCCTCTGCCTGCAACCCACGCCCCCTTGACGAGCCTCCTTGCGTCGTACGCACCGCGCAGGCGCGGCGCGACGGCCCGCGGGCCCCTCGTGCGGTCGCCGCGCCGGCACTTCCGGGAAAGCGGGGGCCCCACTTCCGGGAAACGGTTTCTTTTAAAAGTTTCAGAGTGGCCGGAAAAGTCGCCCAGGAATCAATACATTCATTTGTGTCCCGCGGCCGCCCCCGGCGCAGGGCGCGTCGGGGGGGTGTGGAGGGGGGAGGGGGAGGGGAGGGGGTGGCGCGACGGTGGCGACAACGGCCGCCGCGGGGCGTTGCGGGAGCGCTCGCTTTCAATCTGCGGTAGGCGCGCGATTGATTGCGGAAAATTGTTTGAAGTCTAGGTTTGCGGTGACGCGGCGCAGTGGGCCAAAGCGACACCAAATGTGCGCCATGAAATATTGAATTGAATTGAATTGAATTGCCTTATTTTTCCGTGGCGAGACTCAGGCCATGAGACCTGCTCTTCCGTCTGACCACGCAAATTTCGCTACACTCCTTTCTTCGGATAGAGCGGAAAGAAGGTATTACTGAGGCGACGAAACTGGCGATTTGAATTTAGCTCAGAGGCTTCATTTAGGCTTGAGGATCTTTTACATGCAAGTAAATCTACTAACATGGGACAGCCGGCTTTACTTCCCCTCCGAAGGAAGGCGTACGAAGGATTTTTTCGCCCCTAAAAATCCATGGCTTCGATCGGGTTTGAACCCGCGAACTTGGGTATAGCAGTCCGTTACGCTAATCGCTACACCTACACCTACATCTACCGTCTACATCTACATCTACCGCGATCATTTCGTGAGTTTGCAAGGAAAATATATTACGGAGTTTGTGCACCCTCGAACGTTAGTGTTGTCAAGGTCGATGCCACAAGCGAGAATCCGTGGCACGAGTGCCACGACGAAATCGCCTCTCCACGCAGTTCATCACCCCGCCGCCAGAGACAACGCCATCCCTATTGTAAAACGGTGGGGTTACTATTACTCGCAATAGTTTCCTTTCCCGACGCCATTTGCGCAGAGAAGCTCGTGGCATGCAACCGTGCGTCGACGCATGCGCAGTTCAAGTTTCGCATTACTTTTGTGCATCTGCGCATGCTCAGAAGATCGAGATTGAGTCGATTGCTACCCATTAAGCGTGTACAAGCTCCCTTCTAAGACCAAAATCATGGAACTGCGAGAGTTGCTGCTGATAAATGCTTTTTTGCAGATGGAATTAAGTGTACGGAATTTTGTTTGAATGGACTAAGTAATTTTGGATGGTCTCATTACTAAGGAACCAAGAGAAAGAATTTAGTCTATTTACATCTATATAGTAAACAATTTTGTGCATTTAACACCATTAATATATAATTTTCAGCTCGTTTTGGATGAATAACTTTTCCTTCTACGCCCACGATATAAAATGTATATTGTAAAGGTGTAAGCGATACTTGTATGTCGTGCACTTGTATGACTTTTTACTCCTCCGTTATTTAAACGTTCAGTTTTTCTGAGGTGTCCAAATGTTATATGCAGTAATATTTTCATATATAGAGAAAAATGTTACATATATTTTAATTAATTTTGTCTCTTGTTACCTGCATCACTAAGGAGTGAAGGAAGAAATCCACAGTTCTTTTACAAATTTATTATTGCCTTAAGTTTGTGACTTCATGAATGCAAAATACCAAAGTTGACTATTGCATTATTTGACATTGACTGTTGCATCTCATATGGTACTTCATATGTGATGATAAGCGTTCGATATGTGTAATTTTACAGACAATGGGGCATACTACAGGTAAACTCAGGCATACTACAATTCAACAGTAGATGATCAACCAGCCACTTGCCTCCGACGCAATGAATCATTTGTGTTTCTTTCCAAATCTTCGGTGCCATTGGGGACCAGTGTGCAGCGAGGCGGGGCGGTGCGAGGAGAGGCGGGGCGAGGTGGGTGCGCGAGGGGGCGGGGCGGGGAGGCACGCGGGCTGCGGTTACGTAATTTGCGATTACATGGCGCGCCGATCGCTCGCCCGTCCGCTGCACTCGCTTCATTACGCGATGCGCCGCGCCGCGCCGCGCCGCGCCGCTGCCCTCCTCCCGCCCCTCCTAGGGCTTCGCGTCGCGCAGCGAGGGGACGGGACGGGATGGGGTGAAAGGGCGGGTCGAAGGGAAAGGGCGGGGGAGGGGTGAAAGGCCGGGGTAAAGAGACGGTGTGGGGTGAAAGGGTGGAGTGAAGGGACGGGGTCAGGTGATTGGGAGGGGTGAAGAATGGGGGAAATGAGAGGGTGGCGGGGTGAGAGCAAAGAGACATGGACGAGGTGAAAGGGCGGGGAGAGGTGCGGGGTCAGGAGCAGGGTGGGAGGAGAGGTAGTGGCGAATGGTGATGGGGAGGGGTGATGGGGAGGGGTAATCTGCCCCGAGCGCGGCCACAGGTGACTTGTAATTGAAAAAGTGTTATTGAAGCCGATGTGTGGTTTTCTGTAAGTGGGGGAAACGTTCATTTCTGATTAGTGCGGCTTTTTCTGTCAAAATACATAATAGGATTTACAAGTTAATTTGTCATCTCTTGAAGCAGACGATGAAGTGTGGTAGCTGTGGCCGATTGAAGAGGTGTCCAGGAGATACCGCAACGTAACGTAATAGAATACTTTTCAAAAATAGTAGAATACTCTTAGTTTCTAACACATTAGAACAAATATTAATAGAAAATATGTTCTACTTTTTCTAAAATTTATGTATTTTAAGTCACTTTTTTAAGTCACTAGGTCATCAGAGACTTGTCGACCAGACAATATTGACAATATATCCTTTTCTAGTAACTGTGTAACCTACGACCGACCGTCCGTCACTTATAGGGCCACTTCCTGTTCACCAATACGACGCGTCTCGGTCTTCTGGTAATTCTGATGGTAATTTGAAGGTAATTTGTTTGCAGATTCATACAGAAGATTCTTAGAAACGTCTCTAAAATTTCGTTTTATTTTTAAGCAACTAAAACGCGTTTTGGGTGCACCTACGAAATGATCAATAGCTCATTTAATTTCTTTCAACTACACAAATTGATTGTCTCAATTCTCAACCTGTTCCTTCTAGGGCATTCTCGGAAAATCCAAGAAAAACACATGGTTTTGATTGTTTTATAATATTGGGTATTGTGTAAGCTGTATATTGCCACAGAATGATGTAAAATGTGTTCCCAGAGAAGACAAGTAAGAGAGTTGTTAGATGTAGGAAGGAAGTGATACATGCTAAAAGGAAGACAAGTAAAATTGTATTATTTCAGAAAAATTTCAAATAAGATGATACAATGATAATGAAGTATTCATTTATTTATCGAAACAGAGAGGAAATACAAGCAGCATTGTCAATAACTAAACATAATAGATATTTGTAATATAAGCTGTCAAGACAACTACGAGCAAATTATGGCGAAACGCTGTGAATTATTATACTCTCCTTCAGGCAACTGCAAGAATCGTTACCACTTATTTCTTTCGATTAACAATAATTAAATCTAATTTTGTTGTGAAACTAAAAATGTATTAAATATTTTAATAGTAACTTTTTTATGAAACTTCCTTTTTTTGGAAAACGGGTAAGTGGGCTACTAATATCTTTTATATTTATTTTTAAGTTGCAAAAAATAAATACATTTTTAACAGACAGTTTTTAACATTTTTTAACATGGAGGCGCCACGATAGACTAGTTATATATTACAATAACCACTAACTGTGATTCATGATTGTCACTAAATTGTCCTTGTCTACATCTTATTATAAAATATAATAAGTTTTAAAAATTGAAGAGTTGTAATGAAACCTGTCTTGATATTCAAACTCTCATGTATATTATTTGGTAGATTGATTTGATCCTTAAAATTTTTCAATATGAAATACTCAATATTAAAAGGATTCTTTCAACAACAAGAAAGTATTAACATTCAGAAACCATTGCAATCTGTTTATTCTTTTAGCTTCAACTTAGAGCAATAATAGGTGGAGTTTTGATCCGTGGAGTATCAAGTTTGCCCTAATGTCTTTCGTGAATACTGAGAAAATTTCCGTGTGATTGATGAACATTTATTTAAGAACTAGAATGTAAATTATTCTAGACCTGAGAATAGTCTCCGCAATATATTATCTTCAAATATGTGATTCTTATTTCATTGTCATAATATAAATATATTCTTATTTCATTGTCATAAGGCACTCTTATTACGACACACTTATTTCCAACATTGACGTTATGGAATCTTTAAACTAAAACGGAACATTTTAATTAATTGGTAATTTGCTTTCTAAATCAAAACAAAACGTCTAAATCAGTAACGAATCAACTAATCATCAACCATTCTCGTCTATTTTCCTTCATTCCAGTGTCTATTAAGATTTTTATTACTCCATTATTGGGTATGAGTCTCTTCTACCACTCCTGACAATTGTTGCATTGCTTTCAGTACTTGTTCAATGTTGTCTTAAAACACGTATTCATTGTCAGTTCTATAGATTACATGTTGCGAAGCTATAAATTACTAAACTTCACTATTTCTGAAGCCTCTTAGAAATAGTGAAATATTTTTGTAGCTTTTGTTGCATTTGGAATTGCATTTTATTATTGTGCAAACTGGTTCGTTTAAAACCGAAAATATATAATCTAGAAAGTATTAATATTGTAATTTAAGGAATTTTAAATGGAAGATATGTTTTTAATTCTCTGCTAAAACGTGCTACTTAGATCTGTAAATCTGTCAAGTATCTACAAATCTTTTTGTTACACAAAAAAAGATTTCATTTTGGAAGAAACGCTCCTTTTAGTAGTTGCAAAGGTCACAAACCAGTGAAATTGCGCACATGTGCGAAAAGAAACATTTGAAATAATGCAAAAAAAAATTAGTTAAATAGAAAAATAAATTTTGAAACAAATAATGGTAACATATTCAGTAAGAACACATTTTTTCAAAATATTGAAGTGTAGAGTAATTGAAGAAGAAGCTTTTCATGAAGTAAGACAATTTGTGAAACAAATATTTGCCAAAGAAAACAAAACACTTTCAACTGAAATAAAATGTGAGGACTCAGACCTACAACATAATTTAAAACTTGTTGAAAAGAATGCTGCATTTTCTTAAAGAGGAATTGTAATAGATAACATTTTTCTAGGAAATAAACTTCTGAATTTCTAGAATGCTAGTATTGGGTGATTTAAATTATATTTCCTTTTTTCTCGCAAAAATGTAGAACGAATATTGTACTCTCAGGAGCATATAAAAGGAGCAAATTACTTATTGTTGCTCAGCGGAAAAGCAAAACGTCTGGATGGGCCTCAGACGTGTTCTGGGGAAAAAAATATAAAATCTCTGTGTCTAAAGTAACTTGGAAATCACAAAAAACTCCGAAGGAGAATGGACTACTCTTAACCCTCCATTACTGCTTCTTCAACAAATGTAATTTACAAAGGACGTAATTCAAGTAGTCTATTTCACCCTTTCGGTCAAGTCTAATTCATTTCTTTTGAATCCACTCATGAACGTCACGAGAGGAAATCGTCCTACGTGTTTCGTGCTTGCAGCAGCTCCTCAGAGACTGCACGTGGAATCGGATCGCATGCGAAACAGTCCATGCGATCGCTGTAGTTAGTGCAGGGAACGTTCAATAGCCTGGTGGGCGTCGGGAGGGGGCAGCTCCCTGGCTTAGGAGGAGGGGGGCACCGGGGCGCCGCACCGAGCGTTCATTCACAAACACGCCGCCGCCAACGTCATGGTGCTACTTCCGCTTCCAGGAAACACCGAGAGTCGCGTGTGGCCCCTGGGAACCTCTCCCTTCACTCCCCGCGCCGCCCCACCCCGCCCCTCCAAGCCACGCTCCGCTCAACCGCCTCTCCCAGTTCGTTCCACTCACCCGCCTTGGTCGCGTTCCCTCCTACCCGCCCCGCTCTCCACCCCTCCTACCCACCCCGCTCTTTTCCCCGCTCTTTTCCCCGCTCTCCGCCGCGCTCTCTGCTCTGCTCTCTGTCCCGCCTCCCCCTCGCCTTCTGCGCAACCCCGTTCCGCCCCTCCCAGTCCCTCCCAGCCCCTCCCACCAGCATAGTTTCTGCGGTGCGCCACCCACACGTGGAGAAAAGTCTCCCACCCATTCCACTTGTGCGGACCTTTGCGGCACTGCGCTCGGCGCTGTCTCCGCTGCCCTTCACCCAATGACCGACGCTGCACCATATCCTGCGCTGCTTTTGCCCTTGACACTGTTTTCGGGATTCTCTGACTAGCTACCAATACGTTCTTGATGTTTCCGGGCGCGTCACCTGCTAATGCCATTAGTTCCGTAAGTATAGGGCGTGCATTTCATTTTGGTGATGACGGTGATCCTCCCCATGGGATGATTAGATCGGCACCGACCTACACGTCGGATTGGGGGGTTATCCACAACGAAGTATTTCCCACCAGCAAGGAACACCACCGCACCAGCCGGGTTCAAGCTCTAAGGTCTTCTACTGGTGGCAGTGGCACGCATCGTGGCACCGTAGCATGCCCAGAGCTTCTCTGCGCAACTAGCATCGGGAAAGGAAACTATTAGTAACCCCGCCGTTTTACAATAGGGATGGCGTTGTCTCTGGTGGTGGGGTAATGAACTGCGTGGAGGTACTATCGTCGTGGCACTCGTGCCACGGACTCCACCTCGTGGCATCGGCCTTGACAACACTGGTGTAGTGTATGTAAGTGTATATGTAAGAGATGCAGATAGGACAAGGAAAGGGAAGGAATGATCACGCACGGTACGTGGCCCGTTTCTTATGGTAGTGGCTTTCGTCTAATGTTGATGGGAGAAACCACGGAAAACTACTTATCAGAGCAGCCAGCTGCTCGAATTGTCCTCCAGATAGCAGTTGAATTCGATCTAGCTATGTAGCAAGTGTCAAAAATCCTGCCGCCGTCGGGACTGGAACCCTAAACTCTTCTGGTGAGGTCATACGTTGATGCCCTGAGCCACCTCAGTCGATCCAATGCTTTATGAATGAGAAATTACGCCTTTTATGCGTGGGATGAAGTTGCCATGAAATTGTTTTGTGGTAGTGTTGTACGGGAGCATGATAATATGTGAAGGACACAGGGGTATTGAAACAATGAATCAAATTGAAAGAGAGTTCCTTAATTGAATTAAAATACTACGAAATCATAAGCTCTGCAAACATGTATGAAAGTTTACGGATATATTCGAATCTTTGTGAGGGAAATTAATTCATCAGTGGTAATTCTTCGGTTTCGTACTAGGGAGGTATAGGTTGAGTGAAGATATTTTTAAATAAAATGAACTTTTTGATTATCCAAATTATGCATACATTTCCAATTGGATATAATTGGAAATAATAATTAATTGGATATA
Organism: Acheta domesticus; assembly: GCA_031308135.1. NCBI lineage: Eukaryota > Metazoa > Arthropoda > Insecta > Orthoptera > Gryllidae > Acheta > Acheta domesticus. Next base: position 50,308,690 of record JAHLJT010009436.1, read on the forward strand.
ATATCTCCTTGTTCTAACTGCGTTTCAATTGATGTAATTTGAATCCTTATTTTTGTTATTTCAGGTCACTTCAACTACTAGGTCCTTAGCGACCACTATTGAATTTTTATGTTATGGTGTGAGGATGAAACAATATGTTGATGATAGGGGGTGAAAAGACGAACACATACAACCATGCCCGAGGCGGGACTCGAACCCGCGACCCCTACGGTGTGAAATCAATACGGCACTACTGTTTTAGCGATAAGGGGCCACGCGGCCGACAATTTGAATACTTCTACTATGATATGTGATAAAGTAGAGGATCGAATGTTTATATTGAAAACAAAAAGTTAAATGTGGATGTGTTGAATTAAAATTAAACAAGAAAATTAAACATTAATATTGCGATAGAGATACAGTCTGAAAAGTTGTTTATCTTTATCTTTTCAAGATTTAGTGCACAGCAATATTGGCTGTCCGTTGATATTTATTTTCCGCCCTTCTCTATTAATACCTTAAACATTAATATCTACGATATTTTATTTACACATATCTAGACTATTTATAATGAAATAAACAATTCTTGCGACAGCGACGTGAAGTTTTAGAGTATTTTAAGAGTTGGTAATGAGAAAATATTCAATCGATTTTCACTTCCCATTACCTGCAGACCTTTGAAGTCTGTTGACTCAACTGCTCTCCCATCTACACACCGCTTATCACTCTTCCAGCTAGCCTATTATGTCCATTCCCCACCTGCCTCTACCTCTCAACCATTGCACGGCACGTCTGGGAAACGGCGTCCCTTTCCCCCGGGCGGCCCGTTTCCCGCAACCACCGCCGGGAATATTTTTTTCCCGAACACTTGCGTAAGCGCACGTCGAGAATGAAGTCTGAGAAGCGCCACTTGAATATTGCAGGACGGCCGCTCACCGTCCACCGGGGGGGGGGGGAAGGCGTCAAGGCGGAGAGGGGATGGGCAATTCAGTCTGTGAGGAGTGGGGAACGGGGTCGGACAACGGTTCAGGCTAAGGCAGTTCCGCGAACGACATCATACAAATATCGACGGCGGCGCTCGCTTTGTTCGAATTTACGAACAATTAAAGTAACAAATATTTGTCGTTATGTATCCGCAATTAGGGTAATGTTCGCAGAGGTGCGATGATACGAGCTCCGCACAAAAAAGAACCCTCGGGAATTAAAAGCTTTGTCGAGATTGCGCTTCGATCGCTCGAGGCTGCGTGGGTGCGGGAAACAAATGCCCACCGCCTTCTCTCGCGGCGTTAAATGAATATTGGGCTATAAACAGGCAATGCGAGCGACTACGCAGAAGAGTTGTATGTTCGGTTTTAATATTTGTAAGCTTTTCTTCATTGTAATGGGAATGTCAAGATGTGTCGATTTGTAGATTATAGTTCCAAAAAAGACGTTCTTTATCATAATACTCGTACGTCCGGGTAATCTTTTTTTTTTTTTGAACAAAATGTTTCTCTTCCTATGCAGATACATTTCATTGCTTCTAGTAAGAAAATTAGTTACCTCAATAGCTATTAATTGAATATAGTACATTGCGTCGGTAATTTTTTTAAATTAGGAACATTATTCACGAGATTTGGTCGGAGTGAGTAGAAAAATTAAATCATGAGTTTGCCAGCATGAGTGTTTTCAATTCACTCCGACCAAATCCCATGAACGACATTTTCTATATCTCCATCATGGTTCTGAATTCTACAATGGTTAATTTATTTTAATTCTGCCGTACCGGACGCACTGTAAGATATCGGAAGCACTTCGTCTCTACACGATTGAACTCGTAAAATGTATCTTGATATCAAAAGATATGATAGAAGAGGGTAATCTCCATTGTTCTTAATTCTTGAGGGGAAGAAAAGAGTTCTTTCTAATTAAACCAGCGCGTGGAGCTTATCTGACCCCTAGCAACGTCCGAGGGGAGCTTTGACCGTCGCGAATTGGCTTTGTCCAGTTGTACTTCCCCTCGTAGGGAATGAGTCAGATTGTTTCCTCCGCTGTGTTGCGCCCTCACAACATTTGCTTGGTAGAGATGGAGCCATTACTAAAGTAATGCTGTCTCAAGTTTGAAAGCAAATGACAGTTTCATGTATCTCTGTCTTAATTGGACAATGGGGAAGGAAACAGGGAAAGAAATAATTATTGCGAGGGTAATATGAAGTATGAAGTATTGTGTGAGGCGCTTTTTTAACCCTCCAGCACCCCTTTTTACTTATACAGTGTCCAGGGAGGAAACGTCGAAACTTCGAAAATAAACTTTAAAGACGATTTTAGGCATATTTTGTCTAATAAACTCCTTGGGTATTCCGAATGGCTGCGCCGCAATAAGCACTCAATAGTTGGTTTGAAAAAAATACTTTCTAAACAAAAATTTGCATTGCAGAAAATAAATAGTTCAGAAAGAAAAAATAATCCAGAAATAAAAAAGCAGTCAAATTATGTAAATTGGGTACTTTTTTATATCTGTGTTAATTTTTCTTTCTGAACAAACATACCTATTTCTTTTGTAAATAATAAACAATTTACATGTTTCTGGAGTGATGCTTATAAAATGCATTTTTTGCATAGAAAGTATTTTTTCAAACTAACTTTTGAGTGCTTATTGCGGCTCAGCCAGCGGCCATTCGGAATATCCAAGAAATTGATTAAACAAAATATGCTTAAAATTGTCTTGAGAACTTATTTTCGAAATTTCGACGTTTCCTTCCAGGACATCCTGTATGTAACCACATTTCTGGTCAACTCATATTGGCACTAACATACAAAACAAGTTTTTTTAGTTTCTGGTTGCTAGATGTTGATTTAGCCGTGATCGTTAAGTCTTAGTATACTCCTAACCAGTGCGTACCAATGACTTGTGTCGGTTCGAATCTTCATCTAAAACCGTGCTTGGCTCCTATATGCCTTTGGTTAAGTCGCAGGGAAGACCAGTGTAATGCAAAGAGTGGTTGGCCCGCACTAAATTTCATTGTTGGTCCTTAGTGTTAAATTTCATTGTTGGATGGTGACATGAATGGGAGAGAGAGATAAGATAAGGAAAACGTATTTACTTAACGTTAATGTTGCAATGTCTCTACGTTATATAAAATGGTACATGAAACATTTTGAATTTTCGAAAGAACATACAGACAGAAATACATAAGACGGATATTACGTATGATACCCTACTTTCGTACGCATTTAATAGCCGATATATTGGATGGCCTTTATTTCTGTTCAATTTAAAAGTGAAATTTTACTTGCTTGTCTATATAGAGTGATGCAAATATTATACATGTGTCACTGTTCCTGACTATCGAAATAATTGCAGATATGCACCGCAGGCACTTTGTTTGAATTTGTTTGGACCTTTTCATGCTATATCTGAAGTGAGGGCAGAAATGAAAAAGTACAATATTACGTAACCGTTTCCAATAATGCGAGAAAGTATGCCGTCTTGTAGCACCTCTAGTTTATTATTTCCTCGTTCATATACAATGTCGATATCTTGTATAGTTGTTTGTTTGCCTAATTACTCAAAATATCTTGTTGCACGAAGTTTTTGGCCTGTAGTTTTATTACGGTTGGCTTTTCTACTTCCTTTAACATTTTGACATAGTCTTTTTGTAGTGTCATTTGAGGTTATGTTTACATGTCATTGAGGTTTGTGACCGTGTTGGTGTGGACTCGTGTTGAAGTTACACTATACTATTTATAGTGTTAAAATCGCCAAAACTGAAATTAAATTTTATCTGATTAACCAAACCAATATAACTGTATTTATGGTAAAAATATTAACACTATATAGAATGGTCCGTGGAGTAAAACGTTACCCCGTTGATATTCGAAGGATGTAATAAACGGTGGTAGTCAAAGGGTTAATCTGAGGAGAGCGTCCTAAGATAATATCTCTTGGTGAGAATAAAATATTCATTGAATGTGTTTAATATTAGTCTTAGGCGTATGCGAATGCAGAAACGTAATGGAATAAGGACTTCCTCACGACCTTTCCTTCCAAATTTTTTCTCCCACCCTTACATTGGGCTCATTTTTTGGCTGATTCTCCGTTTCCATGTAGCCCATCCCTCAAGACGTAGAATGAAACTGGCAGTACTGCCAGTATACGGATGTTGGCCAAGGCCAACTGCTTAGCTGCTCTATGCAGTGGGTTGTGGCACACCGGAATTAATCTAAAGTGTTTTATTAGTGTTTTAATGTGCCACCCAATACATAGCAGTTTTTGCTACTAGACGCCACAAATAGTTATAAATGTCACAAAAACTGTTTTACAAAGTATTGTTGACCCACTGATACGTAGTAAAAAAATTACAATAGAATAAACTCATCCACCGAAACAACAGATATTAGAATACGTGAGGAGCATTTTGCAACCTGCACGCGGCCGACCTCGCGTTTGCGAACTTCTGGCGCGTCGGAATGAGCGCCCCCTCCCAGCGACGGCGGGCTCCGCCACGCCGGGCCAGCTTCGTCCTTTCACCGCTAGATAACACCAGCGCGCCCGCCCTGGCCCCGATCGCGCACCGCGCGCAAGAGAGCTGCGCTCCGCTCCGCGCCGCGGCGCGGCGACACAGATGGCAGATATTTTAAGTAAATTAGCGGGCACAGCGTCCGGCGCGTCCGTGAAAGATGCTCGCAGGAAATGAACCGGCCGCAGATAGCCGTCCCGCCGGCCGCTCTGCGTATCTCACGCTCGCTTTGTCCCTTTCCCGGTCGCGGACACTTTTTTTTTATTAAAATGGTGCCGTCCCCCCTCTGCGCGGCGGACGTCTTTCCCGCGAGCCGAGCCCTAAGGGTGAGGGAGAGGGAGAAGGGGGCGGCCCAGGTCGAGAAGGGGTCAGCGCGAGGGTGGCGACCCCGACGCGAGGGCTCTATTTGGAGGCGTTCGCTTTGACGGAGAGGGATTTCTTCAGGATACAGGGTGTCACAGCTCACTTGAGATTGATGGGGGTTGGGTACTGTTGCGTGCAATCTTTCATGGAGCGCTAACGGCCATTTGGTATGAGCCTGTGATTTTGGACGGTTGTCAATTTTTTTTGTGAAATTTTGTTTCATTGCTCATAATGCTACCATGGAAAAGTCCTCCTTTCTGACAGAAGGGATTATATTCTTTAAGTGACGTTTTGCTAAGCGCCAAGGAAATATATTTCCAAGTGCACATCTGAGGTATCATTTTCTTTCAATTTGAATTGAGTTTTGCGACTTTATTTCTATTCATTTATGATTGATTTATTTTCTTTCAAGAACGATATTTGCCTAATAATTGCACAGATAAATGGTATGGAAAATATTTTTTTTATCTTTCACAAGTGTGTGCTCAAATACGTATTCTTTGGTATCTACGTCGCAGGAAGTGGATTGACAACTGATAGATAACAGGATGCTAACTTCGTGCTTTGAAACTAACTCATTCTTGGAATGCAATGTAACAATGTTGAAGAAAGGCTATATGTTATATATGTCAGAGTTTCATATGATTCAGTATTCGACCATTATTCATTTACAGCTAATCATAATTTTCAAGATAACTGCCACCATCGTGCAGGTAACATATACCACAGAGAACGAGGAAGTCGAAATATGTATTACACAGATGTAATACGCAGTTGATAAATAACTGATAATAGAGGAAAACTTCACATTGTTATGTATAAGACGTATTTCAGTACATTTAATACTCGCAAGGCAGACGCAACTAAATCCATGAGAATTTCCTGACACCATGTACACACAGGCCGGGGAGGTTACACCAGCGGAGCAAAGGGAAAGTGCGCCCACGTCCTAGGTGGTGGTTGGGTCGCGTCGCCGCCCTGCGGAGAGCGAAGGTCGAGTGATCCCATCGCGCCCTATTCGCGGAGATGGCGCCTTCGCAGCGCCCGACCCGCCGCCGCCGCCGCCGCCGCCGCCGCCAGATGGGCGCGCTTCGTCACCGGCGCGGGGGAGGGAGGGGGCGGGGCCCCGCAGATGGCCGCCCGCACGCATTCGTCATCTGCGCCCGCACAAACACCCTCTGGCCAGGAGCCTCTGTCCCTCCGAGGAATCGCTTTCGGACCTCCCATTTCGCCACCCGCACGTTCGGTTGAATTCTGCTGAAAGGGGAAACGAGAAGCACTGCTGAAATCTTTTCTAGTGTGTAGTATGTTTTGCACTCACTAATATTTAGTTTAACGAAATTCTAATTGTTTGTTGGCTGTAACTGTTTAATAAAATATCTTGTTTATTATTAAAATTATCCCATTAGATATACAGACGCTAATTTTTCAAAACCAATTTTATTTTCAATTGCTGTAATACGCACTTTTTTAAATTTTACTTGAAGTAAAAAAATATCAAAATTCTCATGTTTAGTGTATTATTTTTACAGATGGAATTGATGAAATGGCGGGTGCAAAATGATAACTAAATTAAGCTTCATTGACACCTTTGTTACCCGCACGCTCAGAGCATTCAAACCTAACCCATTGGGCAAGGAAATTATAGTGTTTAAGAAAGGCGGCAGTGTGTCACATTATCTTGAGATACTTTCATTTGCGTCCTGATTTCTCATCTTCCTTCTCTATTCAAATAATTTCCTTCATATCTGAAAATTTAATTTTGATCTGGTGTTTCGAAAATGCGATATTGGGTTCACACAATGGTGTAACAAAGTTGCGAAAACAATGACAAAAGTTCTCTGAATAGTGGTCACCCAGAGAACAAGCCATCGTAATCAGATATTTAGGTGAAAACAAATGGATAAATCAGAGAAAATGCGGTAATAACAAAGTGTAAGTGTTGAAAACACTTAACACGTACGTTTTTGGATGATAATACATACAATACATATTCCACATACTACATCGAACACATAATACTCTTAATTCTCATAGAACTTCAAATAGATCGTATGCATTCGTGAATTTCTTCTTATCCCGTTCACTTGTGGATACAATGTATAGATTTGGACCTTTGTATCATTTACTTCGAAATTCGCCCGAGATGTCAATTATTACTCACTCAAAGCATAAATTTGTCATTTGATACCGTGCATACCGCTCGGTCATCCGCTGGATCAATTCAACGAGGCAATTGGAATGAGATCGATCTACCTGACGCATATTCAATCCCGAGGTTGAACAACTTGAAGTCCTTTGAAGGCTACGCCCCGCGTAAGTCAAAGCGGTGTGCGTTCATGGCCTCCGCTCGTGGCTGTGCAGCCAGCGGCCTGCGGAGCCCTTAGCGGCCGTTAGCGTGGCGAAAGTGGCGCGGCCGCGAGCGCCGAAGCGTTTCCGGGTGGGCGGGTGCCCGCCAGCCGCTTGGCCCGCCGCTCCGCCCGCTCGCCCGCCCTCCGCTCCGCCCACCCTCCACTCCGCCCGCCCGCTGCTCCGCCCGCCCGCTGCTCCGCCCGCCCGCCCGCCCGCCCGCCGCACCGCCCACCCGCCCGCCGCACCGCCCACCCGCGCGCCCACCGCTCCGCCCACCCGCGCGCCCACCGCTCCGCCCGCCCGCCCTCCGCTCCACCCGCCCGCCACTCCGCCCGCCACTCCGCCCGCCACTCCGCCCGCCACCACGCCCTACGCTCCGCCCGCCCCGGCTGCTCCGCGTAACGGCCTCACTCACCTCGTCGAGGAGCGAGGGTGGAATCGGTACGGGAGCGGACCGGGTGGAGGGGATGCAGGGGACGTGACTCAGCGGCCGCACGCGCCTTCCCCCGCCTCGCCTCGCGGCCCGCTCTCGCCCCTGCCGCACGCCCGCCCCGCTTGCTGCGCTCACCCCGCCCGCGCCGCCCGCCCCGACGGTGACAAAAGCGCCAGGCGCTGCCGCCCCCGCCGCCGCCCCCATCGCCACCATTGTCTCCGCCGCGTCTCGCGCTCACGCCTCCCACTTCCCCTCGGCGCTTCCCCTCTCCATCTGCTCGTCCATCAGGCTAACGTTTGGATGAGAAGTCTTTCTTTGCTCTACGACGTCTACGGCGTTGAGATGCTACACCGCTTAATCTTGCTTTGTCTCTTCTGTTTTCTTCACTTAACCATTTCGCTGGCATTTGCTTCTGTACTGTATTTACTATTTTCTATTTTTACTATTCGCTTCAATGCGTTTTTTTATTTACCTGTTTTCATTGCAATTTTTTGTAAACTTCAACTCTAAACAGATTTTAAATATTGGAATTTTGACTTTCTATTATTATACGATGTGTTAATGAGATATATTATCAGCACTATTCATTTCATTACATCGGTAAGTTTGCGTTTAAACATTCGGATTTTGGTTTATCTATTCATTTTATTTTTCTAAGTTACGTTTGTACTTTCGTATTAACGAAAGTACATATTAGGACTAAGGTGTAATTACTATTAACGTAATATTCGGTTGTTCGCTAATACTTCAATAATTCTGTTATTTAATGCACACATTTAATTTACGTAATAACTTTGCTGACGATGTAGCCTCTTTGAAATGTTATTTATGAAATGTACACAATTTGCACTGATGATACAAATTAAATAAATATATAATTTATATAAAGTGTAAATGAATGTTAATCTACTTCTACTCCGTCATCTAGAACTTTCTATTTTCTCTAATTGTTACCATCACCAATATCGCAACCATTCATTTCTCCTAATCCACTCACTTATTTAATTGTTCTATTTGTCCCTAATTCTATTCTTCCCGGCCTTAAACTGCTTTCAGACTAGTTTTTCTGATCTCCGTGCTATCTGCCTTTCTTTCCCTCACTTCTCCCTGTCCTCTTACTTTTCCTCTTGTCTTTCTCTTATTTCTGTACTCCAACATCTCTTTCATTTCCTGGTGTGCTTCCCCTTCCACAACCTTTCAAGGCCTTCGCCTTTCCGTCCTCCCTTCCTCCTCCTCCTCCCTTCGCAGTGGCCGCCGCCGCCGTATCTCCGCGACCTTACGCCCCCGCGGGGGCGCATTTTCCCGCCATTTTATGAGCCGCCGCTTGCATATTCAGTAATCGACTAATGCGGGAAAATAAAATCCCGGGAAGTGTGCGCGCGGGAGGCGCGCCCTGGCGGCTGGAGGTCACGGGCGAGGGCCCGCAGCCGAGGGGCGCGCGCCACAGTGGGCCGTAGTGAGGGCGAATCCTTACTGCGGCCGGAATAACGCTGAAATCCTCACTTTGGCGGGAATGGCGTCTAAATTCTTAGGGCTCGGAATGGTGTCTAAATCCTCAGTGGCCAGAATGACGTCTAAATCCCCAGTGCCCGGAATGATGTCTAAATACCTAGTGTCCGAAATGATATCTGCTATGTCCTCAGTGCCAGGAATGATGTTTAAATCCCCATGTGCCCGGAATGATGTCCATTATATCTTCAGTGCCCGCAACCATGTATACTATATGTCCCCAGTGCCAGGAATAATGTCTAAATCCTCAGTGCCCGGAATGATGTCTAAATACCTAGTGCCCGAAATGATGTCTAAATACCTAGTGCCCGAAATGATGTCTGCTATATCCTCAGTGCCAGGAATGATATTTATATCCCCAGTGCCCGGAATGATGCCCATTACATCTTCAGTGCCCGCAACCATGTAAACTATATGTCCCCAGTGCCAGGAATGATGTCTAAATCCTCAGTGCCCGGAATGATGTCTAAATACCTAGTGCCCGGAATGATGTCTGCTATACCCTCAGTGCCAAGAATGATGTTTAAATCCCCAATGCCCGGAATGATGCCCACTGTATCTTCAGTGCCCGCAACCATGTATACTATATCCCCAGTGCCAGGAATGATGACTAAATCTTCAGTGCCCGGAATGATATCTACTACATCCTCAGTGTCCGGAATCATAGCTAAATCCCCAGTGCCCGGGACGATGCCTAAATTCTCGGTGAATGAAATGTCCACATTCTCACCATGGCCGGAATGGCGTCTCAATGACTATAATTTCACCGCAATCTTCCATTGACTGGAATGATCACGAAAATCTCAATGGCCAGTATTATGTCTAAACCAGGAATAAAATATATTATGCTCTTTGAAAGAAAGGAATTGAACTAACATTGAAATGGTGCAAACGACTACGCAAGTGCAATCGGCCCTACCCGAGGACTATGTTTCCAAATAGCACCTAATTCATAATGTTTTCTTTTCATGCTTGTTGTACGGTAGGCGGAGCCATATGTATTTGTCCATTTTTCTATTTGCTAACACTGTAAACAGAATTGTATCGATATTAGCGTTTAAAGCGACTTATGGAGGAGTGCGGAAAATTAACGTCAACGAACAACCAACATTCTAATAATACAGCCCTCAGATAGTATATGTGCCTCCACATACCACCTCTTCCCTCCAACTTTATCTTAATCATAATTCATGGTTTTTTATTTTTAGAGGAACACAAATTATCATTTCTGTTCTTGGTCACAAACATCCCGACACGGAATGTCTCCCAAAATAATAATTTTCTTCAAAATAGACAATAAAAAATAATCTACAGCGGGTTTAATGTGAGACAAACGAATGCGAAGTAAATATGTACCGATGTCAATAACAATTTATGAAATTTTGTTTACTTTTAGCGTTTAGTTCCGTAATGAAAGTAGCCTATATAACATAATATTTTAACTTTTTCTTGAATGAAGAACTACTTTAAAAACACAATCTACACCTGTTGCAATTTCATTTCTAACGAAATTTCACGAAAATAAATCTTTACCTTACGCTTCATTGCTTTCTCCTCATTATTCCAAAAGCTGCAGATAAAAGTATATTTCGTTAAGCATCAATTGCCCTCGTCTCTTTCGAAAATTCTAGCTCATTTCGAGATAATAGGCTTTACTTCCTTTTGCTCTGCGTATCTCTGGCCCTTTTCGATCTCGTGCTGCGGCGGACAGTGATGGGAGGTAGAGGCCGCTTCTCCACAACAGCGAACAGTGGACGCTGGCGGGCGGCGGTGAATGCGACGGGCAATAGGAGGTTGCGGTGGGAAGTGACGGTGGTGATGGGCAGTGGCGATGGGCACTGGTGATAGGCAATAGCGATTGGCACTGGCGATGGGCACTGGCGATGGGCAGTGGTGATGAGCAGTGGTGATGGACAGTGGTGATGGGTATTGGCAATGGGCTGTGGTGGTTGGCAGCAGTGGCAATGGGAACTTGTGATGGACGTTGGTGATGCGCGGTGGCGATGGACACTAGTGATGGGCACAAGTGATGGCCAATGGCGATGAAAGGCGGTGGTCGGAGGGCCATGATGTGCGCAGGGCTATGGTGAGCGAAGGAGGGCTGTGGCGACTGTGGGCAGGTGAGGGATTGCCCCCCGGCGGGGCGGCGCTCATGCAGCCGATGGGCACAGCCAGTCCAGATGGCCACGTGCGCCGCTGCCTGTGCAGAGTGCCCACTCTGAGGGATCTGAACAGCCTCCTCCACCTCTCCAACGCAATGAATAGCCTTTGCAAATCCATTCCGAAAACTATACAACATCTGCAACAAACACGCTTTTCATTTAAGTAGCAAATTAACCCTTTATGAGATTATGAGTAATGAACTTGTTGACGTTCATAGTGGTCTTGAAATATTCTCGTTATTAAGTTACAATTCAGTGTTAAATAATATCATAACATTTTACATTACTTTCTGGAATTATAAAATTCAATATCTACTCATTGATTTCACATGGACTCTGAGAACGAAAAAATTGTGTTAAAAAGGACTTAACAGTGCTGTTACATGTGAATGCAGTGCTTTTAAGCCTATTGACGAGTGCAATAAATATAGTATCAACAGAAGTTAAAACTCATGTTAAATAAAAAGTATCGTTGAGTGTTTACGTTTATCTACGGAAACAACATTGAATAATGTGGTAGACGTAATATATTATCTTCTTTGACGTATGTGGTAGACGTATATATTATCTACGTTGCTTTGCAAAAACCTTCGGACTATGAAGATCTAATAAGAGTTTTCAAATTACTCCTGAGTACAGCGCACGGAATTGCCTCATAAGTGAGGTCATTTTAAGGTGTATCAATTGAAACAGAATTATACTAATTTTTATTACATGAACTAAACCACGATTATTAATTTAATTATATCACATAATACGTAATTTTGTGACATTAATTTAAATGAGTTGACTGGAGATCAGCATTTTTTACTTTTTAACTTTTCATGCTAACGTAAAAATAACATCGTCCATGTACCAAGCAAGGAAAGTGATGTAGCTAGATTGCCATGATAATAGAGATTGCATTTTGTTTCGCTAATTGCTTTCACTGATAGAACTTACGTATATGTATTATATGTAATTATATTTATGGATATTATGTATTATATGTAAAATTTATAAATTTCTTCATCTACTTTCTGTGACTGAATTAAGTAAATATATTTTTTCTAAAATACTTCCTCGGTGAAACGTAGAGCGTACGAAACGTATTAGCGGGTAGCACAGAAGTGTGGTCATTGATCGTTCATATCTCAGGAGTGCGACGGCGAAGGAGTAAAACCCTACCACACTCCTTTTTTCGTATGCCCGTTTCGACTCATATTTCCATGCAATGCACGCCTGTGCAAACAAGATTTTTAACGTGAACATTATCGCAAGAAATACGGTCTGCATTGCGTTCCCCTCATGGTCATATCGGTAACTTGCGCGTTGTAGCAGCGACTCGCACATGTACAGATGCGGGCGAGGAAGATAAGGGGTGAAAGGTATTGTACTCGGATACGTAATGGGATAGCTCTCGGGCTGGCTTTATGGCGGGAGACTGATTGTGGAAAAATGGGCGAGGAAAGAGGCTAACATGTTATGCTGGAATGTTTATATTTATTTCTACATGTTCAGTCGTTCCAATCGATAACACATTTATCGCAGGACAAATTGAATACATATTGCATACCAGTACGAACACGTATTACGAATCCTGTCGATTCACATGTGATCGTATGAATCGCTGTGCTCACTTGTAACAACGCTATCGGTGATTAAACCGGCGGTCAGGAAAATGAAAATGTGCAGGACAAAAACAACGTATCGTTCTGCCTCCGTACTCTCGTTTTTGCCCTGGTTTTGTATCTACAGTTTGGGCTTAACTTTGCTCTAATCATTACATTGAAAATGAAATATCCAAATGTATTTATGTTTATTCACTTAAAAACAAACCTGATACTCTTTAAAAATCTTAGTCTTACAATTAAATGCGTGGAAATATTGCATTTTAATTTGATTTTTCGTTACTTATTTTGATTTCTGCAATTCATCAAATCGTGAAGCTTTCAGATGAAAAGTTCTTTACAAACATTTTGCTAAAAATATTGCTGAACCAATGCGTCTGGTGAAAACGAAATTCGTATCTTCTGTAACAAAGTAAGCAATATTTGAATGCTAAAGTGCAAATTTACAGAACTGTCATCGTACGTCGCAAGTTCGGGATGTACCTGCACGTTTACTACACATTTTTGGGTTCTGAAATATGAATGTTACCCTGTCTGCTTCTTACGAGGAATGGTTTCGAATCTTTTGAAAATGACATTTTTATTTACTTATGTACAATCAAGTCATTCAATTCTGCGAACGCTATATAAAAAGAGTAAACGTGTATTTTTACATGAAGCAAATTAAATGAACTACTATTGTTCCAAGATAATATGAAAAGTGATTTCAGTTTTTCATTTCTCATTTACTACCAGTTGTACACAAAAAGTTATGTACTGCATTAGAAAATAGTTCTGATTTTTCGACATATGCGAGCTTTGCCGGTCCCTGGTACAAGAAAGGGGATTTTTCTCGCGCTTTTGAGAAGTAAATTACTTTCTCGTATACGTAATGTGTTCAGAATCTGCGGTTTGGAGTTTTATTAATACCAAAAATGTTTTTCTCAAAATGGCTGTCCGTTCCTCTGTCCGTTAGTCTGTCTCAGTGAGCATCTCTAATACCTAGGCCCAGAATTTTTGTCAAAGTGGATATTCCACAATCAGAGTGACTTCGCGGTCATTCAAATTTGAAATGGATCCTTTAATTTTTGGAGATTCTTTACTTAAAGAATCTAGGACATTTTCTAAATTTTATCAAACACATATTTTATGTTGTAATTTTGCATAATGAGAAAGCATGGAAATATGAAAGTTGCACAATCCATGACATGAAATCGATCATAAATATGACTTTTCAATTTAATAAACACTAAAAACGAAAACTGGTATAAAGTTGACATTAGGTCAAGGGAAACACATTTAAACAATTAAGTAATTGCGGCTTACTTCAAAGAATGATTTTGAAAGAAAATTGTCACTATCTCTTTTCTACGTTATTAAGAGCGCAACTTACACCAAGCTTCAATGCATCTTTGAATGAAAGGGTTGATCTGGCAGTTGTAATTGCTTCAAGGGCATCGCTAATTCCATGAGGTGAGAGCTGCGACAACTCACTTCAGATTCCTCTCCATTCTCTTCCTCAGATTCCTTGTTGTTCCCAATAACAGCACTCGCGATTTCAGAATCTGTCAGAAGATGCGCGCTTTGTACGGGATCATCAACAGTGACAGTCATCCAAGTCAGCCTCACTACTAAAAGTTACATTGAGTTGAGAAGCTCGCTCTATTCAAGATTCATTCTCTGTAGTGGTTGCTCAGCTTCCTGACTTGACATTTTCTCAATGCAACCCAGCATTGCGGAAGCAATTGAAGACAGTCGTACCCTCCCCCAAGCTTTTGATAAGTTTCTCAGGCTTTCAAGGTTTCAGTGAACGCATATCTTTAGTTCACATTCACTTCAATTCCATAATTACTTTTTCAATGTTATCAATCATTTTTAAAATAAGAAGCTTTCTGAACTTTACCTTCCTACACTTTATTACGGTACTATCTGATCCATGAGTTCCCAAAGTGATATGATATTACTGATAATGACTGAAGTTCATTGGATCTGCAATACTCGTACAATATCTACACGGATTATTAAATAAGCGATGCAATGCAAGCTGTCTATTGTTATACAAAACTCCAGAAATATGTAGTTAGTCGTTATACTCGTAGACGCTTTCGTTTTTCTGTTCGTCCATGACAGCAGATCGCAATGCAGCCTGTCGTTGTTGTGGTCGAAGTCGATATAACCAGTACTATTTTCCGAATGCTTTTACCGCAAAACAAACTATAATTCAGAATTACGTCATAATATTAGTTTTGTCGTTTTAAACTATTTCTACTGCATTTGTAGTTTTTGGGTAATTTTGAATTAAATTGCGAGAACATCCTTAGGTTCCACATTTACTAGAGTTAGGAGAGTGTGTAAAGCTGACATGCCTGTTTGAAGGCTAAGATTCCATTCTAATGATGCTTATGCAATCTTGTAATTCTTTAAATTGCTAACGCGGGTAGAGGAAAGTGAACTTATGAAAACGACACAAGTCTGATTTTCAGAAAAACCCGTGGACTTTTGAAATTTAGAAATTCACGAAAATTGCAGATTTGAATCACCCGCTTCCTTTTTTTTCTAAAGAGATTTTTTTGACAGATGGATAAAAAAGAGAGAGATGCCTTTATTAGTATCATACATTTTGCAATATTGAAATTTTATTTTGTGTATATTTGTTACAAATATTAAGAGAAAGCATGAGCTGTTTTAGCACTACTTTATAGGAGTAATTGTAAACATTAGCTTTTGTTATCGTGTACCAACATTTAGAATTTCCATCCTTCTTGCCTGACAATATTGATTATCTGGTTGACGAAATTTTAATATAGCCTGAACTCACTAAAATGATTACGGACCTTTATTGTAAGCTGTCACGAATCGCAAAGGGTAATGAAGTTTCACGATGTTTTAGTAAGGCACTTACGTTTGAGGATTCAGTGAGTTTATACATGTTAGAGGCGACATTATCAAACGACCACCTCGTAAAAGTAAACGACCTGGAAAATGAAGGGATAGAATGTGCAAATTAGGAAGGGTCTGTTTTCTCGTGTTGCAATTTTTCTTTCGTTTTCTCTTGAGACTTTCTCTTTATCTTGCTCAATGCATCGAATCTTTTTCTTGTGATTCTGTTTTGGGGATAAATTCCGTCAATACGAAGTTCATTTAAGTAAATTACATCGATAATTATCGATGTACCATTTAATAACAAATTACTATATTTAATTTTGAATTAACTATATTTAATTTTAATTAACTATATTTAATTATATTTAACTATATTTTATTATATTTAACTATAATTATAATTAAATTGTACCAATGATTAGATATCGACCAGAACTACTGTTACGAAGAATTACTAATTACGAAGAAATACTAATTACGAAGAACTATTGAAGGCAATGTACAAAGTACGCCAAACAAAAGCTCTCAGTATTTCTCTTCATATTCAAGAGAATCAGGTTACATTTTGGTAATTCAAAGCCATTTATGGGTATGATATGGGGATAAATTTGTAAAAGTAATAAAAAAGTCATGTAAGATTTTGATATCACTTTCACGCACTTAAAACATTATAAAAATATATACATTTTCTTGAAGTACTTTCATTTTATTAAGAGGAACGGAAAAGTGTCTGTTGACAACTATCGTGTTACGTATTAAAAACAATGAAGTTGATATTGTAATAAAAAAACTAGCTTACAGATGGTGAAGTATTACATAGGAAACAGCCACAAATTCACAGTGTTGAATGAAGATGAATCGACTTCCAAAAGAGTTCCTAGTGTATTTCCTTTACCGGGCTACTGTTATACCCCATCAAAAAATGGGAGAGTTGGGTTGATTACAATGTGACGGGGGAAGTTTCTTGAGGAATACTATTCAATAAGTGATATATGAAAAGTTATCCATGTATTTTTGAGATCAATTATAGAATCTGTCTTCATTTCTTGTTCTCACGATAGTAGGGATCAAACACGTTATTGAATTAAAACGGTATCTGATGAGTCCATTCATTTCTCTTGAAACCAGAAATAGTTGACTAGGAAATTTGTATCATCTGTTATAAAATCGTGTACGTTGGATATTAGAGGAGCAGAGTTGGCCGCAATAAGAGACGCTTGCAAAGTAACTGCCGTGATGGACCGTTGAACAGGTCACACAAGGGAGGTGCGATGCTTTAGGAATCAAAGAAGCCAGAGCGTGGTTGCGCCGTGGAATGGGGGGGGGCTGGGGGGGGGGGACGCGTGCGTGACGCGCGCGGGCGCGGCGGGGTGCCTGCCGCGGGCAGGGGGGCCAGCCCCCCCTCGCCACCCGGGCTCCTGCCGGCACGCGGCCGCGGTCGCCCCGAAATTGGATTCTCCCCCGCCGCAGGAGGGGCGGCCGGGGCGGCGGGGGCGCCGGGGGCGGTTTTGATACGCCCCATCGACGGCCAGTTGAAATCGTGTGTTGCTGCTGCGCTGCACGATGTTTCTAGCGCCCACGCCCTCACCCCACCGCGTCCGCCGTCAGGGGTAGGGGTGTGCAAATCACGCGCCGGGGCTGCAAATAGAGCCGTCACACGAACTACCATTTCATGCCCTTCGGCAAAAGAAGTTGCATTTCATGGAGCAACGGAGCAAAGGGTAATAAAACGCAGACTTAAATCACAAATACAAACGAAATAAAAGGGGGGGAAGAAACTTAAGTGTCTTTCCTAGAAACGGAAATACACTGCAATGTATGCGGAGTAATTTCTGGGACATGGATAGAGGACATTTATAGTCTGACCACTTGTTTATTGGCGCCGGTAATTCTAGTCATATTTGGACGTCCGCCACCGAAGTTTATGCGGGTGAGTCAGCTGGAATAGTCTGGCTGCCAGCAATAGTCCGTGGTTCCCGGCCATTCACTGACGTCAAGCAAACAAAACAGGAATAGTGTCTGATAAGCGGTTGGCGTGTCGGGCGGCGCATATGCGCATTCCGAAGCGCCGAGCGCCCGCGACCTCTGGGGCTGGCCGACTCCGCTTCACAGCCGGGATGGAGAACAATCTGTTCCCTTTGTTATTTCCATCTTCATTTTGACAAAAAATAATTATCCTATTCTAAATTACCAATTGCAACTCAAGTTTAAACTTTATTTTCCAATATTTCATTCATTCTAGTGCTTGTTTCCTTTATTTAATTCATTTTAAAAAGAAAAAAATAAGTGACTTGTAAAGCTATCTGCTGAGAACACAGTTGCGACGGTTTCGCAGATATGAAAACTCTTGTTATAGCGTATGCTGTTGGCTGGCCAGGCGACACCACGCCGCATCGAAGGTAGCGAAAGCATCACAAACTTCAACGCGGCGTCACCAGCACAGCCTGAAGCACTTGCAAGACGGGCCGCTGAAGGCTACGACTTCACTTGTTAAGACTAAATGCCCTACTGCGGCGCCGTCACCTCTTGCAATTTTTTACTCTTAGCAATGTAAATGATTGAGCAAATATTACATGATTGACATGTAAATTTGATTGTTGATCCTGTATCTCGTAATCATGAATCGAGTTAATTACTTAAAGACATGTTAGAAAGAAACATTTTGTTGGTGATAACCAAGTCAAGTTTGTTAATGATTTTAAGTCTTTTGAGACAATCCGACACGTCGTATTTCTCTGAATGTTCTTTTCGACTCAACAATAATATGTTTTTGTTGTTAGTAACTTTCTTAGCTAAGATTTTTTATTTGATAATTTATAAACTAAATATTAGGTATTTGCTAACAATTTTTGTACCAATAACTACTTTATTTATTTTAGATTCATGTAAATATATTTCATATTTTAAACTTGATTACTGTATTGATAGGACAGAAAGGTCACATCACTAAATCTGTAGAAGTGAAATTTAAGAAAAACGAATTATTTCTGCTAACTGACTCAAGTTCTCAGCATTAGTTTTATTATACATGTTGAGATAGCATGCGAGTATAGAGAAACGCTCTACAATGCCTCAACAGCATTTTGCACTTTCACCGACCTCGGGAGCCGCACGCGAGTCACTCGAGTGCAAATAGGGAGAGTTCGGAAGGGTGGGGATGAGACTCATTGTAGGAGTGGAGACCACCAATGACAATGCGCAATTCGAACCGTAGTGCGTAAGTTGAAAGAGGAATCGGCGAGAAGACAGATTGTTACGAACAATTCAATATTGGAAATTTGTAATGTATTGGAAATGTCTGTTTTCGATAGTTGACAATATGAACCTACAATGAATGAGACATTTGATTTTGACCCCAAGTATTTTAATTGCTTGTAGGGCTGATAATGTAATTAGCTTTGCTACGATGTAATCACAAATGTAGTGTGGCACTAAATGCAAAATGGCCATAAATATATGTGCTATTGTGTCCATGAAAATTTAATTCTTCTTCACTGACATAAACGTTATAAATATCTCTCACATTCAAGTTGAAAGATTTCCAGTACATCGGTCGTTTTTGTTATATATACACACTTAATTACCTTTGCTTTGCTATCATTTGGCAATTGTAACTTTCCTGGTAAAAATCAATTATTATATTGTAAAGTTTCGTTACTTAGAACTAAATAATATTTTTTAAAAGGCTATTTCATTAAAATATTGTTTAAAAGTCACAGCATAAACTAAAAAAAGAAAATATGTCAGTAAATAGAAGTGCACAGAAGAACATAAACAGTAAATTATGGCCCTTGTAGCTTGAAATATGAAACATTACCCATTTAAATACGTGGGCAAAACATTTCACAGCATGGATCATTGCTTTAGACGCTCAAGAGTTCAATCTACGCGACGCGTCATACGTGGAACGTGAGACTTCTCCCCTCCCCGCAAAACTGTCTACATCCACTGCTTGCACTTTCAGCGCTCTCGTGAGCAAACGTCCGGCTCTTGAGTGCAGAATGCCCGCAAAAGCAGGCGTTGTTCAAGCCTGCTCTTCGTTAATTTTATACGCACAAGTTCTCTTGAGATCCAGAATCCTACCCTCACTCCTTACCAACATTAGTTGAATTCAGAATAAAAGATAGCAATGAGCGTTGTAAACAAAATCTGATAAAGTTACATTTTTTGATCACATTAGGTAGAAACTATTTTGCATCGAAAAACGAGCTTAAAATTTGATATAACGGTCGTGTCGTCGAAATAACGAAGCCTCTCTCTCGCATCTACCGGAATGATAGATCAAGAAAACGCGCGCGAATAATATTTATTTAATCATTAGATTTGCTAAGAGCCAAAAATTGCGACAGATCGGAACCGTAGTTGTCCATTTAGCCATGAAAAGTGAATTCCTATAGGCTTCCGCGGTCAGAGTCGTGCAAGTGCTCTGAGTTGTCCGGGTGATTCTGAGTCGAAGGCTGAGATACTTTTCCATGTGCGTCGTGTCGCCCGGACAGCCAACAGCACACATCATAACAAGTGTTTTCATATCTGCTTAACCGTTGCAGCTGTGTTCACAACCGACAGATTTATTTGTCACTTTTTTCCAACTAATGAGTTAAAAAAGAGGAAATAAAGTACTGGAATGAATGAAGTATAGGAAACCAATGTTAAAACTAGTATTACCATTGGTAATTTAGAATAAGATAATTATTTATGAGAAAATAAGTGCACAAATAATAATTTACCCTGAAGGATTTGAGTGTGTTCAATCCAAAAATGTATTTTGAAGTAAGAATTAGGTATTTGATGCCTTGTCGGCGATTTTTAAAATTGTGGAAATCACTAATACAGTAGAACCACTGGGTGTGTGGACATTTCGGATTCACAAATGTTCGGATTATCCCAAACATTGCACCGTACGTATGCAAATATCAACAGGAGTACCAGACACAATGCAACATAGCATGCGATGTGAGAAAATGGCAACGTAGCCTAGCGGTCACGTCATCAATTCGCATCATCAAGCACATTCCATTTCTTACTTCAAAAGATCACCGATTTTGCAAGTTCCTCGAAGTGAAAATTACTGCTACACAAACATACACCGTAGTTACCAGTGCAGTAAATGTTTCATTTCGACTGTGTTTCAATAATTAGTCGTTCAGTTTTACAGTAATTATAAAATCTTTTCTTTACACTATGAATATACATTTTATTTATTGTTTTCCTCGGTTCGGATCAGCGGGGTCTAGATTTGTTGTTATAACAAATCCCATGCTGGCTAGAAACGCTCCTACCATACATTTTGCAAAAGGGATTCTGGTATCTTTATTTGCTTCTCTAAATAAAAAATTAACCTCATATTGTAATATTTTTTTAAGTATATGAAATTGGGAGAAAAAAAATATGTAACAAAAATTAATGAACAAATCGAATTATGTCTACAAAAAGGCATGTCATTTATCAAAATCTTTTTGCCAAGCCGTTTCTGAGAGAGAAATTAAATCTTCAATTAGTTCTAACAGGTGAGAAACTAAACTAAAGAGGCGAGAAAGAAAGGCCAAAGTGATACTTTTTTGCACCTTTTCATCGCTTTTGCAACAAATTCAAAGAATGCGGATGTGTCGTGGTCGGAAATCAGGATGAATTTCATCATCCATTCCCTTGTGTTTAAATAAGTATGTGTATTGATGATATTTACTAGGTTACAGAATAAAAAGCACAAAGTAAAAGAAATCGATAGTGAATAAAATACACGCACTAAAAAATTTACACCTGAACAAGTTCAGGTGTACATTTTCAATTTGGGTCCAATCTTCTTTCCTTATATCAAGAAACTAGTTTCCCTTAAATCCAATTGTGGAGCTATTAACCCCTAGGTGAAGCCGAAAGACAAACGAGCTTCTACTTCCAAAAGATTTCTCGACTACATCCAAGAAGTCTCTAAAGAAATGAGGGACCAAGTCAGTAAAGAAATCGGCGTGCATCGCGAACACAGGCTGAGGACGTGAGGGGCGGCCGTCCTCGAGGCGTTTGAGGGCCGACTGAACCTCTGCCTTAACCTCAGCCTCGCCCTTCAGCCGCCGCCGCGTCCTCGTCTGCCCCCGTCGTCGCCACCGCCGCCAAATTGCGCGAGCGCCCACAAAGGCCGGTGAGGCGACCATTACCATATATATCAAAGCGACCGACGCGGCGCGGTGCGGCGCTGCGCCGCCGTTAAGAATACGGCGCGGGGACTTCTAAGGACGGCGCGTGGCCCGGTCGCGGCCGCTCAGCCTCGCCGCGCCGGCCGGCCGCGGAACAAGCAGTGGCGCGGCGGGGGGCGTGGCACCGCCGGATGGGCCAGAACGGGGAGGGATGTGAGGGGAGGGGCGGGCCGGGGCGGCGCGTGTGGCGGGGAGCAGCGCGGGGCATGGCCGCGCGAGGAAGGTGGGGCGGGGGAGGTGGGACAGCGGGCGCGCGGGGCGAAACAGGGCGGGTGGGGATGGTGCTGGGCAGGATGGGACGGAGGTGGCGTTGGGCGAAACAGGGCGGGGGGGAGAGGGGAAGGGCGTGGCGGAGGGGGCGGTCGGGGCGGGCCGAGATTTCCTCTCGAGTCAGCCACCTGCCCTTCAGCGGCGCCCTCTGCGCACCGGGAGAACCTGCACACTGCACAGAAGAACAACTTTTATGAGTTCACAAGTATTATGATACACTTTTTTCAATGAGCATCCTTTACATTGCATATTTATTTGTTGTTACATTTTCGGCCTTGCTGATTTGTGCTTCATTCATTAACAGTATACTCGTATACTTTGAACGATTCTATATTAGGCAAACCTTTTATTATCCTATAATGACGTATGTTGCTGCGGTTATAAATATAATTGAAGCTAATTAGCGCTTTTCATCACTAGGAATTTAAACAACGTTGTGAATTTAATATTCGCGTACAAACTATTTTGTAACATAATATTTGTTGCCATAATTATGACTGAGAGCAACATATGAATAGCAGTGATTACGTTTCGTAATTAAGGATGTTCGATTTTTTTATTAAAATATTCGTACTCTTTCAGTACGCAGTTTTCTTGTATCTGAGTTTATGTTGTTTTGTGAAGACTCGTCCGTTTCTCCTGTCGCAGCTCTGGACAGTTCTCAAGTTTTGCTCTGTGCGCGAGGTTCTCGGAAGCGTCCGACGCAATCGCGCAGTGGTGCAGCGCGGCGCCGGCAGAGGCGCTGTGCAAGCGCTGCGCTCCCAAGGGGCGGCCGCCGCGCACCGCGCCGGGGCCGAGTGTTGAGTTGCCCGGGCGGAGTGGCCGGGAGGTTACGAGAGGCAGAGCGCGGGCACAGCTGCTGTGACACCGGGAGCGATGGAGGAGGCAGTGGGAAGAGACGTTGTACGGATGCTTCAGTACAATGGAGCTGTTTGATGAATGTTTATGTTCTTACGATTCAGTACAATGGAGCTGTTTAATAAATATTTACCTCATATAAATAATTAACACTCATTGCCATGTGAACAGATAAAATGTTTATTAGTTACATATTTTTCAGAAATCAAGATTGACGCACTATCCGGACCTGAACAAGTCGAAACCTTATGTTTGTAACAACAACGGTACAACAAGTTTGTAATACTATTGTTAGTATTGCATGATTAAAATAATCTAATAAAGAAGTTGTTGAGTTTTGTTGAAACTAAAACGAGATGAAAGCACTTCAGAAGTGATTAGTGTGCTACCGGTACGTGAATGGACATATCGACAGATAACACGCCGAGTCACCCTCGGGAAAATATTCTCAAGAACTAAAAACACCTAGAAAGCTGGAGCACAATAGGACAAATGAAAAGCTAGACTGCGATGTATTTCATTATAAAAAGCGACGTTTTGCTCATATCGTTTGTGAGCTGCAGTAATGGCACAATTCAAACCATCAGCTGTTAAGATAAATGAGTTTGAAGTTTCACCTTTATACGAGTATTTTCGTATTTAATTGGATCATTCTTGCATTTTCACTTCCACGATTTGTTGGTGAAATACTGTACAGTAAGATATACTGCTGTTGTTAATGGAAGGTAGATCAATCTGCGATTTTGGAGAGTACATTAACTCAAAATTCGAATTTTTTTGAGTCGTGTCACTATTGCAGCCCACGCGGGTTATGCTTCTTCGATTTCACGGAATTTGGTGCAGATCAAACGGTAAACATGAGACAGCAGCAATTACATTTTTCAGTGATAAGTGTTCTCACCTTTTAGCAAGGCTCCGAATCTCCAGAACATATAAAAGTAACATGAGAAGAATGAAGACAGATAATTACCTTTTGTGACTAGGAAGAAGTTGAAAAAAAATTGAAAAGTGCCAAATTGGTGGAGCCAGCGTTAAAGCATGAACTTTGAAGAAACATATTCTAGACACTGTTAGAAAATGGTTGAAGAAAATGGATTCTCAATCCTGAAGATAAAAGACAGAAACTGGATAGCATCGTAAAAAATGTGTATTGGAGAGGAGAGTGTCAGTTAATGTGTGTGGTATTCATTAATGTCGTGACAAACTGGATAGATAGTGCTATTGTTACAGGCAGTGCTAGACAGCGTTAGAAGTTTCGAGAAAAAGGAGAGTAAAGGTTTAGACATTGCATTATACACATTGGGACAAAGAACATTAATTTATGAATTACACTGGCATCTTGCGCCGAATCTTTACAATAAAAACCCAACATGTAGATATAACTAAGGGGTACGCAAAACATATTAATACCCCAATTTCATCTGAAATGTGGCATGCCTTGTTATTGCCCCAAGGTTTTCATATAATGTATAAAATATTTAATATTGGAGAAACATGTTTGCAAAGCAGTGAGGATTTGTAGCTAAATTGATACTAAGTGATGTGTCATCGATTCATAGAATAGTGGAAATAGAATGCAATTCAAAGAAAATATGTTTTTAAACGCTTTGGCTGGCACAAGCGGTAACATTTCATACAGTGTCCAATTAATTTATTAAAATGCTTAGACTCCTCAGAATAAACCACTTCATTTGCATTAACGAAAATTACTTTCTAAAGATAGTATCATAACTCGAACATTTCTCCTCTTGCAGTCCTCAACAGTTCAAAAGTTTTACTGTTTGCTGGACGGTACAGATTCTCAATAACTTTCCAGTGCCAACACCAACGCAGTCGCCAAGAGTGGTGTCACAACATGGCACAGTGGGAAGTTTTCGGAAAGTTACTAGTGGCAATGCGAAGAAGCAGATAGCAGCAGAGAAGGTTTGAGAGAGTATTACTTCACCAACCATTTCCAGAGTGCGTTATGGACCTTCAAGGGCAATTAAAGGAGTTGTGAATGGATTAGAAGAAAGAAGCACGAAGGGCAGAAGCGTTAGGGATAAGGATATACAAAGCATTTAAGAAAGGACTGACAAACGTATGGTTGCTAAGTACAGTAACAAAGATAGTAAAGCACCGGACGCATTGTTTAGAAGAGCCATGCTTGAGAAATCCAGAGCGGTGCTAAGAGAAAGGGCGGTTATAACATGGCGGTGGTAAGAGGACGGTGATAACAGGATGGTGGTAACAGACATGACTATGATAAAGAGCTACGACGTTGGTAAAGATTCATGGCGGTGGTGAAGAATCATGACGGTGGTAAGTCATGGGTATAGTAAAGAGTTACGGCAATGTTAAAGAGGTATGGCGGTGGTATAGAGTTAGGGCGGTGGTAAAGAGTCATGGTGGTGGTAAAGAGTCGTGGCGATGGTATAGAGTCATGGCGGTGGTAAAGAATTAGGGCGGTCGTAAAGAGTCATGGTGGCGGTAATATACCATCACCACGACTCTTTAGTCGTGGTGATGGTATAGAGTCATGGCGATGGTAAAGAATTAGGGTGGTGATGAAGAGTTAAGGCGGTGGGGAAGGCTTCGGTCAGTGGTAAAGAATTAGGGCGGTATTGAAGAGTTAGGGCGGCGCGGCGCTGAAGAGTTAGGGTGGTGGTAAAGGCGATGGCAGAACCGCTGTGGCGTGGTGGGTCGGTAGCGTGGCTGGTAGCGAGTGTCAGGATGGCAGATGCGATGGCAGAGCCGCTGCGGAGAGGAGGGCAGGTCGCTGGTCGCGAGGGTCAGATGGCAGCGGAGGCAGAGGCGGAGGTGGCGGCGCGCTGCTGCGTCGGGTGTTGACCGACTGAGTCAACGCGCGCGACGCGATGCCGCCCGATAATTAATTAGGTTGCGTGCGCGCCTCCCGCCGCCCCGCTGCTCCTGGCCTTGGGCGGAGGGCGCGCGCTATCTGCTCCGGATGATAATGATGGTCTCCAGGAGGCGCCTCTTGATAATTATGTTGTGGGCTATGCAGGAGGAGATAATGATGACGGACTGCCGCTGCAAGTTCCTCGTATTTTGGCATCAATGTCTTTGAGATGTTTTTGGTAGCTTTTTGTTAAAATTATGTTTCCAGTAGTATGTTCTCAGAAGTTGAGTTATTTCCAGTAGCAGATGTTTCTTTTTAAATTAGACACATTGATCTAAACGTAGGTCCAGTTATAACATTTTTTTAAAAGAAAACAGACATTTTTTCTTGTTTATACTTCTGTCTAGTTTGAATCAAATCAACAAGATCGCCACGTTTCCTATAAAGCGGTTTTACAAGTTACGTTTTATGATGTTGTATAGATCATTCTAGCCAATACACCTCAATCTTTTTGACAAACATCTTTCCTTTAAAAAATAATTTGAATGATTAAAGTAATAATGCCTCTATCAATCACATTAATGTAAATACTGAAGTGAATAGAAAATAATTAAAATACAACTTTGTATGAACTGTAATACATCCTGCAGCATAAATAATACATCATCAGTATCTTCTGGTGATTTTCTATAAAATACTCTTGACACGAAAAGAAATATCTTTTGCAAATGTCTGGTTCTGCTGATGTTTTTGTTTTATAAAGGCAAATGTTGCTGGAAAGGCTAAGAGATTTCATATTACATAATATATGATATGAATATTTTGTATAATATTCAATAAATTATCTAATGACGTATTATTTATTAATTTCGTTTATCTTTTATCATCTCTCTCATTCTTCTGAGGACGTACTTCATTCAAAACTTTACAAAAAGAGACGTGTTCATGTGTGGTCTAACAAATGGGATATTTCTATACTAACACTAGTAAATATTTTCAAAGTTTCACAGTGAACAGAAGAGTACAAAAATTCCTTGAAACATTGTCTACACACTCTATGATTTATTGCAGTCTTTTCCTCTAAATATCCTTAGATTTGCGACTAAAAATTTAGATCGGGTATTCTGAAGGTATTTACTTCTTTCGATACTCGGGAAAATTCCATTGCATTTGTCTTTCATTTTATGTGTTTCTTCCAATATTGTTTTCGATTCATATACATTATTGTCTTTAAGAATAATTTTTAGGATTAACATTACTCTTCTTTAATTTTCTAGGATTCAGTAGAAGAGCAAACATATTACTTCTTTCATTATGTGAATATGGAAATCAATCCTGTAATTTAAACTTGTCAATAGCAGTCTCGTCGTCTTGATTACCAAAGAACAATAAAAGAAGGATTGAAATAAAAAAGGATTTCAATCTTTGTGCCATTTTCATGCTTTCGAGAAAATGAGTTTATGTAATATGTAAAACCTATTGCCACATACAACTCCTGTTATTTTTAATCACCTTGTAACACTATTAAATCAATAATACTGGACTTTGGTTCTTATTTATGTTATAGGGCAGGAGTGTCCCGACTTGAAAGGCCTCAAAGGCCACAGCTAAGACCTCTAATTTAGTTGCAGGCCACCTTTTCATTACTTCGGCGATCCGACTTCTCCGTATTGTTGATATCGGCAGTTTGCCCGGCTCCTCTCAAACAGGGGGGGAGGGAGATAAATGTAACAATGCGTGATGTTAGGCCTTACCGTGCAAAACGCAGTGAAACTCATTGAGATAATTTTGAACTTTTGAATTCATCAGGATTTAAAAAATTCTAAATCGAACCTATTTTTACATTAAGACGTTTTGAATCCAGCAGGGCGCTGGCGCTAGGCGCTCAAAGTTCTCGCCCGGCATCGATGCAAGGGACTTTCACTTTTGACGAATAACCTTTCGCGGGCCATAAACAATGGCATCATGGGCCGCCAGTTTGACAACCCTGATAAAGGGCATGATTCATTCATTGGCATTTTCATCCCTTTTTACTTTCTCTTCCTTAAGAAGGAACTTCTTAGGAAGAGAAAGTTACGTAATCATGCCCCGGAAAACGGCGAATTTTTGACACAAAAACTCTTATTGCCGGGCCCTAGTAACGAAAAAGTGGATTAATCCAGTAGCTAAATTTAGAAAAAATCCTCTAACACGTAGTGTAACCAGAATACATGTTTTGTTGATTCTTGATACAGAAAAATCGATTGGCAGCAAAACGTCGGTCTGTCCGTTCGTCTGACCGTCGGTCCGTCCATCTGTCTTGGTGAACGCTAGCGCTTAAACCATTTAGCCAATTTTCTCATAAATTGATATTCCCTTACCGTTCTGACTGATGTCGCGGCTCCTGGAATTTGAAACCGATATTTTAATATTGGGGGTACTTTAAGTGACGCCCCTCGGACATTTTCAAAAATAAAAAAATGGCTTCAATTTTTTTATTAAATTTTGTTGTTGAATAATGCGAAGGACATTTAAAAGAATGGTGCAGGTCTCATTTCGTTGTAACACCCTATTTTTCGAAAATTGTAAAACAAAGTTTTAAAACTACAAAATTGAAAACAGAAATTTTTGTCTCTGAATAAGTCTTTTGTACAAAATTAGCTCTTTAAGAAACGTTAAGTACTTACGTATATTTTGTTTTGTAGAAGTTGGTTGTTCCGCGTAATTTGTGTTTGAAATTAATGAAACATGTTTATGGGCACCCCGTCGTACGTAAAGATAACGATTGTAATATTGCGAGAAAGTATGAGCTGTTGTAGCACCACTAGTTTATTTCAAGTGTAGAAATAATAAGCAGAGAATTCGAAAAGGAAGCATCGCTTCGAGATAGCGAGCTTCGTGGAGGGGCGCGACGACGAGAGCAGCGCTGCGGCCGCGCCGCTCATCGCCGCCGCCACAAACAGTCGCATTGTGCCCCGGCGCGGCGCAGCGTGGGAGGCGGGGAAGCGGGCCTCGTAATTTGAAGGCTCAGGGGGCGGGGCGACGGCGGCTGCGGGCGCGCCGACGACCGACGGCAGCGGGGCGAGCGCCCGCACTTTGGCTCCGCTCGCCCCGCCCCTCACCACTCCGGCAACCCCACCCTTCGCCAGCAGCATTGTTGCCCCCGGCGCCACCGCAGATATGCGACCGCCACCGCCGCCGCGGCAGCGTGCGTTACCATTGCCTACGACGCTACTGCCGCGACCACTCCCGGCCGCCGAGACCGCGTTGGCTTTGGCTGTCGCTGGCAATCGCTTCCGCGGACACGATTGCAGCCCGTGCAATCGCCGCTGTCACGGCCGCCGTCATCAGCGCTTACATACAGGCACAGACAGCTGCCTTCATCTCTGACAGTTATCATTGCCGGTACGGCCCTACAGCTCAGGTGAGTTGTTATTGTTGGCGGTGTAACCGCGACTGTGACCACAACTTTCGCCTACGCCATCGCCGCAACCGCTCTCGACGACCGTGCGCCCGCCGCTGGCGCCGCGGCTACGTGCCCCACTGACAGACACTCGTTCTCATCGTGCTCGTTTTCCAACCTCGCCTCTCCCGCCGCCCGCGCCGCCCACGTTTTAGCTTTTGCATCCGCCAGCGGCTTAGCTCAAAAAATGGAGTACAAAGTAGCATGACATGAATAACGCTAAACTCTCTTTTTTATGCAAACACATAAGGTACCGCGTATCTTTTTCAGCCACAACAGGTTTAGAATGTGCTGCGGTACCAAAACCCTTTTATTTAAAAACTCTCCTTTCCTCCATAACTCCTCCGTAATAGGATTACTTTTGTTGGTTTTAAGCTGCCGGCGTTTTTTTTTGTATTTTTTTCAAAGTTTTAATCATTGTTCTTAAAAGGGTCGGACAATGGCCGTCTCGGCAGGCGCCGGCCCCCGCCGGTCCCCGCCACGGGCAGCGACCGCCCGCTCTTCCCCGCGCCGGCTTCTCGCCGCGGCGGCGCTTCCCGACCTGCAGACCGCGCGCGCGGCTGCGGTGGCCACCCGCCTCGCCCCGCCCCCGCCCCCGCCCCCCCGCCGGGCGCGCGCTGCGGTCCCGCCCTCGCATCCCGAAGGGGCCGACGCTGCACCCCGCGCCCCGCCCCTGCGGGCCGTCACCCCCGCCCGAGAGGGGACGCTGCCCGCCCTCGCGCGCGCCCTCCCTCGGGGTGGGATGAACGCCCAGCTGAGCGCCCTGCTGACTGGCGTTTTCAAGCATTTTGCCTTCACGCGGAATAATAGAGACCGAGCACGTAATTGCGAAGGTGAAAGTTTTGGTAGGAGTTTCAAAGAACGTAAACACGTTTCTTTATGCTCTTCTGATTCTCACCTTCGTTATTACTATATGAAAAAGATGATATATTCTCACTAGGTGGACTCTTGCGCTTACATCTAACAGAAGAAAGCACTGACACTGAGAACTGTAGAAAAGGTGAAACAGAAAAATACTACTAATGCACTAAGCGGAAAATCGGAACTTATGAGAACCTTTTTGCGAATGTGCGAATTGGATATTTATTGATAATGTAAGACGTCAACATCAACACTTCTGGTTTCATGTCATTAAGTATTTATTTTATAAGATTATGGATATGAAAAAGGTTTACAAGTTCGGGAATAATACAATCACTATTCACACAGATGTCAATTACACGTTTCTGAAAACATAATTGAAATGTTTTATATTTACTAAGATCTAGTCATGTATGTTGTAGTGATATTGTACCAGACTGGTGCTAACCATCTTAACACGGTGCTCGGATTGTAAAGCTTTCCACTTAGTGGTTTTCAAAGGCCGGGTCTGAACACATTAATTTGGACCTGTAATGAATTAATGTGACCTGTAATTAATTAATTAACCTGTTAATGAATGCAATGATTTTTATTATTAAATAAACTTCTATTCTAAACTTTTAACGCATGATAAGAAATTTTACCTAGCATCCGAAATAGCACCTGCAAAGAGAGTAACGACCTCAATAGAAAGAATTTATAATAATTTTCCCATGTTATTGACATTTGTAAATATTCTCCTCACCTCTTTATTTTCTTTGGAAATTATCTATATGATCATTAGTTATGTTTTTGGGGTAAGCTTATAAACGCATTCAAAGCAGTCTCAACAATCTTCTCATAAAATAACTTCATTGGTCATTAATGAGTATTGCCTGTACGCTATCATGTTGTGTAATTTGTCGAACATTTGATCCGTGAGGCGAACTCTAATCTTTGTTTTGTTAGATGCAAGAGTAATCGATGATTTCTTTTTTGTAGTTGTCTTGGTCCTAATGTATTGTTATAAGAAGACATTTTGGCAATTTTTTTTTTCTTGCATGATACAACAAAAGATTCCTTTTGGATGTTAGATTCTTCCCCATTAGAAATTCAGCCAGGAATATGGACGAAAAAGTTATCACTAGAAACTCTTAGAACCTCAAAAAAGTTATCAGTTGTAAAATTATAACCACCAGCGAATAATGACTATACCAAATCCTTTATCATTTTCAATGCAAAATCTTTTGCAACAGGTTTATCTTTCCTTTTTCCATAGCATACCTATTTTGCTATACAGTGTAAATCCATTTCTAGAATCCATGCACTAAAAACTCATTATTCCATATTTATGTGGTCATGATTTGTGTCTCTTGGCAAGTAAATAATGAAGGGGAATAAATTCCAATAACATAAATGTGTTTCTTATGCGTTAAAAGATTGTTGAAGATTTGAAAGATTATTATGCTTTGTACGTTTACAAAATATGGTAGGGGGAATCTTGTTATTAAAGACTAAACCTCGAATAAATGATCTTAAAATGTCTCATTTTGTAGATTACGGCATAAAAACCTAGCCTGGTGTCTCATCGGGGCATAAAAACATTTTTTTAAAACTTGAAGCGCATGTTTTTTAATCATGCATGGAAGTAAATTTGCTGGAGCGTGTGCAAGTTTTAATAGAAATGAAGTTCAAGATGTTTAACGATACCAGTACAAAAAAAACATTAAAACTATACTTTTCTCAATGGAATTCTTAAGCTGTTTGAATTGTACAGTAATACTCATTTCATTAAAACAAAAAGGTCAGGTATTATCCCTGTATTATGAATCTTTCAACAATCAGTTTTAAACATTAATTATTAATTCAGTATCAATAATTTCCTCTATTTCTTTAAATCATATTATTTTTTTTTATCATTTGCCTTTAGAAAAAGACAAATCTGCTTTAATTTATTTTCTCTAACCGTTCATCTATCCTTTCTTATCTCCATCTTCTTCAATTACTTTTGTCCTGCTAAATCATCATATATAATCTGTGGATATTAATATTCTCTATATTATTCGTAATCTCAAATTTCTGTGCAATAGTTATTACTGCTCTTTTCACGCCCAATCAACTCTATTACATTTTTCTGAACTACACTTATTGAATACATTCGTAATAGCTACTTCCTTCTGACTCCAACTTTCTCTGTACTCTTCTGAACCCAACTATCATAATGACGCATTACTACAGACTATGCATTTCTACGACATTCTATCATTAAAACACCTCTTAATAATAAATTATTAATGCCAAAACGGTAACCAGCAAATACACAGAATGATACAGATGATATTATATTTTGCTCCATTTGTATTGAAGACATGACGGAAACGAAACGCAACACTTCGCACAACTTAAATAATTTCGACACTATCCCGATAAAGTTAGAAGATATGAAGGTATTTTATTTTTGTGTCCACATGGCCCAGGAGTATGCGAGGAATTTTAACGCGGCCATCACCACTGACCATCAAAGCTTTGACAAACACACACACACACACAAACGAGAGCTGAGTCAACCGTTGCAGTGATCCCTGCTGCTGAACATATGCTGAACATGTGCATTTTCTTAAAAACCGTTCCCAAATGCTAAGGGTTAAAGGAACTTCATCGCCATCACATAAATTCAAATTACTATTTCCGTTCACTGCTGTTTATTGTAGGAACTAGTACTTCTTTCTTTGTGTTTACTGACAAATTTCACCCCTACTTTCACCACCGTCCTCATTCTTGTTGTTGCCCTCGTTCTTACATCTTCCTCGCCGGCCATCTGGACTCTCCCAAACTCAATTTCTCATCACAACCCCGTTCCCATTCCCATCTTCGGTTCCACACTTATCCCCATTCCTATTCCTGTTACAACCCATAACCTATTCTTCACCTCCATCCCCACCTTGATCCAACCCCGTCCCCAAGCCGTCCCCATCCCGTCATCACTCCGTCCCTTTCTCCATTCCCATCTCGTTCTCACTCCCACTACACCCACCCGCGGGCTCCACCCATCTCACCCCTTTCCCTATCCTTCTCAACACCCTTCCCAACACTCACCCACCCTTTCCCTATCCTTCTCAACATACGAACCACACAGTCTCCATCCTTATCCCCGGGTCATCTCTTTCCCTACCCTATGTTAAACTTCTCCCTTCGCTAGCACCACCTTTTCATCGTCTATGCTTACTCCGTCCTTAACCTGCCCCCAGCCCGTTCCTATCCTTTCCTCATTCTAAAGCTCTCCCGTCACCATTCCACCCACCACCGTTTCTACCCCGCCTCCACTCCAACCCACTCCATCCCCACCTCTTACCGACAAAGGTGAGTCATGGCATCGACTGATGTCATTACAGTGCCTCTGACCCGGAGGTCTTAAGTTTCGAGTCCCGCTACCTAGGTGCAATTCAGCCGCCGCTCTGGAGGAGAATTCTAGAGGCCCGCTGCTCTGTTCGGTAATTTACCGTGGTTTCTCTTATCAGTTCCAGCTTAATGCCGAATCAGTGCACAAACGGCCCACAATCTTTCCTTTCTGTTCCTTGTCCTATCCTTGCTCATTACTTGCTCATACTTTTACTTATAAATACCACTCTACCGCACATGTCCGGAGGTTAGGTTAGCATAGGATATAGTATATCCTGCAAAGGAAGAACACCGCCGACGCCCATGATAAAACATGCACTACACTTATGGGGCTAACGTTCTTAGCCGTTGACGCGCCTAGAAACACGAAATAACCAATCCCCCACCCCAACTCGTCTTCTTCACATATTACGAGTAAAACAAAACCTAAATACGCGCGCGTTACATATACATTAGTTATATGTATTTAGGGATAGTAATGAAACGAGAAGTGCAGCTAGCATTTTGCACTGGGAAAGGGGAGAGTGACGCGAGAAACCATTTTGTGTTCTTAAAAAAGAGTAAATTTTCAGCATTACCCACTCCGTAAAATGTAAAGAGCATAGGAGTTGGTGAGTATGTAATTAATTATTACATAAAACAATTAATACCATTCATCTCTAACCTCGTGACAACCGTCGCTTCGTAATTCATAAGTGAACACGTGTTTCACCAATCTCACTTCAGTTTTCTGCCTTCAAATGCATTGAAACTTTTCAACATCCGTGGTCTTTCGTAACCACAAATTTCCCGTCACATGTTTTGATTTTAAGCACTATTGAATGATAGTACATATTACACGCAAAGATTGGCCAGGCTCTCGCCAACCTCGCGCAGCAGGGCTGGCGCCGCGCGGAGCAGGCCCTGCACAATAGTGCGCGGTGGCGGCGCACAGACACCGCGACCTGTGGCGCCGAGCGGAGCAACGGGGGCAGGGGGAGGAGGCGGGTGCGCTGAATGTCAGATGAGCGGAGGGCGCGGAGGAGGGGAGCAGCGGCGGTTTGCGTCAGCGAGGCCCGTGATCGAATATCTGATCGAGGTTTTCTGCGGTTTGGCTTCAATTGCGGTGAGATTCGCGCTGTTAACCGTAGGGGCGAAATGGCGAAATGTCCCCTGCAATCACGGGTTCTGTTCGACCTGGCGCCGCCGGTTCGGTTGCGCTGACATGTCAAACCCGGAATTACACCGACACTGCACGCTAGATATCACTAGGTAGTATAATTATGAGAGGCTTGATGAAAAATATAGAAACAACAATGAATAGTAATAATATAGTAAGAACAATGCATTCCTAAAAACGCTTTAAATAGGAAGTTTAATTTGACAAAAATGGTTTTTTAAATTTCATTCAAAACAAATATAACAGGTCGCGCTGTCTGTACGCCGCCACTATTATGCAGGGCCTGCTCTGCCCGGCGCCAACTCTGCTGCGCGAGGTTGGCGAGAGCCTGGCGTATCTTCGCGTGTAACATGTACTATCATTCAATAGTGCTTAGAAACAAAACATGTGACGGGAAATTTGTGGTTACAAAAGACCACGGATGTTGAAAAGTTTCAATGCATTTGAAGGCAGAAAACTGAAGTGAGACTGGTGAAACACGTGTTCACCTGTGAATTATGAAGCGACGGTTGTCACGAGGTTAGAGATGAATGGTATTAAATGTTTTATGTAATAACTAATTACACACTCACCCACTCCTATGTTCTTAGGATTTTATGGAGTAGGTAATGCTGAAAATTTACTCTTTTTTAAGAACACAAAATGGTTTCTCTAAGGAGTCTGTCTATTAATGAAAATCAGCCTTCATGTTTGGATTACACAATGACGTTATTTATTGTTACGTTTGCCTGTATAATTTACATTGTAGTACTTTATCATTTATTTGGCATGCCATCAAATTTAACTTCTATTTTACTAGTTAAACGCCTTTTCTTTAATAAAAAAGATTGTCTATTACCTTCTTTGCAAAGAATCTTGTTTGAATATCGTAAGATGTTATTTTCGTGGCGCTTCCAGTGTATACAAATGATGTCCTCTAGTAACCCGCGTTGCTGAAGTAAAGATCTTCCGCGAAGATTCCTGTCTACCATCTTGATATTGAAGTTTCATTCACGTTAATGTCTTAAATCGGATGTTAAAAAACTTACAATGTTCATATAAATAATTATTTACGAATGTCTCGGGTGAACATGCCTACTCAAGACTATTGTCATTCACAGGAGCTAAACGTTCTAGCTAGCCTTGCCTGTGCTCGCATCTGCGACCAAATGTCATCTCTTAAAATCATGACCCTGGTGGAACATATTATATGTTGACGGCTGTTTTCGGCTGTTTTCCAAATTTCTGTTATTCCCTGTATCTCGTTTCACGATGGTCAATTATCTTGACTCAACGCTAATTTCTTTACTAAAACTTGTCACCATTGGCTGTCTATATTCCTTGTATTTCGTTATATGACGATTTTAAAATGAACCTTTATTATTTATAAATGTCCAAATCTTAAATCACAGCTATGTTTATATTGTCCTAGGAATATCCAGTGTTCCACATGTATTGTTTATTTTGTTCTGAAACATTTCTACGCCCTACTATTTACATCTCAATATTTTCATTTTACACGACCATGTCTAATACGGCTGCCCGATTTCCTTTATAAATGTAATAACTATTCTTTTATTTTCTCTCCCGGGTACCAATATTTGGAACTGATTTACTATTCAATTTTATTTTAATCAATAATACCATTCAGATATCTGAGTATATATTGTAATGGTTCCTTAATTCCCCTTTTTATTTTTAATAATAACTAAACAAAATGCAACGGAACTATTCACACCTACCTATCTGTACCCCATGCTGAGCACCTAACTGAATCGATCTCTTACCTTCGCAAATTTTATTAACATAAATATTAAAACGCACGCAAAGGTGGAACTACCGACCGTTCAAGAAATTTATTTGGCTTGTGAGAGCGCAAAGCCCCTTCTATATGAAAAGAGTTGTTTGGGATTTGATACGTAATTTACCCTCTACTCACTCCCAATGAAGTAAAACACAAATAAAACCTTTACATAAAATGTTATTGCCACCGGCAATGCCGGTGCAACTTGATTTATTTATAACAAGAATTACTCAGCGTCGTTACCGCCTCTACTGGCTAGTACAAAACATATTTTATAACTTAAAAGAGAAACACATACCAAATACATGTATTTTACCTTTGGAACAAAATAAACATTTACATATTACTCACGCTTAACACTTGCAAGACTCATTCATACAAGCACACATTCATTCCTTTATTAACGGCAATGTTATTTTGAATTTTAAAAAGTTCCCGTTAAGATACACGTCTTGGCCTTCTCATAATGTCAAATTAAGAAAAATGAAAAGTCTTAAAATTATCACTTCCCATTGCGTTGAATCCCGTGACTGCATTATACATATCCATCAATTATTCCTGGTTCCATATTACCATTTCCATATCGCAATCATTTTGAGTTCTTTCCATATTTATACTGGAACGTCGATTTCCATTAATTATCATACCACACTTTCGCATGTAAACATGGCTCCTTCTGCCATCCGATCTCAACTGAGTCCATCAGCATTCTCCCTTCGTTTCCCCTGACCTTCCTAAAGCTTTAGAAAAACAATTGCCGTCTCTCTTTCGTCACTTGCACGTTCTTCATAAAAATTGTCTAATTTTCCCTTGCACCTGATTATATTCCATACGTAAATTAACCACATATTTATTCTCGTTATTCACATATGTTATAATGTCTTTTCAAGGTCCATTTGTTAAATTTATCATATTTACTTAGGGTTTTCGTTACGTAGGGTTTACATGTTTTGCGACAGTAATGTTTTCCTTTAATTCTCTTGGAAAACCTAACGTACACTTTTTTCTCTTCATCGGAAAATATATCTTATTTATTTATACTGGTCTGATTGAACTTCCAAAGTTCATCAACTCCGGCGTAATAAAGAAATAAATGTCTTTACGCTTCCGAACAGTCACTTGTTTATACAAATATGTCGTATTTTTGCCTACTAATATATATCGCAATTGTTTTATTAGGAGTCTGCCTGGACCATCATAACATATTAATTAACGATATTTAATAACAATTTCTCTTTTAATATACCAAAATACATTATTATTTGTATTATTGTCCCTATCCCTGTGCACAATTACATATCACTTATATAAAATATTTATCGTACAGACTGTGCATCATGTTGTGGTACCCGTGTTTTCACGTGGTGGATGTGAAAGTCTCTCACTGATTTTTCTATTTTGCTATTCTGTTTAAACTTTTCTCTCTTCAACATAGCGTTGGTATTTTTGCTAACAATTGTTTTGAAATATTGGAGAATGCTAAACCGGGTGGTCCATTACGTAAATTGAGACATCTAATTACCTCGAGAAATACGCACTGCACGAATCACAATGTTTTCCAATACACCTTTGGTGAATTCAACCGTCGTCCGCTCTCCATACGGAGTGAATGGGAGACAGCCATGAAATTTTAAATAGAAATCTCATTTTTTTAAATACCAGGTTCGGGATGATTCGGCCAAACAGAATACGTATCTCTGAAGCATTTTTATCGGTTCATCAAAGATAGCTTATTCAACGTATTTAGAATTTTTTTATATTTGCTTCGCTCTTTTAAATTTCACGCATTCGTTAGTTTATACGTTTATAAATTTTTGACCATTCAGAAAAAGACATAGCTGTATAAGCTGAATGTGTCTGAGATTGATTATATAAAACAACAAATTGTTGCGGATTTGACATCTGCTAGGAATCGAAATAACGTTTCAAACAAAGATGTCCTATTTTTGACACAAAATCCGAATCTGAAGTTATAAATTGAAATTTTATTTTTTATTGGAAAGTTGATTCAAAATGTTTAGTGGTGGCGGGTTAAAAGTAGCATAAGTGACTTTTGTTCTCATTGATATTGGGCTTTTATTTCATTTTTGTCCTAAGAGCAGTACTTGGCGAGATATTTCGTTGTATTAATTCAAAATGTTTATTCCTAAAATTGTTTTGTGACAATAGAACGTTTATCTAAGGATCTAAAGAACGATGAGCACATTTTATATTCTTTGTCAAGAGAGCTTTGTTACACAGTTTTGTCACTGGGTTTTATTTTGAAATTATATTTCTACTGTAAGTTCAAAAGAACTAAAATATTATATATTATGTTTATTCGACCTTGCAGTTTATTATAGGCTTCACACTTTCATACTATCAAAAGTTGCTCAGGGCATCAACTGATGTCCTTAGGGAGGAAAGTGAAAGGGTTCGAGTTCCGACGGTGGGAGATTTTTGACACTGTCTAGACAGCTAGGCCGAATTCAGTCGCTTTCTGGAGGAGAATTCTAGCGGCCCGTTGCTCTGATTGGTTGTTTTCCATAGATTCCCCGATCAACACCTGGCGAATCTCAAAGCAGTGCCCTAAAGGGCCATGGCAATCTTTCCTTCCTCTTCCGAGTCCTATCCTCACCCCTTACACACACACACACACT
Organism: Acheta domesticus; assembly: GCA_031308135.1. Lineage (NCBI taxonomy): Eukaryota > Metazoa > Arthropoda > Insecta > Orthoptera > Gryllidae > Acheta > Acheta domesticus. The sequence goes on from JAHLJT010009436.1 coordinate 50,347,876, forward strand.
CACATGCACTACACTACCAACACATGTCGGGAGACCAGTTGGAAGCATAGATCGTGTCCCGGTTGGGGTGTTGCCCCGCTGGCAGAAGATACCTGAGTAAAATATGTCGATGGCAAGTCGACGGTTCTCCAGACGGATTTGGTGAAATGAAACTCAGAGAGTGAGAACACACTCTGAGTGAAGTGAACAAAATATAAGTTATACAAATTTCTATTACAAAGTCTAAAATGGTTGTGAACCGTTTACAATGTTTCCTTACAAACTATATAGACTACATCCTCGCTCCTGTTTGTAAGTACATGGTGGAGGGGGAGACACTTCTTATGGTCAGAGGCGCGGATGCGCTCTGGGTGGCCCTTATCACGAGCGGAGGGGGAACTCCGGAGTGAGGGGCTTGATATCACGAGGACTGTGTCCCGAAGTGATTTTTCATAATTATGTGGAGGTTAAGGGGCAGGCGTTAGTTATTGGAGCCTTCGACGTCCTATCTGAGCGCAGGGCGCAACTGAGATGAAATTTATTAGTATTTATTACGTGCTTAAGATAGAAGTGCGTTAAAATTATCGGGGACACGAAAAGACGCCTTTTCTCTGGTTCCAAGATATCGGTTATCGGGCCTCGTGCTTTAATTAAATTCATAAGCCCTGCCTTGCTCCGGAGTACATTGCGTAATGCTATGTACAGTCTGTACTCTGTGTACGTGGGGATATAAGTCCTGGGTGATGAAAATCCCCGCAACCTATCAGCGCCGAATCTCGCCAGCTAGCGGGAGATCACCACCGCCTCTCGCGATGAATACATACATTACACTTACGGGAGTAGCACTTAGCAGTTGATGCGACCGGAATCAGTAATTAATCAATAATACCTTCATCAAATCTTATATTTATAGTTTTCTTGAGTTTTTTAAAGGACGTTGGAAACATTGGCATTGCTCATCAGCGGTCGGAAAAAATCAGTTCATCAGGTGCCTTAAAGTAGCCGCAGGGTTCTCAGTAGGAACTATAGCTGCGGCGGCGGAGATGGCGGTGACGGCTGTGATGGCGGAAGCGATTGTAGCAGCAGAGATGGCGGTGACGCTGGCGTTGACAGTGGCAGCGGCGTCGATGGAGACATTGGCAGTGTCGGGGGCGGCGACGGCAATGGCTGCGACAGTGGCGGCGGCGGTGTTGTCGCCACCGTTGGCGGCAACATCAAACCCGCGCGGCGCTTGATTCCGCCACAGCCAGCGCTCGACGCCATCTCCCCTCTCCCCCCCTTCGCGAGCACCCCCTGACCTCGCCGGCTACCATAAAAATTTGACGGCGTCGCTATGGCGTACGTGCTCTAGATCATTAATGCGGCCACCAGATTTCTCGCGCTGCCTTCCGTTTATTCCAGCCATAACGACGTGTGACCTCGCGCGTGAGCTGCTCTGCAACGAGGGAGTCTTGCCTCTCGCCGCATGTCAAGCGCAGACCTGCCGGCGCCGCCGGGGCGCGCCGGTCACTCGTAAAAGCGACTCTTTTGTCATCGCTTACACGCTGTTGCAAGTTTATGGTCGGTCCACACGATTCTGTAATAATGGCGTGAATGGCCATTTGCGCCTTGTCCCCTGATTGTTTTACTTATGTTTGACTTATGATTGCCTACTTAGATATCAAATATGACAAAGTCCTGTATATTGCGTTACCTATTTTACAATATGTTCTTGCAAATTTTGTATATATTAGACTTCGAAAAACGCTTTGTACTGCATGAAACCCATAATTGATATTTTCTAAAAACCATTTAATTTATACTGCTCTTTTACATAAACGTTGTAATTATAGACAATTTAATTACAACTAAAACAACACGTGCTTTTGAGTGTATTTAATAACTTTCTCATCTATTGCCCCAAGATGTCTGCATTTTATAAAAACCTATGTCTAATCAAACAATATCACTATAAAATGCAATAAAATCGCTATTTATTAAATACAAATTTTAACATGCCACAGCAGAGATGTGAACAGAAACTATTTTCTACTTTGAGTATAAATACATTTACTTAATAAACAATTTACATTAAATGATATTAAATGTACTCTAGTTATAATACTCTTAATCTCATTTTCTTTAATCGTTATTATATGCATATTGAAAACTGTAAACACTTATGTCCTAAAACGTTCCTCTCAAACTGCATAGATTTACAAATATTACATATCGCTTTATTTTTGGATTAACGATTTCTTACTACTCTTTGTTCATCATTTTAGCTGCAACAACTAAAGTTAGGAGTTTTAGTAAAACAATATGCATAAAACAATTTTAATTTATTTTTATGAATTATCGTTTTGATTGTTTGATCATAAATAGTAATATCTAATAATACGTAATACTGAAGTTCAATTATGATCTCTCTGTGGGGTTTATTGCACGAGCTTTCCAATTAACTTTGCTAGCATTTAATATCAAAAAATAAAGTAATATTTGGTACATTACGAAAAGAAATAACTCATTTTGTTTAACGCGTTTAGTGATACACAAAAAAATCACAATCTTATCTTTTTTAAGTACTTTCCCAACTAAAACTTCTTTTATGATAAATGTTTCAAATTTGTTTCAGTAGGTTGTTCTAATCTCATCTGTTTAAGTCGAAACTTAAACAATGCAATGATAAATGATAGAATAGATTATGAATATATACGAAATTCAAAGATATAGCCACAAAAGATTTCTTCATTTTTGGAATTCACAGAACCCTCTTGACCAGGGCATTGCACTTGTCCCAAACCACTCAAAACTTGCCTTTGTCCCCAACTTTGTCGATGATTCAAACACATCGATCAACGTGCGCATTATGCAGACGCACTTCTAAGAGGGGGGCGCGAATGTCACTGATGAAGGAGAATTCGGTAATGATGATGGATTCGTTCGCCCCGTCGCAGCAGGGGACTGAAAACAGGCATTCGATTCTCCAGGGAATGGGTAGTTGCCGGTTTCCCCCGTCGAATGATAAACGAGAGCGCCAAATGTCAACATTTTCGAGGAGACCCTCTGACGAATGCTAGCACTGGATGGAGCTAGGAAATCGAACGCTAGGAGGGGGATCACGGTACTGTAATCGATAGATGAAAGCAACATGATGCTAAAATTTTCCATTTTATTACATGTTTCCATTGACGGATTGACATTCTCAAATAATCTCACGCAAACATTTACAGAAATATTAAAATTCTTTGAAAGGTGAATTCATGGAATTATGGCATCCATAATTTTACTATTCTTTAGGTTTCTTTGGGAATTAAACTAAGTTGACCTGGAAGAAACTGCTATACTAACTTACAACACTCCACTGGTGAGGAACTTTCAGTCTGCAGACGAGATGACAGGTATGAAGGAAACGATTTTGAAGGTATTTTATTCTTCAAAGCCATCTTTTTTCTTTGTCTCTGATATTTGATGTTTTCCATCTGCAAAAAGAGTTATAATACTTTATTTTATGTTTTTAATTCTGCAATGTGACAGGTAACTTTGTAATATTTTTGAAAATACACTTAAAACGTTTTAAAAATTAACGAAAATCGTTAATTTCAGTTTAGTTTTGTATTAACTGTAACAAATTAAAAACACGTTCTCTAAGGTACCACCATCTTCCTTCGAAGATTTCATTTATGACGTTATCTACAATCCTTTATCCAAGAATTGAAATGTGCATAAGAGCTAGGAATATAGCTGTGCTATGTAAGTCCTTGCCATTTCCTAGTAGTTTTGTGAAAATTGAGTTTTTTGACACAATTATAGACACTGTTTGTATCATTTCACCTTTAATAACCTTCAATAACCTTTGGATTGCAATACTCATGTTCTTAAATTCTTTTTTGACTCTTTTGCCGGATTTTCATTTGATGGGTTAGAAGCATATATTAGTAAATGCATATTATATCTTATATCAGAATATCTGGTTTGTTTGCTGGAACTGTATAGTCAGTGCGGATTAGTTGATAGTTTAAAATAGTACACTCCCCTGTCTTCATTGTATTTTTTCCCGCGAATAGGCCAACTTGGACTACGCATGCATGCATCCTGCATTTACCGAGACTCAATATCATTATCTCGGTAGCAGGTGCATGTAATTTTATCAAGAGATCAGCATTTAACTGGAAACGATTTTTATCCGCCAGGGTTGTTAGCTCCGGAGATATGGAAGATGAAATGATGATGATAATAAGGGACGACGTACACACATACAGACATACACAAACACACCCATGCCTGAGACAAGACTCGAACCCGCGATCCTTCCATCCGAGATCGCCAGCCACGGCAGTACTGCCTTAGGGATGTCAACTGTAGGGACCGGCCATCATTGTATTATTATTATTGTTATTATTATTATTATTATTATTATTATATTAACAGACCCAAGCACACTCATATTTTAACTCGACTGTTCGACATTTTCTTTATCCATTAATTTATTTGTTACACAGAACCAAACGAGTAGTTAGATATTTTTCGAATATGGATGAGTGTTATTTGATGTCGTTTTAAATAACGTGTGTGTAAGAATTTTTAATTATTTTTTCTTTTCAAGATGATGATCGTTTTTAAGTTCCGTTTCATGTAATGTTGAGTATGTAAACTTACAATCCAGCCGTATTTCGATCGTTGGGTGACGTTTGTCAGAAAACCTGTTTCTATTAGTCTCAAAGAAACGCGCTCTTTGATTTTGGCTAACTCTTTAATGACTGCGAAGAAGAGCAAATCTTGTTTTTGGTTGCGAGAACTACTGTTCTACTAGATATTATTATTACAATTTTCAATTTGTTTCCATTTCATTTTTATAGTATCGCAAAGCAGAAGTTTTTCGTTTACAGAAGAAAAAAACATCACGAATGGAACCGGAAAAAGCAGTTAGAGACGAACAGAACGCCGGCCCAGGATAGGGCGATGGGATTGAAAGGGGGCGCGTGGGACGGGTAGAGCTGGCGAGGCTGGCGGGTGAGCGGGCGGGGCTGGCGGGGCGGCGCGGGGAGCGGGCGGTTTGCGGTGCGACGGAATGCCTGCGAGACGACGCCGGGGCGCGGGGCGGGGGCGGCCGGATGCCGAGGATGCCTGTCGTCGCAGCCGGGGCGGCGCGGCGGTGCGTCCGAGCGGAAGGCTCCGCCGGCCGGTCGACCGGCCGCCCGCCCGCCCGCCGCGCGGGCACGCATGCCGTGGGCCGCCCGCCCACGCGCGATCGCCGCCGCCGCGTGCGCGCACGGGCCCGCCGCGCTGCAAGATGCCAGAGCGGGCGCTCCCATTGATCCGCAACGGGGTGACGGGCGGAAAGCTCGTCGAAACAAAGGGAATGCCCCGAAATGACACACAAAATTCTGGCGTTAACGAAACGGAACAAGAAAAAAAGACACATTTAATGTCTTTAAGGTTAATGCAGAAACCAAAGCGAAATTCGTTGAAAAATTTGTTTATACAGAGGTTGTCAATAAGGTTGTCAATAAAAACTTTGAATATGTTATAAACGCTTCAAAATATTGTGATGAATTTAGTTATATAATATTTAGAAATTAAGATATTGAGATGAAATTTTCACTAAACTATTCAGTTCGGGGGTTTCAACAACTGTTTAACTTAATTCTTTCAATGAAACACTATTCTTATTTTTACACGAACGGAAAGTTTTTAAAAAGGCTTATTCATGAATACCACTTATATTGGTATTTGGTGTATAATTTTTGTCACAAAAGAGTATTAAATTGGACAAATGGTACGGAAACAGATAAACGGACGTTGGGAACCCGGAACCAAGTTGCAAGGCGCAGGGCACTGCAACGACCTTGGTAACCACATCGGTCGAATTTCCCTTTCAAGAAACTTCCCGGCGAATCCATCGCATGTTACAATTATTCAAAGAATTGTGTTCAAAGTTCGTCCAAAGTAATCAAACATGGTGACAAAATAAATAACCTGTACATTTTCATTAGTAGCGTTTATCAGGCAGATTTAAACAAGATTTTTAAAAGGGGCATACCTGTATGATGTGTTATCTCGTGAAATACACTCTATAGTAGACATTACGTCTCTGTTGTTTTTTTTTGGCATTATTGCGCGTCAATTCTTTCGGCGCGCCAGTTTTCTGTACTTTCAACGGATTCGAAAGTCTTCCGAAAGGCAACTGACATTCAGAAACGTTTCTTTGCTTCTCAATGAAAATCAGGCTATTTTCGGGCAACCAACTTCGTTGCAACGTCTTTGCAACTTCTTTGAAAAAGTACTGAACAGTTAATAAACAGTAATAGAGATAGTGACAGTATTTTTTTTAATGTAGCTATCAAATTTTCTCCAGTGTGCCCTCGTGAATTGGCCTTAATTAATAAAAAGAAATAAGTTTTTACTGAAATTACTTGTTTGATAACAATAGAAATTAGTCGCAAATTTCTAAAAGTATTTACGACAACTGTTTACAGAAACAACTTTCCACTGTGACAAAAATTTCTGCTGTGCACTCTACATCATTCACTCTCTGTATGAGGCAGTCGTAGTTTTTTGTTTCCTAGGGAGCCCTGCGTTCGTATGGACATGGGCAAATTTCCTTGACTGGGAACTCATTTCCCCTTAAAATCCAGAAAGGGATGTGCAAGTGCAAGTTGAAGCGGCGGGAGGCGATGAATTGTGGTTTCGTATTCCAGGCTGATGTATTATTTTATTTTAATGGATACTTTCTTTGCCTTAAAGAGAACATGGAAATTAATATAGCTAAATCTGTGACAGTAACTATCAAGCAACTTCTCCCAAATGCTGTCATGTGCCAAGTATTCAGTCCGCCACTCTGGAAGAATTTGTACAACCCTTACTTTTGAATCTCGCGCCAATTCCTCTGGACGTGGTGTCCGAGAACTCTAAGGTCCGTTCCCTGTAACTTCACTCCGCACGTAAACAAACTTTCAGTGTATCCCTCCACTCTGTAGTTCGTGATTGGCTACGCCATTCGCGCCACGACCGTACTCAAATGTCCGCACGTGTCACAGCCAGAACTGTCATTGTATATTATTTTCACTAGTACTTCTTTAATACGTCCAAAATACCAGCCAAAATATGCAGAAATTTTGCGTTAATATCACAGAATTTACATTTACGAGTGTTCTTGTAAGGTAGCAGAGAAATCCCACCCGAAGCACGAATTTAAATAGAACATGCAGTGACGTTCTTTTAAAATTTGGCAGTCTTGAATCTTCATTAACCACATCAAGAATTTTATTTTATGTTGGAAATTCGTATCTACCGAAAAAAATGTGCATATGAATACGAATGGCAGATTAACAAATTCATCGCTCTCGCCCTCCACATGTTTTGCTCTACATATCTTCTTACGTGGAGAAGTTACCTTTCCAATAACTTAATGCATTACACAGTTTTCAAACACTTCTGACACCGACACCTGCAATTCAGCAGTCATTTATTCCACCTGCCACAAAGTCATTGACGGATGTTTAGGCGCTAATTATTCAAACACATCATTACAACCTTCTCACCACTTTTGAGGGATTTTCCCTGCGAATGTTTCGAACCGGATTATCATGGGAACTGCTTCACTTATTGTGTTCGATGTGGAAACAAAAATCAACGCAATGAGAAAACACACCTTTCACTAACCAAACAAAAATATAGCAGTCTTTGAGAACTTTCTCATTCGAGAACGGAACTACTACTGATAAAATTTGGCAGGAGCGGCGCCGTCGCGACGGCCTGGCGAACGAACGTTATCTCAAAGAGTTGGCAGCTGAAGGTTGGCAGTTAAGGTCACGCTCGGTGTCTGATTTTACTTCAAAGCAAAGGAGAAAATTATTTCGACTGTTTGTGTAGAAAGTCAGGAAATAAATCAATTTTGAAAGGGACCTAACTCCTATTGTGCACGACGCCCTGAAGGGGAGTATGGTGTCGGTCAGCCAATGAGAACAAGTGACGACCACGTGCATTTGTTTACGTGCTGAGTAAAGTTAGAGCGAACGGACCTTAGTAAGCTTGTTACCTTGCCCAAGACCTTGTCATACCTGGTTTAGAGGTTGCAAAATACACTAGATGTCGTAATCCGTTTCGTTTTGAAACGGTGAATGATAGACTCCGTGGAAATGTTTAAAAGTCCAGCTGCACCGCAAATTCCCAATCCTGCTTAAAAGCCGGATTTTAAAACTCATTTGTATTTATAATTGTTCTTCAAATACCAACATGTATAGAATTGCTGAATTTATCTTCTCAAGAACTAATTGAGTAAAGAATGTATAGTGTTTCTTAAAAAATTACTTCAATGTCTTTAAAATAAAAAATGCTATCAAAAAGTTTATACGTACAAATTATTGAACCTTTATGTCCTGAATCATTTGGTGCACATTTTATCTCGAATATCTTCAACTATTCAGAAATTATATGAGGTGATTAACCACGTACATTTGTGGTTCTCAACGTTCGTTTTCTGTGATTAATACTTTGTCATGACAACTAGTACATCTCTGAATTGTGTACTTCATATAATGAACCACTTTGTGAATTATATTTTGTAGTAAATATTCTCTTATCAACATGCAGTGTATTCTCTAACAATGTTCCAGCTCTTAATATGTTTAGACATCACATGACCTGCGCATTAGCACATCAACATTAGATCAGCATATGGACATCGTTATGATGTAATTTTTCGCTGATGTGAAAGAGAATGAGAAGCTTAAAAAAATTGAAAATGTACATTAAAGCATTGACTGGAAAATGTAAGGTAATTAGCCATTATAAAATTTGGTTTGACGCAATTGTTTATTGAACCCTTTCAGTGTTATATGGGGAGATCGCCGTAAAATCTAATTTGAAATAAACGTATGGAGAAAGAACATAAATGATTAATACTACAAAAATATTTCTTCTTTATCATTGGCTTCGTGGACTTATATTGAACTGGATAAGAAATATTTCTTTGCATTTGTGTACTGGGATGACTGGTTCAAAATTCAAAAACATAATGATGTAAGTTTTCGTGACTGCTCATTAATAGTTGTTTGCGTTTTAAAAATGCTAAGTAAAAAATACACAGTTCTTTGCGATGGAATGAATTTGAAGAACACTACAAGATATATTTATAGAAAATTAATTTCTATTAAGTTTCGATCTAATATTAACCAATAACTCTACGTTTGTTACTGCTTGATGTAAAGAGTACTAGAACATTTTTTATCAGTAATTGAAATGTTTTCAGAGGTTGGCTAGTCGCTTGTTATCTCGCATATTGCACTCTATTGCGGAATAGCATTGTAATAAAGTAGACAAATGTGTATTCGCCAATAATTCAAGTGCGCTAGTATTATACCATTATCTTTGGAGTTTATGAATAAGAGTGGACTGAGAACATAAATCTGAGATATTTTATTGCGGTTATGCACCAGATCCATGTTTCATTTATGAAATTCAGAATTGTGATAAATGGCTGGCACTTGTTGCATTCTGTAGCTGTTTTTAGCACTATGATGTGTTTATTTCTTGTGTTTTTGCTCCTTCGACAACTTACCTCCTCTAGTCATTAGATGCGAAAAGTTAATAAGAAGCGCTATTTAGCAACGAGGCTATGCAAAACTTCTTTGATGCTCAATTCAAAACTCCTTTTTAGAATTTGAAAAACACAATAAAATGTATATTATATTTGGATAATGAAGTTATGAAAACACTTATATCTTTCAAAGTTGTATGCAATTCTCACTATTAATACCAAAGCACGCTTGGAAAAACAAATGCATTCTTTTCATTTTTATGAACTTACGTAAATTAACGTATTACAAGGATCAGTTTAACGACCAGAGAATCTCTCATTGAAAAGTGTGACAAAGACAAGGACTGGAAGAATACAAGTAATTTTTCGATACTTATTTTTATGTTACGCATGTTTTAAATTAAAAGTTTGTACTCCGCTTAAACCACCGATGAGGATAAGCAATTTGTAATGGAAGTGGGGGAGAATGTGTCAGTGAAAATTTGAAAGAAATGTTGAAATTCAGTACAGAGAGATAAGGAAATTAAATCAAAGATAAAACAAGCTAGCGAGAACCAAACAGATATTTACGAAACGAAGCATAACATAACATACAATAGCTAGCACATACACGGGTTGGACAAGATAATAGGAACACATGACGTGTACAAAATATTTATTTAATAATGTATTGACCCACCATTTGCTTTTAGAGCTGCTGCTACTCGTTGCAGAATAAATTGTTGTGTATCTGAATAGTTTTCAACGGACTAGTCTCCCATTCCTGTACCAAATCATGCACCAACTGCTTCAACAATGTTAAAGCTTGAAATGTGCTCCTCGTTCTCCGCTCTAAAATGCATAACGGTTCAATTAAGTTGAGGATGTTGAGATATTCATTCGAAGTAATCCGGTAATGGGATACTATTTGGAAGAAACTTGAAGTTTATGATATGAAGCAATTTACTTCTTACAGGAACAAGATTTATTCACTTTTTCATTGCCAAGGCCTGGTAAAAAGGAGTTTTCCTAACGAGAAATCGCCACTTTTGGGCGCACAATTACAATACGTTCTCTTCTTACGAAGTAAGGCTACAAAGTAATTGTGGCTTTATTCCTTCAAACATTATAATACAACGTGGGTAATAATGAAAATTAGTAATCAAGAATTTCTAGTTCAAGAAAGTAATCATATATCAAGAAACAATGATGGGAATTTATGCACTAGTGTTAAGTGGTATATCGATATAAATTTAAACATCATTTGAGCGGGTTAATACCGATACTCATGTGTTATAAACCATACTACATTCATACATATTTTTGTATGATTAATCATGACTATAAGATAAACTTTGGCATTGAACAGGCAGCTGGTGTGTAATATTCACCCAACGCCATTTAGCAGAGAGCCTCTTAGATGCCTCAGATGGCCTTGGTTTAGAATAAACACAATCCGACTTTAAATTAGCAGTATAAATGTTAAGTTAGAATTCAATTTCTTAGAAAAATGTCGTCTCAGTTGAATACATGTTCTTATTTCTTGTCAGCTGAATAATTAATACACCTTCTTTAGGGATTTCAGTATTCTGTCTTCTGAGTTTTGGAAACGGGAGAGGGCATTTACAGTTTACCTTCACCTCCTTATGGGTTGCCTCGGCACAGTAATATACAAAATACAACGAAACGTTTAATGGAACGATGAACTGTGATTGGTTACTTCTCAACTGTCATTTTTTCTGTAATTGGTCAAACACCTATATTAAAATAAAGTGTATCGTAATGACTATCATTATGTAACGATCTTCATCGATCTAATAAGGGAATTATACAACGGGATTAGAAAAAAGGTGGTTAAATTCGCGAGTGAGGAAGTTTAATCACGGAAGCAACATTACCAGGCGAATAAAAAATTCTGACAAGTGAATAATAGTTATTTATATTACAATGGTTTTAAGTAGAACTTTATTCACGAGGGAGAACTTGTGACCCAAACGCGATAGCGCGAAGAACATAATTCTTCCGAGTGAATAAAGCTCAAGTAAACCCCGTGACATATACAACACTTTATTTTGAAACAATATTTCTTCGGGGGCACACCTATGCCACGAGGGACGAAGCAGTACAGTAGACGGCGGGCATCTTTCTAGGGGCCACCTTTAGGTGGTTGTGATTTCAGCTGGTTTGCATTCTGCATGGAAGAAAGGAGGAATTTTTGAATGACAAACGATACGTATTATTTAGATCCTGAAGATGAAGATCTATAAATTCCCAGTGTTATCATGAAGAAGCAGAATGTGATGTTTCGAAATTATTCCCTGAAAAATCGAGGCACATCTACAAAAAAGTGTAGAAAATGTTTCTACAAAAAGATTAATGACGGGAAAGAAAGCAAAGTTTCAGAAGAATTTGTACTTGCGTATTTTAACAATAAATCAAAAACATACAAGTCTTTATCTTTTTAAGGGGTATTGTTCAATGGTGAGGGAAATGTAGAGTGTTTGAAACGTTGATATCTCTAAGTATGTACGTTTGTATTTCTCTAGGAAACATTTACGTTTACGATACGTGTTTAACGCTTTAATTGATATTGATATTTTTAAATATGGTAAATTGATTGGATTTTTGAAGAGATATGGAAAAGACTACAAGAAAAAAAAACTTTTACAAAGCTCGAATTTTACAGATTTGTCAAGGAGGTTGTGACGATCTGTATTTATTGTTAAAGGTTAGTTTTTAACTTACTTATATGAATACTCTTAAACTTACGGTATTTCCAAACCTTCTTTCTTTCTTTGTATAGTAATGATAATGGGAGTAGCTGGCGAGTGTGGTTACTTGAAACACGGAGGGATTAAACAGCACTTTAATCTCTGGAGGAATAAAGACACATTTTAAAGGAAAATCTGTGATTTAAGCTGCATTTTAGTCACGTTTAAAAATAAAAAATATAGTTTCAATATGGTTTCATTAATTATTTAATCATTTCATTTAATCAATTCATTAATTATACAATCACAATTGTATAATAGAAAAATGGGCAATACGAATGAAATATTTACATATTGCTTATACGCTCAAATAGAACAAATCGTTCATTGTTGTAATCATATTAGAGTCAAGAAGACGTAAAACAATTTACTGATTGCGAAATATGGGCGTAAATGTTTAGTGAATACAGAAAAGGAAAGAAAGAAAAAAGAAACTGCTAATGAATAAAAAGTTATTTACGAATTGAAACATGTACTTTTTTAATTACCAATATTACATATCTTAGAAATTTGAAGATGAAAACAACAGTAACAAAAAACAGTGTTTGTTCCTCCTGTAATAAGCCAAATACGTACAAATGCTCAAAATGTGATGCAATTATGCAAAACAAACCTATTATAACTTAGCTTAAACTTAGTTTATCAAATTATACGAATTTCTTGATGCAATGTTATATTTCATACAGTATTTTAGAAGTCACTATTTAGCTATTACATAAAATTTAATTCAAAATAGATTGAAATATGCTTCTAATATTAATTTTTTGTAAGAGAATTATCAACACTCCGAGATTTTTTTGGAATAATTTGAACGTGAATTTCAAACTATTTGTTCATTTTAACTAATCGTTAATTTGTCTCTGCCAATGATGTTTATGTTCTTTGAAACCACTTTTTCTAAGCATTTTCTAGAATACTTACAGAATAATAAAAATTCAATGAATGCAAATTTCAATATATTTTTTAAGAAATACTTCTTGAAGTGTTTAATCCACATTTTGATAGCATTTTACTTCTAGAGGGTTTTACACATTTTTTTGTTTCCTGGAAGTTCGGATTTCACCAGAGCACAGCTCTTTTTTGCTTCCTTACAGCGACCACGTGAGCCAAACGTAAAACATTTTTATTCCCCATTTTCATAAATACCGAGAAGCGAATAGTGGGTCGATTGTAATTACGAGCGGCGCGGAAGATCAGAAGGTATTCCGCTTGAAAACAGGCGAACGAGTGCAACCCATTGGGCATTCAGCCCTTTGGGTAGATGGAGCTCTCGTGGCCGCAATGGAGCCCTGCGCCATGCCCGAGCTCAAAGAAGCGCTTAATATTTAATTAGCGCAGCCCTTCGCTCTTGTTCCTGAGGGCCGCGCCCTGCACCCGCTCCACACGCGCGCCCCGACCTTTCTGAACGCACCCGCCCTTTCTGAACGCGCCCGCCTTCGCCCTCCAGCAGCGCGCGCCGCCTTGGACGCGGAGACCCTGCACTGCCCCCGCCCCCGCCTCTGCCTTCAGCTTCAGTGCAATCACTTTTGGCCGCCCCACAGTCTCGCCTTGACGAACCACCGATCGCAGCCTCGTCCCACTCGGTGTTTGGCACAATCACCTCAAATACCACTTGCAGAAACCACCATTTGCTTTCCAACTTACCATTATATTACTCACTGCAACGCCCGTAACCATCACCATTCTGCTGCTGTTCAATTACATTTCCACCCATCCATTTCACGACGTTACTATATCCATCATTCTTGTACTTCAATCCGCGGACTCCGTGCCGAAATTCTCGTACCTAATAAGGTTACCCCCTTCATTCTCCATCACAGCCACGTCATCGTCCATCTATCGCCCCCCCCCCCGCAGGCCTTTTCGCCACTGCTCCAGCCCTTTCCCCCACCCTCTCACTGCCTCTCAGGCGGACATTATTTTTAATTGGTCAAAGGCTCCGTTCTTCCGGTGTGGAGTGTCTGGGCGGTGCACGAGTTAACAGTCGGGACGTACGCCCTCGATGGCTGAATGCTGCGTGCGTGACCTGCAAGGCCACCTACTACGGTCGCGAGCTGGACGAGGAAAGGAGTTGCCATGAGAGCGGGGAAAAGTAGTTTCGTTGAATTTAAACCGGACCAGGGATTTCACTCTGTGATTTCTCGGAACAAAGCACAAAACCCAGCTCAAGCTGAATTCTTCAAACATTAAAAGAGAACAAATATTGAAAGGACTAGTAGGATAATATAACTTATGCGAAAGCTTAATCTTGTTTGCATAGACATACACTCAAATATCTATTCACATTTTATTTTATGATATAATAAAAAACGGAGTTTGAACTCAACTTATCAATATTATATTTTGTAGTTTTGGTAGGATGTTGACATTTACATTGCCTTTAATTATTTTAAATTATTTAAATCTCGAATTCTCATATAAAAATTATAATTATTAGTATAGTAAAATATTTTCACAATCCTCAACGTGACGTTTTTAATACGAGGACTATTTATGTATTGAAAGGAACGTAGTGTAATTTGGTCTGCTGAATCAGGTCAGCAGGCGAACCGTGTCAATTTTCTAACTTCCATTCCACCATTTATAATATTATGTATTTCTTGGTACTCTCTAGGAACAGTATGAACACTTTCACCCATGACAAGAATGGAAACCCTTTCCGTTCTTGTCAAGGTATTATTATCAAAGATTGTGAGTTTTGAGGTGTGCTATAGAAATTTGTCTACATTGAAAACAACTGATGAGAAATATTGCTAGACTAATTAGTTTAGTATTTCATTAAGAATCTGATACGTGAGAAGCATAATTCTTTGGGAAGCCGATATATTGTTGCTAGTGAGGTAACAAGAGCAGTGTGACCAATCCAAAGAAAAAGAAATTTACCACCCCCAGGCAAATAGGATTATTAGAATTGGGATAAATAGATCTATTTATTTTTCAAGCAGTCTCATTCGAAAACAAAATTAAAGCACAATTATTGTGAAAATATAAAGGAAATACAATCACTTTCTGGACCCAAGATGAGATGCAAAAAGCAACTAAAGTGTGGCGTGAAAGGGGAACTCAACGCTAGACTGCAGAGGTATTTGAAATTCCGAACTCCTGTCATCAAATGCCTGTGTTTTCTGTCTTCTAGTCCAGCTCGAGCAACAAATAAATCTCCAAAATCTGCAGTCATTCCCATCTTCCTCATGCCAAGGTCAAACGACGCGTGAAGAAACAGAAAATAGTACTTCTCATATCATCAGAGGCATAAAAGAAACGAGCAAGAGCCTAGAAAGGAAAAAACGACACTTGCACAATAAATAGTTTTAGAAAACATTCATTCACGTGAATGCAAAATTAATACTTTGTTCACAAACATTCATTCACTGTATACAAAATGTATACTCATCTCCAAAGCCGTACTTTGCGGATCACTTTCCTTTTGCAAAATACCGTTTCGCGGATAAAGCCGAGAAAGAATTTTGGCGGACGATTGCCATGGTAACGTGAATTCAAATCAATGTTCAGTTCAAACCAATCTCGAAAAATGTAAAAGTAATATTTATTACTTTTAGAATACAGAATGTATTTAACTGATTACTTCATTTATATTAAAGACACAATGAGATATTGTTGTAACTTACGCTTTCCGTGGATTTACCACTCGTGCTAGGAGTATCAATATTGAAAACTTCAGAAATTGTAATGCAGAAAAACATCTGCATTTGTGTGACGAAAACGGATGGTTTAAAGAGTTTTTTTTCTAAAAATTTAAACTTAAAATTCAGAGGTGAGTATAAAAAAATAGTTGCAAGCACATAAATGATTTTAGACACGGTAATTTACTAACTTCAATCCCATTCTGCCTGACTTGGTCAACAACTCATCCAACATCTTTTAATTTTCGTCCTTGATACATAACTTACTATTCTTATAGACATCAGAATCCCTCCCCCCCGCAAAAAATTTGGAAACATCTTATGGACCCGTAATAATCAAAGACACTGATCATTAATGTTTATAACTTTATTAATGTATGTAATGGATCCAATATGAGGAGACGGAAAGGGGTGGTATTATGAGAAATGTATTGTTGCAAAAGGGAAGAAGAAGTTTATCTGCGAAAATAATGATGTGCAGATCAATAAAACAAACTTTCACAAATCTTTTCACCCGTAGCTATGGTGCACCTCGCACCTGTCTCATAAGGAACTCGCGTTATTCACGTTTCTACGGTGCCACCTGCGTACCTGCACCATAGAAACCCAAGGTTTTTGCTGATATCCCGAATATTTTGTCCTTTATTTAGTAAATAAATGTTCGTCATTTCTGGTATGTCATAATACGAGAATAAGTTTTACATTGCGAGTTGATTCACATAAGTAACACCGAAAGAAGAATAATCCCCCCACTTAATCAATTTACGTAATGGGCGAATCCCGTCCATCTATCCATCAGCGTGAGGCGTCTCGGCGTAATTCCATGTTGCACATAATTTGTTCTCTGACCACGATGCATAGGGGAGAGTCGAGAAGAAAGTTACCCGGCGCGAGGAAACGAAGGGACTCGTTAGGTGCCATTAAGCAGCTTGTTTGGGGAGCGCGGAGGGGGACGAAGGCTCATCAGATTCATTCCATCATCTCTCCATCTCATTGGGGAAGGCGAGCGCGGGGGCGAAGGCGAGGGGGCTCAAGAGCCAAATGTGACGCGCGGCGGAGGGATATACGACAAAAAGCAGAGAACAGCAACCAACTGTCCTCTCACAGTATAATGTTATTTACTTACACAAGAGATTTCCATAAACAAGCAGAATTTTTCCTGTTTTTTGACGTTAATAGTACTTAGAGCGTCGCTGTCATTGATTAACTGCAGTTATGAATAAGGGCATCTACAGTTATGAATAAGGGATATTTACAAATATGACCGTATATTCTTGGATGAGGCCAACGTATGATTATTTTGATAGTTTCTAAAAAAATAATATCGCCGAAGACAGCATCGCTTATCGACATGTAGTACGTATTTTTTCGCCAGCTTCATAAGCTGAGACACCAGCTGCTATTGCCTCGAAAGTGTCAGTTTGATGAGTGCAGTGCGAAGGTAGTGCATATCTAGTTCTTGTTTTTTTATTTGTTGCGTGGTCGTTGACGCAACGTGTCTCTTCAACTCTTGTGCATTATTAGCGTGTAATTCTCTTGTAGTATCTTTGTCAAACCTCATCTCGTCGCAGTCCAATCAGTGCCTTTTATCCCTTTCTTCGGCCAGGAGCTCGCCGCTGTTAGATCCCGGGGTTCCTAGTCGGTCACCCAATCAGGAAACCGCTAGCCACGAATTTGCTTAACCACCATTACTTACTTCATTAGTAAACGAATTCCGTTAGCGCCGCCGGCTGATTTGTGAATAGTTTACACGAGTGATTTATTTTTTCTTATATACTCTCTAAAATTACATTGTAAAGAACTAATTACACATAATGTTGAAAAGTGTGTTATATTATTACAATTAATTCTCTGATTGTAAAACTAAAAGTGAGACAGTGCACATAAAAGATAAGGATATCCCGCCATTATAGAATATCTAAAAAAGTCCGCGCTATTAGCCGTATTACTCTTTCAACTAAACTTGCAGGAGATAAACGTTTAATCACAGAATTAATTTTACAAATAGCATTTCTTGGATTAGACGATTAGAAATGCACATTTCTTGAATTAAATGAAAATAAATCTGTGGTCACGGGGTAAAAGTTAAGTCAATTTTTGGCAAAATTGGGTTAAGTACTGAAACTACAAGTATCTAAATTTTATTTTAGTAAAACGACTGAATTCAAATGTTGACTCCTTAACGAGAAAAAACGTTGATAAATAGCATTGAGCATAGGAAGAAGCGTTGGCTCAATAATATTTAACCCTTGTTTTCTCCAAACTAAGATTTTTTACTTAAGAACTTTTACGCCGGGACCACAGAAATAATGGCTTTCATACGAACATGCTTCGCTAGACAGATCGACAAAATAATAGAAAGTACCATAGGCAATGTTCGTATCATTAATATTTTCGATTTTTCAGAAATTAAGTGAGTATGAATACTAGTAATGCTACAACAGCACATATTAAGCGGTAATTTCATGTTATTCAGTTAATTTAGCTCTAGCGATCAAAAACGTTTTCGGGGCTATTTTGGAAATAATCTTTATTTTAAAATTGCCTGCATTGTGCACATAATTCCGCAAAAACTACTCATATTTGGAAAACAAATTGTTCATGATATTATTTAAAGATTAATTGTTCAGAATATATTTTATTAATAATATATATCAATATTGTAGTTGCAGGGAGACCCCGAAATAATTTAAACTTTTGCAATGATGAAAAAAACAGAGGATTCAACAAAAATCATATATGCGTCATTTTTATGAGCCTACTTTGCTCTATCGGAAATAAAAGAAAAGTAAAATCGTGGAAGATGTTTTTGGAGCTCCAAGTGAAGTATTCTATAAATTCGAAATATCGGGTTGAAATACATTAGCCATCCAGAGCGACCGGGGAATATTAATTTCGGTGACAATCCTACCTACGATTTTGCCTCTAGCGTTGTTCACAGACGGGAGAAAGAATGGATATACGTTTTAATGTAATCGAGTTTTTCGATATCAGGAGCCTACAAAACTCGAACTCTGACTTAATAGCGTGTTAGGAGAAATAATTTGTTAATATACGAACAAGAATAATTTACTTTTTCAGTACCAGGGACTTAGAATTTTTATAACGAAAATTTGCCGTCTTCGCTGCAACATAACTTTATTGTTCGTAAGCGGAATGCGATAAAGTAAAAAGCAGGCTAGAGAAATATTCCAGATGACTGAATTGAGTATATAATATATAAACAGACTCTTTAAAGATTTATGAACATTAATTGTGGTACTTACATATTTAAAGATTGGGAAGTAAACGGTTTTACTTGCAGTATGACGTGTTTCAGTTATTGCGAAATTTCACGTTTCTTTGTGTAAAATCATTTTCATTTCTAATTTAATGATAAAACACAGTAATTACAATCTGTTAAACTTTTGAACATGCATGACTTTTCAGCAGGTATTAGTTGTACAACTTTTATTTAAATTCGTCAACTCTAAACTCCATTTAATTCATGAAGCATATATTATATTCATGGACGACAATTCACATCCAGAGCCATTTAAACCAATATTCTTTTAACATTTTATCTCGCTACAGGGAAGGTTGGTTGTCACCTTCTACGAGAAATTGAGAGTCATAACTTGCAGCATAAGGCGGACAGGTTGTTCAGTCCTAACTACTTCCGTATTGCGCATTTACAACGCGCTAGGCGGCGTGGCGCGAAAGAAAGGGAAGGTGCAAAAAGCGGGATCATCGCGAGCGGGGCCTTAAAGGAAGCGGACGGGGGGGGGCGATGTCTTCATACGACGGCGGCGAAGAGCTCGCGATCGCTCTCGGCGACGGCGGTGGCGGGGGCGGCGGCGGGCGCGCATGGCGCTGATGGCCTGACAAACGACGGGCGCGATGATGTGACGACGCAGCGGCGGCGGCGGAGGGGGGCGAGGGGGCGGGGCAAAACGAGCGCTCGGGCGCTGTGGGAACGCCAGGTGGCGCGGCAGCGGATTTTTCACCCGTGAGGAAGGCGCCTACGCCTCGGAAGCGGAAGCGGAGGTGGGGGCGGAGGCGGGTGCACCGGGAGGCGCCGGCGGGGGCGGAGGCGGGGACGGAGTGATGGGACGGGTTCGCGGGTGGAAATTGTGGAAATGATTGTGCGGAGGAGAAGGGGATGATGGTAGTGGGGGGAGTGACCGTGTGGGATGGGGAAGAGGCAGGAATTTTGGCGGAATGTGAGATATGAGCTAAGGAGAATGGAGGGAGAGGGGAACAGTGAGGTCGTCGGCTGAGGTGATTGTGGTGACGGCGGCGGCAATGGTGGGAGGTGATGTAAGTGTAGATGGGAGGTGAAGGCGGCGGAAGTATGGCAGTGAGAGTAGCGGTAGCGTCAACGCTCAAGGTGGCAGTAGTGAATCGGGCGGCGAGGGTGGATGTGGTGTGTGGTCGGGGGCAGCGCTGGTAGCGGGGCAGGCTGGGGAATTGTAGGGTCGGGGGTAGCGGCTACGGCGGCGGAAGTACAACAGCGAGTGAAGCGGCGGCGTCAACGCTGAAGATGGCAACCGCAAGTAGGGCAGCGAGGGCGGGGGTGGTGTGTGGTCGGGGGCAGCGGCGATGGCGGGGCAGGCTGGATAGGGTCGGGGGTGGTGGTGAGGGCGGCGAAAGTACGACAGCGAGGGTCGCGGCAGTCAACGTTAAAGGTGGCAACCGCAAGCAGGGCGGTGAGTGCGGGGAAGGAGTTTGTGGCCGGGGCAGGTTGGTGGACGATAGGGTCGGGGGTATTGTCTGGGGCGTGGGTGCGGCGGTGCAGTGGTATCTTCGCTGTGGGCGGTGGTGCCGGAGGTGCTAGCAAGAGGGGGGCGGAAGGAGCGGAGTGTCGGCGCCCTCGATCGGAAGCGTCTGGAAGCGCTTATTCATGCGGACGGAGCGTCGCCCTACCCGCGCGCACCCTCGCGAGTGGCGGGTGAGTGAGGATCCCACAGGATGACGACTCGCGGCGGGGGAGAATCGTCTGGGGGCATATGGTTAACAGTCCTTTTCCAATTCCCACTTATTACGCATCTCGATTATTTGTGTAAATAGAAGAGACGCTCACAATGGATGTTGAATTACTTACTCATAAGACTAATTTACAAAGCCTTTAACGCTACGAAAATAAATGATTGTATGAACTTAATTTCCAAAAGAACAATCTGTCTATAACGAGCTTTAATGAAATCACAATCTAGAGGTTGTTCTTGTTATTGTGTCAGCTAGTAAATTGTGTCAGTAAATGAACTCTCTAATAAAATATTTTTTCATAATAAGTGCTTAATTTGCGTTTTAATGTAATTGTTTGTAGGTATGTATTACATTTTTCTGCATGAACTATTTACTGAATATTGATACGTCTCTATGTTACTTGCATTATCTCCGATATAGATAGATATTTATTTCCGCAGATAGGTTTATGCAACCTGGTGACAGAGCACTAAAATTTACATATTATAATTAAGAATTAAATACAATGTAACTTAAAATTATTTTATGACATTAATATTAATAATAATATAACAATGATGACAATAAAGCCTTTAACAACAATAACATAATTCTATATTTTATGTTGGTCTTGTAGAGATATTTTACACCAATAAATACACGACTTTTTATTACACTGACGTCCACTCCACTCCACTTCACTTCACTTCACAACACTTGCGCTTCACTTCTCTTTCTACTTCAGTATTGCACTACACTTCACAAAAAGTCACCACACTTCAATACGAATACTACTTCAAATATAATTATATATTTAATAAAGTAATGCATTTAATAATTATTACAATACTAATAATGGTAACAGTAAATAATAATAATAATAATAATAATAATAATAATAAAATAACTGTTTTAATAAACCTAACTTACTAACTAAATATCTTGATTAATTTACTTTTAAATCTTTGAACACCTTGAGGAAAGGGTTCCAAGGCTGTCGCAGGAAACTTATTCCAGTCCGTTATTCTTCTATTTGTAAAGGAAAATTTTCTAACATCTGTTCTCCGTGGCCTGAAATGAATTTTGTGCTTGTGATCCCCTCTACTAAAAATTTGTGGGTTTACTGAGCCTGATGTGGATATCTTTCCACACTGGATAACCGGCATGCGCTTTGTACAAAGCACAGAGCACAAAACACAGAGCAAAGCACAAAACACAGAGCAAAGCACAAAACACATATCTAAGAACAAAAACAATATTCAAATAAAATCGATGGCATGCATATTCTCAACTTGAGACACAAATCTATTTCTTTAAAATATAATTCCTTTCACATGTGAATTAGATGAAAGGTGAGGTTCTCAAACTGGTGTCACGCTTTCGGAATCCTACATATCTCGAAAGAAATATTTTCCATTCCAGTTTTTTACATTCGCCAATCATGTCAAACCAATTACTTAAAGCCAGCACATCTGTGTAAGGTTGTTTGTACCGAAATTAAAAATGCTCTTTTAAAGTGTAAGCAGTAATTAGAATTACCGCTAATTAAAATTGTCTTATTTGAGTGAATATTTGTAAATATAAGTTAATATTGCCATTACAAGGTAATATTCATATGAAATGAACACACGTTAGATATTATGTAGCTCATTACGCTGGAAGTATTTGTTTCAGCGTTGAAAGCAAACGTCATTAAAGTCAATATTAAGTTGGCTGTCCGGGTGACGCCGCGTCCATGGCAAAGGTGCCGACGTTTCGGTCGCCATTCTGCGACCTTCCTCAGGGCGTAATGCATTACGCCCTGAGGAAGGTCGCAGAATGGCGACCGAAACGTCGGCACCTTTGCCATGGACGCGGCGTCACCCGGACAGCCAACTTAATATTGACTCCGGCCGCGGAAGCCTACGCTCTCGTCATTAAAGTCGTCATTATTACCTAGTGAGAAGTGTGTGAGGTTAAAACCGAGCTGGTTGCACTTCAGCGAAGCCACTCGCTCAAAGGCGACCGCAGCAGAAACGAGCGCAAGTCTTCCCTCCAGTACGCGGCGACGGGGACGAAGCACTGGTGACGAATCACTAGCCCTCGCAGACGCTGCGGAGCGAGCTGGCGACGCAGATGGACAGGAGCGAACGCCTCGCCAGGGGTCACGGGAACGATGTTGGCGGTCGCGTTGGCAAAGATGTCAGGGGAGGCGTCATAGCAAGAGAAATACCAAGGGGAAGAGAGAGCAGGACGAGAAGAGAGGGACAGAGAGAGAGAGAGAGAGGAAACAGGGCGAAGAAGACGGGAGGGCAAGGTGAAGAAGTGGAGAGGTAGGGCGAAGGAAACAAAGCCGGGGTGAGGGAGACGGGGTGAGGCGAGTGTGACAGTTGGTCGAGAGGGGTGCGGGTCGAGAGGGGTGCGGGTCGAGAGGGTTGCGGGTCGAGAGGGGTGCGGGCCGTGAGAAGTGCTGGTTGAGAGGGGTGTTAGTCGAGACGGGTGCGGGTCGAGAGGGGTGCTGATCGAGAAGGGTGCGGGTCGAGAGGGGTGCGGGTCGGGAGGGGTGCGGGTCGAGAGGGGTGCGGGTCGAGAGGGGTGCGGGACCAGACTAGGCCGAGCGAGACGTGGCGGACACGTGTGAGAGGGCGTTGGTGGGGCTGTGAGTGAGGGCGTAACTTTGGTTGGGCACACACCATAGTGAATGCGTAGTTGTCTCACATTAAGATTAGTGAAATGTCTTAGCCCTGCATTTTTATGTAATTATGTTCTGTTACGAATCTACTGTACTCAGTGTTCCCGCAACAGCGTATGCACACGTGAATGCCACGATCGTTTGAACGTCAATAAATTCAGGTGCATTGGAATTGCCACTCATCAAATGTCGCTGGCCGCTGGTCTCTCTATCCAGGTAATTTAAATAAGAGCACTATAAGTTCAAACACGAGTAAGTGTGTTGTTCATGAAATTATAAATCTATAATCAATCGGCAAATGTTACCTTCTCCGCTTCTGTGGATATCTTGTTCCTTATTATACAAGCTCCAATTAATTTGCTGAAGCACCTTCCTCATGTTTTCACCAAACTTCCAGTATCCTGAAGTTGTTGCTAATTGGGCTTGAAAAACCAGAATTTCTGTTAATATTTACGAACTACATTTCGGCGTCCATTCTATAGCAAACTCGATACAGTCTTCCTCAACAAAACTCGCATCCGTGGTAACAGCCGCTACATCCCTCAATATTGTTCTTTACTTCGGGTTCATACAATACGTACCAAATTTTATATTTTCATATAGTAACATGCTCATACACAGATGTAAGTGACAAGTGCAACTGATTTGAAGAAATACACCAAAGTGAAACGATCTGTTTCTACCTTCATTATGCGAATAGTAGATTTCTTGAATCGCCAATGTGTCCTACTCTATTATTGTGAATGTTACTGTTTTTTCCTTGGAATTCGAGCATTCCAATTCAACGACGTGAAAGGAAGAGAATTCCTAGAAAGGGTGTCAGTATGGGAAGAGAAACAGCTTCAGAATTATTCATTTTGCCGCTTCGAATACATATAAGAGTAGATGTGTTCTCAGTAGGTCAGTTCTGAGCATCTATTTTAAAAACCATGAAGGAATCCAAAATGTACGAGTCACGATCGTTTGTGAGGAAGTGTTATAATAATCGAGACGCTCACGATAGAGAATGAAGAAAACAGATTGTGACAAAAGTAAGGGAATGCAAGAGTAACTTTCAGGGGAAAGAATATGTTGATATAAAGTTGTGAAATTATGTTATAATAATATAAGTTTTTATAATAAGACAAACATAAACATTAGATACGCTGAGAAAATGTAAAACGTAAGTGCGCCAAAGACTGCTAAACGTTTTGTTTTAGTGACAAAAAGTAGTAGTTCTAGTAGCCTGCGCCAAAGCAATGAAGAAAAAATTGTTCTCTCACAACAAATGTGACATTGACGTGAATGGTTAATCTCGATGGCCAACAAACATTTGACCGTACCCAGTAGTTTTGCCTTCAGTTACGCTGCCAGCAACCGCAATATCCGACCTATTTTTCACGTTTATTAATAGACAGATAGAAAGACACTCGTAATGACACCGGGACGTGAAGCAGCTTTCAACAAGCAACTCGAAGGTGGCAGGTTCAAATTCATCGTAAGGCATGCGAGCTACTTCCATGTGCTTGTGTTTGTGGTGGCTTACTCCACCACTTACACCATCTTATCCATACTCTTTAATCTTTCAACCACTCGCAGCCATAATCTTCAATTTCTCACCATTGACCCGTATTGACCACCTAATCCGTTATCCAACTAGTGGAAGGCAAATGGTTACCACTGCAGTCACCTGACCTGGAAAAGGGAGGTCATCAGATGCTTCTCTCTTGAATATGTTCAGAAATAAATAAGTCATTCACTACGTTTTACTATACAATCAGTGTACATGCTAACAGTTACTTGGGTTATTTCTCCTTTTAAGTGATAAACTAAGGGACAAAATCCAGAAACATAAATTATGCCGAGTGTAGTTACTGGTATCTCAATTACAATATTGCCACTACGTATTACATGCCTTTCCAAAAAATCCACGAACGAGGTCGAACATCGCTTTTGGAATTAATTGTGCAGTTAACCGTCCTCCTACCGAAGTGCGTGCTTATTGACGTAAAGAAATACTTTGGAAACAAGATAACTCTTGGAATGTAAAGGTAACAAATTTCCGCAGCGGCTCCATTAGTTCACGTCATCTCATTGCTTTTTATTAGGCTGACGACAAAACATCTCACGTACACCTTCATGTTATGTTCGGGAAGAGCTCGGTAGACAATGAACGAGCCGGGCAGCGAGCGAACGGGTCCGCCCGCGGAATCGGTTCTTCGGCGGCGCCCTGGTGGCGGCGATCGTAAATCAGCGCCGCAGACATGCAACGGGAAGCGCGGCGTCTTTACGGCCCGGTGTTTATAGAATTTCTATAAATACGCGAGGAGCGACCTCGTGCGGCGGCCGGGGTTCGACCGGGCCCAGTCACCCGGCGCCCTCAGCGCCCACGGGTGCCCATGGGCGCGCGACGGTCACGCCCCTCGTGGCGCAGGGCGCAACAGTGGTGACACGGCTGACAGAAGTGCAATGGTCCAGAAAAGTGTTTGAGCGTTCTTTGAGGAAGTTTGAAAATCCACTATGAAGCATCAACTCCCATTGCAAATCTGAGCATTCCTTTCTGCCCACGGGTGCCCATGGGCGCACGACGCTCTCACCCGTCGTGCCGCCGGGCGCAACATCGGGGACACGCTCAGGTGGTGACACGGCTGACAGAAGTGCAATGGTCCAGGAAAGTGTTAGAGCGTTCTTTGAGGAAGTTTGAAAATGCACTATCAAGCATCAACTCCCATTGCAAATCTTAGCATTCCTTTCAGCGCACGGGTGCCCATGGGCGCAGAGCGCTCTCGCGCCTTGTGGCGCCGGACTCAACATGGGAGACACGCTCGGGGGAGACACGGGCGAAAGGAGGGAAGTGGTCCAGGAAAGTGTTTGAGCGTTCTTTGAGGAAGTTTGAAAATGCAATATCAAACTTTAACCTTCACTCCAAATCTAAGCATTCCTTTCAAATTTGCAGTCTTAAGTTGAAACATACTGGTAATAGGATATCCAGTTTTGAAAAATGTTCGAATCGTTTAGCAGCTACAGTTGTTCACAGACGGGCAGACATGCTCTGTTGAAATAATAGATATTTATGCATCAAGGGCGTTTTACGAGTTCTAATGTGTTTCATACATTATTTTATTTTTTACGTATTTTTAATGATTTAGAATGACTTATTTACTGATTAGTGAGCTAGTTGTTAACTTTACTCCGTTTGTCTTTTCATATTTCCCTTCCGTTTTTCCCTTTAATAATTCCCTCTCATAATTCTCTCCATAAGAGAACTTTTATCACCATTCAACTGTTTTCATAATTCCCTCGTAACCGTAATCCTGGCGATCCAGAGAAATGAAGCAGGGAATATCGAACTCCGTATTGAAAGAAATAACACCTTATTGCGAATCAGTAAAAAATAAAATACTTTTCACCCCTCATGCATGGAAACTACTACTTATCTTCACTGTTAATTGATTGCAAAGTGTTACTTTGACGTATGCATACGCCAATGTCTATTTTGCCGTTCGCATACGCAAAGAAGTGAATGGGTGGACATGTAAAACAACTTGAATATTAAGAACGACGTTTATAAACCTATGCGTTTCTATGAATTCGTACAAAAAAATAACCTACGCAACACGTACGAAAGTATCTTGGGCGTACTCATTTCAAAATGTCAGACCCCTCCTGTCGTCGATTCGAAGCATGTTGTTCTTACTCCAAATACTCATTTTCAGTACGAGTTATGTAAATAATTATTTCGGTATCAAATCGTTTTTCTTTACTATTCCATGCTTTTCTCTGTACATGCAAATGTCAAGATAATATTGGTAGTCTTACACAAATTCTTATAGGCAGAACCACTTCAGAAAACAAGATTTCAATATTCAGTTATACATTTTAAGCTGAGGCTGTGAAATGTGTAAAAGTTTGTTAAGTAGAGAGCGCTTTGAATCATTAGCGTCACAGATATTCAATAGGAAGCGTGGAGTTTTACTCGTATTACATCGTTTTTGCTACTAGGTTTTCAAAAGGTAGTTCATTGCACCGCATATGAGATAATGCACGAGCTAACTCAATGAGCTCGTCTGACATTAATTAGAACACTACAGAGTTTATTTGCAACTCTGACTGCATCCTGACTGCATGTTTTCAGCCATGTCCCCTGAACTCTTCTGTGTGTGTTTGTCTATGACGAATAATAATTAATTTCGGAGATGCTCATTTAGCATTGAGGATAATGTAGAATGAGGATTTATTGTTGATAAATTTAACATTGAGGATAGTGTAGAATGATGATAATAAAATTGTCAAGACGATAACGTTTTTTCTCAGGTCGATTATTCAATGTAAAATTAACTTTGAAAGTTAAATGTTAAAACCTTTACTGAGGCAGATACACAGTCATATCGGAAATATGAAATTTGCTCGGATTCAACTTTTAAAGCGGCTCTTTGTTTATTGAATTTGAACGAAAGAAAGGGAAAATCATAAGATAAAACTTCAAAGTTGTATTGAATTAATTGGAATAACATCATTTCTTGACAAATTATATAAAGTTCACTATGCGGTATGCCAGGACATTTTTATAAAAAGATGGAAATATTTTATAAAGGAAATTTTTCTTTGACACTGTGACTTATACATCTTCTCCCTCACATTTCAGACGTCATTAAGTAAAGCAAAGGAAAAGTAATCATTCTGAAGTCTACCAATCTAGAAATAATGCTTTTGACTGCTTTGTGCAATGGCAGGTAGGTGGGTCTTTCCTAGAGCAAGTACTACGTATCTAAACCTAGCAACCACACAAGGGAGTTTGAGCCAGCTTTAGAGGAACGATAGGGCCCGAAGGCAGATTCACTTTCACACCTTCTGACAGGTGTTGTAATTTAATTTTGTGGCTGCTTCGATTAATGAAGCGATGCCCCACGACCTACTGACCCTCCCCCCTTTGAGCGTCCTTCACACGCTCTCCACTGCCGACAGTTTTAAGACTGAATACTTTGTGGGATGTAGTTCTCACTTCTCAATAACTAATTATTTTTTTCAGTTTCGATGACATTATTGCTATTCCGTCACCACCGTCATTTAACTTTGCGACTGTAGTCACTGCTACCCTCTGTTTGGGTTGCTGACATTTTAGATTTCATAAACGACTATTGTCAGTCTATTACTTCTGTTTAAACACAATCTACAATTGAGACTCTATGTGAACTTTGTTTTATTGCCTAAATGCTAGTACGCAAGATAAAGTTAACTTCTTAGCATCTTCCCACCCCCATCGCCCTTTGTTTTCTAGTTCTCTCATTGCGTCGTGTTGATCCGCTACTACTTTTCCGATTGCCTCCAGTTAATTTCAAAATCCCCACGCTAACTTCGTGCATCTATAATTCCTTCAGACTTTCCCCCATCTTCCTTGTTTTCGTCAGTTAATCTGTGCTCGCAGCCATCACTGCATTGAATAGCATCGTGTCTGCTGTCACCGTCGCCACCATCGCCGGCGTGCTCTGCATCACAGTCGGCGCTGCCCGAGCCGTCGTTCCAGCCGCCGCGCTATCGACTGGCCGGTGGCGCGTCCCACCGTCGGAGATTAACGCAAATTGAAGTGGCAATAACGGTGGCCGCCATTCTGTAATTGACTACCCCCGCCCGCCGAAAAACGCGCCGCCGCTCGCCAGCCACGCCACGCCACGCCACGCCTCGCCATGCCGTGCCGGCACGCGCCAATTCTGCCACCGTCCCCGCCTCTCTCCCACCATCCCCCTGCACTTCCCGCCGTTCGCTGCCGCTGCCACCTCGCCATCCCCTGCGGCTATGGGGGCCACTTTCTCCGCTACTACTCTTGCACTGATCTCACCGCATCCCCGCCATCGTCACCTCCTCCGCCGCTGCCACCGTCCCCCCCCCCCCGCGGCTTTCAGCGTCTCCTTTCCCTGCCACTACCCTTGCGCTGACTCTCATGCCATCCCTGCCAGCGTCATCTCCGCCGCTGCCACCGTCCCTCCCCCCCCCCCCCGTGCGGCTACCAGCAGCCACTTTCCTGCCACTACCCTTGCGCTGACTCTCACCGCTTCAAATCATCGTCACCGCCTCCACCGCTGCCACCGCCACCACCAACTACCCCACTGTCCCTCCCACCCCGACGGCCCCTGCCGCCGCTGCAACAGCAATTTATAAAGTGCGCAAAAATCTTCGTTAACGTCACGTCGATTCGAAATGCGGCGAACTCGCAGCGCAAAGCGCCGGAAACGATGGGCGGAGGGGCGGGGAGATCTGGCGTAGCACTCGGCCGACGCTTTGACCTGCTGCCGCTCGCCCCTTCCCCCCCTCTTCTCCCTTCCCCCTTCCCCTCTCCTGACGGTCACGATTCGCCTGCTGGTTCGGCGTTCCGTTCTGTCGCAGTTCAGATCCCCGATT
The DNA here is from genome assembly GCA_031308135.1 of Acheta domesticus. Taxonomy (NCBI): domain Eukaryota; kingdom Metazoa; phylum Arthropoda; class Insecta; order Orthoptera; family Gryllidae; genus Acheta; species Acheta domesticus. The sequence goes on from JAHLJT010009436.1 coordinate 50,377,762, forward strand.
CATTTAGTATTCTGTTTAGTTACTTTGATAGAGAGCAGGAGTCGGAAAAAACTCTCTCTTTAGAAAATTAATTCGATTTTCGTTTAATATAAACTGGAATTACTATACGGGTTTTGGTTTCGAGAAACAAACAATCCTGCTACTGGTTTATTTGTTTGCTTCTTAGGCGTCCCGTAGGTCTCATATCTCTTTCAACGAAGTCGAATGTTTTAATGAGTGGAATAATGTAAATGAGGCTGTTGGATTGTGCAAGTAATGTTGAGAGAGCCTGCCAACATTATATTTTGCGGAAGTCATTTGTGAAATTTTTATTGATTCCTAGTTTCAAGTTTTTTAAGTTTTCTTATTGGAAATCTAATGTCACTTTTATTAATTTGACAACAGGTTAAGTTTACTCTTATTAATTAAATGGAGCTTTTACATTTTTTACGAAATAGTACAATGAATTGTTTATATCATCTTTTAATTAAAAATATTTTCATGTATCCTGTATTATTTTCATACAAACGTATTATAATTTTTACAATTCGACAATCTTTCTCATTCAAAATATTGGGATTTCGTAAAAATGTGTTTTGGAATAAAACTTAAGCTCTCTTCAATATTAGTATTACCATGTCACATTTAAAAATACAAGCAATGCATTGCATTTAAATGCAATATTTAATAAACATTATATAAAATTAGTGGATTTGGGAAAACTGCTTTCAATAAATTGTGAAAAAGAGGCTTCATGATTAAGAAACATTCATGATTACATTTTTAGAAACTTTTACATTCGCTTCATCCGAACTTTTATATTTATAAATTTTTATAGATACGTCGAGGATGGTGAAGAATAGAAGTTTCCAAATTGCTGCGACTAGAAGGGCGCTTTCTATGACGCGCGACGGAGGCGACTTGCCCACCTGCGAGGGGTGGTTCCCCCCGCCAGAACGGGTACACAGGGGAATACGCTGACCAAGGCGACGGGATGGATCGCTTCCTTTGTCTTGGAGTAGCAGTCGCAGCCCGGGCCCTGCAACTCTCCATAAAAACCGAGGAAGCTCGAAGGTGCAACTATAGGAGGCGCTAGTGTCACCGGGTACAGGCTCGCCAACATACGCACCTAAAACTTGGCTAACTTGTGAGAAATACGAAAAGTGTCCTCTAAATGTACAATTATTCATAATATATACATATAAGGAACCGCTGAAGAAAGCGTGAACATCCACGCTATCTTTTGTAGCATTAGGCGCCTGCTTGAGCGTAATGCGAACCTACGTAGCAGCCACACACGTTTGAAGCATCGTTGGCAGCAGTTCGTATTTTAGTTCCTGTAAGAAGGTGCTACCGGAGAGTGTGCCACTGTAATGGTCGCCACTACGTTATATGGAAGTTGAAGGGCCTTGGTCGCAGCGATCGCTCGTGTAAGTTCGTGAAACTGCTCAGTATTCGCTAGGTACAATACCACAGTGGGCGACGAGTTGGCTAATCGGTGCGTTTCACAGACACGATGAAGCACCAAAAAGAGAAAAGTTTTTAAAAGTGTATAAACGTGATGATGGAGAGATGTTGACAGAACGGTTGTAAATTTCCTTTAGAAAAACCACAAGTCCATAGTGAGACGCATTGTAATATGCGGAGAAGTCAGCACGTGTGAAACATTAGAAACAGGTACTCAGGTGTAATTGCGTGCAGCTTGCTATAGTAAAAGAACGTTCTATGGAACGAGTGGTGACTCCGGTGGGAACTACGGTGTCCGATTTGCATAACTCTTGATGCGCGAAATTAATACCTCGAAAGGCGAATTCGTGAGGAGCGCCACATGGACAATTGAAGGTGCACGGGAGAAACGATAGCCCGTGAGAGTGTTACAACATCAATTGCTGCGAGAAGAAAGAAGATTTTGGTGTACTACGCCAGACTTCCTAGAGGCTTAGTGTGACGGCGGGCTGAATTTCATCAGTCGAGCGACCTCGAACTTCTTGCAGGGGGAATCCGAGTTGCTATGGGCGGAGGAGACCTTCGCTGGCGGGAGGACGAGCGGACGAGGAGGCACGTCCAATCAAGCACGTCAAGTACGTTGATTTTCTTAGTGGGCGTCATAATAAATGTTTTAACGAAGGCAGAATACGATATAGAAATGGCAGGCTGTTAAAAAATATAACCATAGAAAGATGATAAAGAAGACCTAGTGTGCTTGAAAATAATGATTATGTAAATAATAGTACAAGGATTCCTTGTGAAGAAGATTACAGGTTATTGAAATGTTAATATGAGAAATGTGATTTTATATTTTTTTGATCAAGTTGTGTATACTATTCTATTTGAGAGCTCTTATTACTTTTAAAATATTGTGTGCTAATTATTAATAAGAGATTTTTAAATGGGATTCCATAAGCTGTAAGAGAGTTCGCAGAAAATGGGACTAGCACCGTCTTTTTTACCGTCCTCTTTTTAGTTTCAGTACAACGTTCCACAGCCTTTCCCTATTCACATTGTCGAAGTCAGACTTCTAATCAAAGATGCAGTTCGTTGGCTTCTCTTTCGCACTTATATCTCTTTTTCCTACAACGTAGTTTAATGTGTAAATGTTATCCATAACTCCCGTACCACTTCTGAATCATGTTTGTTTGCGTGGTATTAGTCCCTTTTCCCTTACCCTTCTCTCTAGTCTGCGTCTGACAATACTCATCCACATTTTGTGCAATGATGTCATGAGCATCCTCGCAATTTTCTACCTTGTTCCTGTTCCCTTTCTTGTAAAGTGGTGTAATTACTCCTTCTTTTCATTCCTCTGGCGTTAGTCCCTGCTGAATTTGAGCTGAGGGTGAGTTATTATTTTGCTAGCAATGTAGAAAAATCAAATCTGCAGTTCGTTTACCGTTGTAAACACGTTTTAGATAACTCGGGAACGAAGATACAATATTACAGTCTTTCTTATAGTTAAATTGTGGGGCAGGGATTCTGGAATTCCAGAAAAAACGTCCTTAGATGATCTTCTCACCTATACAGTTTACTATACTTCTCACCTATACAGTCACATACAGTTTTTATTGTTTTTTGACTAAATAAATAAATAAAATATCACATTAAATAAGCTTTCAATATGTCTTATCCCGACCTCCTTAGAAATGATCCTGAATTCCTTTTCAGTCGTGTCAGAATCTATTTTTTACTTTCTCGCTCTCTTTTTCTTTAAAGCTTTGAAAACATTTCTTATTTCTTCCTCGTCGATTTTTCTCATGATGTCCTTGGCCCCTCTCCCGAGCACGCTTCATTCTCCATCCCTTCCACGTTCTTTCTTTCAAATGTTTCTTTGAAGCATTTATAGTTTTGAAGTAAATGGAAAAGATAAATTCTAGAAATATTAATAGTATGCCAAAATAAAGCAAATTTTATATCACTGTTATATGTTACAACCTTTTCCCTAGCACGCGTAATTATATTGTGATAGGCGTATGTGACTAGAACTGAATCTTAATTCTAAAACAAAGGCAGTTTTATATGTTTCGTGTTCGTATTTATTATCTCTACCATGAAGTATCTTTGAATATGCATGAAGGCACAGTCCTGACTTATTAAGACGCAGGAGAGTAGGCGTGTGGGCACAAGTCTCTGCTTCCCTTCTCTCAAACATTCCTGAGCTGTCTATTCACCTCCCCCGCGTTCTTGTTACTTGTAGCAGTGTCGTGACTCGCCCCAACTTCCGGCTACTTCGCCGGTTCAATAACTACCAGCAACTCGTGTCCCTATTTACCTGCAGCCGCCCCCCCCCCACGAGGCACAAGGCCGCGCGAGGCAAAGCCGCAAAGAGACGACGCGACTGGGGCCGCGAGGAGCCACCAACCCGTGCGCTTTGAAGGGCGGGCGCTCCGTGAGCAGGTCTCGTGGGGCGAGCAAGTGTGATACAGGAGGTGCAACAGAAGAGAAGGAATCGGAAATGATGGGTGCGGCAGATTTCAGCCGAGTAGGCATTGATGGAGCCAGGGGGCGGACCCAGAGATAAATTTTGGGTGGGTAATTAAAAATGGTTTTGGTACAGATTTTGTAAAATGTCGCAGGCTACACTCACAGCCTGCTGCGATACGATTTCATTGCTTTATTCAATTTTCATCGTGTATTTTTTTCGCGAATCGGCCTCTACGGACCACGCGAACGTGCGTTTATGCACGTAAGACATTATTTGGAAGGATCAGCTTTTCTGCTAAGTCCATTTTTATATCCCACGGTTGTTAGCCGTGGGAATATGGAAGATGAAGTGATGATAATTATGAGTGAGGGGTGAGAGGACAACACACACACAGCTTGAGCGATCTCGGCCACGGGGCCGACTTTTCATCGTTTTAATGATTATCCGAAAATATGTTTGCTTGAAAGTTTCGAGTGACAAGTTAAAATTAATAATTAAAGAATACATTTAGGAGGCGAAATTTCCCTCGTCATGGATCCGCGTCTGAATTGGCAAACAATGGAAAGAGAAAAATGAATAGATTCATCAAGAGGGGTCAATGTGGGAGAGAAAAGGGTTGACCGAGAGTGCAAAGCGAAAAAATGTACTTACTAAAATATCTGTCTCAGGAAGTTATCAAGTTTTCTTAAGTTTTAGTTCGGCATGAGGAACATATGTATAATTAGAACATAAACATTAAATATATTTCGTTCGAAAAAGTGGAGGTGTGAAGCGATTATAATATGAAATAAGTAAAAACCTGTTACGAGAAAAATCAAATACATCTGAGGGAGCTGAAGAGTTATCTTACATTATTTTTCAGAATATATAATAGGCCTGCTATACTTCTTCGGGAGAAGCACTATAAGTTATCTCCTAGACATTTGAGAAGGGAATGACGTACGATTTTTCACAAAGTTTCCCTCGCTGAGTATTTGTCTCGCGACATTTAATGGAGTATTTTCTCCCAAAGTTTGATGGCCTCTGACAAACGCGTTGGTACGAAAAGAGTCACAATGAGGCAGAGGCCACGTAAAGTATAGCAGCGAGGGGACACGAGAATACAGCACGAGAAGGAAACTGGCTGAGGTGGCTCAGGACATCAACTGATGTCACTGGAGTGCCTCTGATCGTAATGTCCAAGGGTTGCAAAATTTTCGACGGTGGCAAATTTTCGACCCTTAGATTGATCAAATTCAGCCGCTATTAGGAAGAGAATTATAGCGGCTGACGGCCCTAATCAATAGTTTATCAAATTAATACCAAACAAATGCTGAAACACTACCCAACATTCATTAACATCTTAAATAAAAGCATTAATATTTACAGCATTCCTTAAATTCCATTAAATAGTGTATTAAAATATACATTATGCCTTGTCACTTGATGTGGAACTATTAGATTCGTTGCATTAAATTATAATCAATGTATTATAATAAATTCAGAATTTTGAAACACACAATCAAGCTTCTTTTTCCTTCTAAGTCCAAGATTGTTACACGTCCTTGTTATTCTCTCGTCCTACTTAAGAAGAGAAAGTCACGTAATAGTGAGCTGGAAAATAGGGAATCGTTAGAAAAAACTCTTATTTCCGGTCCTTGGTAACGAAAAAGTGGATAAATCCAGTTGCTAAATATAGAAAACAATTCCTCTAAAACGTGGTGTAGCCAAAATCCATGTTTTGTGGGTTCTTGATGCCGAAAAATCGATGAACGCTAAAACGTCCGAACGTTTGTCCGACTGTCAGCCTGGACTCTTTATGTTCCCTTTCTCCTGTACGTGCAGTGTCACCCCCTTTCATGTATCCAATCATGTTTCCGGCCATAACTTTGCTTTCTGTTGCCTATTAGGAAATTGCACAGCCGCGCCGGCTATTCCAAACCGTCGAGATCGATCCTTTGAACATACGCCCACTTGTAGCTTGTGCTTTTTTTGTCGTATAGAAAATCCATCTCTGTGAACGTCGTCTATGTGTTTAGTCACGGTCCCCCCCAAATCAGACGAACTTCGGGTTGAAAATGTTAATTTCTGTTCGTTCTCGGCTTTTGTCTAACGCTATACAGCAGAAATATCTGGTGTCTGTGTGTTTCATGTGATCCTTTCAATAAGACTGATTATGTCACATCACAATTGGGATTTGTCATAAAAAATTTGTAATAATAATAATAATAATAATTATTATTATTATTGTTATTAGCCAAATAAGATCCCTTTAAGGGCAAGGGACTCCTGCCAATTTGCAGAGAATACTGAATGAAGTGATAGGGTGATAAGAGAGGGAGGTGGTAGGATGATGATGAGAGGGGAGGTGAGAGGTGAACGTGCTCTTTTTGAGCCATCACAGCATACGCCATATGACCGAGGGAAACCACGAAAAACCCCGGTCAGGATGACCGGCCAGGGGACATCACAATAAAGGGTGTTAATTTGGTCGGGATGGTTTTGGTGTGGTTGATCGATTGGAGTACTTTGTGAGAATTTGGGTTGGGGGCAGAGGCGGTGAAGTGGAGGTTGTTGCAGTGGGAGTGCTGGATTTCATGGAATGAGTAGTTAGAAATTGTAGGGGTTTTGTTGGGTGTGGTAGTGAGTAGGGAGTGGATTTTTGGTTAGAATTCTTTGATATGATTCGCATTCACGACTGGGTGCACGATGAGCCTTTTCACAATGGACACATTTTATTAGTTTGTTTGAACAGTTAGCAGTGGATTGTAGGTCTCAACACTTGCCCCAGCGTGGGAGAAATTTGCAGTTCTTTTTAGTGTGCCCGTAAGCTTGAGATTTCCGACACCATATCGATCCTAAGGAGTTTATTGTATTAAAGAGATTATTCTGTAAGTTTCCATTCTGTCATTTGGTTTGGAGAGAGTAACTAAGCATGAAGGCTACGGTTTCCAGTTAGATCCTCTTATTCTTGGAACTATTAGTACAGGATAGCTTTTGATGACGGAGTTCTTGCATGATTTCAACTTCTGTGTATGAGACTGGTTCATTTCTTAACACTATTGAAATAGATGATTTGTTTGGATCTCGATACGTACCTTAATACAGTCATTTTTTTGAGAAATTTGTGAAATTATTGTGATGTGGTATAATCATCGATTTTGTTGATCTAGAAGCCTATACGTTAGTTAGTTAGTTAATGCCTTATTTCACGTGGCGAGACTCGGGCCATCAGGCCCGCTCTTCCGTCTGACCACGCAAATTTTGCTACGCTCCTTTCACCTAGCAGAGAAAGAAGGTATTATCTCGGGCGACGAAACAGGCGATTTGAATTTAGCTCAGAGGCGTCATTTAGGCTTGAGGATCTTTTACATGCAAGTAAATCTACTAACATGGGCCAGCCGGCTTTGCTTCCCCTCCGCGGAAGGTGTACGAAGGATTTTTTCGCCCTTAAAAATCCACGGCTTCGATCGGGTTTGAACCCACGAACTTGGACAGTCCGGCACGCTAACCGTCACACCATCGAATCCGCTAATATGTGTTCCCCTGGAATATAAAATTGGAATGTTTAAGTAGATATTTTATTTTTTATAGTAGTTTTGCGTGTACTGATGGATTAGTATTGGGGGTATTTTTAATTGTTCTGAGTGTAAAGAGTCATTGGAAATTGCCTAAGACGTATCAGGGTCAGGTGTAAGGTTTGAAAATCTGTAGTTTATTGGAACGTCATTGGTTGGCATTTTATCTGCAGCAGGTAGCTGGTTGTTTTGAGATTGGTTATATGCAGGGAGCATTATTTTCCTGTTGTCTTTTTGGCTTCTTTAACGAAGTCTCATGTCTCTGCATCATTGATTGAGAATTTCACATGTGTAGCGACGTCTGATAGGCTGGCTGACTAGCCGTATGTAGCTGTTGTTATTGAGCCCCAGGAAACTGTAGAGTATGTGACGTATGAACATAATAGTTACAAAGCGACTCCAAGGATGGTGACATGGCTTCTGCTACGAAGGGTAAGTGGCCTTTATTGGTTCCATGGGAGTGAGACGAATTAACTGTTAAGCTTGTACGCTTCAGACACTTCTATAGAATATATTTTGCTGGGTTGGAAGCCCACCCAGGCACGCCGTCGCAGGTGCGTTCACTATTCCCCATGGAAAACTGCTTTGAAGTAGCATTGATAAATAAAACTTGTGAATCACTGCTCTAGTTCACTGAAGGAACTGCTTTGTCCCGCAAGGTTCTTATCTATTTTATTATGTCTGCCAGTGTCGTAAGAAACTAACGCTAAACAAGAATATATTCTAACTCAACCAATTCCAGATGATAATCGCCATGTGCTTATCGATTTTGTGCTTCTCTGTAATCACTATGTTTATAACTCGACCAAGCGAAGAATGAAGGCTGCGATTGCGGCGCGTCGTGGAACTAACAGTGAAAACACGGGTCTGTACAGTCAGTTTAGCTAAAAAAAATGTCGCCAGGAGCGGGAAGCGAGTTCAGAGACTGCTCCTACGGAATCACCATGGCCTCCTTCATAGAGGTTGTGGATTAGCTGATAAAATATAACTTCAGAGACACATCATGCAAGATTTGCACTGACTGTTTTATTTTTGTCCCTTTAGTTGCTTTCTTTACTTTTCACCGTTCTAGTACAAGACTATAATAAAAAGTTTTGTTTATATTGAATTTTTAATACTTATTCATTGGATTTAAACATTTTGTATTCTCCTTCATTCATCCTTTTTTCCATAGGCTTTAGACGGTCTGTTAGATATGCAATAAAGTACCAAAACATTAACTTTACTGTCATAAGCATCTACAATATACTTCATTATGGTGGTAGTTACTTCTTACACAAAAAAGAATTTTATTTGGTATATATTGGTAAAGAATTAGTTTTGATGTTACTGCTCATCGGAAGAATTAGTTTCAAAATTTGAATCGTTTTGCAGAGAAAAGTATACCTTTATTTCTTCCAATATGAGGTGCAGACATGTCCAAATATAGTTAAAATATTAACTGGGAATATACTAGATTTGCAACGAAATAAATCTCGCTTTCTTTCACAATAGTTTGGCATGGTACCATTTTCATTTTGAATTGAGTATCCTTTTATCTCCGTCTCAGTCGTTTCGGTTGTAAACACAGACATTGGCGCGCTCCTGTAAACATCATTCTCAAGTTGGTCGAGCTATACCTTTTTATTGTTATGTATAGCAATTGTGAGGTGTTGCTACCACAGCAGTGGACTGTAGTAAGGATCGTGAGGTGAAGTAGCTAACTTCACATCCTCGGTGGCTCAGAGTGGTGACAAATAATCCACATTTTATTATCTAATTTTAATTATACAAGAAATAATGAAGTTACAGATACAATATGATGTATAAATGGCATTCAAACCATTTGCAATCTGAATAGAGTGATCAGTACAATATCTTAAACTGAAAATGAGAACAGAGAAGTCACTATAACAAATGTATGCATAATGCATGACAAACACCTGGAGATACAAATAGAATATGTGAATGTACTGACCAATGAGTAATTAATATACAAACCAATGAGTAATTAATACATAATTCATGACAAACACCTGAAGATACAAATAGAATGCACATGCAATTAAACAATTGAAAACGTTACAGTTTCCTTGAAGATACCACAGTTCCTGGAGTTTGCCAGTACGGGTCGTACGCAAACACTCAATTTGGCGGACGTGGTCCATCCGTGGCTGACCCAGGACAAGGAAATGCCCCACAGAGCGGTGGTATTTGAATGTAGTTCTGCTCACGTGTAAGCCTTGACAATGGCTTAAATAGCCAGTAGCAAAGGGGAAGCATGCCTGCTGCCCATGCGATTTACACGTGCCAAAACCTTTTCACTTGGTATTCAAATAAAAGGAGAAAAACGAACTGTCGTGTCCGTTGTCAAAGTTTGCGACACTCTAACAAACATGTAATTAACGTCGCACTCAGTAAAATAAACTAGATGCTTGAGGATAAGGGGCGGTGTGTAGTTCCACCCGAAACCTCGCCATTTTTGCCTCACACAACATACGTCCGCACGTCACGACCGCCTGTGTCGAAGTGGCCGAAATTCCGGCCTGGCGATTGTTGGGCCTCTAAGCCTGTCCGGTGAGAGATGTGTCACTCGGCGCAGGTCAAAGAAGTTAAGGAGGCAGAGGGGCATCTTCGCTAAATCCAACAGCAATTGTTTTATGTCAATAATACCTTATGAACATCAGTAAAATTTATGAAAATATATTTTTTTGGTAATATTAGTCTAGTCAAATGGTAGAAAATAGGGGAAAGTTTTGGTGTAGTTTAGATTCTTGGGCCCTATATGTTTTTGGGATCGCTGAACACGAATATTAGGTTAGTCAGCAAAACTTTTGCCCGGAAATACGTTTCTTTCGCAAAAAAAAACCTTTTAAAAATCCGACAGTTTTTACTTTTTTTTTCAAAATAACTCAAAAATTGTCCACTTTGCGTAAATAAAGATCGTATACGAAATTAAAGAAGATAAAATTGCCTACATTATATGTCTGAAGGATTTTTTTCTCCAACGTACCATTTAGCCGCTAGAGTAACGTTAATTTTGCTGTTTTAATGAAGGAAATTGTGAACATGGGATTCATCCCATTTTTATCACAATGTTAAATATTGACCTTATATGAAATGGAAGATTGTACAATTGCCTACATTTTAGGACTTAGATGTTCTTTGTTTGATAAACAGTTGTGCCGCTACCGCGCGTCGAACCCAATGGCAAAATTTGATTGGATGTTACTGTGAGAATGGCACCTCACTTACCGTCTCTCACTAACTCTCTAACTCCTATACGTAATTATAATTAGTCGCAAACAATATAGTTGCCTGCTACTAAATATGAGGCTGTTGAATCACTCCAACTGAGAAAAGCAAAGTTGGTAATTAACAAGGTAAAACCAAAATTAAATATTTTCGAATCCGATGTACCTCATCGAGGCATCTTTTTGTTTGACGACCCGGGATTTTCATCGTCATCTGTTAGAAATAGAAAAATGGAATTTTATTACTATTATTTATTATATCTCATACTATTTCAGAAATACAATATGGAGGTTCTCGGGAGCGCGTCGGGAGAGACGTCTGCGAGCTTTTCAAAGAGCGTACAAGGTACGTATACTGATCGTGTTGGATAATGACGAAAGCGGATATGAAGAGGGCTGGGAACGGAGTTGAGGGAGGGGAGATCGAGATGATGTTACGGAGCAGGCTTGCGGGCAGAGGGGGAGTTGAAGCGGTGCGAGGTGGCCTTAGAATGGCGTGGAGGGCGCAGGGGAGTTTGTTTTTTGTTTTACTTTTATGAAGGATCGATTTATAATGTTCAGTTACATGAAACGCATTTGTATTGTTAACTGAAAACTAACTTATTATAAACTAAATCTAATGTTCACTACAGTTGACGAGGGAACTCACTGGGAACTTCTAAAAAAATCATTAAGATTGGCAAATACATGCAGGAAAGAATGGATGGGATGTATATATTATTAGTTGGGTTTTCATTATATTTTCCTATGTTAATATGTGTATCTAAATTAATGAGGGGTAGGTTTGAATAGAAATTATTGACAAGAAAAGCTATGTGGTGTGCGATGGGTTTTAGGTTAAGTTCGTGAGGTAATTGTTTATTAAAAATGAACCAGGGGGCTTGAGTGATACTTCTTAGGTATTTGTTCTGGCTTATCTGTATTTTGTTGACATTGTATTTTGTCGCATTGGCCCACATTGGACAGGGCTACAAGAGACGAGGTATTATAATGGTTTTAACGAACATTTTTTATTCAACAAAATTAAATACAAGGATTATTATATAAACACACGATTGCAAATACAGTGAGACAAAAAAACACCCAAATAAATACACAGAAAAGGAAACTCACAATTTCAAATACATACACACAAAAAATACAGGCAATAAAATGCTGCAGAAGCGATAGGCACCACACCCGCGCACTTGGCCCTCCCCTCGCGCCGTTATTCTTGGCAGCGCCTGGCCACGCCTAGCCACCGCGACCGGCGGGCTCTGCCTACTCGCGCAGGGCCTGCTATGAGGGCGGCTGCGCAATAGATAGATAGTAGATATTTATTTCCGCAGATAGTTTTATGCAAACTGGTGGCAGAACACTAAAATTTACATATTATAATTAAGAATTAAATACAATGTAACTTAAAATAATTTTAAGACAGTAATATTAATAATAATATGATGACAATAAAGGCTTTAACAACAATAACCGCATTAATTCTACGTTTTATGGTGGTCTTCTACAGATATTTCACATCAATAAATACACGACTTTTTATTACACTGACGTCCACTCCACTTCACTTCATTTCACTTCACAATACGTCACCACACTTCAATACGAATACTACTTAAAATATAATTATATATTTAATAAAGTAATGCATTTAATAATTATTACGATACTAATGATGGTAACAGTAATTAATAATAATAATAATAATAATAATAATAATAATAATAATAATAATGTCGGGTATGTCGGGCACCGCACCGGTGGCGCGGCGGAGTGAGTGGCCTCGGCCGCACTAATGGCGTGTCTCGTAAGGCAGTGGTGTCAAGGTCTTCTACTAGTGGCAGTGGCATGCCCTGTGGCACCGTAGCAAACCACGAGCTTTTCTGCGCCACTAGCGGCGGGAAAGGAAACTATTAGCAACCCCGCCGTTTTACAATAGTGATGGCGTTGTCTCTTGTGGCGTGGTGATGAACTGCGTGGAGGGGCGGTTTCATGGTGGCACTCGTGCCACAGACTCCCGCTCGTGGCATCGACCTTTACAACACTGCTATAAGGTGATACCATTATTTAGTGAACGTTTACTATTATTTATAAGTGGTGCGCAGGGGAGGTGCCGCAGGGATGGAACCAGCCAATCGTGTTGGAGGGAGCCATGATAGGTTTTGTTAAATAATAAACATTGGTTATATTGTATATTATTTTTGTAGTGAATAAATGATTCTATACAATACTATTTTTAAATAATTACAAAATTATAATATAAATAAATATGTAAATCAATTTTGCCAAATAAAAGAAGGTAACAAACGAAAACTCTAGGTCTTTGGGGGGGGGGGGGCATGGCCCTCCTGTGAATCCGCCTCTGAGGGGCCGCCGATCGCCGATGCACGGCCTCGACTCCTAATTGCAGTGGCCTGGGTCCCTACCTCGCCGCCTGCAGGCCTCCGCTGAAAGACTCTCACTCTCACGAGCCTCTGAATGCGCGAGCCTTCTGCTATCTCTTTCATGGCCTCCACGATTTCGAATGTAGGGCGAGCTTTTCATGCCTTTTTTCCAGCTTTCTTTCATTTCCGCGTATTCGAGACAACTCTTCGTGCTGAATGTTGCGGTCTTAGGCCGGCACTAAGGCTACTGAACTCTTTTGCTCTAGGCTGGTCCGGAATTCCACACTAAAGTGTTTTAGCCTAATCACCTGATCCAAATGAGTGATTCTTTGAAGTCCTATTTGAAATGATATAATTCAAAATAATATTTCATTTACATTATTGCATTCAATACATAATTATTATATATTGAAGAAACAGATATATATATATATATATATATATATATATATATTATTAGCTATGTTGCTATTATCTGAGAAATATACCTTATATTATTATTATTATTATATTTACGATACATTTTTATATTGATAAAGATTTTGATAATTATAAGATATTTTTCTTCCTTATGTAACTTGGTCACAATATATTTTAGTGGGGCTAAAACCACGACAGAAATAACAAAATAATCATCCTCATCAACAACAAACATTCATATTCGAACTGAGTATGGGACATTAGTTGTGGGTTCAATTTGGGAGATTCGCATGTATAAAATATCTAATATTCGTTGGAACTTTATTTGAAACTCTCACGATAATTCATCTTTATTAACGTAAATTTTATTAAATCTATCATTAATGATAATTTACAGCAATTTATTTAATGAGACTTCCACATAGGGTAAATCGTTTAATTCGTTTGGTGATTATAGATTTATACATCTCGCTCCAAGCGTTAACAAAAACACTAGTGATAAATGATTTTAGATACTGGTCGTATTCAGTAAATCTATCTGAGGATTAAAACATAAAGTGTAAACCTAAGGGAATCAGGAAATAAAAGAGAGGAAAAACACCATTATTTGTCAGTTTAAATTCAGAAATGTGTTGAATCATAATTACTTTATAATTTTAAAATATGATTACCAGCAAAAATATTATTTAAATAAACTTTATAGACGTTTTGAAGATTCATTACAATTTTACTGTGATTTACTATTTTCGTGCATTAAAATTATTAGTTTTAGAAAATTGTACGATGCACTCTCGTGAAAATGTTCTTAATATCAACTCCTCTATCCCACGTAATTTTCTTCTGTTCAGTGTTTTCCCTACGATTAGGTTATTTTATACGTCAAAACTTCCTCCCCGAAATCGGGGTTCCAAACAACTTCCCGCAGAGCGATTTCACAACATGAGTCACGTTTACAAAATATGAAATCTTAATGGGCGCTGCGGTGCGTAGCGAGCTCGCAGCACGCGGCCCCCGCGCTCCGCCCTCGCCGCCCTCGCCGCCCTCGCCGCCCTCGCCGCCCTCGCCGCCCTCGCCGCCCTCGCCGCCCTCGCCGCCCTCGCCGCCCTCGCCGCCCTCGCCGCCCTCGCCGCCCTCGCCGCCCTCGCCGCCCTCGCCGCCCTCGCCGCCCTCGCCGCCCTCGCCGCCCTCGCCGCCCTCGCCGCCCTCGCCGCCCTCGCCGCCCTCGCCGCCCTCGCCGCCCTCGCCGCCCTCGCCGCCCTCGCCGCCCTCGCCGCCCTCGCCGCCCTCGCCGCCCTCGCCGCCCTCGCCGCCCTCGCCGCCCTCGCCGCCCTCGCCGCCCTCGCCGCCCTCGCCGCCCTCGCCGCCCTCGCCGCCCTCGCCGCCCTCGCCGCCCTCGCCGCCCTCGCCGCCCTCGCCGCCCTCGCCGCCCTCGCCGCCCTCGCCGCCCTCGCCGCCCTCGCCGCCCTCGCCGCCCTCGCCGCCCACAATGCCTGGCGCGCTCCGCCCGCTTGCTCGTCACGGTTTGGAACGCCGTCGCCCTCGCAAGCACCCCGTCCCTGCCTCCGTCTCGGCCGCTCCTTCCATCGTCTTTCTCTCCGTCCTCACAGCCTCCATCCCTGGCCTATTTCCGCACCGTTATTCCTTTCGCAGTTCCCACACATTTTCTCACCTACTAACCGCCTTCCTATTGCTTTTCCCACCAAAATACTCCCATCCCTCTCCGTCGGCATCACTTACTTTCCTCGCCGTTCTCGCCGACCTCTCTACTGCCCGGCACCGCTTCATTTTACGTCTCTGGCGTATTATCTTATCTTCTTCCGACATTTCTACAAGCTACATCTGCTCAACTGTCTAAGAATCCTGTACAGATCGGATTTTCATTCTCTTCATTCCTTCCATTACCTCAGTTATATTTCAGGAAGTATTAATCTTCACATTAATACATTTTTATTAGGTTTACGGGTTTAGTGTGTACGTGTCCAGGATTATTCGATTTATTTCGCAACCGATTCTCTCTACCTTTTCCGTTTCTTCTCTTCCAAGCTCTACCTAACTTCTGAGACCATTCTGTCCCCATCAATCCGCACTTTGTACTTTACTATTCGCTCGTCAGCTGAAGCCAACGGCTCTCCACGCCCGACTGCGACCGCCTCACCGCGCCCCGCCCGACGCGCGGAGGGCGCGGCGAATGCGTGAGGGCGGGGGTGGGGGCGGGGGCGGAGGCCGGCCGCGAGCACCGGGCTCATTACGGGGCCCATTAGGTCGAAATGAAAATGAAATGACAGCCGGCGATCGGCCGCCCGCTGCGTGAGGGCGCTCGCGGCCGCAAGGGGCGGAGCCGGCGCGGCGCGGGGCGGAGCGGGGTGTGGGGGTGAGCTTGGCGGGAGCAGGGTGCGGAGAAACGCGGGGGAAGGCGGTGCGGGCTGAAATGAAGAGCGGGTGTGGGGTGGGCGGGGCGGAGAGGAGGCCAGGAGAAGCAGAGGAGAGCGGCAAAGCGCGTGGGATGTGAGGCGGGGCGGGGCGCAGTGCGGGGCGCAGAGCGGGGCGCAGGGTGGGGCGCGGGGTGGGGTGCGAAGGGGGGCGGGGCACGGTGCGTGGCGTGGGGCGGGGCGCGGGGGCGCGGGGGCGCGGGGAAGGGCGCGGGGTGGGACGGGGCGCGACGGGGCGCGGGGCGGGGAGGGGGTGTGGGGCGGGGCGCGGGGCGGGGAGCGGGGCGCGGCGCGGGGGGAGCGGGACGGGGCGCGGGGCGGGGCGGGGTGGGGCGGGGCGGGGCGCGGAGCGCAGGGTGGGGTGCGGGGCGGGGCACAGGCTGCGCGAGGCGTTGGGGTGCGGGGCCTGAGAGCACACAGGGGCGCGGCCGCACGCAACGCCGCCCTTCCCCTTGGACGCTCGCTCGGGTGGTTGGGAGAGTAAAAAACGAGAAACTTCTCAAGTTGATTGCCGGTGGAAATGGTTTACCCTCGGCCGAATGGGCGCCGAAGCTGGACTTACCCTTCGTTGGGGAGGAACTTGTTTACTCGTGTTATTCGAAGGGCAGTGCAAGTTTTTTGATATTTTCATTTCCAATTATACGTGGGAGAGAACGGACTGCTAAGAATGCATGACCAACCATGTTGAAGACTTAATTGACTTGAGAAAGTATATTTACTGAATGTAAAATGAGCTAATTTTTCCTATGACAATACTTACAAAAATCTTTATGGCATCGCCAAAAATTTCCTTTGTTTTTTCTGTCCTCTTATGCCTTTTTTCTCTTGGTGAAAAAAAGAACGTGTAGAACCATGTAGTACGTACACACGTATAGAATCTGTCCATAGTTCTGATTTTCTTTCTTTGTATTTTTGAGAATATTTTAACAATATTTACGAGATTTTCAGAATATCGACCTTTGATATGACTTGAAACAGGATTTTACGTAGCAAAATGGGCTGAACTCCATAATACGATACGACTCCCGATTCACTTGCGTGGAACACGAGATCGGATCTTTAAGCGAGCGGGAAGGTTTCTTTACGCGTAGTGTGTCTTTGCATGAGAAGGTGCACACGTGCAACGATTTATAAGATGAGTTTTCGCCAAAAATGCTTTGGAAACTATGCGCTGCACAGACTCAAGGATGTTTTTCACGCAAGGGACGAGCCTCGTCCTCAATTTGCACACGCGTAGCTAGGCGTATCGACAGCGCGTGAAGAGAGCCGTACTATAAAATGCATTTATACCGCAATATGAATAGTACAATCAAAATATATTATTCGGATATAGAAAAAATTTGTAAATGAAAATGTGAATATAAAATAAAATACAATATTTTCGAAGAATTGTGACCTTGGTTGTAAATGATCACATTGTTATTAACCGTGAGAAAGCAGTAAACCGAACATTTTGATCTAATGGAACATAACAATATTTGTTTCAGTAAATTTTCTCAAAGGAACTCTATTCAATGGCGATTTTGTTTGAATTTAAGTGTAAACAATTTATAGAGAGCAACTAGTAAATTCGTTTTCTTTGGAAAAAGTTTGCTACTATTTGGGGTCTAATCGAATGTGGGAAAGTAATCACTTCAGATATACCGATTGACAAATTGTAATGCGGAAATATAGAAAATACGATTTGGAGGTTAGAATTATTACAAAGCACAACTTACGGACGTTTGTTTGTTTTAGATTTATATGATCCAATTATTCAAACATTTCATTTTCGAAGTTGTGATAATAAATATTTCTGTAAAATAATTCTTATTTATTGAATATAAATATACTTTAAAAATATACAATTACATGAACAATTGATATGGTTTTGAGTTATAATTATTTTCCACACAAGAAACAGGTTCGTAAGTTGTATTTTGATTTTGGTGAAATTGAAAATATACACGAACAAAATCAAATTCAGTACTAAAGCATAAACAATGTGATGGGAGAAAATGACATGATTCTTGAAAAGTTGTCGAGTTTCTTGAGCGTTTATTAAAGTGTTATCTTATCTATGATGATCTTGAATGACAAGTATTTCAACGTCCAAATTTAATTCCAAGTGATTATGCAGTGAGTCTCAGAAAAGTTTGTATCTCGACGCTGGAGTTTAAACGTCCAAATGGAGCGACGGCGTAATACCAGGAGTAAGAATTCTTCGGTCGAAGTTCGTTGCGACGGGACGTGGCAATACCAATTACTTTGCGCGGTTTCAGCGGTACCCTAGAAATAGGGGACGGAGGAGGGGAAGAAATGAAGGAAGCTGGGGCAAAACGAGAACGGGGGCGACGGAGGTGACGATGTCGGTAGATGAGCCGAAGAAAATTCACATGAAGGGATGGTTGTGAGAAAGAAAGCTCTCATAGCGAATGTTGTTTGCTACGGTTGTTTACAATAAAAAACATAACACTACAGACCCTAAAGCAAATAATATTTGAAAATTAAAACTAAACATGCTAAATTTACTAAGCATATATTCTGCACTTACACACGCACGGGGAACTGCTCCATTCCTCTGTTTCACATCATTACGCTTCAGTCCACCTCGTGAATGTTTGTTGCTTACTTCTGAGATTATCCGTCGGGAAAGATCGATTCTTGGATAAAACGAGGAAGGAATGATAACTAAAAGGTTGAAGATAATAACAGAAAAAACAAATCTTGGAAGGTGGTGTCAGAAATAAAACATTGAGAGAAACGTGAGTGTGATGCTAGTTGAAGATATTGACAGAAAAAACAAATCGTATGAGTAGGTTTCGAGAAATAAAACATTGAAAGAAAATTGATTGTGTCTGTGATGCTAGAACGGAGAAGGCGGTTTTGCAGCCAAGGTAAGGAAGCGGTTACTGTAGAGATGAGGGCGAATTAAGAGAGCTAATAACGCCACCGACTGTCGAAGCGACGACTGTACGGAAGCAGATGACGGATGACGGAAGGAGGAGGAGTTGACGAGGAGGAATACCTTGAAAGAAAAAGAGATCTTCTGACGGAGGAGGCGAGGTCGCGGTCAGAACAAGGAGGAGGTGGCTAAGAATGGCGAGGATGAAAGTCATGGTAGAATTGGCGACGACGATGATGACGGCGGGAAGGAAGGAAAAAAGAGAGAAATTTTACAGCGGGAAAGAAACTATTAACGGAACAAGGGTTGTTATGGAAATACTTCGGCGGAGCAGGAGTCGGGGTCTCGGGTAGGATGTGTTAAAGGGGAGGCGGAGAAGGTCACGAGGTTGAAAGCGGTTTAAAGGCAAATGAGAGCATGGGACATAGGAAGATGTTGCTAACAGTACACAGCAACGACAAAGGAGATGATGACGATACTAGAAGTGTCGTAGAAATGTTTCAGATGTCCAAGAGCAAGCAAGCATTGATAGTCAAACTGATTGGGTTGGAGAAGGTGGAGTCGCAACTAGAATGAGGAAATGAAGGAGGAGGAGGAGGCCGGCGGAGCAAGCAGCTGACTCGCAGCGCAACAAATGGCGCCGGTGAGAGGTCAGGGGCTGTGGATACTTCGGCAGAACGGGTGAAGGCGACGACGGAAGGGCCGAGAAAGATGGAAGGAAATCCACAGGGGGCGGTGCGGCGAGAAGAAAGAAGAAGAAAAACAACATAAGAAATAATTTAGACGAAGACGCTCTCACGCAGAGAGAAAACCCTCGAATAGCGTGAGGAAGGTATAGGTGACTGCGGAGAAACGACAGTTACGAAAGAATGAATTCGAGAGCAGTAGGTGGAGGTGCCTAGAAAGAAAACATGAATAGTAAGTAATCGTGATTTTAGTGGAGATAGTCACAGTGGCTGATGAGTTGGTACTGCGGAAGAAACGAGAAAGATGTGAAAGCGCAGAGGGTCGAGGGGTGGAGGTGAGGTACGGTGATGAGCTTCTGTAGAGTGGAAGTTAGCGGTGACGGAAGTGACGACGACAAGAAATACAAATAAAATGGAATTGGAATTCCACAGGAGGAAGCGACAAGACAAAGAGCATTGATAACACTGATTCTGGCGCTGATCCTCCGACGGAGAGGGCATGGTGGTGGATGGGAGGGGTGGGCGGCGGAGAGGGCAAGGTGTTAGGTGGAAGGGGTAGTGGCGACAATCCTCCGACAGTGAGGCCAGGATGTCGGGTGGAAGGGGTGACGGCGGTGATCCTCTGACGGGGAGGGCAGGGTGATGGGCGGAGGGGTTGGTAATGGAGTTCCTCCGAAGTGGAGGGTCCGGTGATGGGTGGAAGGGGTAGCAGTGGAGATCCTCCGACAGGGAGGGTGGGGTGATGGCTGGAAGGGATGGCAACGGAGATCCTTGGACGGAGAGGGCATGGTGATGGATGGGAGGGGTGGCGGCGGAGAGGGCAAGGTGTTAGGTGGAAGGGGTAGTGGCGACAATCCTCCGACAGTGAGGCCAGGATGTCGGGTGGAAGGGGTGACGGCGGTGATCCTCTGACGGGGAGGGCAGGGTGATGGGCGGAGGGGTTGGTAATGGAGTTCCTCCGAAGTGGAGGGTCCGGTGATGGGTGGAAGGGGTAGCAGTGGAGATCCTCCGACAGGGAGGGTGGGGTGATGGCTGGAAGGGATGGCAACGGAGATCCTTGGACGGAGAGGGCATGGTGATGGATGGGAGGGGTGGCGGCGGAGAGGGCAAGGTGTTAGGTGGAAGGGGTAGTGGCGAAGATCCTCCGACAGTGAGGCCAGGATGTTGGGTGGAAGGGGTGACGGCGGTGATCCTCTGACGGGGAGGGCAGGGTGATAGGTAAAAGGGTGCAACGGAGTTCCTCCGAAGTGGAGGGCCCGGTGATGGGTGGAAGGGTTGGTAACGGAGTTCCTCCGAAGTGGAGGGCCCGGTGATGGGCGCAAGGGGTAGCAGTGGAGATCCTCCGACAGGGAGGGCGAGGTGATCCTTCGACGGAGAGGGCATGGTGATGGATGGGAGGGGTGGCGGCGGGGAGGGCAAGGTGTTAGGTGGAAGGGGTAGTGGCGAAGATCCTCCGACAGTGAGGCCAGGATGTTGGGTGGAAGGGGTGACGGCGGTGATCCTCTGACGGGGAGGGCAGGGTGATGGGCGGAGGGGTTGGTAATGGAGTTCCTCCGAAGTGGAGGGTCCGGTGATGGGTGGAAGGGGTAGCAGTGGAGATCCTCCGACAGGGAGGGTGGGGTGATGGCTGGAAGGGATGGCAACGGAGATCCTTGGACGGAGAGGGCATGGTGATGGATGGGAGGGGTGGCGGCGGAGAGGGCAAGGTGTTAGGTGGAAGGGGTAGTGGCGAAGATCCTCCGACAGTGAGGCCAGGATGTTGGGTGGAAGGGGTGACGGCGGTGATCCTCTGACGGGGAGGGCAGGGTGATAGGTAAAAGGGTGCAACGGAGTTCCTCCGAAGTGGAGGGCCCGGTGATGGGTGGAAGGGTTGGTAACGGAGTTCCTCCGAAGTGGAGGGCCCGGTGATGGGCGCAAGGGGTAGCAGTGGAGATCCTCCGACAGGGAGGGCGAGGTGATCCTTCGACGGAGAGGGCATGGTGATGGATGGGAGGGGTGGCGGCGGGGAGGGCAAGGTGTTAGGTGGAAGGGGTAGTGGCGAAGATCCTCCGACAGTGAGGCCAGGATGTTGGGTGGAAGGGGTGACGGCGGTGATCCTCTGACGGGGAGGGCAGGGTGATAGGTGGGCCTGGTGGTAGCGGCGGCGGAGGAGGTGGCTGAGCCTCGGCACTCAATTAAGCACGACGCGCCGCGCGCCAAGTTGTTAAAACCCTGACGGGATTAGCCGCTCCTCGGGGCGGCGCGTGGGCGTGCCGCCGCCTAAGTTGGCAGCCCTGGAGACGCGGACGTTCGCGAGAGCAGCTAGCGCGAGCGGTAATCGCTTCAAACGCTGCCGCTCATTGGAGGAGAGTGCAATCCATCCGGAAAGTTAGCGATTCTTTTGTCACAGGAGTAATTATATAATGTGATAAGCAGCTATTGCATTTCTGTGCGTATATATTCTATATCATTATTGTTTGTATATTCGTATGTGTTTTATTTATCAGCTTTTAATGTTTATATTTATTGCTTGTTCAGATTTTTATCTTTGTACTTCTTTTTTTATTGGCGTACTTATTTTTTTATTAGCGTACGCTCATTTGCAGTAATAAATTGTTGTTGTTCTTCTTCTTCTTATTATTATTATTACATTTGAGCTGAATATTTCACATACTTTAAATTGTGGATGATTAGCCAACCTTAATATGTTTGGTTTTAAATAATTTTTCGTTTTTGTTAAACATTTTTGGATACCAATTAGGAAAATACATAACAATTTATACACCAGTTTCGAAAATCAATAATTTTCTTTTGAATCGCAGTTGATATTATTCTCACACTTTCTTTGATTGTAGGTAGACGTATGGTTGGACTATTTATGAAAAAATCAACATTCAAAATATTTTACTTACATTTAAAATCTTCCGATCTTTCTATTTAGACTTGAACATTGTCATCCTGCTGTTTAGCATTTCGAGTTAAGTGGAAAGGTGAATATTACTCCAAAAACAATGAAGTATGAAATTAAAGAAGGTTTTGCCTATTGAAGTGTAGCGAGATATGTATTGGAATTTGTGGAAAGTTCTAGAAATGTAGAAGGTAAAACACACGGAAAGAAAAATGTATAGAGAGGTACATGATTTATTTTCAAACATCGCTACATTATCAGTTTGGAATTTTTCCAGGTGAAACAAAATAATGACCATTATGAAAAGTGTTCCGGAAAATTTGAAGGGAAATAAGGGGTTCAATAGGGAAGAGCCACACTTTTTCAACCCCAGGGGATGCAAAAGAAGCATGTTACCGGAGCAGCGAGCGTCGCGAGATAAACTCTCACAGAGACTTGTCCAGCTATATGCGATAAGCGGTGAGCCCACTCCAGACCGCACCACGAAAGTCTACTAGACGACAGACAACAGGACTGAGAGACGGCAGGCTACCAGGTGTCAGGCTATAAGTCGAAGAGAGTTCGAGTTCGGTGCTACGGTACGACGCCCGCTACGAACAAGTCACGCTACACCGTTGCGATGACCGCTCTCGACCTTGAACTTCTAAACGGTTTGGCCGACCCGACAATTCTTGGTTACTGGTCTCTGAACGGTGAGAGTTTTTTGATACCTGGATTTCTTTTGGAATAAACCTAACATTTTACGGAAACTTGTTTTGTTGTTTACCCCACCACTCCTGGACGTAGCACTTAATAATATTAGGTATTAATCCAAAGATATCTGCTGAACACTACGAGAAGATGGGAACGAGGAAACCAAGCCAATGCAATCAGTGGCAAGATAAATACCTAGATTACTGAAAATGTATGGACAGAAATATAAATCAATAGTGATATTCCTATTTTACATCTCAGTTTTCAGATTCCGCACACTCACGGCTGAAATATATCCCCTAAGGTGCATCCATCTTAGACTCTACCAGTATTCACATCCTTCGCACTGATGAAAATGGTAGCTCGTATTGGAAAGTAGAAATTTTAAATTTTGGAAACAGACGCATTTCATAAGCCCATGAGAGCTTAAGCTAGGCTAGGAGAAGGAAATCGGGACACACCTCGTGTTGAGAGGAAACCATCTTCCCACAACGCGACTAACAACCATGCCTTAGATGGGATTCCAACTCACAGTCTGGATGTAACGCATACTTACCTCAGCCCCTGCGCCACCCAGGCCCGCAAGGAACTGAAAGAAGGGGACACCTGATGATACCTGGCGGTTGAAAGAGCCCTTTCATGGCCCAGCTCACATGTGAACATCCACGCCCGACGAGGAATTCAAATCTGCTACCTACCAATCACCCTGATTCCGCTAAAGCGCAACCACCTTAGCAATATTGGCCACCCAGCTCGGCATATCGATCAATAGTGTGTTTGCGTGACTAGATACAAGCACAGAAATTCTTGTTACAACTTGCAGAAATAGATGGGTTAATTAAAGATAAATTGTTTTTTCAACTTGTCGCATAGTGATTCGTCATAATGGGAAATGCCATGTGTACGTTAAGGGGAGAGTAATATTGAACGCAGCTTGTGAGGTAGTTGTGTCAGGGTACTAATAGATACTAATAACTCGTAACACTGAACAGAAATATCTATCATTTACAAAAGATGATGGCGCTCAGGTGAGTTAACTATCCTTTTCCTCTAGGTGAGTAAAGGATATCTCTCAATATTCTCTGACTAAAGAAGATAAAAGGGACTGGTCTTTGTCGTAGTACTTCCGTAGGTGCAGGAACCACTGCTCGCATTGATATTCGATGGCAAATGGGAGGAAGATGACATGCACAAAAGTGTTGAATGTATAATCGAAATTTCAAAATTAATGATACAAAGTAGAGGTGATATTTCAATATTTCTGCATAATCATTGTTTTGTGTAAGATCTACCCCTTTACATTCTTCTCCATTGTCAAAATTTACCCCTGTTAGTGAAGCTCATTCTGCAAAAAGGATCACGCTTGCAACTAGTGGTCAAACAACAGCACGTACTTCATCGCATTATTAGTAACTGTTACGCAAAATTATACAACTAAATGAAACTGCAAAAGTGTTTACAACAAACATTTTTATTTCTCCGACCTGAGTTTCTAACTCAGTTCAGTTAACTCACCATTCACTTTAACGAATTTATTTTATAAATTCCTTTTATTTCAAGTACAATGTACTAAACAACTACTTGATTTTCAAAAAAATAGTACTAGGGTGACTTCGTTTAAGGATATATATTTTAAAATAGATTTTATAATGGAAAAAATCTCTACCATCAATATTGTACTTTTCCAAAGTTAAACATTTGAAATTTTCAAAAATACAGAAAATTTGCTGCAAATGAGGCCTACACCAATTTTTAAGCGTTCTTTAGTCTAGTAGAGAAAGAATTCCAAGAAAAAGTTGTAGTCATTTTTGGGAAAATAATTGTTTAAAAAGTATCTCTATTTCACACAAAATTTTGCGAAAGCTACTCATATTTTTGGAAATTTGCACATATATTTGAAGGACATACTCGTATTTTGTTAAGAAAAGTTCTGTAACGTATCTTCAACATTGAAAATGTAGGATGACGCCGAAACAATTGTGAACATTTGCAATATTCGAAAACTCCGATATTTCAACGAAAATCAGAGTTTTGCTTTCTTTAAAGGGTCTTTTGCACTATCAGAGGACAAATCGAACCAACCAATTTGAAGTCATTTTTGATATAATTTTGAAAATTTTCTTCATTTAAATTCATTCATCTTCATTTAAAATACCCCCAAAAATCCAAATATCTGTTTCAAACTCGCAGGTCCTCGAGTTCGTACTACAAATCGATCCAGGAAAATCGATTTTGGAGAAAATCGTCTGAACGGTTTAGGCATTTACGTTGATCACGGACGAATAGACGGACGAAAGGAAGGAAGGACGGACGGACTGACAGACTTTTGCCGATCATCAATTTTTTTAGTATCAAGCCCGCAGAGAAGAGTTAATTCTGACTACCTAACGTGCTAGAGGAAGTACTTTTACTTTACATGAAGTCGACAATAAGAGTTTTTGACGAAAAATCAACGATTTCCGTCGCACAATTAGACTACATTCTCATTACTTATGTAGTATGTAAAAAAGTAGGAGATATTTATTATATCGTGAGGTGGAGATCGAAGAATGTTTTCTAGGCAAATCTCCATATATGGGGAGGCATGTAACACATTTGTTCCAGCTATTAATTTCCAAGTCACGATAAGATCTTTGCGATATTATCCTTGCATTTTCTAGTTGACAAGTACTTCATTCAAGCTTAATCTTGTAACAATTACGGATAAAATATTTACAAGTAGGTAAGATAGAATCTTCAAAATTTGTATTACTATTTTTATTAGCACCCTCGCTTATATTAAATTTGTAGACGTAAATAAAGCATATTTTTGAAGTAATACAAAGTTCCATGTGTGTTTTTGTTACACAGTTTTCTCAGTACATTATTACTAATGTTTGTATTATTAATAGATTAGAGGACTAGTTCACGACATTGTGAAGAAATTGAAATTCAAAAATTATTATGCAGTAATCTCTGGTGCAAAACGTGTATTACGTAAAAGAATATATGATTCTTTTATTCACACTCCAATACTTCATTCTGCAGTCATTAAAAATATGATCACATCTACTATAAATGTCTAAAAGGTTGTTTTAAAAGATAATGATAAAGAAGTGAATGATCCGGAAACAGTGTCTAGTCTCTTCAACCAATATTTTTCGAGAAATGATGCCAATCTCACTATGGGTCTTAAGTCTCAGAATTCAACATCGTACATTTCCACCAAAAATTTAGACACGATGTTTGTTTCCGAAACTTCATCCTATGAAATTCTCAAAATTATCGGTGAGCTAACAAATTAATATTCTTCCGGTTTAGATGTATTTTCAGATTGTTTGTTAAATAGTTTTGCGCTTGCGCATATACCCGCTAACGCTGATATTTAATGCATCACCGGAACTTTTCCTTATATTTTCAACACAGCTCGAATTAAGCAACAAAAATGAAATTCAACTCTTAAAAAAAAGCAATAAAATGAAATTCAAAATTAACGGCCAATTTGTCATTTGTCAGTTTTTTAAATATACTTCTTTTACGTACGAATAAAATCCTTTCTCAGTAAAAAGGAAGCCTTTCAGATTACAATCGTTTATTTAGAAAATCAAAATCTACGGAAGCAGACATACTTCCTTTTCATAAAGATGTCGCTTCATTCCTAGATAAAAATGAAACACCTACTGGAACATTTTTATATCTTTAAATGGCTCTTGATGTCATTGATCTTAACATTTTACTTTCAAAATTACCTTCATATGGAATTTGTGGTATTGCTTTAGTTTGGTTATGTTTGTATATTAAACAATGATCTCAGAGAGTAGAAATATGGTACTGGAATGATGGAACATTATGTACACAACTTTCCAATTAATTGCCAATTGCACAAGGGATCATGCAGGCCTCGATTTTAGACCACATTGTCCTCTTACATAAACAATATGCCCTCGACGATTCGAAACGGAAGAACAGTTCTCTTTGTGGAAGAGGGGAATATTCTTTGCAGTAAAGAAACCGTAACATTATCAGATATTTCAAATTGGTTCCGTAATAACAAATTAATAGTAATCGAAAATAAAACTGTTTCAGTGCAGTTTTCCATTTCAAATAAACATTTATATGTTCCATTGAAAATGAACGATGTGCAATTGACCGATGTTAAGGTGACAAACATTTTGGGTCACTCTATTTAAACCTCCAATGGTATGCCCATTTAAATGAATTGAACACAAAATTAAGTTCATTATGCTATGCTTCCAGAATGCTTTCAGATTCAGTTAGTCTTCGTACTAATTGTTGTGTATACTTTGCTCATGTTCATTCCGACCTGAAATATAATATTCTGGGGAAACACATCCTATAGTTCCCAAACGAGTATATTAAAACAGAATTGTACAAATAATAAGTAAATCCCACCCACGTGATACTGTAAGCCTCCCTTTATTAATCTAGGAATCCTACCATTATCTTGTCTCTTGATTTACAAATCGGTGTTTTTTGTCAAAAATAACTTACTTAAGGGTGTGAACATATTTTCAGCAAATACCGATATCTACGTAACTGTAAATATCTTCATATCTGTATAACTATAACACTGGACTTAGTAATCATATTCATCAGGTGTCAGTTTTAATGACTCACCACAAAATATTCACGTACAATACATTATTTTACTTGCACATTATTTTACAACACATTTTCAGAAGACATTAAACCAGTGCTTGTCAACTGAATGCTATGTGACGTCATAGAAATCTGCTCGCCTGCTCGGAACCGAGCCGCGGAGCAATGAAGTGCCCGACGCGGCGGCAGGCGCGCAGTGTTCCAATGATGGTACGAAAGTGAGGGGAAAAGGTTCGCGTGGAAAATCGATAATTCTTTTAAATGGTAATTGTTATTTATAATATTTGTGATTCGATAACATTATGACAAATAAAACGTAACATAGATTATTATATAACTCAAAGCAATATCCGTTTCTGTTTTTCATAAGCAATGTTGTAATTCCTTGTTCATTCTTCTAATATGTTCTTAACGTTTTTAGAGAAGACCGTTTTAACATTTTAGGAGAAAATTTTTAACAATGTAATATTATAAAACGAATATCGTTCATTCTGAAACAATAATTAATGTTAACAAATAGATACCCGGGAGGGGTCACGTGGGAGAATTTGGATTTTTGTTTTGATTATTTCATGTACAGTTTTCTTTGAGAATGTTGTAAATCCTCGTAATTTTCAATACCTATTACATAATCTTCTATCTGCAAAATCCTTTACTCTTCTCATGATTGCAAACTATCAATTCTCAGAAATTAGTTTTACCTGGCGGTTTTCCCTGGGTCACAAAGCTGTGTAATGCTTCTGTAGTGCCATGTACTTACTGGCGACTACCCTCCTCTTACCTCTGATTTGCGGCTGCCCGGCTGCTCTCGGCGATGGGTCGTTGCTTTCATACCTGAAATTCTGACGGGCCAACAGCGCGCATGCATGACGGAACTTTTGGTCTGTCGACCAGTAAACGAGTTGCTGGATTTATATAACATTTAATTATTATTTAGGCCAAGTTATTGGTTACATTGAATTATTATATAATTATGGCATCAATAACGCCATCATGATTACCCAGCGACGACAGTCTATTAACAATTACGCCATCCGGCTTTCTCACCAATCTCTTGCGTGTTGCGCTGACGCTGAGGCGATGGCGTCCTTATTGATGTCGCACAGTCTGGCCCGACCATGCCCGGGCGCACCAGTGGAGGCGCAGAGTCCAGCGTCGGCTTCCGATGGGCGTCTCTGGCAGTAACCGAGGTCCAAATTTGCCCCGTTCACCGGAACGTAGGCGGAGCGCCATTTCAACCGCGGCACCCCAACGATCCGTCGATGCTCATAATGCAACTAATGCACATCACAATGACGTGAGACTACGTCCTCAAGACAAATTAAGTTCTGAAGAATCTCAGAACCCAAGTCAAGTTTGCTCTATCACAATCTTCGTATCTGAATGTTAAAAAACCTCATAATCAAAGACAAGCCTTCTCTGTTCGGTCGAATCTCTCCTAAGTCGAATCTCTGTTTGCTCTTATTTAAGGTCTCGCGGTCTGTCCCCACCCAAACATTCGAGGGCACCCACGTGACCCCCGGGGTCCAATCTCTTCCCGGAGCGCTCGACGACAGTCCCCTTCCGCCAGGGTCCTGGCGCGTGTCGACTCGCTGATTAGTCAGTGATGATGCCAGAAACCGCCCACGCTTTAGGGATGTTTGGGTACGGGTTGTCCCTTCGCCTGACAAAGAAAGTCGAGAGGCTATTGAGCTCACAAGACCCTTCCGCCTTCCCGAGGAAGTGAAAGATCTGTTTTCTACACATGTTTTTAGTTCTAAAGAATTCCTTCCCTTCTCGCACTAGCTTTGTCTAACTTAGGGGCTGCCCTGCCTCCCATTGAATATAACTTCTATTTATAGCTCTTCCTTGACCGTCCCACGATCACGTATCGCGCAAGTCTTGCCACCCGGAGTGCGAGGTCACGATGTTTCCGGAACAAATACCAACAAGAACCCTTCTCCCCCCCTGCTGTTAGCGGAGCGCGATCCCTCTCATTGACAAGTTTTCTATTGACAAGACGTTTATTGTCACTCTCCAACTCTTCGACTGTCCATTATCGCCAAAATCCCTTTTCCGGCCCCGGCCACCCGCGCAGTGCGAGCCGTGCCACACGCGTCAAGTCGCTTTGTAAATATAACGGAATTCTTCCTCTCCGCCTCTGAGAGCATTGCACTGGGTCTCCGTTCGGGGTGACTCCGCGGCCGCGACCACCCACATGTGCTGTTACAGTAGTATGAACATTTTAACATACTGCAGTTCTTTTGAACGCATTAACCACTTCGCCATTGTTCCAGTATTCACAAAAAGAAACATTTCTTGCCAAATCAAAAGAAATTTAGCGGGCATATATGTCTCATACTCATGCAGCCTGAAACTCCAACAATGGCCCACTACCAAGCGACCGCAGTCTACCCCCTTTGCTTGCACAGTTTCTCCGAGTGCCTGATCACGAAGGGGAAGTAGCTCCGTCGTCATTTCTTGTCCAGTTGGCAAACGCTGCATTAAACGATTAAATTCGATTCACTTTTCTGCTGAATAACTGTTTCTAAACAAGAGAATATACCGAGCATAAAAATAAAGTAATATTAATTTTAACAATGATTTTGAATGCATAAATTACCACTTAAACTGTATAATTCTAAAGAACTGGGAACAAGTGTTGTACCTCAGCTTCTGGGTCAATGACCCCCATCACAACCAGGTTTTTGTCCAGTTTTCCTGATCCTCTGAACGAATGTTGAGATGGCCCCTTCTTTTGCTTGTGGACATAAATGTAACTTACTATCTGTGCATTTTTTATGAAGTTCGTAGAAAATACAAATGATTGTTCTCCATGTTCCTAAGGCAGAAAATAGATTCCTTCACCATGGGTACAATGAATGATAATAGCCCAAATCTGTAGCTGATTTGCCTTTGAAAATTTTTATTACACCGGAGCGAAGTTTTCTCATCAATTCTTCCGAGAAATGTGCATTTCCATCAGTGTTTAGAATTCAACTTGTATATAGGATAGCGAAGGGATCAGAATTTATGAAAATATGCTAACAACGCTTCTTCCCATATCACGTTAACAGTTACTAACTGTTTTTGACATTAAATAACCGAAGATTTTCGAATGTTGTATTAACAAATTTAAGTATACCAGAAAACTTCTCTTAATTAATAAGCGTCTAACGTTTGACACCGACTTACGAGTCACCCACACTATAGTAAATAATGCTTAAGAACTAATTTGAAAGCATGAGGAGCGCGTCAATCTTTAAATTGGACCATCATCCGGATAAGACCTAATGAGAGACTAATTATATCTTATATTTAATTGTTGTATGATGTGTTTGTTGACTTTACGGAGTATGTGTCTTTCCAGTTCTTTACCAAATTAGTAATACATTGTAATATGCACTTTTTATTAAATTGATTTTATTAAACTTTTATTAACTTTTTATTAAATTTTATTAAACTTTTTATTAACTTAATTATTTATTTTAACTTAATTATTTATTTTTATTTTTATTATTAAAACTTAATTATTTTTATTAAACTTTTATTAACTTTTTATTAAATTGATTTTATTAAATCTTTCCTACAATTGACTTTGTTAAAGATACCCAAACATTGAAAAATGACAAAAAGATCTTTCATGCCTATTGTAAGATGTATTGGAAATTATAAAGCTAAAAAATTGCCACGCCGTCGCTGATATGAATTTGATTTATAATTATATTATTTCATCAATACACTTGTTAACAGCCTGAACAGCCTGTATCACTTCACGTATCATGGTCGCTAATGTTGTTACAACCTATTAACTGCAACGTAGCTTAACTTTCTTCATCTTAAGAGCGCATACCTTCTAATAGGTTCGTGGAGTTTGGTCGAAATTCTTCTTCTGCGCGTTCAAACTAGGATTTCAACTGCGCCTGTTAAGGACTTTTGAATTCTTAGATACTTCCGGTAATGATATCGCGAAGACTCGCGTAAACGAGCCACGAGGAGCGAGAAGTTGCCTGGCGAGTCCACTTACACGATCACCCCTCAACCACCTCGCGCTCTCGAGACACGGAGGCGGCGGCGGAGGCAGAGGAG
Source organism: Acheta domesticus (assembly GCA_031308135.1). NCBI lineage: Eukaryota > Metazoa > Arthropoda > Insecta > Orthoptera > Gryllidae > Acheta > Acheta domesticus. The sequence continues at coordinate 50,409,491 of JAHLJT010009436.1, forward strand.
GAGGAGGAGGTGGAGGAGGAGAGGGGGAAGGCGATGCATATCCCCTTCCCCTCCGCGTCCCCCTTGCCAGAATTTTCCTCAGATATCCGAGGTAAAAATTTATGACCTTTTATTCGTATGAATTATACATAATTGGGTGCCCCGATCCGTGGGCGCTCAGACGCGACCGAAGTTGGCTCGATATGGCGCGGGTGGTGGGGTGGGCTGGCGCCGCGGCGCTGGTTGCATCAGACGATGGCCGGGGGAGGGGGGGAGTAGGGCCAAGCGAGGGCGGGAGGGCCGGAGGGCGCGTTGGCGTCGCCGAGCAGCGCTGACGAAGCACTTCGCGCTGCAGGCGCGAGACACACGTGCCAACGACAACCTGCTCCACACGTGCAACAGAAAATTATCTAGCCTTGCTTTCATGATACGCTGATGATCGTGCATGTTCGTACTTCCTTATAGATTACTGAGGCGTTTTCTAGAATCTGACAAGTAGATGTTTGTGGTACTTTAGATTTTATCCCTTTCGTTCTGTTCATTCGTTAGTAGTTTCATACTTGTTCTCTGTATATGATAGCAAATAGACTCTGCACTTGTATTTGATCTTTTTGAATTTACAGTGTAATCTTCCGGTTAATATTACTGCAAAATACGGCTTTCTTTATGTAAGCCTAATGTCAGCTTTGTTTAAAACTCAGATCGATATTGTCAGTTGTAGTATGAATACCTATTGTGTCCTAAAATAATAAAATTCAGCAATCGTGAAAAAAATGACACTGACAACTAAGAATTCAACAAAGCCATTCTTAAAACTTCCAATCCAGATTTCGGAGTCTCATTAAATCATTCTGTATCAGACATGACGTATTTTCAACATGTACATCCTATACTAAAAGTAGATACTCCACTGGGTAATATCCATACCTATGAAGAAGTACGTTCTGAACTGACGAAGCCAACACGATAGGAAACTGGAAGTGACTCCCCTGCGATAATAGAGTGCATGCCTTTTCTCCAGAGTCCTGAGGCTTATAGAGTGTGAGATGCTACGAGGGTGGAACAAAGGGCGGTAAACCTTGAGAGGGTGGAAGTCCGATAGCCACTCACAAAGGGCCGAAATGATGCAGACGCGCGCCTAATGCAGCGGAGTCTCGGTAATTCTCGGTAGACGAGACCTTGCCTAGCTCGAATTAATGAAAACTCGAATTATCGACAATGATTCATTTATTAAAATAGAAATATGATCACAATTTTTAAATTTCGAAGTATGTATATCTCAATAAAAATGTACTTGAATAATATTATTACATTAATTACTGAAGATAAGTTAATTGCATCTTAAAATAATTGTGACTTGTTTTTTGTTTAAGTGCTTTGTTTCTTGTACGTTATTTATTTTAATTAATTTTTTGATAAGTCGGATTTAACTCGTATTTATGGGAAACTCGAACAATCGAGACTCGAATTATAGAGTACTACTGTAGAGATTCTACGGTATATATTTTTAGTATTTAAATGCGTATTTACATGCTAGGATTTGCCCCGAAAAGATACAAAAGATAGGTATTTCGTCGACTTTGAAAACACTTATTTCAAATGTTTGTTTACGTTAATTTATGCATTCTAAAATCACTTTAATATTGTTTTCTCTTTAAAAATATCAAGTATATCACAGAAGATTCAATCCCTTTTACTGAGTTTTCAATTCTTTAGATATTTCTAGACAATAGTTTTGTACGTTAGGCCCTTGTAATGAATATCTCCATATAGCAATATAAATTTTCATTATCGATTATCCCTAAATCAAATCACACTTTTCGAGAATACATTACGCCAATAATTAGTGTTTATGTTATTTATTGTGTTGAAAGAGCTTAAGTAAGTTTTTGCCTATTTTTAGTTTTTCATACAAAATTGACAAGAAAAACTCGGCATTCGTTTCATATTGTGGCGTCATACGGGTGTAATCAAAACATAGACGAGAGTGGGTTGTATGAACAGTGAGTTTATTCGTAAACTAGACCGTAGTCACAAATAACAAATTTCACTGCTTACAATTAACTAACAAAATAGATCCCACTACTAGGAGGGATTTAATCGAACGGCTACCACACCGCTCTATATCCGAGACCTAATGCATGTCTCGCTCGTCACGTCAATGAATTGCCGGCCCCTTGCCTACGTGCGCCACTCGTACAAACTTACGCACAATCTCACGCCGACGCTGCTGAGAAAAAAGAAGACGGAGGCATTGTTCTCGTGCCGTTATATAGACCCTTCGGCGCTACCCGCCGCCCCCATTGCCTCCGCCGTACCACGCCGTATCCGCGCTAGGCAGAAATTCCCAATGCGTCATCTTCTGCGCCCTTTGTTTAACATCCTGCCATCTGCCGCGTGTAGTCACCGCGTGTAGTTTCAGCGCGCCAGGACGCTACAATATTAGACATGTCTGGCTCAATATTCCATTGCTCCTGTTTCCTTTAATACTAACAATGCTACAGAAAAAATGTTTTTCTTGTCAAAATGGCGTGAAACACTAAATATGGCTAATAAGGAACTTACGGCCTTTCAACAACGCACTAAGTATTTAACTATTTATTTATTGATTTATTTGTTTACGGGATTTCGCCGGAGTAAGTAGAAATATTAAACCATTAGTTTGTCGATGGTTGTGAATGTTTCTAAGTTTGTATTGAAATAATTGTGTGTAATTTTGCCAATAGTCGGTTGTCCATGGTCATTCAAGAGTTGTGGGTAATAACATGGTAACCCATATGGGGATCGTTTTGCACCAACCACTTTGCTACTGTCAGTAATAAACAGAGCAAACATTTAATTTTGTTTAAAACTTTGTTTTAAGAGCCACTTTGCTTTTTCTTCTCTTGACACATCCCAAGACGAAAACTTTTAATGCTCGAGAGATTTCTAAGGCACATTCATAACTATTTTCATTTGTGAATTGTGGGTTATTGCCCATGTTATTGCCCACAACTCTTCAATTCTAGAATGGTTAATACGTTTTTCTACTCGCATTGTATAATTCTGTCATTTGATGGTTGCAAACCGTTGCATACTGATACTCATTACGAAACAGTTTTCATTATGATAGAGGTTCTTAACCAATCACAGAGTAGCTTACAAACCAAGTATTGAGAATCTTTATAGTAAATGTTTCGTTTGATTATGCACATTAAAATTGTATTGAATATTATATTCTGCTTCTCAGTTTTTATTTCTTTTATTATTAGAAATTCGTAACGTGAAATATTATTTAATAAATTGAATCGTAATTTCATTTCGACCCTATATAACTAGCGCAGTGGCACTTATTGGAGAGAACATTGCTTAGGTTAAGATCTGAACGCAAGTCATTTTGGGTTATACGGATGTTGCTGCCGGGTGGTTGTTCTTAAAAATCAGCCAATTCTTTAGTTTAAAATGTCTACTGAATCAATGGTAGACTTGACACTTCCAGAAATAAGAGAAAAAGCAAAAGTGGTGATGTTGCAATTATTGCGGCAACTTCTGTTCTCTGTCGCAGGCGGTCTGCTAAAACAAAGCCACCTGCGGTGGGTAGGGCACTCTCCATTAGGTGGTCTTGGCTGAATCCTGTATGTCAATTGCCACGAAACGAATAAATATAAAAGTTGAACTTATTAAAGTTATCGTAAGTCGTAGAAAAAGTACCGTATGAAACTCGACGTAATGGGTATTAATACACTCGTGTTAAGTTTACGATTCTCGCTCGTTTCTCACTCGTATCATAATTATCTCACTCGTGTATTGATACCCATCATTACATCATCGATTTATAATGTACTATTTTTCGTTAACTTTACTCTTTCGTCTTCGCGGGGCCAGGGCGCGTGTCGCGGCGCAGCGTGCGCGAGGTCGTTGGCAGCGGGGGCCGCTAGGGGCTGGGCGGGGCGGGGCACAGCCCGTGTGCGCGACGGGGCGGCTGGGCCCCCGAGCGCCGGTAAAGTATACGCGATTTGGTTCTTCCGGCCGGGTTGTTACCGGCCCGGGGAGCAGGGGCGGCGCGGCGCGGCGCTGGCTGCGGCGGGCGGGCGGGCGGCGTGGAAATATCGCCCCTGATTACAGAGATTGACTCGTTAGCGTGGCAGCGGGCGCAGGGTTCCCGCTCGCGTGCGGGGGCGGCCCGGCCGACGCGGCGCAGTGCCCCCCCCCGCCCGCCCCGCGCCGACGACACGCCCGCCTGCCTCCCGCGGGCGCTGCAGCGGACAGGAGCCCTGTGGTTCACCACTGCGGTTAGGTTGGATGCTAGTTTCTAGCTCTGAGTAGTCGTAGTAACATAGATTGCGTGCGATCCTTGGTGGTCCTAAGGGGATATTCGCAGCAGTTGGTTGGCAGCCTCTCCTTAAAATGTCTCTTCCAATTTGCCGTCACCTCCTTCACAAGTTTTCTCCATCCTGTTCTGTCTTGCGTCATATTCATTGCTTCGGTCAGGTTGGTTGCTTTTTTGATTTCCTCATGCCAACTCATTTTCTGTGTTCCCCCCGTTTTCGAGTGCCGTTTCCAGATCTGGGTAATCAAATGCCGGTTAAATTGATCGGATTTGTATTTAGGGAATTTCTGGAATATAATGCCATGTTGTAGTATTTTTTCTTTCGAGTTTTTTCTATTCGAGTTTCGTCAGTTTTCCCGAACTCATTGTACCGTTGATCCACTGTTCGTACAATTATCATCACCATTACAATTATTTATCACTTATTCATTAACCCTTTCCGGTTTCTCACTGAGCTCCAAGCACTGGATTTATAATAGTGGATACTCCAATCTCTAAGTATTACCTGAATCGATGCAGTCAGCGTTCTGTAATCCTGGCTAGTTGATCATGCGTTTGTATTCGCGTAGCTCTTTCTCGTTTCCGCTTTCCTTGTTAGAATCAGGTAGGTCGTGTTCGATCTCACTACTCTGCTCTTGAATCTTAAGTACTCAATCGTTACTTCTGACAACTCCGCTATTAATGCGCTCCAGCTTCCTACAGCATATTAATACCTCTTAGTACTTGGCTTGCTTAATGACATCGAAATTGAATATTTGAGCACGTGCCTACGAAATATAGTATCCAGTTACTAAATTCTTCTTCGTCTTTTAAATTTTACGTTTTTGTGTTTCTTTTATATATCTTAACTGTTGTCCCAACTCTCTTACGTTTCGTAATCAATCCATCATTTCAACCAATCACTTCTGTTCTCTTCAGTGTGATATTCCTTTTGTATCCTGTATGTTATGGTGGTGCGCGGCGAGTTGAATCACGCGCCGCACCACCAGCACTCGGCGTCAGCACAGCGAGCAACGGACCGTGGCGAGACCGGGAGAAAGAGGAAGAGGCGGCCAGCTAGCGAAGCCCAGGAGTGGTTGCGAGGCTATGCCGCCGGCGAGAATAAAAGCGGGCCCCGCCGCCGAGCGGGCAGACAGTGTAATAGCAGAGTTCCGAGTGTAAAGTGACGTAGTGCGGCCAAAGTGATATATTATTAGACCAGGCAATTGTATTATTGGACGTTCTTCTTGGCAACTGGTGAAACTGCATTGTACTTTGGACATCTATTGGTAAAACGGTAACCCGGCTTTGTTATTTGGTATTATTCTTTGGTTACCGGTTTGTTATAATTGATTTGCTGCATTTGTGGAATAAAAACGTTGTTTACGAAACTTCTGTGTTTTCCTGGATATAACAATTGGCGACGAGGAAAACGTGAACATGGCAAGTGCACCGGCCCAGTCAGAGCTAGCGCAGATTCTGCAGTTTATGCAGCAGCAACAGCAGCAACAGCACCAGCACCAGATGCAACTGATACAACAGTTAGCAACAGGACAAGAGAAGCAGCTTCAAGCGCAGTTAGCGGTGAGTGCAACAAGAGGCGAGCATGCGCCTGCGCCATTTACCCCATTCCTGCCGCAAGTGGAAAGTTGGGCAGATTATGTTGAGAGATTAGAGCAACATTGGATATATTATGGGGTTGAAAGTGAAGAAAGAAAACGGGCAGCATTTTTAAGTACTGTGGGCAGTGAGACGAATTCATTGTTAAAGAAATTGTGCAGTGATAAAGAAATTTGTAAATTGCCGTGGTCAGAGATAAAAGAAACATTAGATAAATATTATGAAAAAAGGCCGCATGTGGTAGCAGCGCGGTATGCATTTTTTCAGTGTAGAAAGAAAGATACGCAAACACACACAGAGTGGATTACTGAGTTGAACGGGTTAGCGAGGAACTGCGAATTTAAGTGCCAATCTAAGAAGTGTGGAAAATCTTATGCAGAGACACTGATAAGAGACGCGGTAATCTTGAACACTCCGGAAGACAGAATTAGGTTTGAAGCACTCAAGAGCAGCGATCCGTCACTAGATGAAATTCAAAAATTGGCTACGACGTTCGAAGTAACATCGCGCACCGCACGAGAAATCGCCAGTAACAACCAAGTATTTCAGACCGGTTACGAACGAGGGCAACGCCAGGAGAGCCAAGGTGGCTCTGATAAGGAGCCGAGTTACAAGATAAGAAGGCGGCCGCGCAACAGCCCGGTTAGGGCGAGGTCGGCGGGCAGCCCCGATAACGAGGTGGTCCGGCCGGCGCGTTATCGCGGAAGAAAGATTACGCGATACGAAGGCGGCATGGGCGACGGCAGCAGTGACACCAGCAATAGTAGCCTAAACAAAAATAACAGAAAATCATGCAGGTTTTGTACGAGAAGCCACGAAAGGTGGCAGTGCAAATTCAGGCAGGCGAGTTGTTGCAAGTGCGGGAAGACTGGACACATCAGGGAAGTGTGTTGGCAGGAGCGGCAAGAGAAGTGGGAAAGAAGAAAAGCAAGAGAAGAAGAAGAAATGGATGTGAATGTGGTACACCAGTTGTTAAGTGGCAAAGGGCAGAATAAGTTAATAATAAAACTGGACATGGGCGAAAAGGAAGTGAAGTTTTTGGTAGACACTGGTGCAACTGTGACATTGATAAACTTAGATACGTACAGGAAATTAGGGAACCCCCAAGTGAAAAAAATAGAAAAACCAGTGTATGGTTTTGGCAAAGACCCCATAAAAGTGCTAGGGAAAATCAAGGTAGCAGTTAAGTATAAATCAAGGAAAGCAGAATTAGAGGTATTAGTGGTGGATAGGTATGATGTAGTGAACATACTAGGATTAGACAGCTTTGATAAGATCGGTTTAGGTGTCGTGGATGAAGTGTGTGCGGTAGAGCAACAGAAAGTGTCAACATTGGTCTGTGAATTAAGAAATCAATTCCCGGAAGTATTTAAACCTGGACTAGGCAAATGTAATAACTTTGAAGCCGGGCTAATATTAAAAGAAAGCAGTAAGCCCAGGTTTTTTAAAGCTCGTCCAGTGCCATGGGCACTGAGAGACAAAGTGGAAGAAGAGATCAAAAGGTTGGAGCGAGAAGGGATTATAACAAAGGTGGCTACCAGCAAGTGGGCCACTCCCTTGGTGGTGGTGTCAAAAAGTGATGGCGGCATTCGTTTATGCGGAGATTTTAAGAGCACGGTAAACGAGCAGCTAGAAATTGAACAACACCCCATTCCGAAGCCGGAAGATTTATTTTACAAACTAGCAGGGGGGCAGCAGTTCACCAAAATTGATCTTAAAGATGCATATTTACAAATACCTCTAAATGAAGAAGCAAAAAAAGTGTTAGTGGTAAACACGCAGTTGGGATTGTATCAATACAACCGATTGCCGTTTGGGGTCGCCTCAGCAGCGGCAATATTTCAAAAAGTGTTGGAAGAAATCACGTCTCAAGTGAGTGGGTGCATTAACTATCTGGACGATATCATAGTGACAGGGAAAAACACAGAAGATCACGTGACTAATTTAAAGAGTTTACTAGGGTTGTTAAAAGAGTGGGGATTTAAAGTGAACTTCAATAAGTGTGAGTTTTTCAAGCAACAGGTCACTTTCTTAGGTCACGAACTAACGGAGTCAGGAATTAAGCCGACGCAGCAACATGTGCAAGCAATTAGAAACCTACCAGCACCTAAGAACATCAAGAATTGCAGGCATTAGTAGGTAAGATCAACTATTATAGCAAATTTATTAGGAACTTCTCGTCAATTGCAGCACCGTTAAAGGCATTAAAGAAGAAAGGTGTCAAGTTTGTGTGGTCACCGGAATGCGAAAGAGCCCTTAAGGAGCTGAAGAGTGCGATAATAGAAACTACGCAACTCAACCATTATGTGCCAGGAAGAGTGACATCAATAGCTACTGATGCATCCGACTATGGTGTTGGAGCCGTGCTGTCACAAAAGGATGAAAATGGTGTGGAGCGCCCCATAGCCTTCGCGTCGAAATCTCTAAATAAATATCAGAGGAACTGGTCACAAGTGGAAAAAGAAGCATTAGCGATTTTATTTGGTGTAAAAAAATTCAACGAGTATGTCTATGGATCAAAATTTCACATAATTACAGACCACAAGCCTTTGGTGCAATTGTTCCATATGGGGAAGAGGTTACCGGAAGGCACAGCGAAGAAACTACAGAGATGGGCCTTATTTTTATCTGACTATCACTATCAGATCCATTACAGGCCGACTACGCAGCACGCCAACGCGGACGCGCTTTCCAGGCCGCCAGCGGGACCGGATTTGGATTTTGATGGGTCCGAGGAGGTGTGCCAGCAACTGGACCAAGAAGACTGGCAGGTATTACAAGAGTTCCCCATCACAGCAGCCACAATAGCAGCGGCAGTAGACGAGGATCCAGAGTTGCGAGTAGTTAGGGAGGAAAGGGTGGCCGAGGAAGTTGCTAAGAAGCAATGCATCATGGTTCGAGAAGAAAGATAGGCTTTCAGTAAAAGCAGGGGTATTATTATTGGCAGGGGACCAGGGAACTAGGGTAGTAGTGCCGAGGGTCCTGAGAAAACAAATTTTAGAGTTGCTACATGAGGGACATTGGGGTATAGTGAATACTAAGCAGTTGGCTAGGCGGCATTGCTATTGGCGAGAAATGGCAAAAGATATTCAGGACATGGTCAGGCGGTGCCTGTCAGATCAACCAGTCGGCACCGCGGCAAGAGTGGCACTCGTGGCCCAAGCCGGAAGCTCCGTGGGAGCGAGTGCATGTAGATTTTGCGGGCCCGTTCTGGGGATAGATGTGGTTAGTGGCGGTAGACGCACTGTCTAATTTCCCTTACATAGTGGTGATGGGGGTTACAACGGCCGGAGCTAGGATAGATGCGTTGGAGAAAATATTCGTGACGGAAGGGCTCCCGCAGACGTTAGTCTCAGATAACGGTCCACAATTTACATCTGAAGATTTTTTTCGGTTTTGTAAGGCAAACGGCATCAGACATGTTTGCGCGCCTCCTTTCCATCCCCAGTCCAATGGGGAAGTGGAAAGGTGCGTGCGCACTTTCAAGACGGCCATGAAGAAGGCGAGAGACGCAGGGACACCGAGGAGCCGCGCTTTGTTGCGCGTCTTGGCAACTTACAGGACGCTGCCAGGACCAGAGGGGAGGAGCCCAGCGGAGGTGCTACACGGCCGGCAGCACAGAACCCTGCTATCATTGTTAAAGCCAGGTAACCACCGCAACGAAGAGGCGGTGGAACCGAAATATAAGGTAGGAGATAAAATATATTGTACCAGCTTTAAGAGAGATCCTGCTTGGTGGCCGGGCATTGTTATAAGCACAATGGGAAATAAGATGTATCAAATACAAGTTTTGGAAAAAGTAGTAGTTAGGCATCAGGGCCAGGTGCGCCCGAGATACACACTAGAACCAGTGGATGCAATGGGGAAGAGAGCAGAGAGAGAAAAAAGAGAAAAGTCAATGAGGGAATTAATTGATATGGACCGGTTGCAGGAGTGGCCAACACAGCAAGCAGCGGAGCAGTCAGCCGAGCACCCAGTGGAGCAGCAACCGGCGCCGAACCTGCAGTCGGAGGCGCCGATGAGGTCGACAAGACGTCGCGTGCGGTTCGCACCGTACACGACGTTTTCGAGAGGGGAGGGTGTTATGGTGGTGCGCGGCGAGTTGAATCACGCGCCGCACCACCAGCACTCGGCGTCAGCACAGCGAGCAACGGACCGTGGCGAGACCGGGAGAAAGAGGAAGAGGCGGCCAGCTAGTGAAGCCCAGGAGTGGTTGCGAGGCTATGCCGCCGGCGAGAATAAAAGCGGGCCCCGCCGCCGAGCGGGCAGACAGTGTAATAGCAGAGTTCCGAGTGTAAAGTGACGTAGTGCGGCCAAAGTGATATATTATTAGACCAGGCAATTGTATTATTGGACGTTCTTCTTGGCAACTGGTGAAACTGCATTGTACTTTGGACATCTATTGGTAAAACGGTAACCCGGCTTTGTTATTTGGTATTATTCTTTGGTTACCGGTTTGTTATAATTGATTTGCTGCATTTGTGGAATAAAAACGTTGTTTACGAAACTTCTGTGTTTTCCTGGATATAACACTGTACTAAATCCCGCTATGAATGCGTACGAAAATGGTCCTGAACTATTCTCCTTTGCCACTCAATACATTATTTTGATCTACTTGCTGGAAAAATTGCAATTTAAAAGTACCTGATTCCTGGAAAAAATTCGGCGTTCCAGTTTTAGCACGGCATGACATAACTATCCCTTCGATCTCTCAATGATGCACCCTTCTCCAATTCCTGTAAAACACATTCCAACATTTAACAGTTACTTCTATATTATTGTCTCTGCAGTATTTATTTTTTATTTTTTCATTTTTTTACACGAGGGTTATTTCAGAAGACATGGGAACTATTTTTATCAGTCAATAAAAATGCAGGAAAAAAATCAGGATATGCGATTGAAAGTCTGGCTGTTCTTCGCTGGAATGTTCTTTGCAATGCTGGTACTAATTTGGGATCCGGGTAGGAGGTGCAATGGGTATGGGACATTGAAAGATGCCTTAATACAGATGATTGTTTTATTCGTATTACATATGCACAAAACAAAATAGTACGCGTAATACTCGTACTCTCACGACGTAACAACCTTCAAAATAATACCTCAAGGCGGCCACACATCTTTTTCAACCATGAGGAAGGCACTAAATACTATCAGCTGTGTGTGATGCGTCTGTGTGAGCCACCTCTCGTGAATGAGCCTTTAGGATGTCCTCCCTGTTTGCGCACCGCTTCCCCTGCGGCAACGTCCTCATTTTTGGAATGGGATCAAAGTCGCACGGACTGAGATCATGGCAGTATGGAGGGTAATCCAAAATCTCGCACCCGTTCCGCCGCACAAGGTTTTGGACACAGGCTGCAGTGTGGCTTGTTGCATTATCATGGAGTAGTATTGTTGAGAAGCCCTGGATGTTTCCTCCACTGTGTACGACACAGAGTGTGTCGCAAAAATGATCTGTTGCAGTTACAGTTTGGCACTAATGTACAGGACGACACGAGGATATCTTGGCTGTCGTAAGGCAAAATAAGCATGACCGTGGGCGATGGATTCTGTCGAAACCTGTTTTTTGTGGTGAACCACAACGACGCCATTCATTTGATTGCGTCTTTCATTTTGATTCATACGCTCATGCTCACGTTTCATCAATTGCAATAATGCAATTTAACATCTCATTTACCTTCATGTCAGATTGATACGCCATGACTCGTACCGAGTCCATTTTTGCATCTCAGATAAAACATGTCACCCATTTGCACAAACCTTGCGCATTTTCAAGACATTCCGTAAAGTGCGGAACACTGTCTGTACAGACATACCAGTATGTGCGACTAATTCCACCCCAGTTCAATACCATTCATCTGCCAAACAGTGTTCGATAACAGCTACTTGCACCTCTGTGTGAGCAGACGCTGGACGTCCACTGCGCGAAGGGTCAACAGTTGCTACGCGTCCATGTGTGAAGGCCTCCATCCAACGTGCAACAGTTCGATAGGGCAACGCCCTATCACCCAGTGCTTTTCGTAGTTTGGCATGACACTCAAGTGCATTTCTGTCACGCAGAAATGCAATTTTTACATCTCCTCCTATCATCCATCTCAAAACAGTTCCTAGGATACTAACGTTTGCATGTGTCTACTGGACACCAACGCACTCAGACGTCATCTGATGGTCGCATCTCATGTGTACACCATGTTTGCAAATGTATATAGTGCGTATGCGGCTATTCGGAATAAATAAAATAATTGCCATGACTTCTGAAACGATCCTCGTGTAAATATTAATATTTTTAGGTAAAGCATTCGACATTCATTATTACTCGTTCTTACCTTCCGACTCTATCCGCTCCCCTCAGCTCCCATCAGCGGATTCGATGGTGTAACGGTTAGCGTATCGGACTGTTATAACCAAGTTCGCGAGTTCAGACTCGATCGAAGCCGTGGATTTTTTAAGGGCGAAAAAATCCTTCGTACGCCTTCCTTCGGAGGGGAAGTAAAGACGGCTGTCCCATGTTAGTAGATTTACTTGCATGTAAAAGATCCTCAAGCCTAAATGACGCAGCTAAATTCAAATCGCTAAATTCTGAACTAAATTCAAATCGCCTGTTTCGTCGTCCGAGATAGTACCTTCTTTCTCCGCTAGTTAGTGAAAGGAGCGTAGTGAAATTTGCGTGGTCAGGCGGAAGAGCGGGCCTGATGGCCCGAGTCTCGCCACGTAAAATCAGGCATTAACTAACTCCCTCACCAATGCTACGCGTTCCTTCCTTCGAGTTCATCCTGTGCCGCCCGCGAAGTTCGGTTGGCCGCTCCGCGCCCGTTGACGTGCGCCCCTCGTGGGCGGCGGCGGCGGCGTCATCATTCCCGCGCGCGCCACCCTCCGCCGCCCCGCCCCGCCCCGACTCGCCACCCCACTCTCCGCTCCGCTTCGCCCCGCCCCACCCGCCCGCGCACTGCCTTTGCAGCGGGCGCCCCGGCCCCGCACAGTGCTCTCAAACGGGCACAAATCGCTACCTTAGGGTCAGACCGACGTAACTTCACATACGAAATATTTAGACAGACAAATAAGACACCTTTTAATTTCTGTGTAGGTCCAGTAATTTTTAGGTAGACACAATATTAATATATTTTTATTAAACAATGTTTCCCAACGTTTCGAAGGTAATTGGCTTTCTTCTTCAGGGTAAGAGAATCTGCATCAATTAATTTTTGTATAAATGATTAGCTGAATAAATTTTTTCGTAATGTTGACTCTAATAAAATACATAATTCTGGTGATACGTCAAGTCCTAATTTCTATTCTACGATTGACATAACCAGAAAAAAACCTTTGCTTTGGTACGTTTGTTTTAATACGTTTGTTTGCTCCTAAGATGCAAGGGTGAGTCCTGATTCTTTACTGATTGTAAATAAAAAGTGTAATTATGTCTGTCTGACCCTAAGGTAGCGAAATGCAGGCGCCGCGAATGACATATTCATCAGGGTTGAAATAAATTTTGAAATGTTTCTAAGACGTGTGACGAATGGTAATTTCAAACGTGATCTAGAATTATTTCTACAGTATCAGTGCAAAATCCGATAAAAATTGTTTTAGATTATTGTTTAATGTGTGTGATATGTGTTATTTGGTATAGATGGGCATATATTTCCATTTCGGAGCTGAACAGATGCAAAAAGATGTACCGCATTTTTAGGTCTAGAAAAAATCCTGAAAGAGGCTGTAATGAAAAATAATTAGCATTTTCCTCTGCTTTATTTTACTTCCTCAATCTAATTCGTTGAGTAACAACTTGTTTTAAGAAAAAAATTTCCACAAGTTTCACTCCTGCATTCTGTACAGTTTATTACAGTCAATACCGTTTCCTTTTTCTGAGATTCACGCAAGTCTAATCTTGATGACGATTTTATAAACCCTCATTTTGGGTGCTTAACTATCTGATAAATGATCTCTCTAACATGCAAAAGTAAAAATCTTGGAAAGCAAACCGAAATTGCTTTCGAAATCAGAAAGTTTATATCGATCTTTTGCGTGAGCCTGCGTTTTGGAGCACTGTGCGTTGCGGCACGGCGGCAGCCCCGACGAACGCTCGCTCGCTCGCTCGCCTGCCCGCCCGCCCTTAATAGGGCGCGCGGGGCTCCGACGCAGCCGACCGCGTTGGATGTGACTGACGGAAACCATTCGTCTCAATTATATGCGCGCCTCGTGCGCACAACTTTTCCAATTAGCGGAGCGAAAATACACCCGAAAGTATGTTCAGATCCCCGTGCGCCGCCCGCGGGCAGATGCAATTGAAGGCGAATGGAGGAAATGAAACGGAAGGGAAAACATGCGGGAAGTATTGGTAGATCATAACGGAACACGTGCGGAGGGAGGAGCGCGGGGAAACGGTATAAAAGTCAAATAAAGAGAGTAGGGCTGGAGCTGGTTCCATCGGAAACAACCGATCCCTTTGGGGAAGTGCTAACGCGGGGGCCGCTCTTGTGCCCGCGCTGCGTGGCCGCGCCAATTAGTGCAAAATTGTGGCTTTTTTGCTTTGTTCAGATATCCGTTGCGTGATATGTGCAATGGCATCCGCCTTATTTTAATTAGCATCTGATTCAACTTGTTTGGGGATACACAACTCACGAATACGTCAAGAAGGGTGCTCATTACTGTCGTAATATTGTCATTCGTTTGCTAATCATTGTGATCTGATGGGTAGAATTGGAAAATACGTAAAAGTACTTCCATAAAGAATAACCCAATGCATCAAGTAATGAAGTGCATATTTGAGTCAATGTAAACCTTGAATTATTCTTATATTATTAAAAATAACTAGTGTTCAACAGCACATTCTTTCTCACGTTATCTCAAAATTTGCATTTTTCGACGAAATTATTCGACAAAAATAAGACCCCTGTCATTCTTTTCAGCGTCCTTTGTTCTATCAATGAAAAAAAAATACAGAAAAAAATGTGAAGCGGTTTGGAGAATGTTTTTAATAAATTACATTAATTTCAAGCCCAAATTACGAGAAAACTACTCGTTTTTTCAAAAACTGAATAGATCTTTTTTAAAGAGCTGATTTTTTTGAAACAGATATTGTCTAAGGCAAAAATCAAATTTTTGTTATTTACGTTGGTAAACATGCGCTCAGCTCCTTAGCAACCAACAGTCTAAATAACGCGCTAAGAGAGCGTTCATGGCGACGGCCGTTAAAATGATCCAGAGTCCATTAAAATATTTTAGCGGAGTCTGAGGTTTAGATTTTACCAGTGTTCATAAATCTGTGGATAAATATGTCCCTTTTGCCCCACTTGGCTCTTGTCCTTTTTTCCCCATTTCGTCCATTTTGTTCCCATGTCCCATTGGTCGCATCTGTCCCCCCTTTCCGTTTGCCTTCTTGGCTCATTTTGTCCCGACGTCCGTCTTGTCCCATTTGATCCCATTACCCCATTTATCCTTTTCCCATTTGTCCACTTTGTCGATTGTCCCACTTTGTCGATTGTCCCATTTTGTCCCTTTAACCCGTTTTGCCCCGTTGACCCATTTTCTCCGCTTGTCCCATTTTGTTCACATTGTCCCGTTTGTCCCCTTGCCCTCTTTGTCTTCCTTTCCCCACTTTGTCCCACTTGTCTTCCTTTGTCCTTTTGGTCCTTGTGCCCACTGCGATTGTTATTTAAAAATGGTACCAAGACCTTGTACCAACAACTCTTACTATAGAGCATGAGAGTAATGAAAATTCTTAACTCATGAAAGTGTTAAATGTTTATTTTGAATAACTAGAATAACTAGAAATAACAAAAAATATTGTATGTAACACGTCCGGTATTAGTCGTTAAGGAATTTATTCATAAATATCTATTTTTGAATTTTGTAGTTTTGAAATATTAACTTTTTTCCACTTCCGAAAATGAAGTTTTTGTCAAAATGGGACTAACTCATATTTTTACCGCCCCCTGATACATTTGAGAAGGATATTTCAAGAAAAAAGTGTTGGGCCGTTTCAGAGAAAAAAAATTGCATATTTATATGGTAGTATAATATGAAGGAACTCTCAGAAATAATACGACAAAATGTGTGCTGTTTTAGCACTAGTTTGACCTTGTAAATAATCCAATATTTCATTGCCAATGAAGGCCAAGATCGTGTTGTCTGTACGTTTCATTAGAATTATGACACGGGGGGATGAGAAATCTATATTTGACCCTCAAACTGATTTCACGTTCTGATTTTAAACTACGCGCGGAACATAAGCGTCGAGTGCCCTGGGGTCGGGTAGCGTTGTCCCCGACGTGTTCCGCACCTATTCGTGGGCGACCAGCAACAACCTGACAGGAGCGGCGGGGTCGGGCCGGGGCCCGAGTCTTCCCGTCCCCTCCCCTCCCCGCTCCTCCCCACCCGCGCCTCGCCGCGCGTGTCCCCAGAGCATCTATAAACGGCTCGGCGGCGGCATATTTCGCCCAATGCATCATAATATACAACCGGGTGCCGCGGCCGCTTTACGAGCCGGGACGACAGCGCGCTCGACCTCCCCGCGACCTCGGATCCCCTCCCCCCCAGACGCCTTGGCTTCTCGTCCCACCTGCCGCTCCCCCGCCCCTCCCAGCCCTGCCTCGACCCGCCTCTCTCTTGGAATTCGTGCCTGCGTCCTTTCGCCTCTTCGCTGTTCATTCTCCCTTCCATTAAAAGTTTTTTCTTCGCTCTCGGCCCTTCCTTCTTGGGCCTTTAGCTCGTCTGCGAACGCATGGTTTCATCGCACAGAACTAGACGGCTTTGCCAATGTTTTTGCTCGTGAGATAAACAGCTTTTGATGGCTTAGTGATGGCTTTAGATGGCTAGGCTGACACCTAGATGTGTTATTGACTTTCAGACGGCACAGTTGATGGCTGTCATCGAATGCTCCTTATGTTTTTAATTAAATATCTTGGTAATGACGATATCAACAGTTATTTCCACAATACTTTCATATTTAGGGTCTCTTCAACCGGTGAGGTAATTTATTATCGTGTCGTGATTGCGATAATGATGATTAGGTTCTCTACTCGCTTCCACGTCTGTTCGAAATGCTTTCTTAGTTTCAAATTTCCTCTTCATTTTGCTCGTAGTTCTCGAGGCAAAAAGCGCCTCGCGTGAAACATCAATTTTCAACTAGAGAGAGAAAGAGAGAGAGACAAACAGACAGACATACAGAGAGAGAGACTGACAGAGACAGAAGAGAAACAACAGCGAGTGACTTCAAACAATTACAACGGTGATGTACAGCAACACTTTACTTGACCGTCATCGTTGAGAACTGTAAACTTACACGTGGCGAAGTAATCGCGTTACTGACTAATTTATTGCGAATCATTGAAATTATGAAATATTTGAAGTCGTGTTGAACTTCGGTCCAGATTGTCTACTGGTTTCAACGTCTCTGTCTCTCAGTCTGTCTCTGTATGTCTCTCTTTGTCTATCTCTCTGTCAGTGTCTTTCTGTCTGTCTGTGTCTCTCTCTAGTTGAAAATTGAGGTTTCACGCGAGATTGTCTACATGGTTTCCTTTTTAGTGATGTAAAAATTTAGAAACTTCTTATTAGGTGCTTGTCAGAATAATAAGGACCTAAGAATTTTAATGAAACTAAATTATGAAATACTAATGTGAATTAGCTTCGCGGCTAGCTCTTAGTCAGCGTGCTCGCGCATTCCAATACGCAGCCCTGGGTTCGATTCTTGGTCGAGGCAATCCTATAGTGTGCGTTTTCCTTCCAAGTCCTAATATATGTTGCTGAGTGACGAAGAGAAAATTCTCTTCTCAGGTTGAGAAGACCGGAATACAATGTGGGGATGTCTACGTGCTAACCACACGTACCCCCTCAACTCATGGCAGCGAGGCAGGGACGTCGCCGGTAGACCTGAGCCCGTGCACGGGCTGTCGTGCCGAGTATGTACATGCAATGTCAATTGCTGTAAATATACTCTATTACACATATCTCATTTTGGGCGTGGTTCCTTGCTACTCGAAATTTTAAGTTGTGCCCCGGGTTTTTAAGCCATTTTTCAACCATGTTTATTCTCTTCGCTGACCACTTTCTGCATAACTTTATTCATTTGTTGATATTTAAATGATGTCATGAATTTTTGTCAAATGTGAGTAATTATTGAGTAATATCGGTATGAGGATACAAAACTTGCTTGGCTGCACAAGATTTTTAAATTTCAATGTCAGATGAGAGTTTTAAAACACGAATTACACAATTTCCTACTGCTCCCCCAACATGTCAGCTCTGTTTGTGACATGTTAGAAGTTTTCTCCGTGAATGTTTTCACCGCAAGGTCATGTCACGTTTATTGACAAAACTTGCAATTCTGTCCGTAGTGACGTAGTTTATTTTCCACAAAAGTCATGAGGGATATCAAAAAGTTTGCAGAATCATGTTTGCACTGAGAGTTTTTTCCTGAAAATGTATCTCGGTTCTAGTAACGGAACGATAGCCGAAAAAGGGATTATAACCATATTTTTTATCCTCCTTCATAAAATTCCTCCCACACGACAGTCGGTTACAGTAATATTCTCAATTATTCAACCTAGCTCAATCGAATCACAGTCGAACACATAAAAAATAGGATTCAGGGTCATGGATATTTTGCATACTGGAATTCACGAAATCACTCGAAATTAAATGCTTTTTTTAAAACAAATTTTATTGCAATCTTTTAATCTTTCTGCATAGACATTACATACAAGAAATATACACTTCCACAAATACTCGATATGAGAGAAAAGATCTTATAGCTACACCATTTTTGTACACACATATTTACTACTAACAATACAGAAAATTTAATCCGATGCTTTCTTGTTTAATAGTTGACAGAGATTCAAATAAAAATTCCTATCTTAACTTTTCTCCTTCTTATACTCACATATACGGGATTTCAGCTTGCTTTGGTCCCTAGATTTTTCAATATGGCGGCCATTCGGCCCTGCCAACTTTGAAAATGTACATGAAGCTAGACATCAGCGCTACATTCAAACATACGCAATTCGAGAAATCTGCCATCAGGAACTTCTCTCATTATAATGTTAATTTTAATCAACTGAATGTTTTGAAACATTGAAATAATTATCATTTGGATCGATTATTTTGATAGTTTTCTTCTGAAACTCATAATGTTGAAATATGAGAAGTTTAATGTTTTACTTCATTTTAAAATGCAAATATAATTAGAAAGCTTTAGAGGAATAAATTACATTCTTACAAAGATTTTAAATGATTGATATAATATAGAATTAATGGAAGGAAATTTTAAAAAATTGAAATCAGAGTATTTCTTAAATTTTATTTGTCTCCATTTCATTATTACAATAATACATTTTATCTCAACATTCAACAGTGAAAACTAAGGAAGAAGAGTTAAAACACTATTTATTTTTTTACCAAGTAAATTTATTTCACAATAGTTGCAAACAAGTGTTTTTACAGTTAAGTTTTTTGTGAAATCTTCATCTACACTGCCCCTGATCAGATGTACAATTTGTTTTCACAATATGCCCCATCCTTCTCTCTATACACAATCATAATTTTCTCTGCATTTTTCCAATTTGTCCAAAGTTGACACCTTAAAAAATTAAATAATGTATTCATAACACTAATAAATTTAAGATATTGAATCTCGTTTTCCTTGTGTTAAATGTGTCAATGAATTTAGATAATTAAGATACCTGTTTAAAAGCCTGCTTCCAAAGGATTCTGGCCTTTTCCATTCTCTAGCAAGATTTTCTAAGAACATTCTTATTGAAGAATCACTTTGACTGAGATCACATATTTTCAGTTGAAACTGCATTAGGGAGTAAGCCTTGAATCAGTCTGCCCTTCAGTTCGCTGCAATTTATCAACTATACCCTGTTGTTAATTACTTTTAACACTTGAAAAAAATATTTATATGATAACTGCTTAAATCATTTTAATAGAATATATGAAGGTGAAAATGAAAAGATGAAAATTAAAATGCAAGAATAATAATATACAGCATTTACCATGTATCCTGACAATAAATATTTTTAAAATGTTCACATTTTGCACAGAACGTTAGCAGTATTGGTCTTATTTTACTTATGATATCTACATTACAGATCTGCTCATGGGCTTTCTGGCCTGGCTTCATAAATCTTCGGTCTCATTGTGTACTACATACACTCCTTTCTTTGGGTCAGCCATGACTATAAAATATCAAAAAATTTTAATAAATATAATAGTTATATAATTACATTAATACTATACAAAAGTATTGCATAGTGTAATGTATAATATAATATAGGTTTACATAGTAAATACTGTCCCACATTTAAAATACTAAATATATATCCATGGGAGTGTGAAAGTATCATCAAAGTATGTAATCAGTAATTGTATGTTCACAGCAATGTAAATATGCATATTATTTATTGAATATGAATTGCTAGAGCAAACTACCTTGTCATACATTGTTTGAAGCAATTCTCTTTGACAGATATCATTGTTATTATTTTTACTATTGATATTATTATTACTACTAATAAGGCTGACAAAAATAATTCTTCTGGATAATTTACATCATCTTTTCCCCAATAAACAATATACTTACTTTGATTTTCCAAACAAAATTCTTTTAAGAATTCTGAACAAAGAAGTTTAAGGTCCTTGGAAAAAGAATGTATCATAATTGCCTCTGATATTCTCCCAAATTTCTTTTTCTGAAAGAACTTTCCCTGTAAAGAGTGTTTCCTATTATTTCTTCTTTGCAAACTATACCCAATTCAAAGAATAAAAATATACACTCATATGTTGAATGTTACCATCATGAGTTTTTTTATAGATGAATCTTGCAATTGCTTTCTTCACAACCATCTAAGTGATCTGATTGAGTACTGACTTCACAATACTGAAAGAATATTGTGAAGTCGACATGAACTGCATTTTAGAGATACACATACATTTGTAATGTTAATTTTTTCACATATGGCTTTATTATTAGACCAAACACCATGAATTAAAATATGTTCAATCACCGTGTGTGCTACAATTCCCAATTTATAGATATAACCAAAGATATACAAAATACCTGTATGTGGTAATGCACAAATAATCTATTCCATAGTACAAAAATTTAAGATTTGTTGGTTGTTATGTTTCATAAACATCTTACCTGAAATAAATATGCCACTTCACATATACGTTCGGAATTCGTTTTCATAATCCATTCTCGTTCTAATTCGCTTTGAAATTCTCATATAGAGAGCAATAACATTGTATCTTGCTGCACTATTTAATATTCATTGTTTAACTTTAACACGATTTGCATGCGTCATTTTAACTCACTTACGTGCATTGTTTCCACTGTCTCGTTTAAAAATTCAAAAACAAATAATGCGATGAGAATATCAAATCAAAACGACAAAATCAATTTAAAAATTGTAAATATGCTTCTACGCCAGCTTCTAAGCGTGCAAGAGTGCAGTTTTGAACATGTTGGTAGAAAATAAAACAAATGAAAAGATGCCAACCCCAGCTAAATAAAGTCTCTTTCGGCGTGTATATGCCAACACTTGGGGAGTTTCGTTGACGGTTGACTCCTCTGAAATGGACCTGTACTAAACTTAAAGTGAAACGAAAAGTCCCTAAGACAATGCCGTTAGTATAACGGGTGATATTCATGAAGTTGGTATGATCCACTTTCTCTGGGACCATTTGAGCCTGAAAACGGCTATATTTACGGACAAGAAACAAAAACATGGATTGTATGACTTTTTACATGGAACTCAATGCTCTTCCAAAAATTATCTTTAGTAAATCCTACGAACTGCTTACTCTCTCTTTCACTTTTACAGAGAAACTCCACAATCGAATGATTTGAAACAATTTTACAAATTCTTAGTAGTTGTTTCAACTTGTTTTTCAAAAATAAGAATGATTTTATAGTTTTAATGCCAATTTCAAAACTTCTCAAACACTTAGTAACGTATTCCTAATTATTTTCTGCAATTATACAAATTTAGACGAGAGTTCAGGATACTATAATTCGTTTGGAACTTTCTTACTTGTGGCGTATGTGACCCTCAGGGACGGTGGTTGAAATCAGATAGGGGCGGCAGCTAGCTGTGCGGTGCGCCTGGCGACCTTGTCTTACCACTCCACCGTTAAAACTTCGACGTCGTCGTATGGACACGCGTTTGCTTGCGTACGGATTTTATACTTTGTTCTTGTAAGAATTTACACCAGTTACAGTGAAATCCCACGTCCAGATATCAATTAAAGAATAACAAAGACAAAGAGAAGAAAAAAAATCTTCTATAGCTCTTCGAAGAGTTTCTGCTGCTTCGGAAACGAGGGCTCGTATCTGCACTATCCTCGTAGTGATTCGCCCTCGCCTAGCGACTGCTCCGGTCGGCTTCTCAGTTCCAAAAACTGGAGAAATGCTGCTTATAGCTTTTCGCGTCTTCGTACTACTTCATCGAACTCTGTGGTTATATTTCTCAACGTGTTCTTTTGTTTTTCTAGCGAGCGTTTCAACTTGTCCCTGTTTACGCAGGCGAGAGGTGTGACACGTTTTACTAGGTTTGTGGTGAAGCGGGTGGTCCCATTACATATGAGGAAAACATTTAAAGAAAACAATTTGAGCAAATTTTGAGAAAAACATTGCCTATATTTCGCGCAAAATTACACGAAACTACTCATATTTTCGAAAAATTGAACAGGAACTTATTTGAAGATTTATCTTTATGGAACAGATTTTTAAAAAAAACTTGATCTTCAATATTATAATTGTAGGAAGACTACCCAAAAAAATTGCGCTGTTGCAATTTTCAAACAAATCTGTAATATCAACGAACATGAGACAACCACCATTCTCCGAAGCGTTTTTTACGCTATCCGAAGACAAAGTTTGATTAAAAATATTTAGTACAGTTTCTGAAAAAAAATTTAATATGCTTTGAGGCTTCATGTAAAGTACCCACAAACATCAAAATATACTTTTGAAACTCCCAAAGCCTAGAGCTCATTCCGATAATTTGGCGAATATCAATTTTGAAGAAAATAGGCTCAACAGGCGCTAGCGCTGACCAAAGACACGTTTTACCGTCAATCAATTTTTCGGTGTCAAGGACCCACAAAACATTGATTCTTGCTACCCCATGTTAGAGGACTTTTTTCTAATTTTAGCAACAGGAGATACCCACTTTTTCGTTACGATGGCCGGGCAATAAGTTTTTCTATCGGAAGTTCGCCGTTGTCTGGCGCACGATTACATAACTTTCGCTTATGAAGAATTTCGTAAGGCGACGAAGTAACAATTGATTTGTCATGAGATGTGTTTTAGAAATTGAATAAGAGAATTGAAAAGAAAATTAAAAATTACAATTTCGAAAATTACATACAGCCAATTCCAATTTATCTGTATTGATTGTATTCGTCAGCAGAGGTACTTCAAATGATTTTCAATAAAGTTTCTCGAATTCTCAATAGTTTTCTGTAACAACACATTCATAAGAGATATGTAACAAAATCCTTGCGCATGTGTCGATCCCGCGATCCTTTGCATCCGAAGACCAAGTTTAATACAAAAAATCGTTTTTGAGAAAATTTTGAAAATGTTTCTGGGGCTTTATGTGAAGTCCCCTCAAAAATCAAAATGTTTGAAACTCCCAAAGCCTCGCGTTCAGATCGATTCAGATCCATTGGGATCGATTGGGGAATACCAATTTTGAAGAAAATCGGCTGAAAGGTTAGGCGATGGCGAGGTTTGCGGACAGATGGCGTTTTATCGTCAATTGATTTTTCCGTATCAAGGAAGCACAAATTAATTTTAACGACACATGTTAGAGGAAGTAATTTATTAGATATAGGGTCAATATTTATCCACTTGTTCGTTACCAGATCCCAGCAATAAGAGTTTTTCTGTCGAAAATTCAACGTTTTTCGTGCAGCGTTTCAATACTTTCTCTATATCGCGCAAAGATTTACGAGAAAGAAAACTAATGGTACTACAGAATGGCACAGACTTTCCCGTATTAGTTTTCTATTTCTTTGGATCATCGCTAGCTATTTGTAATTGCCACATACTCCTTCTTGCCAGCTGCCATCTATCACCGCCAAAAGTACATTTTTGTCATTTTTTAATTTTTCGGTTTCCTTTTGTTATAACGGAAACATTAATTTTAGAATATTAAAGAACACAAAAACTAGTCCTAAATGGCAATTTTCTTTTAAAAGTTATGTGCCTTTTTAAAGAAAATTGCGTTTTAGCGCTACTAAAAATGCGAAATTTGAATCTCATTTTTACAGAAAATGTTTGAGTTTTCAAAATACTTTATTTGAAGTTATTTGAAGCACGTACACTCACAAATATAATAATGTTTACGAATTGCTGGTAATGTGCATATTAAAGATGTGAGAGATCATTCAAAACAATCACATTTGTATAATTTTTGAAAAAGTAAAGTAACTCAAAATAAACTTTAAGTCATATTAAAGAGTGTAATTAGCACTATCCGTTACAAACGTTTTAAGAAGAAATTTGCAGGCATATATGAGAAAATGGCGTTTGAACGTTTCTGAAAATGCGGAATTTTGAGCTACTTTTCACAGAAAACGGTTGTGTTTTCGAGAAACTTTACTTGACATGATTTAAAACACATGTACTCGTAAATATAATAATGTGAGAAAAACGCCGGTAATATAAATATTAACGATGTGAGAGACAAGTCAAAAAAAATAATACATTTCTGAAGTTTTTGAAAAAACAAAAGTATAGAGCATTATGGCGTTTTTGACATCTCTAAACTACATTAGGCACTATGCCCACCAAAATTTTAAAGAAAAAATTCGAAGCCGTTTTTGAGAAAATCTTGTTTTTGTATTTTTTTTAAATTGCACATATTGCACGCAATATAGCGCGAAAACTACTGAAATTTTCAAAAAAAAGTACATGACCTTAAAGAAAGAACTCACTACGAAGAAAAATGTATTTGAAGGAAAAATCTCTATCTGCAATTTTGTAGTTGGGGGAAGACGCCGGATAAAATTCAAATTTCTGCAAGTTTCGAAAATTCAGAGTTACCCGTGAAAATCGGACCTATCTCACCTTAATAAGTGTAGTTTACTCTATTCTTACAAGAAATTTAAAGAAAAAATTTGAAGCCATTTTTGAGAAAATTTTGAAAATGTCTGGGGGGCTTCATGTAAAGTACCCCCAAATTGTACAGAATCTTTTTTAAAATCTCAGAGCTTCGACTAGAACCAGGTCGACAGGGGAATATCCATTTTGGAAGAAATCGTTCGTATGGTGCAGGCGCTAGCAGTGTTCACAGACGGACGGACGGACAGACAGACGGATGTTTCCCTTTCAATTGGTTTTTCGGTATCAAGGACCTACAAAACAGGGTTTCTGGCTACATCACGTATTAGGGGATTTTTTTCCCTTAATTTAGCAACTGTATTTATCGGGTTTTTCGTTATCACGGCCCGGCAATGAATTTTTTTCTGGCGAAAATTGACCATTTTTTCGCACAGCATTACATAATTTTCCCTATACTACGTTTATCACTCCGTGTATACGTACGTATACGGGAAAGTAAAAATGTCTTCATGTAAAGAAAAAGAGAAGGAATATATCAAGTATATATTTTTATTAATTATGAATTTGCTATAATGGATTTGAGAATGTTTATAATCATGTTGAAAATTAATATTTTATAACGGCATTTTATAACGTATCTTTCTTGAATTTCTGTGAATCTGACGTTTATAATGAATAAATGAATAGCAAATACATGGAATTTGGGATGAAAAATTGACGGTCGCAAATCAAGGAAATCTGACTGAATGGTATAACCTGGAAGTCGGGTATATGACGAAAAATTCTGGCCACGACTGACACGCAAATTCTCAAAAGAGGAAAAATTACGAACGAAAAGATGAAGCACGTTAGTAGATTGACGATACGACACAACTACGATGCTCTCTACCTGATGATATTGCATGATAAGAATAATTTTCGCACGTGACCAGATGCAAATAGATGGCCCTAAAAAGCTAACGAAAAGAAATGAAGTTAACGACGCGTCTTTTCCGTTTTATCAATGACCCCGTCCAGCACGCAAAAGGCGCTTTAGCATATTTTAATACCAAATCTCATCGACAAGTAATGAGGGATCGTTTTGGAATGACTGTAGATAAAGTGTTTGAGGCAGATAAGACTTTCCGTTCTAAAAACACTGCTTAGAAAGACTGCGTGATAGAGTTGAATAAGATTGTAAATTTAATCTTATGTTTGTTCCTATTGACTTTTCACGTGCTATCTTTGTTTCGTGGGGGTATATACTGTAGGATATGTAGAGGTTGTATCGGACCTCAATGACAAGACGTGGTTCCTTTAGAAAGAAGAGGTGGATATCACCACGTGGGTAATGTAAAGTAGCGAAGTTGTCTTGCATGTTACTTCCATGCGGGATATGAACTGGTAATATCGCAATTTCAAATTTGTAAATGCCGTAAAAAACACTTGGAGGAATGGATGATGCGAATAGCTAAAATTTAGTTGAGCTACATTTTGAACTCTTTCTTGCTAATATGCACAAAAAATGCACATAAAAGATCACCTGTTTTTCAGAGTTATTTTTTCATTCAACATAAGATAATTCTCAATTAGTTCTGAATTCAGTTCAATTAGTCTGAGTTCAATTAGTTCTGTTACAAAATCTTCTACATTTACATTTGATTCTTTCCCCGTATTTTTACGCTTAAGAACGTAAATGTGCAAAGTCGAATGCCAATATGCTTCCGTTCTCTAACATTACTCACAGTTCTGTATTCACTTGGCGTTCTTCTAATTGAATACGTTCCAGGGTAAAATTGTGCGTAGGATTTTGCAAATTGATTATTAAAAATACTGCAATTTGAAGACGAATCATTCCAATTTTTACGTTCAAACAGCACCAGTATTGGTAGATCTGCAGCGTGTTTCACATGTTCCAGAACAACGAGAGCCATCCTCGTAGAAGAAAATAATGGCGTTGTGGAGCGACAATTGCATTTGTGCACTGCGATAATCAACGCCACCTACGTACAGGCGGGGATCCAGTCTATCATTTTGGAGGGAGCCATCATAAAATTTTTTTACATAGTAAACGTATTTGTTATTACATAGTATATTGTTTTTGTAGCGTATATATGGTACTATACATCATTATATAAATAATTACATAATTCTAACATACATTTTAAAATAAATTCTCTCAAATAAAGGAAGGTAACAAACGAAAACTCTACGTTGGAGGGGGGGGCATGGATTTACGCACCAACCGTTGGACGGTGATTTCACTCATTTAAAACATTTATCCTCAGGAAATGAGAAAAAATGTCTTATTATTCATTCCTTACATCATGTCTAAATTGTGACAATTATATATCACGCCTGAAGTTCACCTCAATCGAAGACGGACACATTGGGAAGATTTCTTGTTAGAAGCTTATGTCAAAACTCCGCCATCGTCGGTACTAGTTTTTAGAATCTCCTGGTCTACGAATTTTCAGTATGGAGCCGCCACTACGTACGCCAACACATCTGGTCCTCTCACACAGCCTAAGAGCGTTTTATTTTTCTTTTCTCGTCTACTCCGTGTTGAAATATTTGTTTATTGGCCACCGGAAATTTAATTTCGCCCATTGCGCGCCGCCTGTCGGCCCGCTGACCCACTTCCGGGAAGAGACGTGTCGCCGTCGCAGCCGTTCTCCCGGCCCCGCCCCGCCCCCGCCTTCGATTGCGTTTCCAGGTATCCCCCGCCCTTTCTATCGACGGGGCATTCCGCTCTGCTTGACGGAGCAGCCGGCCTCTTGCCTCTTGTTTCGAGGACCACCCACCTTCAATTAGAGCAATTGCATCCCAGGAATACTCTGTGTTTGCTGGTAGCTTTGAAGCGTTCAATTGGCTGCAGCGGATAATTTGGTTGTTAAAGCAGCTCAATTTGCTCAGGAAGATGAACGCGAAAGCTAGATGGAAATTCACGTTTTGGGCTTGTTGGTGCGTTTATTACACCATGTCTTTCATTGTATTCACACAAATTAAATCAGGGGTATTTCTCATTGGACTTCAAATATTTTAATACAAAAAACAACAACAAATCTAGGACAAAAGAGTTTATAGCAATTTTTGTCAAAACAAAGATACACTTTATTTAAAAGATTTTTCTGTGGTATTACTTGAACCTTTTTTAGGGATCGATAAGGATTTTTATTACTTTTGTGCATTTTTCTGGGTTTCTAATCATTTTATTAATATTTGCAGTTAAATATATTTTATTATACTTGACATTATCCAACTTTTTAAAAATTGTTTGTATATTTGTCCTCCATTTTTAGTTCTACTCTTTATTTAAATTATGTCAATAAGATCATTACTTTTAAATTATTCCTTTCCTATTTCAATTATTAAATTCCTGTTTCTTCCACGTTAATTTGTTTGTACATTTGCCACATTTCCTCACATACTATCTGTATCAATTCTAGACTGTTAAACATAAGAAGCAGCTTAGAGAAAATGTTTAAAGTAAATTTAAGCAGATTGGCATCTTTTAAATATTTTGTATTTATTTTTACAGCATTTTAAAGTAAAAGGCAGAATTTTTAAAATATTTTTTGTACTTTTATGCAGAAATTCTGAAGCCTGAAACTTACTGGGATAGTTTTCTACCGCATATATTTATTATAACTTAATTGACTACTGAAAAAAGTTGGAAATTACTTGAGTAGTTTGAGATAATGGGACAAATTTGCTAAAAAATGTCATTCAAAGTTAAAATTGAACCTTCTACGAAACCAGTAACAAATGAAAAAAACACGTTTACCGCGCAGATAGTCTTAAAAGATGCTTTGTACTGCCTACAACATTAATCCTCCTAATACCGGATAATTTTTTGTCACACTGTGTACAACTGGGGTCACTAGATACTCCAGTCCTTTTCGATAACAAAATACAAAAAAGATGTACATTTTTGCACTTTTTGAACCATATTACATTTTCAGATATTTCTGTAACAATTATTCACATACAAACAATGATTTAAAACGCGAATTTTGTGTAAGCAATTTATTAACAAAAATTAATACAATAGGAAGACTACTGAAAAGGGAGAGCATTATGTAAACTTAACGGTAATGATCAAAGTTGTTTATTTTATTGCTAATTATTTATTGCAAATTTTGGCAAATATTGATTGAAGAACGGTTTTTGCAAACTGATTCACTGGTTTGTATGTTTTCGAATGATCTTTCACAATATGGGCAGCGATCATGGTTTTTGTTCTTGGACCGACTCCTGTGCCCAGTTTTTTAGAGTCACGACCAACTAGATGTTTTCTCAGTTCTACTGAGAATATTCTTCTCTTGTAATCGGAATTTTCTCTCCCATTTGGAGTGAAACGCAATCAAATAATGCACGCATTCAATGCACTAATGTCAATAAAATTACAGAAGAATATCATTGGCCATCTGCTACTCATTCTTCTTAAAAACTTTCCTCGGCCCCGTGGATTAGTGAAAACCTCTGGCAGTCACATTGATTTTTTATAATTCCTAGCATTGTAATGTGTATTTTTTGAAGATCCCTTGCTACATTTAGGCTAGCGAAGGAATTGTTAGTTGTTATGTTTCCCTCTCTTTTTTCAAAACATTTCACCGTATCTAAAACAACCCTCCTTCCTTGATTTCACGTGGTTGTTTTTTCTTGACGACCTGTGTATACTTGAACATAAAAGACATAACTAGTGGTACTATCACATGTGACGGTTAACTTGAGGCCATTTTTATATTTTTTCAAGGCATATTTTATTGCCGAACAGGGCATCAACCATGAAAGGTCATACGTTTTTCATCAACTGTGACGTTGCTGTGCGGTATGAATGCATCCAGAAGCGTATTCTCATACATTTTAAAAATGTGTAATATGAGCCAAATTATCTGAGCTCGGTTACCACGCCTACGTTCTGAAACATCAAATTGAAATCTCCTATACATTTATGTGAAATATTTCTAGCTATTATTTCATTGTAGTATTTGTAAGGTGCAGCTAGAATCAAAATTCGTAGAAAGCATTTCAACTACTTAGCATTCAGCTATGTCCATTTCGAACAACACACAAAAGTCCCTTCCTTGTTGGTCATCTTCAAAATTTCATCAATTATAGTTTGTTTTGTAAATAAGTGAAAGGCTGACTCTGTACCCACATTTTTGTTTGCATATCTTTCTCACGTATTGTTTGATCTTCGTGCTCTTCCACACGATTCTCTTTGCACATCCTTACACCATATTTATTCCTAATTTTTTGGATGTGTAGATGACAAGCAAAACCTAAATACTTCTCACAATACACTGGAAGAAATGGATACAATATAATTCAATCCATACCTATAAAAACCAGTATCTAAAATTCTTCCTAAAACTATTTCACTACTTTGGTCACAACCTTCTGATTCATTCTGAGTCTTTTAAAATGCATGTAATTATCCACCACTGTCTGACATATCTAAGTGTAGTAAGTTGCGAACTTCCCAAGCGGTGAAGAATGAGCTTCTCATGAGGAATAAGCTTCTTCAAGTAAAATGCGATGTAACTCGCCATCAGAAAGTTCCATATTAGGAATGATAATTTCAAAACTATGTTAAATGACTAGCATAACCAAAACAAACGACAATAATTTCAATTGATAATTTCAATTCAATTGACTTACAAACATAACAATTCAATTGTTACAAAAGAGTTGTCAACATTTACTTTAGCAACAGAAGAAAATTAGCCATCATTTGCACATAATTAGATGTTGTGATCACATAAGACCCCACTGGTACTCAGTGTTGCAAGTACGAATAACAAAGAAAGTAACAACAATGTAAAACATTTGCATACCCAATCTGTGTGTAGGAAATGAATAAGGTAATGTCAATTTTTTTCAGATTTTTTAAAGTATTCGAAACTGGAAAAAGTATTAGAAAAACATGTTGTGGGATCACCAGAGACCCCATGGTATTATGAGGGTTAAAGAATGAACTTTTTCTCTTACATTTAGTGGAAAGTACATCCTTCCCGATGAAATAATTCAAAAGATATAACATAAATGCGATACACAAAACCAGAACGACTGTCATTTTGTCACACGCAGATGAAG
This sequence comes from Acheta domesticus, assembly GCA_031308135.1. Lineage (NCBI taxonomy): Eukaryota > Metazoa > Arthropoda > Insecta > Orthoptera > Gryllidae > Acheta > Acheta domesticus. Next base: position 50,440,528 of record JAHLJT010009436.1, read on the forward strand.
GAACAAAATTTAAAAAAATATGTTGAAAGATTTTATTTTACAATAATATGTATACTATTTTATTCTGAACACACTAAATATTTATAAAATGTTAAAATTCCAAAAATGACAAGAATTCAAATTTTTGTTTTATGACTCCCCTTCACTGCATTTCATAGTTCCATGAGTTTTCGGCGTGACCAAGATGTTGATGATCAATGGAAAAACCTAAGCAGTTTATGGTATTAACTTTAATTATGGGGCTCAGGAGAAAACGAGGCTAAGAGATATTTTGTCCCAAAATGAGTTAGATGCTTATTGGAACATTAGATACTAAATACTGTTAAAAAAAGAATGAAAAGTCCTGTCTGTTACGACTGCTAACTTCTGTTGTCCGAAAGTTGAACTGCTTCAAAGATTTGTTGTTTCGGTTAGAGGAAAGGTCGTGTAAGTGGCAGTGTTTTCAGTTTTGTTGTCGTGACTACTAGAACATGCATTATTTGAGGCACAATGAATGAAAATCGGATAACTGACTATTTAGACCTCTGTCATTCGAGCAGTTTGTTGACACGTGGTAACGGGCTTCGTAGATTAACATTGTATCTTATGCGAAACGGCACACGAGCTCTCTTGGCCGTTTCACATAACCTTCCGGTGGGCTTTGATACATAAGCGGGCGCGTAGGAGCACTTCATGTTGCCTCGAGATAAATCTTTTGCACCCTCAAAACTTGTATTATATAATTGAAGAAGGAAGGACGAAACCTTACAACTATTCTTCATAGCATTTTTTGTTAATACATTTTACAAATAACAGAAAGGTAGCTAGCTTTAGGTATAGAATAATAAATCACAAATAAATTGTTTCAGAAAAGCGAGAACAAAATATACTAGACCGTTTCCAGTTACTCAAAAAGATTCTTGATTTCTTCTTCTCTTACACAAGTTTCAGCAAAGAGAAACAAAAATTAGTCTGCAAGTAATAGAAACAAATCAACAAAAACAATTTTAATATCTTTCATTTGGCTTACAGTGATCGAAAATACATGTAAACGAACAATCTGAAGTAGTAAAATGTTCGTTTGGAACACTAAAAATAGTTTCATGAGTGGTCGCGGTAGAACATGGGGTGCTGCAATCAGGACATTTTTACCTTCAAATCTTCTTTACGACTGATACGGAGCAGGCAACAGAATGGAGATTCCCGAGTTCCGTTTAGAGTGTTGCCAAGTGAGAATACTGAAGCCCCTTGTCATGCCAAATAGCCGTACTCCCTTTGAAAACAATAAAATCACGAAGGCAGAACGGAGTGCTGCCGCGCGCCTGCCGGAAGGATAAGATAGTTCGTTCTGCGTCAGTGCATTGCTCATGTAACACAGACCTTACTGGACAGCTGGTACTTCACACATTGATTTATTAGTACGACTTGTAGTAATGATTACAAAAACAGTTTCTGGCAGTGAATCTATTACTGAAGTCGGTAGCAATGATGAACTGATCAGTGAGTACGATGAAACTGAATCATGAAAAAAGGAAAAAAAGTGTGCAAATGTAAAATTGTTTTCATTATATTATCAACAGGGACGGATTTTGATGACCTACAGCATCGCCAAAAATGATCAATAAATGCTCTTAAAATGTTTTAAGGGATGTAATGTAGGAAATTAGTTTGTCACTTGGGCTACTTTTCTCCTACGTTACTCAATGCAAAGTAGTCTACAAATTAAAAAACAATTAAAACAATTGTATAGCTATAATATTACAGCCGTCATCTCATTCAGTTTTGTGGGGAGAGGTACTTGAGTTTAATGCGATTGCGTGAAATCGCATGTTGTTAGATGATCTTCGAGACAACGCACCTGTGCTTACTGCTCAGATTGCAAATTGTGAGGAACTATGGCTTCTTGGGGTTGGACCAGTCCAGATTGGGCAGCGACGTCTACTACTTATCAAAACCGAAGGAAAACCTTCGGGGAAGAAAATCTTCAGACAAGTGTGAGGTAAAAGAAGCAGTTTTGACCATTTGCGAACAAAATTTTAGAGTAATGTTTCGAAGGCCTAGAAATGTTAACATGCAGAGGTGAAAAGTGTGTTGGAATAAAAGACGATTAGTTAAAAGTTTCGTATTTCTTTGTTTGTATCAGAAATAGAAATTAGTGAGGCCAGAAGTTCATAGAATCTACTACTAAGTGATTCTGTTCATAAGGACTTTTAAATTACCTATGACTATTAATTCAGTTGTGCTGTTTCTCGTGGAGATTTCCTTGTGATACCGCAGTTAATTGAGCATTCCATTACTTCTTGAAACACAAATTTCTGGAATAACCTCATTGAAACAGAGACAAATAGCAAGAAAAATAATTATGAGATTTTGTTATGCAATATCTTTTTTATAAAGCTATTCGACTATTCTAATGTACAGGTAAGAATCCAAAGAAATGAGGGTGTTTAAATTGCTTCCGGCCTTATAGTGGGAAGTGATACCAAATAGTCGACGTATTTAAGATCGTCGAATAGGAAATTGTGAAAATCAGGGAACGCATATTAAAATTATTGTTGTTTTTATCTATCAAATTATTGAAACGTTCTATCGTGGGTTCGAATATGCAAGGGGCACAATTCGGCTTACCTCATCGTTCGATCACAATCTGCCTCCTGTAGACTCGCTTCCGTACGGAAAACGACAAAACCTGAAAGTGATTTTAATGATATGCCAGATTGCACAATAATAATAAAGTTTGTTTTTTGTACTTTCTTTCGCACTAGACAGTATGAATTTATTGTAATTAAAGATTTAATTTAAATCAAAACAACATCCTTTGAAAATTATTAGCTTTGGTCATGACCCTGAGAAATAAAATAATTGTTCGTACGAACGTTAACCTGAGCTCTCTTCCCGTTGTATCGTTGGATGCTCCGCTCGGACGCCGCGTATCTCCACACCATCACCTCCGACCAGTCTTGATGCCTTCTATCTTGTATCATCCGGCACGCCACGAAGTCACTCCCATTCACATAATGTACCAGCCTCCCATATCACCATCAGCACTTGTTCGGCAAAATAACTGCAAGTTCGTACTTCACCTTCGTCACTGGTGAAAACTAATTAATGTTGGCAATTCTTAAAAATTCCTCCCTATCAGTAAGAAAATATTCCAAGTCAATGCACGGTACCAAAATGTTTCAATGTTCCACTTTCACTCGCGGAAGAAAAAAGTTAAAGTCCCGAACTGTATCTCTGGAATTTTTTATAAGTCTCTACTTTCGATCACAAAAAATAAACCAAGTCTGAACTCGAACACGCACCCCCTAATTCATAAATGACCCTCTCGCTATGAGATCTGAGCTGCAACTAACTAATTTTTTCGTTCTTCAATCCAGGAAAACTCGTGTTCATTGTTGTCCAAAATTCTGTTTTACATTCCCTACCAACGGATTCTTATTGGGTATTCACTCCTCTAACCAAGGTACACTCTTGGGTGAAATTTCCACTCTTACATCATCACTCAATCATCTTTCGACTGATTCTACATTACATCCACGGGCTCATGAAATTGTTTACCTCTGTTACTACGGTGCCCGTTTACAAAATATCGTGACATGTTAAACATCGCTGTCCTCCCTAGCAACCTGTTACTACGGTGCCTAATTCTAATTTAAATTAGCATTAAAGTCTTAAATTATTCAATTTCGAATGCCCTCCCGCATTTGGTATATCACAATATATGTAGTAGCATGCGGGTTCATATATTCGTTAACAGAAATTACAAGTTTAAGTGAAAAAAAAACATTTTGCATTGACACTTATCGCATATTCTCAGCAAAACTTTTAGTATCCTTTTATGTACTCCAGTACTCTGAAAATACAATAAATATTTCAATGACATATTCAATTCTCTGAATATCGGTTACCTACTTTCACCTTCCGTTGGGCGCGTCCCATCATTTCCCGCCAGCACGCACGAGCGGCTCTCCCTACCGCATTTATCAACTTCGATTTTCGCGTCAATAGTTATTACTTTTATTTTGGAATATGAAGGAAATATTCCTTATATATGTTTTTATACATTTTTTTCATAATAACTAACTAAACCACTGTAGATATAACAATATTAATAAGAATCTGTTCTATCTCTCGCTTCCTCCCTGTCTTAACACATATTACATGTCGGGGTATGAATACGGTACAAGTGTGCCTTCTAAAGTTTCTTCGGAAACAACGCATTTAAAATTGAATTAGTAGTTAGTACTCCACAATCTGTGTCGTAAAGCTTAATAACAAAACGGCAATAAGAATTCTAATGGATGAAATTCGCAAATAATTGTACGACAAAGCACGTGCAGTACGGAGTGCCGCAACCGTTGCAGAGTTCGGATTACTAATGAATAACGGTCGATCGGCACGGTCTTAAATCATGATTTGAGTGTCATCAGGTTGAAAATATTATGAATGAAGAATAAACTATCAACTTAATCGTGCGACACCAATTATTTACTCGAAATCAACAAAAATGTAAGAATTCGGCACTGAGTGCCGCTACGCTCCCGCCGGAGGGGGAAAAAACTTATAAAACGTATACTCCGAAACTTAGTTTCATATATCAGTTTCATTTGATGCACTTAATATGTTCGTAACATTTAACTTGACCTTCTTGAATCCCTAGAAGCATCTTTGTATCGCCAAGCCATCACTAAAACACAATTTAACTCTATTTTTCGTTTACATAACCGAATAATATATTCATATTCAGTCGGAACAGCACAGAATAACTGCCATCTACGCTGGAAAACGTTATAAAGTACCGCGTACGGAAGAAGATTCTCCGAGAGCCCTCCCCAACGAATATTTATAACTAAGCGAATGAGAATGGAAAGGTCAGAGCGTTTGGGAAAGAGGCACTTCATCGAGGGCTTGACGAGTTTTGGGAAAGCGGCGTGGGCGGGGGCGGGGGCGGAACAGAGAGGGTCGCGACAAGTGTCACCCGAGCGTCGATCGCTCTCTGGGAACGGCGGCGGGCCGGGGTTCGACGAAGGGGCGCGCGCGCCGCACGCGAGCCAGGGGCGCTCGGTGCCGCCGTACTCGGGCGCCGCGTGGGCGGTCAAGCGGCCAGGCCCAGGTGGACGTGTGGGGCAGGGGGCGGACGGGCGAGGGCGGCCGGGAATGTGAATGCGTTGCCAGCCATGCCGTCGAAACTGGGTGAGTGCGTTGAGTGACTGTGGGGGTGGGTGGGTGGAGACGTGGGGGCTGTGCGGGCGGGTGGGTCGGTGGATGGGTGGGTGGAGACGTGGGGGTTGTGCGGGCGGGTGTGTCGGTGGATGGGTGGGTGGAGACGTGGGGGCTGTGCGGGCGGGTGGGTCGGTGGATGGGTGGGTGGAGACGTGGGGGTTGTGCGGGCGGGTGTGTCGGTGGATGGGTGGGTGGAGACGTGGGGGCTGTGCGGGCGGGTGGGTCGGTGGATGGGTGGGTGGAGACGTGGGGGTTGTGCGGGCGGGTGGGTCGGTGGATGGGATGGGTGGAGACGTGGGGGTTGTGGCGGGCGGGTGTGGTCGTGGATGGGTGGGTGGAGACGTGGGGGCTGTGGCGGGCGGGTGGGTCGGTGGATGGGTGGGTGGAGACGTGGGGGGTTGTGCGGGCGGGTGTTGTCGGTGGATGGGTGGGTGGAGACGTGGGGGTTGTGCGGGCGGGTGGGTCGGTGGATGGTGGGTGGAGACGTGGGGGCTGTGGCGGGCGGGTGGGTCGTGTGGATGGGTGGGTGGAGACGTGGGGGGTTGTGCGGGCGGGTGGGTCGGTGGATGGTGGGTGGAGACGTGGGGGTTGTGCGGGCGGGTGGGGTCGGTGGATGGGTGGGTGGAGACGTGGGGGTCTGTGCGGGCGGGTGGGTCGGTGGATGGGTGGGTGGAGACGTGGGTTTGTGCGGGCGTGGTGTGTCGGTGGATGGGTGGGTGGAGACGTGGGGGCTGTGCGGCGGGTGGTCGGTGGATGGGTGGGTGGAGACGTGGGGGTTGGTGCGGGCGGGTGTGGTCGGTGGATGGGTGGGTGGAGACGTGGGGGCTGTGCGGGCGGGTTGGGTCGGTGGATGGGTGGGTGGAGGACGTGGGGGTTGTGCGGGCGGGTGTGTCGGTGAGATGGGTGGGTGGAGACGTGGGGGCTTGTGCGGGCGGGTGGGTCGGTGGATGGGTGGGTGGAGACGTGGGGGCTGTGCGGGCGGGTGTGTCGGTGGATGGGTGGGTGGAGACGTGGGGCTTGTGCGGGCGGGTGTGTCGGTGGATGGGTGGGTGGAGACGTGGGGGTTGTGCGGGCGGGTGGGTCGGTGGATGGGTGGGTGGAGACGTGGGGGTTGTGCGGGCGGTGGGTCGGTGGATGGTGGGTGGAGACGTGGGGGCTGTGCGGGCGGGTGGGTCGGTGGATGGGTGGGTGGAGACGTGGGGGCTTGTGCGGGCGGGTGGGTTCGGTGGATGGGTGGGTGGAGACGTGGGGGTTGTGCGGGCGGGTGTGTCGGTGGATGGGTGGGTGGAGACGTGGGGGCTGTGCGGGCGGGTGTGTCGGTGGATGGGTGGGTGGAGACGTGGGGGTTGTGCGGGCGGGTGGGTCGGTGGATGGGTGGGTGGAGACGTGGGGGTTGTGCGGGCGGGTGTGTCGGTGGATGGGTGGGTGGAGACGTGGGGGCTGTGCGGGCGGGTGGGTCGGTGGATGGGTGGGTGGAGACGTGGGGGTTGTGCGGGCGGGTTGTGTCGGTGGATGGGTGGTGGAGACGTGGGGGCTGTGCGGGCGGGTGGGTCGGTGGATGGGTGGGGGAGACGTGGGGGTTGTGCGGGCGGGTGGGTCGGTGGATGGGTGGGTGGAGACGTGGGGGATGTGCGGGCGGGTGGGTCGGTGGATGGGTGGGTGGAGACGTGGGGTTGTGCGGGCGGGTGGTGTCGGTGGATGGGTGGGTGGAGACGTGGGGGTTGTGCGGGCGGTGGTGTGTCGGTGGATGCGGTGGGTGGAGACGTGGGGGTTTGTGCGGGCGGGTGTGGTCGGTGGATGGGTGGGTGGAGACGTGGGGGCTGTGCGGGCGGGTGGGTCGGTGGATGGGTGGGTGGAGACGTGGGGGTTGTGCGGGCGGGTGGGTCGGTGGATGGGTGGGTGGAGACGTGGGGGTTTTGTGCGGGGCGGGTGGGTCGGTGGATGGGTGGGTGGAGACGTGGGGGCTGTGCGGGCGGGTGGGGTCGGTGGATGGGTGGGTGGAGACGTGGGGGTTGTGCGGGCGGGTGTGTCGGTGGATGGGTGGGTGGAGACGTGGGGGGCTGTGCGGGCGGGTGAGTCGGTGGATGGGTGGGTGGAGACGTGGGGGCTGTGCGGGCGGGTGGGTCGGTGGATGGGTGGGTGGAGACGTGGGGTTGTGCGGGCGGGTGTGTCGGTGGATGGGGTGGGTGGAGACGTGGGGGCTGTGCGGGCGGGTGGTGTCGGTGGATGGGTGGGTGGAGACGTGGGGGTTGTGCGGGCGGGTGTGTCGGTGGATGGGTGGGGTGGAGACGTTGGGGGCTGTGCGGGCGGGTGGGTCGGTGGATGGGTGGGTGGAGACGTGGGGGTTGTGCGGGCGGGTGGGTCGGTGGATGGGTGGGTGGAGACGTGGGGGGCTGTGCGGGCGGGTGGGTCGGTGATGGGTGGGTGGAGACGTGGGGGCTGTGCGGGCGGGTGGGTCCGGTGGATGGGTGGGTGGAGACGTGGGGGCTTGTGCGGGCGGGTGGGTCGGGGATGGGTGGGTGGAGACGTGGGGCTGTGCGGGCGGGTGGGTCGGTGGATGGTGGGTGGAGACGTGTGGGCTGTGCGGGCGGGTGGGTCGGTGGATGGGTGGGTGGAGACGTGGGGGCTTGTGCGGGCGGGTGTGTCGGTGGATGGGTGGGTGGAGACGTGGGGCTTGTGCGGGGCGGGTGGGTCGGTGGATGGGTGGGTGGAGACGTGGGGTGTGCGGGCGGGCTGGGTCGGTGGATGGGTGGGTGGAGACGTGGGGGTTGTGCGGGCGGGGTGTGTCGGTGGATGGGTGTGGTGGAGACGTGGGGGTGTGCGGGCGGGGTGGGTCGGTGGATGGGTGGGTGGAGACGTGGGGGTATGTGCGGGCGGGTGGGTCGGTGGATGGGTGGGTGGAGACGTGGGGGCTGTGCGGGCGGGTGGTGTCGGTGGATGGGTGGGTGGAGACGTGGGGGCTTGTGCGGGCGGGTGGGTCGGTGGATGGGTGGGTGGAGACGTGGGGGTTGTGCGGGCGGGTGTGTGTCGGGGATGGGTGGGTGGAGACGTGGGGGCTGTGCGGGCGGGTGGTGTCTGGTGGATGGGTGGGTGGAGACGTGGGGTTGTGCGGGCGGGTGTGTCGGTGGATGGGTGGGTGGAGACGTGGGGGTCTGTGCGGGCGGGTGGGTCGGTGGATGGGTGGGTGGAGACGTGGGGGCTTGTGCGGGCGGGGTGGTCGGTGGATGGGTGGGTGGAGGACGTGGGGGTTGTGCGGGCGGGTGTGTCGGTGGATGGGTGGGTGGAGACGTGGGGGCTGTGCGGGCGGGTGGGTCGGTGGATGGGTGGGTGGAGGACGTGGGGGCTGTGCGGGCGGGTGGGTCGGTGGATGGGTGGGTGGAGGACGTGGGGGTTGTGCGGGCGGGTGTGTCGGTGGCATGGGTGGGTGGAGACGTGGGGGACTGTGCGGGCGGGTGGGTCGGTGGATGGGTGGGTGGAGACGTGGGGGCTGTGCGGGCGGGTGGGTCGGTGGATGGGTGGGTGGAGACGTGGGGGTTGTGCGGGCGGGGTGTGTCGGTGGATGGGTGGGTGGAGACGTGGGGCTGTGCGGGCGGGTGGGTCGGTGGATGGGTGGGTGGAGACAGTGGGGGCTGTGCGGGCGGGTGGGTCGGTGGATGGGTGGGTGGAGACGTGGGGGTTGTGCGGGCGGTGCGTGTGTCGGTGGATGGGTGGGTGGAGACGGGGGGCTGTGCGGGCGGGTGGGTCGGTGGATGGGTGGGTGGAGACGTGGGGGTTGTGCGGGCGGGTGTGTCGGTGGATGGGTGGGTGGAGAAGTGGGGCTGTGCGGGCGGGTGGGTCGGTGGATGGGTGGGTGGAGACGTGGGGGTTGTGCGGGCGGGTTGTGTCGGTGGATGGGTGGGTGGGAGACGTGGGGGTTGTGCGGGCGGTGTGTCTGTGGATGGGTGGGTGGAGACGTGGGGGCTGTGCGGGCGGGTGTGTCGGTGGAATGGGTGGGTGGAGACGTGGGGGTTGTGCGGGCGGGTTGGTCGGTGGATGGGTGGGTGGAGACGTGGGGGTTGTGCGGGCGGGTGTGTCGGTGGATGGGGGGTGGAGACGTGGGGGCTGTTGGGCGGGCGGGTGGGTCGGTGGAGGGTGGGTGGAGACGTGGGGGTTGTGCGGGCGGGGTGTGTCGGTGGATGGGTGGTGGAGACGTGGGGGCTGTGCGGGCGGGTGGGTCGGTGGAGGGGGTGGGTGGAGACGTGGGGGTTGTGCGGGCGGGTGTGTCGGTGGATGGGTGGGTGGAGTACGTGGGGGCTGTGCGGGCGGGTGTGTCGGTGGATGGGTGGGTGGAGGACGTGGGGGTTGTGCGGGCGGGTGGGTCGGTGGATGGGTGGGTGGAGACGTGGGGGTTGTGCGGGCGGGTGTGTCGGTGGATGGGTGGGTGGAGACGTGGGGGCTGTGCGGGCGGGTGGGTCGGTGGATGGGTGGGTGGAGACGTGGGGGTTGTGCGGGCGGGTGTGTCGGTGGATGGGTGGGTGGAGACGTGGGGGCTGTGCGGGCGGGTGGGTCGGTGGATGGGTGGGTGGAGACGTGGGGGTTGTGCGGGCGGGTGTGTCGGTGGATGGGTGGGTGGAGACGTGGGGGCTTGTGCGGGCGGGTGGGTCGGTGGATGGGTGGGTGGAGACGTGGGGGTTGTTGCGGGGCGGGTGTGTCGGTGGATGGGTGGGTGGAGACGTGGGGGTTGTGCGGGCGGGTGTGTCGGTGGATGGGTGGGTGGAGACGTGGGGGCTGTGCGGGCGGGTGTGTCGGTGGTATGGGTGGGTGGAGACGTGGGGGTGTGCGGGGCGGGGTGGGTCGGTGGATGGGTGGGGTGGAGACGTGGGGGGTTGTGCGGGCGGGTGTGTCGGTGGATGGGTGGGTGGAGACGTGGGGGCTGTGCGGGGCGGGTGGGTCGGTGGATGGGTGGGTGGAGAAGTGGGGGTTGTGCGGGCGGGTGTGTCGGTGGATGGGTGGGTGGAGACGTGGGGGCTGTGCGGGCGGGTGGGTCGGTGGATGGGGTGGGTGGAGACGTGGGGGGTTGTGCGGGCGGGTGTGTCGGTGGATGGGTGGGTGGAGACGTGGGGGTTTGTGCGGGCGGGTGGGTCGGTGGATGGGTGGGTGGAGACGTGGGGGTTGTGCGGGCGGGTGGGGTCGGTGGCTGGGTGGGTGGAGACGTGGGGGCTGTGCGGGCGGGTGGGTCGGTGGATGGGTGGGTGGAGGACGTGGGGGCTGTGCGGGCGGGTGTGTCGGTGGATGGGTGGGTGGAGACGTGGGGGTTGTGCGGGCGGGTGGGTCGGTGGATGGGTGGGTGGAGACGTGGGGGTTGTGCGGGCGGGTGTGTCGGTGGATGGGTTGGGTGGAGACGTGGGGGCTGTGCGGGCGGGTGTGGTCGGTGGATGGGTGGGTGGAGACGTGGGGGTTGTGCGGGCGGGTGTGTCGGTGGATGGGTGGGTGGAGACGTGGGGGTTGTGCGGGCGGGTGGGGGTCGGTGGATGGGTGGGGTGGAGGACGTGGGGGGCTGTGCGGGCGGGTGTGTCGGTGGATGGGGTGGGTGGAGACGTGGGGGCTGTGCGGGCGGTGGGTCGGTGGATGGGTGGGTGGAGACCTGGGGGTTGTGCGGGGCGGGTGTGTCGGTGGATTGGGTGGGTGGAGACGTGGGGGCTGTGCGGGCGGGTGGTCCGGTGGATGGGTGGGTGGAGACGTGGGGGTTGTGCGGGCGGGTGTGTCGGTGGATGGGTGGGTGGAGACGTGGGGGCTGTGCGGGCGGGTGGGTCGGTGGATGGGTGGGTGGAGACGTGGGGGCTGTGCGGGCGGGTGGGTCGGGTGATGGGTGGGTGGAGACGTGGGGGCTGTGCGGGCGGGTGTGTCGGTGGATGGGTGGGTGGAGACGTGGGGGGCTGTGCGGGCGGGTGGGTCGGTGGATGGGTGGGTGGAGACGTGGGGCTGTGCGGGCGGGTGGGTCCGGTGGATGGGTGGGTGGAGACGTGGGGGTTGTGCGGGCGGGTGTGTCGGTGGATGGGTGGGTGGAGACGTGGGGGCTGTGCGGGCGGGTGGGTCGGTGGATGGGTGGGTGGAGACGTGGGGGCTGTGCGGGCGGGTGGGTCGGTGGATGGGTGGGTGGAGACGTGGGGGTTGTGCGGGCGGGTGTGTCGGTGGATGGGTGGGTGGAGGACGTGGGGGCTGTGCGGGCGGGTGGGTCGGTGGATGGGTGGGTGGAGACGTGGGGGTTGTGCGGGCGGGTGTGTCGGTGGATGGGTGGGTGGAGACGTGGGGGCTGTGCGGGCGGGGTGTGTCGGTGGATGGGTGGGTGAGACGTGAGGGGCGGCTGTGCGGGCGGGTGGTCGTGGATGGGTGGGTGGAGACGTGGCGGGTTGTGCGGGGCGGGTGTGTCGGTGGATGGGTGGGTGGAGACGTGGGGGCTGTGCGGGCGGTGGGTCGGTGGATGGGTGGGTGGAGACGTGGGGGTGTGGCGGGCGGGTGTGTCGGTGGATGGGTGGGTGGAGACGTGGGGGCTGTGCGGGCGGGTGGGTCGGTGGATGGTTGGGTGGAGACGTGGGGGTTGTGCGGGCGGGTGGTCGGTGGAGGGTGGGTGGAGACGTGGGGGTTGTGCGGGCGGGTGTGTCGTGGATGGGTGGGTGGAGACGTGGGGGTTGTGCGGGGGTGGGTCGGTGGATGGGTGGGTGGAGACGTGGGGGTTGTGCGGGCGGGTGTGTCGGTGGATGGGTGGGTGGAGACGTGGGGGCTGTGCGGGCGGGTGGTCGGTGGATGGGTGGGGTGGAGACCGTGGGTGGTTGTGGCGGGCGGGTGTGTCGGTGGATGGGTGGGTGGAGACGTGGGGGGGCTGTGCGGGCGGGTGGGTCGGTGTCTGGTGGGTGGAGACGTGGGGGTTGTGCGGGCGAGCGGTGTGTCGGTGGATGGGTGGTGTGGGACGTGGGGGCTGTGCGGGCGGGGTGGGTCGGTGGATGGGTGGGTGGAGACGTGGGGGTTGTGGCGGGCGGGTGTGTCGGTGGATGGGTGGGTGAGAGACGTGGGGGTTGTGCGGGCGGGGGTGTCGGGATGGGGGTGGAGACGTGGGGGGCGTGCGGGCGGGTGTGTCGGTGGATGGGTGGGTGGAGACGTGGGGGTTGTGCGGGCGGGTGTGTGTCGGTGGATGGGTGGGTGGAGACGTGGGGGTTGTGCGGGCGGGTGTGTCGGTGGATGGTGGGTGGAGACGTGGGGGCTGGCGGGCGGGGTGGGTCGGTGGATGGGTGGGTGGAGACGTGGGGGCTGGTGGCGGTGGGTTGGTGGATGGGTGGGTGGAGACGTGGGGGATATGCGGCTGGGTGGGTGGGTAGGTGGATAAGTGAGTGGAAACGTGGGGGCTGTGCGGCCGGGTGGGTGGGTGGGTGGAGACGTGGGGGGCTGTGTGGCCGGGTGGGTCGGTGGATGGGTGGGTGGAGACGTGGGGGATATGCGGCTGGGTGGGTGGATAAGTGAGTGGAAACGTGGGGGCTGTGCGGCCGGGTGGGTGGGTTGGTGGAGACGTGGGGGCTGTGCGGCCGGGTGGGTGGGTGGGTGGAGACGTGGGGGCTGTGCGGGCGAGTGGGTGGGAGGAGACGAGAGGGGCGCGCATGAAGGTACCTGGGAGCATGGGTACGAGTGAGAGACATGAAGGGCGCGTGTGGCTGGGACTGAGCTCTAGGGGCAGAGATGGAGACGTGGATGGAAGAGTGGGCGGGGTGGATAGGTTGGTGGTGGGTGAGGGATACGTGGGGGGGACACACACAAGAGCGTGTGTAAATGCGTAAGTAGGTGAGGGTGGGAGGTGAACCTGGGGGGGGGGGCACGACAGTGAGTGGCCGTGGACACCAGTTTGAAGTCGAGTGGGAGGGAATGGGTTGTAATGGGTTAGTTCATATGCGGGAACTTAGGGACACCTGTGGGGTCGTGAGTGTGTGAGCGCGAGGGTAGAGACGTGAGAGGGACGTTAGGGACGTGAAAGTGTGTGCGGGAGCTTGGGCGGGGGCGTGAGGGAGGAAGTAGCCGTACGAGGGGGCGTTGTGGATGGGAGTGGCTCTTCGTAAGTGAAACCGGCAACAACCGGGCAAGCGACGAGAAGGAACGTCACATTGTGCACTCAAATTGTACTTCATTGTTGATGTCGAGACACACAATGTGGTGTAATAGCCACCGACAATGTGCGATGAGTGGATGTTCTGGGCTGAGTGGATAATCCGAGCAGTGCTTTGTCCTGGGAGGAGAGTTATTCAACTCTCGTTCCGTATTGTGCAAGGAACTTGGTTGTTTCGATCCTGATACCCCAGGCACTTCTGACTCACAAGGGATTAGCACAAACGAGTTATTATTCTTTCGATCTTACATACAAAAATTCTTGAATGTTGAAACTACACACATTTGAGCGAGAAAACCCTGAACCAAACTTTATTTACAGAAATTCCAATAGACCTGGAGAAATTAAATTGAAAACAAAATCTTACGTTTTAAATTCATGCATTTTATAATCACTTTACCATTGTAAAACGAATAAAACTGTCAGTGCTCAACAGCACATACTTTCTCGAATTGATTCTTACATTTGCGAATTTTGAAGATTAAGGAAGGAGGTAGTCACAATTATTTTACTTAACCGTAATACAATTCTAGTTTAATTCACGAAAGTGTTTTGCTTCGCAAAAATATTTATCTGGGTTGGAATTAGAACCAGACACAGGGCACACAATTAGAATACAATGAAAACTGTCATTGTTTAGCTATTCATTTGTTTGTCATCTATTATCAAAACTATCACCACAATTATACATCAATCATACACTTTATCCAGAAGTCCCTATACTTACACCAATTCAGACCAAATTCAGGAGAAAATACGAATTTAATTAAGAGAAGGTGAATATTACAGTACGATGAGCAAATAGGGTGCGTAGGCAAATCAACAGAACGGCTTTACCGCGCTTGCGTCGACATGTAATGTTTTCAAAATGCTTTGTGACATCGGCGCGGATACGAATGCTTCCTGCGAAGACACGAGCAACTCGTTCTTTGTGGAAGAAACATATTCACGTAATGAAACGGCTTGCTGAATTAATTTATCTCAATTCACAAGCATGGCGTGACGAGAACTCTCAGGACAAGCAATCCATTAACTTGAATGAGAGAAAGAGGGGCTATGACATGTTGCCAGTAGTTTTTTGGAAGATTTAAACGTATGTTGTTTTCCTTGGAAAATATTTTTTGGAAAAAACTTGATAATTTTGAAGAGCAGACTTGACTTCATTAAAATGAAACGATAGCAGAACAATTTAGTAATTTCCCTTCAAATACGCATGCCCGAGGAGGAGTTTCCTTGAAAATATCGCTCTCTCACTCGCACTGCGCGCCAACCTGGGGAACGGGGGACGGGAGGGGTGCCTGAATGCACAGGCAGGCTGTTGTGCTGACCCAACGCGCAGTACAAGTGTCAAAAGCTAACCAAATCGAAACAATTTTAGCTGTCTATGCACAAACGCTGTCTCTTAATATATTAAGGTTCAGTAAAAGAAACACGTATGTGAAGCATCACCCCTGGTCCTCAGTCATATCCCTTTCAACTTTGAATGCTGTGCAGTGTGGTGTGTCTTAACGTAGGCCTAATTTCAAGTGAAGTTCACAGACGAAATATTGTGTTTATTTGTTTCTAAGACAACCGTTCCCAGGTAATGTGGCTTCAACATCAAGCTCCCTTCGTATCATCCCAGTGTCAATCCCTGTCAAAGAATACTAAAAACCTTTAACAATTTCTCAAAATTCTTGCAAGGCTGCGATAGCATTATATGAAAAGCACACTTACTAGGCAAGGCTGCAAGATTGGCACAATAAAGAAATGGAAATTAGTTTATACATTGCAAAGTATTGTGAAGCCTACTAGGCACAACTGAATAATTATTCAAAACACATGTCTAGACGTTACAAACAAGACTACACTCTTAATAAAAATTCTCCTCCTTTTACATATCTGTCCAATAGGGGGGGAGGTCTAAAAGCCCGCGAAATTCACTTCGCCGAAACAAGATACCCGCGAACTAGGTTCTCTTGCCATGATCTCCAGTCCAGATCCAGGTTAGTTCAGTCCAGGGAGGTCCAATCCGAGCCGTGCCATTCGCCTCGCAACCCAGGTTCGCTCAGCCCTCCTTCCTCTCCCGCAGCCCTTAGTCGTCTGCCCCAGTCAGCCCCGCCTCCTCCCGACTCCGCCCCGAGGTCGCTCCGGGCGAGTAGGAGTGGCGGTGGGGGGAGAGGAGAGAGACGGGTGGCGGCGATGGCGGCAGCGTAGCGTGGCGTGGCGTGGCGTGGCGTGGCGTGGCGTGGTATCAGCCGCGCGGACGCGCGCGTCTCCGGACGCACGAGGCAGTGCTCCATGCGTAGAGGCGCAGGGGAAACTGATTAAATTTGTTTTAATTAATTAATTAATTAATTTTTAATTAATATTTTTTAAAGTGGGACGCGCAAAATTCATGTTCGCGCCCCCATAACACACTGGTGCACCATGGAACTCCCATAATTGGCGGGAAGACCACTAAGAGCGCCCAGCTGGGCGAAAGTCACTGCAACTTAACCGCGCCGAGAAGATGTGCTAACAACCCCAGTGAATTAGTTTGGGGTTACATTAAGAATCGTGTTGCCAAACAAAGTATCAGTACCAGTGGCGGCTCGTGACATTTTTTCCTGGTGGGCCAGGTGTAAAAGCAGGAATATCATCTCAGAATCAATAACTTATTTAATTAAGAATCGTCTTTTAATCGATCGTTTAATTAATATTATCAGTTAATTAAACCTTAAATCTGTAAATCTTTCCGCAAAAAACAGGAGGAATTTTATTAAGTCATTTAACCAAATATTGGTATGTCAGTGAAAACAAAACAAAATTATAAAAATTACTCTAATGCCATAGATTATCTTTTGGAGTGCTGAGATTTCGAAAGGGGAACATATCGTAAAATTAAGACAAGTTGACTTCGACTTGTTATGCCAGTTGTTTAATCGGTTTGCAGAGAAATAAAATCAGTTACGTCCATGTCTTTCTTCGCTTCCTCCAAATACTCTTCATACATACAATCTAGCAGCTCATTCTTTGTCATGTTTGAGTTATATTTACAAATAGAAGAATTGTTTAAACGGTCATCTAACACTAAACACTATCTAGATTGCCAAGTAACGATAAGACTACAGAATTGCCACGGTCTTTTGAATCTTCAGATTCATCATGCCCTCTCAATGCTAGTTCATGAATGATGAATGCCACAGTATTTTACTAAACACTCAATCGTTCTACCTAAATACGTCAATTTTTTGCTGCTTGTTCATATGTTTCTAGATTGAAATTTTGATCGCCGAATCAATCTGTACAACAATATTCACAGTTCCAAAAGTTTTAAATTTGTATGCATTTTCTAAATGCAATGCACTTTCTTTGTGTTACTTTATCCTTTCGCTCAAATGTTTCAGCTCCTTGCAGCCTACTGACGTCCACAACCCCTCACCAAATAATGAACAACAAAAGCAAAATTAGCTTTCTTTTTCTTCACTCACAGTCAACCATGATTTATTTTTGAAAACTCGAATTACAGAATGTTCGTTTCCTCTTTCCATCAATTTGTGTAAATGATAAGTCACACGGTTGATGTACTCCTAAGGAACTATAACCAACAATTCTTGGTTATTGGGACTTGGAATGAGTTCTGAGGACGAATTGTCAAGCTTCACGAATAAAGAATTACAATAAAGTCTTACAATTATCACAAAGAAATTGCTGTAAAGGTAAATAAACATTTTTGTGCTTTATTAAATAATGGTGGGGCCTGGCCCCAGTGGCCCCTTAGGATGAGCCGCCTCTAATCAGTACCCCTCAGCAAATTAAACAAAATGTATACCAAACATTATTTTCAGCATATTGCCCATATCAATGGAAGAAGTGTTGTGAAAAGTCGTGATAAAAGTCGAAGAAGTATGTATGAAAAAAGACATGATCGTGGACGAAGATGTGGACAAAATTGTTTCTTTACGGGATAGTTGCTCTGTGGACGGACGACAAAGACGAAAGGGACAGCGAAGGCTGCATTATCAGTGATGAATTATTCATTGCTGGGGGAGGTCGACGAATAGCGTGCGCACAGAAGGCCAAGAAATATGCCGCTACAGTAGCGGTGGGGGGAAGCCCGCGAAAATAAGCTCCTCCCAAAAGGGTGAATTCAAACTTGTGCTACTGTAGCGGAGTTACAACAGGACACCCTTTCTTGTATTATTTGTAACAGTTACGTCACATGTTAATATTTGAATCCTGCTAATTATTCATTATTTTTTGAAAACCACGTTTTGACAAATGGAATCCAAGTTTTCTGAATAGACATCTTACCAAATTTCGTAGGATTTAGTGAAAATTGAATTAATGCCGTACTCATTTGAGAAAAGAACTTGAACCAAGTAATTGCAAGTAGGCTTCTAACACGAGAAATGCTTACTTAATAAACCTTTTAAAAAATAACGAAAATACAAATATTCGTTCATTATTTCTTCAAAATCGACAAGAAATCGGTACTTCACTCCTAAACGCACAAGTTAATTCAAAATAACTATCATACAAAAAAATTAATCCAAGTATGAGAATAACTATTTTGAATACTTTGGATAACAGTTAAAGAGAATCAAAAATGGAAGAAAAATGAACATACAAAATGAAGAGAAAATACACCCATAAAAACCAAATCCTAGACGTAATATGAATGGCCGCGCGTGGGCGTTGGGAGTACGAGTGAGAGCGTGACGGTGGTAGGGATTTCACTCGAAGCGACCTTTCTCTGAGCTTAAGCGTGCATTCGGAGCGGAACGTGGGCGGGGTCCGGGGGGAGAGGCGGGCGCGGCGCGGGCGGGGCGCGGGCGGGGTGCGGGCGGGGCGCGGGCGAGGGGTAGGGCGAGAGCGTGAGAGAGTGCGTGGGCGTGGGCGAGTGCGTGGGCGTGGGCCAGGGCGTGGCGAGAGCGGGGGTGAGAGCGAGGGCGTGAGAGTAGCGAGGGCGTGGGAGAGGGTGGGGGCGAGGGCGGGGACAAGGGCCGGGGCGAGGGCGGGGGCGAGGGCGGGGGCAAAGGCGACATCGAGGGTGGGAGCAAGGTCGTGGGCAGGGCGGGGGTGATGGCGGGGGCGAAGATGGGGTGACGTGGTGCGTAGGCGGAGGAGGGGGCAGGATTCGGGGCGACTCGGCGCGGCGGCCGGCGACTCAATGAGCGCGCGTGAATGGGCAGTCTTTGTTGCGCTGCGCGGGCCTCCGCTTGACAAGTATCGCGTTCCGCAAGCCTTACACAACGCCACGAGATTCCATCCCAATCTCTTTTCGGGACCAGCTGATCGTTGTGCCACTAGAACAGTTGAGTACGTTGGCAATTAAACTGGCTTCTATCATGAATTAAAACAGAATGAATTGGACGACACAGCTCACAAAGGATTGTTTCTTGTAATCAACCTCGCACTTTAGCACGCAATGAATCTCTTTGGCAATGAGATTTATCCGAGGTTAGATTGCGTCAGTTATTCCTCGAAGAATGTTTTGAGGGGCTTAAGGCCATTCTAGCGTGCAAAATACAGAAAGGAGGTGCAGGAAATCCCGAAATTGAAGGATAGATATACTTTAATTACGTATTATTATGAGAATCAGAAATAATGATGAAATTCTGCAAACAATCGATGACGACATCTTATTAGAAATACATACTTTGTGATTATCTGATACCGAAATATTTTTTTATTAAAAGCGTCTGTCTTTCTGTTCGATGTCAAGATTTCTGGGTCCTAACCAACGTGCCGTGTTGTAGCACTATTAGTTTTGTTTGATTTCTGTGAGCAAGAGATCTTCTGAATTGGCTTCATTTGTTTATGATAATTATATTTGCCAGACTTTTGTTAGTCCGTTTTATTGAAAGTCAAAACATCTTTTTTGGAATAATGTAAAATAAAATCGCACAGTTATGATGCATACATTTTCTCCTCCTATTTCAAATTCATCAAAAAAATGTTCTGGAAGGAAACAATAAGAAAAGGAAACGACGTAAACTCGTCAGAATATAAATTTCTCGACTGTCTATTTAGTTTTGCGAGAGAATTACTTCGTTATTTGCACGCCATCTGCTTCAGAAATGGAGAAGGTCTACCTCAAACCAGCACTGCAATTGATTTATTCAAGACATTCGGACGTCAGGACCTTGGATTATCGAGAAATCCAGATGGGAGTAAACCAGGACGTTGCTTGATGGATGATTTGTTGCTCAACGATTACGTCGATAATTCGAGAGTTTCGTGTTTGGAAGTTCAAATGTCAATTACTGCAACAATCCGGCTCGAAGCTTCTACGCCAGCAGCAAACTCGGGAATAGTTATAGTCATAACCCTGACCCTTCCCTTTGTTTAAAAGAGTTTACGATTTACAGCATTAAAATTACTTTTTAAGTGAATTTCTTTAATTTTTATTTATTTATTAAGTTAAACTTTTCGTTTATATTCGCAATAAACCTATACATTTATTAAATTAGATACGTTAATTTTTTTCCAGTCTCTTAATTTTTTTAAATCAAACGAATATTGAGAGGTCCATTTGAAAAAAAATTCCGATCAGATAAAATGTCATAGAGATTGGAAACTTTCATACCGCCTTGAAAATCCGAAAGGGATGTTCATGTAACATCCACTTCTGACCTGAAGCATGTCAGTCGCAACTTTCTCCGAATTATTTTGTTCATTTTTAATCTTCTTAATCGACACTCTGGCTGTACAAGGGTTTTACACTTTATAATAAGCTGTAAGACATTCTGATGCTGCACTTTTCTGACACCCGTAACTACTATTTACGTGTTTGAGCAATTATACATTTATACACAACAATTATACACGATTATACATTTAAGATATGACTTCTGAGTAATGTAAATAGCTCCTTTGTTATTTCGTTAATTGCCTGGAAGAAGTATTTTATTATTTTTATTTTTTGTTATTTACGGTGAGCGAAGTTTTTTTTTGGAAAGCAAATTTCAATTTATGAAAAGTAGGCTGATAAGTAGGGCCCGGATAATTATGTACTAAAAAATAAGAAAATATGTACATATATATGTACTATAAAATTCAAAAATATGTACTAAAAAGTCAGAAATATGTAACAAATTAATTATCATTATATCAATTCCGTTTTATTAAAATACTTTTATCTAATGTATTTTTCTGTAGACAATACAAATAAAAAAATAAACAATATTGTAACAATTTTGTTACTTACAATGACCTCCGTAACAATAAAAAACCAATATTTGTTTCAAATTCTCAGAAACGAAACTTCTCCTGTTATCTCGTAAGATGGCCTCGTACTGACTAAAAGAGCGTTCCACATCGTACGAAGTCACTGGAGCATATTTAAACTTGCACATATCTTCTGGAGTGAAGTCAATATCCAGTGTGACAGAATTGTCTCCACATAGCACAGAACTAATAGCACAAATTGTTTCAAATCCTGGGTTGTTCTCCAAAACCGAAGTCATCTTTTTCTTAACTAGGTCTCCAGTTAATCCTCGAACAGTTTTTGAAGAATCGACTGCTGATTGGGCAATTTGAAGGCTGTCGGAAAGCTCCATGGAAGACGTCTCCAAAGATTTCATTGTAGTGCTTAGAAGTGAAAAATTTGACTTAATGTAGGCAATATCATTTTTCATCTTTTCATTAGCAAACAATTGCTTTGATATATCAATGGATGCTGCAGCTTCTGAATCCAATTGATCAATAACTTCCTTCACAAAATCAAAGTTTTGCGCGTAGTAATTCATAGCATCAATCCAGGTGCCCCAACTCGTTAAAATAGGTTGAGGAGGCAGAGGCACTCCCAGAAGAAGCTCTTTAAATTTATTCATTCTGCTGTGAGCCTTCAGGAACACTTTTTTGTACTGGATATCAGCATCACCTTGATCAAACTGAGATCTAATCAGTTCTGCAACCCGATGAAATGCATGCACAAGACAGATGTAATAATTTGGGATACAACACCTGTAAAGCTTCTGCTGCCTTGCACATGTACGGCGCTACATCAGTTACCAGAAGGAAAACATTACTATGCTTAACTCCATCAGGCCACAGAAGTCCCATTGCATCGTTAAACAGTTTTGCAATCGTTTTATGATTGCATTTGGGTTACACTTCACAAGTTAATAGAATGGACTTACACTTTTCACCGTTCATTAATCCTATTACAACGTTCCCAATATGACTTCCTTGTACATCCGTTGTTTCGTAAATTGATACCCAGATGGGGCCATCACTAATTTCCAAGCGAATGGAATTCATTGTTTCCATATATAAAGCAGGGACATAGTTCTTTCTTATTGTAGATTCGTTTGGAATTGTTTCACGTGTGTATTTTTCCAGATATTCACGTAGAACTGGATTGCTTAGTTTCCAAAAAGGTATATCTGCACAAACCATAGCACGACACAAATCAATTGATAACTGAGTTTTCTGAGGCGAGCATGGAGAGCATGGGATTCTGTCAATAACAACTGTTTTTGAGTTTGAATATTTATTTTCGAAATTCGTGTTTGATGTCGCGATGTGGCTATATGTTGCAATACTTGAAAGCGCTGAGCACATGCCACACTTTTTTCACATACCTGGCAAAAAGTATTTTTCCATCTCTAGAAAGATGTTCAAATTCTTCTGTGAAGTGCTTCAGTCTTACACTCAGAGGGGTTTTGTCCTTCGGCATTTTTTATATGTAGTAAATATAAACTAATTCCACAATATCACTGTTCAATGTTCTTCAAGGATTACAGAATAAAAACAATGCTGATTCAGATTTAGCCAATTGACTCTTAGATCGTACAAATTCCACTTTCTTTAAAGACGATCTTACCCGAAGCGCTATTGCAGGACTGCTCTGAAAAGATTTTGCCTGTGCCAAATTCTCACACTCGGGGTTTACCCCCCGCTCTACAACGTTTAATCCAATCGCCGTGAATTATGTTCTGTCCTTTTCTTGTCGAAAAGCTACAGTGCCACATCGTGATTTTACATCAGATTTTCTCCCTAAAGAGATAATTTACAAAGAATGGTGAAGATTCGGGTGTGACAAACAGGGCAAGAAAAATGACAACAGCGCATTCTGAGCTGCGTTAGCGCAGCATTCTGAGTTGCTGGCGAAGGGAATCAAGGTCAAGGGAGAGCTCTGAAAGATGCAAAGTGGGCGCGCGATATCGCCTGCTGGACGTATCATTTTCACACCCCAACTTCCTTAGTGAGCTGTAATCTATTCTCTGGAATACTCGTGCTGAGAACTAACACAGGAATCTTTCGATTTCACCGACGCCGTGCCCTTTTGTTTTGCAATACTATCCGTATTTCGACAGATACATTTTATCGCCATGCAATGGCGTCGTTTAGAGGAGGCTACAGAAAAATGCCACACAACGCAGAATTGTTTGTCTGGGAGAAACCTACAGCATCAATGAAGAATTTTACAAAAAATTGCAGGAAAATGGAAATATTCAGAAATATGTAAAAATATGTAGTTTTGAGTAAAATATGTAAATATATGTACTCTCGGGTAAAATATGTAAATATATGTACTAAAAAGTCAACGTTTATAGGCACTAACCGATACGAAACGTGAATATATCGTTAATTTGACTTGCTAGAGTTAAATTAATAAAATATGTAATTACATAATTATCCGGGCCCTACTGATAAGTAATGCCTTCACCTTCGTAATTCGCACTTGGATTGAAATATGTTAATAAATCTGAGGCAGAAAAAATTCTCAGAATATGCTCTTTATTTGTTCTGTATTCACTTTTCTACGTAATTACCAGACAACTTGATATCTTTCTGTCAATGATGTGCGGGTTTTCTGAATCTGTCCTGGAAGACGTCGTCATTCTGTTTCCCCAACCAGCCTCTCTCAGGTCTCTCTACTTCTTTACCAGATGCATAGTGTTGTACCCGGAGATCATCTTTCATTTTTGGGAAAATTAACGTCCCAGTCTAGGTTGCATAAAGGATGTCGTATTTTGGTGAGATTCAGTCTGAAGTTTTGCTGTGATGACTTGTGAAGTCTATGGTCCCACATTGACATGCTTCAGAAAAACATTTCCCATTTCCTTTCGGACCCTCTTCAGTCGCCGTTTTGAATTTCGCAGGGTTGTTATGAAACGCTATGAGTTAATTTTTATTACACGTTCAAGGAAATCAACGTGAATAACACAACTTGCCTTCCAAAACACTGTTGCCATGAGTTTTCCAGATGACTCTGACTTTGTTTATTTTTCTGCGGCGAGCCTTTTTATCAATATTTCATGGACTGACATGTTCGTCTCCTGTTTCGTTGAGGTGTACACACATTTCACCCCCTGTGATACGTGTATGTATAAATGCTTCACCTTCCTTCTCATAACTGTTAGGACTTTAGGACGTCCTGGCGAATTTCAAGTCTCTGCGCTGTCATTTCAAGTGTTAGCATCCGGGTTACCTGTCGTGCACAGATCTTCTGAAACTAAGATGACAGTGATCTACACGATCTTTTGAAAAGCTGATATTACTTACAATTGATTGCTGAGTGATTTAAAAATAATTCTGAATCAATCTGTCCACTTTTTCCCTTAAAACTCATAGATTGTTGTCACAGAATGCCCAAATCTATTCTTGTCACACAAGACACGTGTTCAGCACCCTTAGACTTACTGGTCCAACGACTCACGAGTACTCACATCAACACACACTGTAAACAACCTGCGTTTTGCTACGACTTTTCCTCGGAGCGACACCTTCTGCTGTTAAAAATTCAATCACAGGATGTTGCATCAATTGGAATGAGTCTACTGAGCAATGTTCCGTTATTTACTCTATAACAATACAACCGTTCACTGCTTGTACTTCTATCCAATTGAAGAGGTAGAGGAGAGTCTGCTGATCACTCCTGTACTTTTGCAAGACAGTGCTGCTATCTATTGTCGTATCCTCGTATTATTTTGGAGGGGCGCAGAGCGGCCTAATTTCAGAATTTTAATACATGGATAGGAATTAATAAAGATATAACACAACTGAGATTGAATTTTATTTACTGCTTTTATTCCGTCGTTACCGGATTCTTTACGTATTTGTATATTTTGCATACATCAAGGTACTTTTACTGTTCGCCTTATTTTCTATGCGCTTTATTTGTATTTGTTTTATCATCGTTTAACCATACTGGAGAAATATTCTGGGAACGAATACTTGTAAAAATTATTTCACTGTGTCCAGTCGAAACTTGTAATTTTAGTTCAACGGATATACTTTGTAATGATTTGTATTTTTTACAAGAAAAGAACCGTCACGGAGGAAGCCGACTATAGATTCAACAAATGAAGGCAGAATGGCGTGTGGTCATTTGTTGTGTTCGAAATGCCGCGGTGAATAAACATTAGTTGAAAACAATAATTAGCTTAAGGGAATTTTGAGAACAACTTTCTATGTCAGCACGTATAGTTTATAAGGCGGCAAGTGTGTGGTTTTCTATTTATTTGTTTGTTTATTTGTCAAAAAACAGTAAAAACTGTATATGACGTGTGGGGAAAGAAATTTATCTGCGCACATTTTCTTGAGGGCCAGAATAATAATTTAAAAAAAAAAAAAAAAAAAAGCAAAAATGAATTTAGAAAATAATTATTTTAGAAAATAAAGATATTTGAAAAATGTTTGTTCCCGAGTTATAGAAAATCAATTTTTAACTGTAAATGAACTACAAGCAAAAGGAGTGCTCAACAAAACGTGCGCACAGTGAAGCTACATTTACGTCCAGAAGCAAAACAAGGGGCCATCTCAGCATTTGCTCAATGGATCAGGGAAACTGGACAAAAACCTGATCGAGATGGGGGTCATTGACCCGGAAGCTGAAGTACATTACTTGTTACAGGCGTATTAAATATTTTTTTAAATGTATACAATGCAAACAAACTAATTCATTATATATCTTTGTTTTGTTACATTAAACATTATTTTTCTTTTTCACGATCAGTATAGTCTCTAATTGTATAGAAACAGTTTTGCAGCAGAAAAGATTTTACTTTTAACTTAAATTTGTGTTCCGACTTTAATTGTTTTATGTCATCTGGCAATGCGTTGTAAAGTAACGTACATGTATTGTATGTTGATTTCTTGTACTGAGCTGTTGATACTGACACTTGATGGACGTGATTTCTACGGCGTGTGTTGTAATTATAAATATCAATATTGCATGAAAATATGTTCCCTCCGTTAAGTAGGTCATTTTTGACAAATATTACAGATTCGTAAATAAATAGACAAGGCAATGGTAGGATTCCCAGCTCAATGAAAAGAGGCTTGCAGGAATCACGTGGAAGGCATTTTTTCATTATTCGAATAATTTTCTTTTGCAATCTGAAGGTCTGAATACTACAGGATGAGCTTCCCCAGAATATTATGCCATATCTCAGGCGGGAATGCACATTTGCAAAATAAACGCAACGAGCTGCATGAAGGCTGACAGAATTTGAAAGAATTCTGAATGCATAGCATAATGAACTTAATTTAGTGTTTAATTCTGTTATATGTACATTCCATTTGAGGTTTGATTGAATTGAAAGACCTAAAAATTTTGTTGCCTCAACATCAGCTAATTGCATATTGTTCATTTTCAATGGAACATGCGATTTCCGATTTGAGATGCAAAAATGCATTGAAACAGTTTTTCTTTCGTTAACAATTAATTTGTTATTATTAAACCAATTTGAAACTTCTGAAATTGTACTATTTACTGCTTCTTTTTTGCAAAGAACATTCGTGTCATCAGCAAACAGAACCGTTCTTCCATTTTTAATAGACGAGGGCATATCGTTTACATATAACAGAAAGAGAATAGGACCTAAGATCGAACCTTGCGGGACCCCATGCACAATTGGCATAGAATTGGAAATATAAGTATGTAATGTCCTTTCCTGCCAGTATGGTATTTCTACTCTTTGAGTCCGATGTTTAAGGTAAGAAGTTATCCAATCTAGGGCAATACCACGAATTCCATACGAAGGTAATTTTGAGAGCAAGATCTTATGGTCAATAACGTCAAAAGCTTTCGAGAGATCTAAGAATATTCCAATGGGTACTTCATTTTGGTCTATTGATGAAGCAACATCTTTGAGAAAAGAAAAAATGGCAGTTTCCGTAGATTTTGATTTTCTAAAACCGTGTTGTGAGTCTGAAAACGCTCTGTTTTTCCTGAGAAATGTTTCCATTCGTAAGTAGAAAAGCCTTTCTAATATTTTTGAGAAAACTGACAAAAGAGAAATTGGCCGGTAATTTTGAATATCATTTTTGTTCCCTTTTTTAAAAAGTGGCTTAATTTTTGCTGTTTTGAAAATATCTGGAAATATTCCTGTACATAAAGAAGCATTGAAAATGTGAGTTAACGGATGTATAAAGGCAGGTGCACAAGTTTTTAATAAACAATCCGGAAATTCATCTAAACCAGATGAATATTTATTTTTAGTTTACTGACTATTCTGAGGATTTCGTTGGGAGAAGTTTCGGGAATAAACATCGTATCTGAAATTTTTTGGGAAGTGTAAAATGTTGAATTTTGTGATTTTAGTCCCTTCGTGAGATCAGACGCAATTCTGGAAAAGTGTTTGTTGAAGAGATTGGCAACTTTTTCCGGATTACTCGTTTCTCTTTCATTATCCTTCAAAATAACATTCTCTACAAGGTATCGAGATGATGTGGTTGTATTTTTTACGATATCCCACATTGCTTTAGTTTTGTTACTAGTGCTCAAAATGTCCTGACTATTTTTCATTATTTTTGCCTGAACTATTACTTTTCTTAAAATTCTTTTATATTCTCGGAAGTATATATGGAAACCGGGTGATACGTTATGATGTTTAGAAATAAAGTAAAGCGTACGTTTGTTTTTACACGATGTTCTAATTCCTTGTGTGATCCAAGTATTACATTTGCTTGAAATGTTTAATTTTCTCTTTTTAAGAGGAAAGCACGCGTTAAAATGAATTGAAAGCTTGGAGAAAAATAAATTATATTTTTCATTTGTGTCAACAGCGTTATAAACTTCGTCCCATGATTAACACATTTAACAGAGTGACTGTTGTCAAAAGACAAGTGACGGAAAATTGCTGGTGGGAGTAAGCACAGAAAAGTACGAAATTCGAAATGAATAACTGGAAATTTGGGTGTTTCGGACTAATAAACATCGAAAACGGGAAGTTTGGGAATTTTTGGCAGATACCGTTAAGCAAGGGGACGCCGAAGAGGCGTAAATCAGAATAATTTGATGTCATTAAAGAAGGACAAAAGACTGAGAGAGCGTGTTTTGTTGAGGAAAAGTTTTGCTAATGAACTGCAACAATACTTTTAGATAGATGAGTTCTAGTCTCAGAGGTGAGAGGACCCCATGTCTAACTGTGCAAAAATGATTTTTATTTTGACGTGAAGAAAAAAAACGTTACGAGTTTTTCCTTTGAGAGTGACAGCCGATTTATTTGTGAGTTATATTGACAATATGGTAAATGGTAACTGGAACCGGGAGTAGCCGTCGTAATCATCAAGGAAGTGGGGTGCAGTTATGACATCGCTACGAAAAGGGAAGTGGCAATTTATGTACTTTGATAAACACGACGAAAAGTAACATATTTTGTTCAAGTCCAAGCATGTCATCGTTTTTTCTTTAATTTAAAATTTTTACTCACAAAGAAAAAGGCCATACAGGGAGAATGCGCATGTCTCGTGCTGTGAATGATTTGTAAATATTGTGTGAATGTTGATCTTTTTATTTTCTGTTATTTTGAATTTTTGCTTACATTGTGGTGGAACAATGTTGATGACCATGTTAGCCGAATAAAGAGTAACAAACACGGTGTGTTTGTGATTTTGTTTTTTGCATTGAATTTGGATTTGTTATTTGTAGTAGAGCAGATACCGGATAGTGTTACAAAACGGAAAGCAGGTCTTCATCCAGTATTGGAAACTTGCGCCGGACCTACGACATATAAATTTTTTGCCAACGGCTGCATCCAATGATAAAGTGATTATTGATAAATTAATTTAATAGATAAAAGATAGGAAAGGGAGGGGTGTTAGATAATAGTTAAATAGATCGATAGATAGACATAGAATGCAGCCGGTCGCAACTTTGGCTTCTTTTGCATTGACTTTATTAGAATTATATTTGGTATTGTTTCTGATGAAAAATTTTGTCGACATGACTCCTATAAAACTTACCACTTTGTCTATTGAATTGGTTGGATGTACTACGTGTGATGGTAGTTTTCGGAGGGTAGGTATCTTTTTTAGGGCTCGCCAATTGAGCTCTCCATTTTTCTATCCTCTTGCGAAAGTTAATGTCTTGTAATTTTCCTTGGATTATTTTTAATTATTATGTAATGTGAATTTTAGGTTGTATTATGCAAAGTGAGACACCTTGGATATCAATGGACGGAAATTTGCCGTTTAAATATTGAATACTATGAGAGGTAGAGGATAAAACCCCGGATTGGATGAGTCGAGGACTAGAGAAAAATTATTAATTTGTACTCTACATGCATGATCCTCCCGGAAGTTTGATAAAATGTTTCGTAAGTACCAATCAAATCTCATACTTTTTAGTGTAAGTAATACCGTTTTGCTAAACTTTACTGAATGTTGTTGATGCCCACGACTAATCACGCTGCATTTAAGTTTACAAACTTCAACTTTTATTTTATCTGAAACTGATAAACGGTTGCATGATTTGATTTAAATATTCATATTCAGCAATTGGAAGACTTTTTAATTTTGCTAAGAAATTGACTTTGTTGGATTAGTTTTTAAATACAATTTTTAAAGCAAAAAGTAAGTTGAGTAGCGTACAGTTTTCAAGATACCCGGATAATGAGGATAATCCTTTGATTCAAATTAGTAACCAGCTCTCTGCGTGAGCGTTCCTTTTGCCTTTTTTAAATAGGATTTTAATTTTGAGCTCGTAAAGAGGTAGCCCAACAATTGTTAATTAAATTAAATGGGTGTGTGCAGATTCAGTGACACTGTTTTGTGTTAAATTAGATAGTATGAAGAAGTTATAAGCGTTTATTAATATTTTGTTTGAGTAATTGCTTGAATATAAAATAATTTAACTTATATATAATATAAAATAAGAATATAATAGAATTCCAAGTTTACATTTATTTGAATGTTTTAAAAGTACGTTTTTTTCAATAAATGAGGATATTTCCCTCACGATTTAGTTTAAATAAAAATAATTACGTATATTATATTTTGTGAATTAACGTTATAATAAATAACTATTATTGAATAATTGATAAAATATTTGAATTTTCCCTTATTTCAGTCACTACACTATTTCCTGACACTAAAAAATTGATTATGCATTTAGATTACATATGTTCGTAATATTCTCAAAGACATACCTAATGTTCCCAATGAAGCAGGCGTTATTTCATGCTTTATTGATAAGACCTATTCAACGAGTCATTAAATGTAGAATTAATGCGATTATTGTTATTAATGCCTTTATTGTTATCATATTATTATTATTATTATTAGTAGTAGTAGTAGTAGTAGTATTGTCTTAAAATAATTTTAAGTTACATTGTATTTAATTCCTAATTATAATATGCAAATTTTATGCCAGGTTGCATAAGTCTAGCTGCGGAAATAATAAATATCTAACGAGCTGCAGAAGGGCATCATGGCCCTGGGACTCGCCGTTTCCTCAGGCCCCCTCACCTTTCTCATCACTCGTTTCCCCTCTAGGGGTAGTCTTCCTCGCACGGAAATGGCAATCGCATCACTTCTCTCGCGGTCCCAGGAGCGATCGCTATTGTATTCCGACAGACAAGCTGAAGGAAGTTGTACAGAAAACGCTACGAGAAGAAAGTGGAAAACGCTTAGTTGACAAGAAACATTAACGTATTGCCCGGCAGTTAGTAATAAGCTGGGGCGTACTCGGGATTTTTGTCGGAGGGGGGAGAAGCTTTAGGAATTTTGCCCATCCAACGTGATGCTTTCTTATAAAGGATATTTTTGATATTAACAATTGATATACTACATGACTTTCGTTAGTATAGAAAATTAGTTAAAAATATATTTTTAACACGTATCATTGGCATCTAGGGGGGACTGAAGTCCCATGCTCCCCCCTGTGGTGCGCCACTGGTAATATAAAACATGAGAGTTTATTTTTCTTTTCTTACCCGTCTGAGAAAACAGTTTGAGTAAAGCTCATCACGTTCGACAGACAGCAGCGGCTTCCCCCTACACCCTGTCTTCCCAGAACTGGTCTTCAACTATTGCGCGTGGACTCGGTGGCAACCCCTGGGCTGTGGCCTTAGAGCAGTGTTGTCAAGATCGATGCCACGAGCAGGAGTCTGTGGCACAACAACGAAATCGCCCCTCCACGCAGTTCATTACCATGCCACCAGAGACGACACCATCACTACAGTAAAATGGCGGGGCTACTACTACTCGTAATAGTGCCCTTTCCCGACGCTAGTTGCGCAGAGAAGCTCGTAGCATGCTACGGTGCCATGCCCGCGTGGCACTGCTACCAGTAGAAGAACTTGACACCTCAGCCTTAGAGCCACTGCTTCGAGCAGACCGTGTGTAGATTCTTTCTTAATATTTTTGTTCCTACAGTTTATATTCGTTTTTCAAAATTCTAAATCTAAATGATTTATTCCCATAAAATCCCCGTCAAAGCCCAAACGTGAAAATAATAGGTTTTAAATATTTTATTCCTAAAAACATGTGTCGTGAATCGTTTCGTGGCAGTCGACATGCAAGATTCAGTCAAGGCCACCTAGCGGACACCTCTCTACCCTACACCCGCAGTTGGCTTTGTTTTACCACAGCGCTTGCGAGCGATTACAAAGGTTGCGGCAATAATATTCCGACGTCACCATTTTCGCATTTTCTCTCATTTCTTGGAAACGTCAACACCACAAGAAAGAACTACCATTCACTAAATATTTTAAACTAAAGAATTGGCCGGCTTTTAAGGACAACCACACGGCAGCAGCAAATAACATAAAACGGGTTGCCTTCAGATCATAACGTCACTCAAATGTTCTCTGCAATATCAACCACTGCGCTAGTCAAATAGGATTAAAGTGAAATTACGATCCAATTATTTTAAATAAAATGTCACGTAAAAATTACTACTGATAAAAGAAATTAAAACTGAGAAGCATAATATAATATTAAATACAATTTTAATGTACACACTCGAATGAAACATTTACTGCACCGATTCTTAATGATTAATGAAGTGCCAATACTTGGTTTGTAAGTGTCTCAGTTATTGGTCAAGTACCTGTATCATAATGAAAACTGTATCGAAATAGCTATCATTATGCAACTGGTTGCAGCCAACCAATGACAGCATTATACAACGGGAGTAGAAAAAGGTATTTTAAAGGACAATATAAGTAAGTTTCGTGTTTTCGTCACGTGCATTTTATATTTGTTCATATTTAATATTTATTATTTGTTCATATGTACTAATCCTTACTTGTAGAGTTTAACCTCCTTGATTTTAAGAGATGGGCTTGCATAAGTAAGCAAAGAATGTCGGTATCAACGTAGTAATTGAAATCATTAAAAATAATGTAAACATAGCAAATTAAATTACGTAACGGTATTAATGAACCAGCTTCCGAAATTCAAATTTCATTTGAGAAATAGTCCTGCTAATGTGATAAGCCAAAAAACCTCACGGGATTTTGTATGGGAAAATGTGCATCAAACGTGCAGTTACGTGGGGATTGTACGCGTACAGAACGTTTAGAATCCAAAGAATAGACGTTAAGGCAACGAATCAACAAGTCTAAGGTTCCATGTTTGATTGGAGAGCGTAATACTGATGCGCGGCATCACGACCCCGTAGTCATTATATAGTCGACCCCGTAGTCATATTTGAAGTAGACATTGGAAGTCGTGTTCATACGAGAAGTTAGAAATATCCAGACTCTCGAAATCGGCCTGGATACATGTAAGCTTATTTGGTGTGGTGCTCTTCGCTTCGCGACTTGAGGATTCATCGATAATGTCCAAAGCACTTGTGACATTACTTATATAATATTTCAGTTAGTACAAACTCATGAACTATCTTCAGACGCACGTAAATGCACGCTAACGGGAATGCGTGTGTATTATGTCACCTGTAGGTGACATTTGGTATTTCTGACGTAATACTTCACTCAAATACAACAAATTCATGAAATGGTATAATATGAATTGTTTAATTGATATATCACAAAGAGACAAAAGGAAAGAAACAAAATATATCATTTTTTTATGATTTTTCCGCACCACAAGTAATTCACTCGCACAGATCACTATATGCTGGAACTGCTTCCATGATAATATTTAATCGTTCTGCGGAGAGATACGATAAATACAATGGTCTTATTTCATTCTCAGAACTGTATTTTACATTCCCACCGGAAAGCACGGTTAAAAATATTAACTGAACAAAAGGAAGGAGAAAATATTATACGTCACCTGTAGATGACATTGGCTGTTCACGGGTTTCCTAAAAACTTTTATGATTTATATTGAAAAATATATTCTGATAAATTCAACTATTACGCCGTTTATCAAAACTTGCCTTTTGAAACGTAGTTCACAAATGTATCAATATTCCAGTAAGAATTGGGAGCGAAAATTAGTAAAATTACTAATTAGAATAGAAATAACATTATTCATGGAAAGTGTTCCAATTTATATTTGATTCAGTTCATAATGACATGTCAGATAATTTTTGGATAACACACAACGCGGTTTTGCGAATGAAGACAATATAATCATAAATAATTAATCATTACAGCAATGACGATTCACCCAATAGTTTTAAGGGAGATGTGACATACAATTCAAACTTCATTCCGAAATAAAGAGAAAAAATTAATTTTTACACAATTGGAATCTTTATTTATAAACAATAACTGCACTTTTAAATAAACATATAATGTATGGGTGATTTAATAGAAAAAAAATCGAAAAAAATTGCATCGAATTTCTTTTTCGGACGCTTTGAGAAACATACGTATTTTTTATTCATATTCTCATGCAATAGAAAATGTAAACACGTTTGTTTTCAATAAAAATCACGTGCGTTTATGTTTTGTCCACGAAGTTTTGTACTGTGACTACTATCTCCAAATAACTTTCCAACTCGACTTCTCAGTTAACAACACTTGCAAGTGAAGCGAGTTCTACCTGCGAGTTTCCTATCAAACCAAAGATCGTCGGTCTCGTTCTACAGTCAACAATTTTATTTGATTCTCCAAGCTACGCAAAGATTCGGCGGCGTTTCTTGGTGCACTTGCCCACGATGTCGAGTTGTCACTGAGCGCAAGACGATCATGAGAGCGGGCGGCGTCCACTCGAGAGCTGTCGTGCGAACGCAAGCCCATTAATTCTTTCAAGCACGTGGCCATCGGAAAATGTTTTGCTCTAGCTGCTCAGCTCGGCTCACGCCAACAACTGACAAAAAATGTATTGTAGGCTTTGTAAAAAATGCTTCTCAGGTTTTCTACAAGCATTTATCATGTCTACAACATCTTTCGGTACTTCTGGGAAGTATTTTCTGCAATCTTTACCGGTGGTTCTTACATTATTCTATCATACTACAACGACACACAGGGGGAAGAAATGATGGTTCAAATTTTGTACCTCCGTGCGGCTAATTCATTACGCACAGTGGTACAAATTTTGTACCACCGTGCAGGCAAGAGTTTAAATGTTGGTAAACAGCTCCGTGCTTGTCGTGGGGCGCACGCCAAGCGGCGGCGACCGAGCGTCGCCCTCGAGAGGGGCCTTCCGCGGGAGGGCCCCGCGCGATAAGGTCAGGCGCCTGGCGGCGCCGGGTTCGTGCCCGCGCCGCGCCTATCACCCTTAACGCGGGGCCCGTCCGCCCGCCCGCCCTCCAACCCGCCCGCCGCCGCCGCCGCCGCCGCGTGGTCTGGCGTGGCCGTAGTGCGGCCGTGGCGGGTTCGCGGCGGCCGCCTCCTCCGCGATCGAGTGCCGTGTGACGGGGCCGACAATCGATAGGCACGTGAGCGGCGCGGCACGACGGCACCGACGGCGGGCTCTCCCCCCCTCCCTCGCGGCCGCGCGCGGCGGCGGTGGGGGCGGCGCGGCGCCGGCGTGGTGCGGGCGCGCGGGCGGGCGCCGCCGCCGGGCGCGGGCCGCCGCCGCCGCGGCGCGCCAGTCGGGATGTGGCAGGCGCTGCTCTCCCCATGGCCGCCCCGCTCCCGCTGCCGCTCCCGCCCGCCGCCGCCGCCGTCGCCGCCGCAGCCGCTGGCGCTCGGCCGCGCCGCGCGCCGCCACCGCCGAGGCCCCGGCCGCCGCCCGCGCCCTCGACGCCGCCCGCGCCCGCGCCCTCGCACGCGCCCGCGCCCGCGCCCGCCCCGCCGCCCGCGCTGCCGCTGCTGCTGCCGCTCCTGCTCCTGCTGCCCGTGCTCGGCCCCAGCGCCCGCGCCGACCTCCTGGGTGAGTGCCGCCCGCTGGTCGGCCTCCGGCTGGCTGGCCGGACGCCCGGCGCGCGCGCCAGTTCGAACGCGCGCGCGGGGCCACGCCGCCCGCCGGCCTATGACCGGCCTATGACCGGCCTATGACCGGCCTCTGACAGGCCACTGACAGGCCTCTGACAGGCCTCTGACAGGTCCCTGACAGGCCTCTGACCGACCTCTGACAGGCCACCAACCAGTCTCTGACTGGCCTGTGACAGGCCTCTGACAGGCCCCGAAGCCGAAGATGTCACCAGCAACACTCACCTCACGATTGCAACAACCGCCACAAACACATCCAAACATATTGTTGACATCGACTAAAATTTTTCAGGATTCGTTAATTTACATTGTATTCATTTGTGAAATGAAAAGCAAAGTGTACCAACGTAATGTCCTTTGTAAGACTCCCATCCTAAAGGAACCTGCATAGTAATATTTAAACTAAATAAGAAGAAGAAAAAAAGAGAAAGAGAAACATCGTTTGAAACCACTGCAAACTGTCACGGAATTTCGAGCGTTATTGTATTTGAGTTTATCAAAGGGAACAGTGAACATTTAAAAAGGGACAGTCTTTATTTAATTAGATGGGCTGCCTAACTTCCATGTGTTAATTTTTTTCTGTGTTAATTTAGAAGCTTCTGAAAGTACTGAGGTTTGTAGCCGTGAATTTTGTTTGAGTTCCCTTTTCGAAAAACATTTAGAAAATATACAGCTTATTAATATTTGAATTCTTCCGAGAACATTCCCACATCATGACGACGGAAGTTGACTTGTTACTTTCAAAAGTCGCTTCTTCAGCTGTGTTCTATTCAAAATTACGTCAGCTTAATGTAGCAAAGAAAGGAAAACGCGTTGAATTTTCTAGCTGCGCAAAAGTTTGCTCTACGAATATTCATTCTTTGTCGAACTTGAGAACTGCGCAATGCTTACATGGAGTTGTGTGCTTCTGAAATGACGGTGCAAAGGCGAAAATCAAGCTTTCTAAGCGTCGACGAAGTTTCGCGTGGCGGAGTGGCTGTTTGCCGTTCATCTCGCGAAACGCGGCAGCCTTCGCATTCGCGCGCGAAAGCCGGAGCGGAAGCAGGGCTGGGGGAATAGAAGTACAGCGTCTTTGTTGCAAGGCTCCTCGGCAGCTTATCAAATCGCGTACGAAAGATACATTCACGCGTTTCAAAATTAACGTCTCAATTTTCATTATATTGACATGCTTGTGGTACTTATGAAATTAATGAATTAACCAAATATTAACCCCAACATTTCTGGATGTAATAAAACGCTTTAACTTTATATTTCAGTAAAACGGTACAAAAATATATGTGTGGTAAGATTCGGATTAATACTGTTTTTGTCAATAATTCTATGCAGAACGCATTCTTGGTCTTTGAGACTACACTGTAGTTTCAAAATATATAAAGTAAAGAAATAGAAAATGTTTCTTGCTTTACATTAATTATTTTAAAAGCTTGTAATTTAGTGAGGCGAGAATTGGGAAAAATCATACGGTGATTTTTATTCTAAAATACCTATTCTGAAGGGCAAGGTGATATGAGTCGTGTTGTTTTTGTTAATATGTAAATATAATAGACAATTTATATGAGATAGGATACAACGAAAAACCTGTTTTTTTTTGTTGTTTACCCGAAAAATAATATTCATTTAAAATATTTACGTGGTTCAATACGTTTTGAAAAATATTATTGTAAATCTTGTTAACGTCAAGAACATATG
This sequence comes from Acheta domesticus, assembly GCA_031308135.1. Taxonomy (NCBI): domain Eukaryota; kingdom Metazoa; phylum Arthropoda; class Insecta; order Orthoptera; family Gryllidae; genus Acheta; species Acheta domesticus. The sequence continues at coordinate 50,477,044 of JAHLJT010009436.1, forward strand.
TGTAGGTGAAATACGATGTTTTTACATTTATGTAATATTGTTGAGGGTCATTTGATTTTCTCACAATAATTTATTATTTTTTGATGTGAACTTACGTTGCAGTCATAGTTGATCTACATTTGGAGCATTTTTTGGAGGACGAAAGATGAGTTGCAATATATTACAACTATTAGAATAAATTCTATAAAGTTTTGTAATATTAAAAAATGCGAATTATTGAAAATTATTGACAAGAAACTATTGACAAATAAACCGCATAATATGAACCATACACATTTATAGATACATGACATCTTCTTCAATTAGAAATGTACCATAATTGTTAAGCTATATTTTCTTGGCAAATATTAATTATTATATTAATCTAAAAAATCTTTGTGTTCTTTTAAAATTTTATTCTAATGATTTACGGTTCGTAATAATCTCAAATTTATTGTCATTTACTCATGATGAATATATCGTTTTTGAACGCAAATTTGTTGTAAGTCTTTTGTCGAATTTTAGTGAACTTTTCAACTGTTGCATACATAATTATTAAGTTCAAGTAATAATGTAAATAGAATGTCATAATAATGAAAGTGAATAGAAATATACATTTTTTGCATTATATTTTTTATTTAGAATTGATGAACTTTGTGTACAGTTTATTTATCCATTACTTTTTGTTAGATTTTGAATGAAATTATTTAATAGAGCTGCATGTACTGAGTAAATATTTGTAGTTACATAATATTTCCTTACAAGCAAGGGATTGAATTCTCTTAATAGTTGTAGAGAATTTTAAGCACTTTGTGGTAGGCATTTAATAGCAGGTAGTAGAGAAGTCATTATGAAACTGATATATTACTCACCAATTAAAATTTTATAAAGAATATTACTAATAATTTTATGAGAAGAAATACCGATCATTTGTCAAATTCTGTAGTAAATAAAAAAAAACAATATATCATGCTTTGATAATAAAGCTTAAAAAGCAATTATAGAAAGGAAACTTTCATCTGACATACAAAAACTTCTGTTAATTTTCACGTTGTTGAATATTAATTACACAAGTGAAATTAAAACATTGTCAATAGTACACAATATTTGTCAATACTGCACAATATCAGCAATTTATTGCACTAAACTCTGTGTTCGAGTACATTCTGTGGGGATCAGTAACTTTTAAAAGTCGCATCTCAGATCTCGTGCTACTTCGCGTCCTGTGTTCGCAACGAATTTCTGCAACGGCGACGTCACTTGATCGAAGCCGCCACCCTTGACAAGACCCACGCGCACGCCCGCGCTCGCCCCGGCTCCTGGACTCCGGCCGGAGATACACCGCCGTCGGCGCAACGTCAACAACATAAATCACCCACCAGGTAGATACGGAATTTCATTTGAGGGCGAAGGGGACTGGCGCCGCCGATGCACCGCCCCTTCTCCCGTCGCCGTTCCAACCCAGCTCCCCCTCGCCGCCCCCACTGCTCTCTTGCCGCCCTCTTGCCACCCCGTCGCCGCCGCCGCTGTCGATTCCGCATAAATCCGCGTCTCCCTAAATACAAACGGCGGCGCTTGGCGGGGCGCGCACGCGGGCGGGTGACGGAGGGTGGGGGCGGGCGGGGGTGGATGGGGGGGCGGGAGCGTGCGTGGTCGTGGAGGGGGGGAGGCGGGTGGTCGGGCACGAGCAGGCACGGTCGGGCTGGCGTGAGCGCGGGTGGGCGGGCGGTGTGTCGGCCGCGACCTGCCCTAACGGAGGAGGCGGTCCGTGCCACGCCCCCCGCCCTGTGCCCTCGACCGCGAGCGCGCTCTCTCTGGCGCTGAATATTTCATTCGCCTAACGGCGCCGAGGACGGCGGCGCGGACCATTGTTAATGAGAGCTATCAAGGTCCATTACGCGGCTGCCGTTACCACGTTCGCGCCGCCCGAAATTCGTGTCTTTGGCATTCATTGTCATTGGCGTTAATTGTCATTCGAGCGACGGACGGGCCGACGCAAAGGGGAGTAAAGTTTAAAAGTCCGGTCCTGCTAGCTGAATGGTGAGATTTTACAATGAGGGGACAATTGGACAGTGATGTAGCTGAGAACGGAAAGCAAACTCCGAGTAACTTGTAGCGGACAAAGGAATAAATTAATATTGTAGATATTCTATTTCGTACAAAAATAGTTTTTCGTAAGAAGTTTCAGTGAAAACATTTAAATTTATTAAAAGTTATTTTTATTCGACAGATATTTGCTCCCATTTTACAGTTACACTGAACCAATGAATGGTTGAAAATGTAAATATTGGGAATATTAATGTTCATTTTCAAGTGTAAATGCAATACAATATTTTAAAGACTCTTTCTAATTGTTAACATTATTTTTGCTTCTACCTAAGATTTGTCTCCCTAACAAGATTTTCGAGATTAATTTAAATCATGTTCAAAAATTTATTATCTAATTACCACTTTTATCTATTTAAATGTCACATCAGAGAGTTTCTTTTATTTTAAATGAGGAAAATGAATTGAGGAGCAACAACTTTAGTTGAGCTTACCTTTAAAATGTGAAATATACATTTAAAATCACTGTTCGTAACCTCAGTTCATATGTTGTTACGTGAAGAGCTATGGGTACATTAACAGGAAAAATATAATACTACTACAGATCAAATATTATGTGTAGCGTTCTGATTTTGTTGTTACTGACTAATATAATATAAAAATTATAGTTTAAGAGTATTGATATTGTTTTATAATTTAAGATATAATTAAATGTGACAATAGGAAAACTTTGAACATGAATATGGAGTTTCTATTGACGAGTTGGACATGGAGAGTTTTACTTCTTGTATATGACACAGGCAAATAAAATTAGAAAAAGTTAATTAATGCCAACATTTTAGATTGTTCTCCAAGATGTAAAAAGCGTATGTAAAGAAATTCGTCATAAATACATTGTAATGTTTTGAAGATTTGTGATATTGGCATTGCAATGTAAAACTCTTATAAATTCATGATAGTAGACTGTATATTAACTGATTTCACTGATTGCAGTGCCACACTATATAATGGTGAACATTGTACCACTTTTAAAGCACCAAATATTTGAAGTTCTTTCTGATGTAAAATAGACGTTGCTCAAAACTCGTGCTATTTTTATGGATCGTAAGCAATGCAACTGTCGAAGAGAAAGTGCGACAGAAACGTTCAAATATTTAAACTCATTTTCATTTGCTCTTCACGGAATCCTTTAAAATTGAAAACGCTATCTCCCGGAAGCTATTTCCATTACCCATTAACTTTTCACGGAAATGTGGGATGCCTTCTCGGTAGTGTTCGCAACGGTGCCTTTCAGTCACGCCTCCAGCGAGCGCGGAGGCTTCTAAAGGAAACCTATTCGAAGGCAAACGTTACATTCGATCGATCGATACACTCTAGTGTTGCCAAGCGCACCTCTGGCGCGTGTTGCTTTTTGCGCTTGGAGGCGTTCAAACTTTCCGTCCGGGTTTCGTATCGCGACGCCTGTCGTCTCTCGAGGGAGGCGCCAAGGAGAGATGGCTCTGCGTCGGGGGGGGGGGGAGGGGGAGAGGGGGCAAGGGATGAAGGAATTGTGGAGTTCAGATGCGTGGGCGTCGGCGTAATGTTGCGGTTGGTGGCGGAGCTTTTTCGGGCAGATAGGTCGGTGGGATAACGCAAGTTGCCAAGTTTTCGCTGTTCCGGGTGTGAGTGGAAAGGGTGGAGACACAATGAAAAGGCGGTTCACCACAGCGTGGAGGGAGTCACGGTATTGTAAACTGAGAGAAAGCTTAAATAACACGGAGATTGAGGAAGATGTTGGACAAGAGAGCAACATACTGCATGTTAGTTTTAGGACCTCTTCATAAAAAAATTATGCAATAATAATAACAATGATAATAATAATAATAATAATAATAATAATAATAATAACAACAACAGAATCGGAAGCACTTTTAATAGCTGCTCAAGATCAGGCGTTGAGAACACGACATTATGATAAAGCGGTTCTCAAAATTTCCCAAGATGACAAATGCGGAATTTGCCAGGAGCAAGTAGAAACCATTGATCATATTGTCTCAGCTTGTCCAATTCTAGCAAAGACCAAATACTTAAAAACACACGACAGGGTGTGTAGTTACCTCCACTGGCAGATCTGTACCGCCCTCGAAGTTTCAAACACATGCCTCAAGTGGTACGAACACTCACCGAAACCGGTGACATCGGTTGGATTGTGTACAATATTGTACGACCAACAAATTCAAACGGATCGCTCGATAGCAGCAAATAAACCGGATATTGTAATCCGGGATTTTGAGAAAAAATCGTGTCTACTTGTAGATGTTGCTGTGCCTTGCGATCAAAATGTTGTAACCAAGGAGGCAGAGAAACGTCTTAAATACAAGAGTTTGGAAATTGAGATCAGCCGAATGTAAAAACACAGGTCGTACCGATAGTTATCGGAGCTCTGGGATTTGTTCCGCAAAATTTGTGTAAGAACTTGGCTAAACTTCCAGGTCATTCAAAAGACTGGGAAGTGCAAGAAATTGCTTTATTTGGCACAGATCACATTTTGCGCAAAGTATTGTAGAGGCACCGACAGTCCCTAGATCTGCTCCTTAAGTAGCTGGTTGCAACCTGGAGTAGATTTTATACTCAGCCGACTCATAACATCTGTAGTCGTGATATCGAGCGATAATAATAATAATAATAATAACAATAATAAAGATAGTAATAATAGTTGTGCGACGTGAAAAGTAAACGGAAAAAATACAGACGATGTATTTCGTGAAGTAAAATTCTCAATGGTGAATAGAGTTTTGAAGGTGTGTGATTGGTGATAGAAATGCTGATGGAGGAAAGTGCCTTGACTTCATAAACGTTAGAAAATTGAAAAATATTAAAAACGTCTCAGGATTCCAAAATAAACGACTTATGATCCTCAGATAACTGCGTAAGGCGAGTGTCAACGTGTTCCAAACAGGTCAAAGAAAGTGATAAGGCTCGCTGGAAATCGGAGAGCAACAACGTGCGCGAGGGTGGGGGGAGCACGACAATCCGAGCATAGAGCGCGGCCGCCGGCGACGGAGTCGTAACCGCGCCTTTTTACGAACCCCGCGAACGGTCGCGGTGTCGCGGCGGCACAAGAGGCAGAAGGGGGGAGGCGCCGCGTCCGTCCGATCCGTTGTCGCGATTTACCGCAACGACGCGCCGTTCGAAGCGATCGCAGGCGATTATTTCCTCGGCCTCCGCTGCCGCTACCGCTCCCGCCGCCGCCGCTTCAGGTTCCGTCTCCATCCTCGTCTCGGTTTCCGGCTCGTTCGCTGCCCCTGCTCCTTCCGTCTCCGCCGCAGCCGTCGTCTCCATCTCCGTCTAAACGTCGCCTTCACAGTCAGCTCCGCCTCGGACCCTGCATCAGCCTCTTCCTCGCCTGCGACGCCTCTGTCTCCGTCACCTTCTTCGTTTCTGGTGTTGACAGGGAGAGATGGCTCAATGCATCAACTGATGTAATTGCTGTGCCTCAGATCGAGGAATTTGAGGCCTCGAGGATGACTCAGTGCATCAACTGGTCACTACAGTGCCTCTCACCGGGAGGTCCTAGGTTCGAGGCTGGACGGCAGCAGGATTTTAGACACTAGCTAGACAGATAGGTCGAATTCAGCCCCTCTCTGGAGTAGACATCTAGCGGCCGGCTGCTCTGATCGGCAGTTATCTGTGGTTTCTCCGAGCAACACCAGACGAATGCCGGAGTAGGACCCTACCAAACGGGCCACGTACCTCTCGCAATTTTTCCTTCCTCTTCCTTATCCTATTCTTACCCCTTACTTAAGCACATTCACACTCACATGCACGACACTGCCACAAATATCGGGAGCTTGGAGCATGTCCCGACTGGAGTGGTGCTCCAGTGGTAGGTGATACCTGAATGAGGAAAACCCCGTTGTCCGACATGCAGATCGGCGCCGGATCTCTTCATCCAAAGGGGGAAGATAACCGCCATCTCTCGTGATAAGATACTCTCTACACTTACCACACTAATGACCGTAGCAGTTGACGCGCTGAGAAACACGAAATATTCAATCAATCAAACTTCCACCTCCACCTCCATCCCGTCCGCGCCCCCATCAACGTCACCGGCCCTCTTCTGCTGTGAAGAAGACATTGCATTGCTGCAACCACCGCTATTACATGAGTTTCCGCCTCAATTTCGTTTAGCCGCGTTGTTCCCTCCTCCTCCTCCTCCACCGCCAGCCCAGCGCTGCTTTCCCCACCGCTTCCGTCCGCTGTCGTGCCTTCTATGACGCGCCATTCTGTCGTGCGGGGGGAATCTGATCGTTGCTGGCAGTGCAAACTGTTTTAACACAGCGTTTTCGACAACTGATAGGTGGCTGTGTATTTTAAATTGTAATTTAGTATGAGTAATAGATTTTCATTGTGTGTCGAAGCCGTTTAATGTGTGATTAAATAGAGAAATATTGATGATCATTGACTTAAAAGCGTATATGCATTTTTAATGTATGTTGCAAATAAATGGTTAACGTGTCAAACATTATTAATTGAAAATTGCTCCAAATCGTTGCTGCATTCATAATAAACGAAAGTCGTTTACGTTTGGTAATAAATATTCCTCAGTACAAGTTGTGAGCGTGCATAATTTCGAAGCAAATTTTTCATGGTCGAAACGTACAGAGAACTTAAGAAAATGTGGACGATACAATACAGAGATGTCGATATCGTGAGTAACGAAGCGATAAACCAAAGTTAGCACCTCGGTAGGTAAGAGGTCGAAGGGAAAGCTGTTCTACGAGACTGTAATTGGCAAATACGAGAAACCCGTCAGGGTCGTGGCGTTGGGGGGTGAAGGGCGGGGGTCGTTCTTGGCAACGCGTTCGCTAACAGCCGTCGCCAGAGCGCAGGTCGCGCGCCGCCGCGCCGCCAACGACCTGTCTTTACTGCCGTCGTTACCGAATTTATACAGCGCTCCTTCCCAGCTTCGCAAATATTTCATCGCGGCCGATAAAATACAAAACTGCACCTCTGCTCTCGAAATGCCCCCACTTCCGGCGCGGACTTGCCGGAGGAGCGCCGCTGTTTCCGCCGCCGCCGACGCCGCCGCCTTAGCTGCGGCCGGCGGCGGCGGCAGCGGCGGTGGAGCAAAGGCAGCAGCGTGGCAGTGGTGGCGGCGGCTTTGCGAGTCGGGTGGTTACGCCACCGAACCGAGGGTGGAAGCTGTGACTTCGCTCGCGGGAGCTTACAGAAAAAATGTTTTCTCAAGGCAGATCCTGCAGCGATAGACTGGAAAGTAGAAAACAAGTTTGGAGATTAGATGAAAAAAAAAAAGTGAAAATACAGCAGTGAAGAGAAATATTTGGAGAAATAAGTTGTGGAATTTGAAATGGTGTCACAAATGTTAATAATGAGGATCTGGAAGATTATTCTCTGATTAACGTAACGATGGCACCTGCAGTGATGTAGGTCATGTAATAACAGAGCGCTTACAGGTAACAGCAGCGCAATGAAATTCGAGAAGGTAGTAAAACGGTTACTATGAGCGCTATATTCAAAGCGGCGGGAGACCTAAGTTTAAGTTGTTGGGATTTAGAGTGGTTAGAAATAGCGATGGTCTTGAGAGGGTAGTGATATATGGCAGGGTAGTGAAATCATAAAATGTCTTTGCAATATCATATTTCTATGCAAACTCATGAACATCAGTTCTCTTAGGGAATGAATCTAGAGAGCACATGTGAAGTTGAATGATGGATAAATGCAGATGTTCCACGTCTTGCGATATTTCAGTAAACATTTGTGATATTTTGTAAATAATAATTTGTCTGAAGTGTTGTGCTAAGCGTCTTGTGAAGAAAGGTAACAGTCCAGGAGATCCTAACATTGAGTAGCTGAGAGCGAGTGGTTTCGTGAGAGGTAATGAAGAACGTGAGGGGGGGAGGAGGTTGAGCCCGTCTGAGAGACCGAGGCGGCGGCGGACTTGGGCGCACGGGCGCAACGGATGCTGAAGCACGGCACCACGGGGATCGAGGGCGCCTCCGGGCACCGGATGGCCAGCGGCGGCCGCGAGCCCGGAGCTCAGCTCCCGCGCCGTTCCGACTCCGCGCCCCACTCCGCTTAGGCCCCCCGCCGGCGCGCCGCCGTCCCCGGATCCAATCCCGGCGGGCAAATAAACATCCGCTGTTTGGGCGCGCGCTGCTCACCTGGCGATCCCTGCTCCCCTTCGCGCCCCGCCCGCCCCCCGCCCTGCCCGGCCTCGCCCGGGCCCCGCTGGATCCGATCAGCCGCCCCCGGCCCCCGCCGCCGAGAGCAAACACGGATGCTGCCCCGCCGCCGCCGCGCCGCCGTCGTTGCGGCTGCCGACACCACCGCGACGCGACGCGAGGCGACGCGCGGGGGCCGGGGAAGGGCGGGGCGGAAACCCCGCCAAATCTCGGGAGGGGCGTGGCCGGGGCAAGGCAGGCGCGCGCGTGATAAGGTCCTCTCTCGTGCGTGCGCGTGTGCGTGCGGGAGTCCCTGCGTGGGAGCCGCCGCCGCCGCCGAGAAAGCGAAACTCGAGCTGCGGAAGCGCCGCCGGCGCTTGGCGCGTTTTAGCTGCGGCGGAGCGGCCAGGGGCGGGGGCGGGGGCGCGGCGGGAAGGGCGGGCGGTGCCTGAGGGGACGCCCTTTTAGCTTGGCGAGACGGCCGCGGCGGCGGCGCCAGCCGGAGGCGTGCCGCCGGGACTGGGCCTCTCAGACGGTGCTTTTTAGACGGATACACGGGATAAACTGGCATGAATAACGAATGGAAAGGATGTGGATGTCGTAGCTCTAAATATCTTTATTTAACAATAGTTTATAAAAATAATTTTTTAATTTTTACAGATACGTTAGAGCTTGTTATTGCCTTCCGATACGGAGCTCGATATACACTGCGTAACTTACCTGGATCGAGAGGATCGTAGTTGCGAGGGAAATCTGAAAACTGTTGAATGATGCTTCATGGTCTGTTATGGAGGGAATTATGAAAAAGACATCGAGTCCAGTTAACATCTAGTTAATTATTAAATAAGTAAATCAGCATTAATAAAATTAGGAAAAAAATAAAATTATCTATATACCAGAGGCGTTAATTGGTTCTAATGATCTCAGGCGACAAAAAGTCTCGGGCCAAAGGCTTTCGGGAATTTTGTCGCCGCTCGATCATTCCAACCATTGGTGCATAAATAACTAATACTAACACATATTTTCCTCGATGTAAAGTATATTATTGCGACATGCTCTTATCAAAACTCCAAGTAATCTCACCATCAGTCGAAAAAAATTCTCCCGATTTTCCAGAAATGCCCGCAAATACCCTCCGGATTCCGAGTGCACACGTAGGCACGCCAGTACTCCCGCATGTAGGTTCTTGACTAGGGTGTTGATGCAATCAAAGCGACGGCGTACATTTAACAGGGCAATAACTTGTTTCTGAGCGCCATCATAAAAAATCTAAAAACCGTTCGCATTTTCGAATAATTGCCGCAATAAATTCCCATTTAGCCTCCCGGCGAGAGCTTGTAATAAACTAGTTAAATTTTATTATCGCCCTCTTGGGGGGCGCTTAGGCGCGGGAGGGGCGAGGGCGGCGGGGGGGGGCGAGGCGGGATTTGGCGGCGCCCGCGGGCCGCGCAAGCTCGCGAGTGCGAAACGGGTCGTTTAGGCGAAACGCGATGTCTTGCGTGTTTAACGTAAAAATGAGAGAAGAGCTGTAAACTTCTGCTTATTAAATCCGTATGAACAGGCCATCAATCTCAAAAATACCCTTTTTTTTGAGAATGAGTAAGCGTTTTAACGCTCGAGCGAGAACGGAAGTAATGTTTAGGAATAGAAAATTCCGTTTTATGAAGTGTGTGAAAATTTAAATATGTATTTATGGGTCAGGGCTATATTTTATTATAATTTACATTGTGTAATATTGAAGAAAACACTTGTGCTCGTTTACACTGATGTATTCTTTTAACCGAAATAGTTAATAAATGACATACTATTTCGTAAAATAATTTGTTTTTCGAAATACAAGTGACTGTGAGTAGAAAGTATTTATTGAACTCCAAAATTACGGAGTTGCTTTCGCTTTTTTAAACTGAATTTTTATCTGTTTGCCCATACTATTTGTTTATTTTTGAAGTGCTTTTGCAGAGTAAATATCTACAAGTGCTTGTAGAAATATCTTTAGAATGTCATGGACCTTAAGTATAGTTGGAATGATATCAATTTTCCTTGTATACTAAATGAGTTTTCATTCCTGATTCTCATGTAGTGATTTTAACTTTGTGCTCACTTGTACTGAACAAATCACTGATTACTGGTAGGGAACCTTTTTGAAGATGTGTATTTTATTTTTGTTATTAGGGGAAATACATTGTGGAAATCTTCTGTTTTATTATCCATATCACTGCTATATAATTTTTCAATAAAAATAGACAACTATAATGACGAGTCTATACTTTTCTTTTGGATGAAGGTAGGAGACGTTTGCCAAATGAAGCCCAAAATCTAAAGCAGACAATTTCATCTGAAGTATTTCGCGCGGTAACGAAAGTAATGTTTAGGAATAGAAAATTCCATTTTACGAAGTGTGTGAAAATTTAAATATATATTTATGGGTCAGGGCATATTTTATATTAATTAACTTTGTGTAATTACACTCTGCAATCAATAGTACGATTATACTCTGTAATCAATAAAAGACAAAATCGATCAACTAATTGCATTCCTTTAAACAGTTTTCATGTTGAAGAGAACGCTAGCACTCTGATAGAGAACGCTAGCACTCTCATTTTAAACTCTCCCGTTCGTCTTCTCGCAACCTGACGACATCGCACGTCCGCCCTCCTTCATCGACGTCTCCGCCGCCGCCGCCGCCGCCGCCGCCACCGCCGCCACCGCCGCCTCCGCCTCCGCCACCGCCGCCACTGCCGCCGCCGCCGCCGCCAACGCTGCCGCCGCTGCCGCCGCCACCATCGCCTCCGCCACCGCCGCCGCCGCCGCCACCGCCACTGCCGCCGCCGCCGCCGCCGCCGCCACCGCTGCCGCCGCCGTCGCCGCCGCCGCCGCCACCACCGCCGCCGTCGTCGCCGCCGCCGCCGCCTCCGCCACCATCGCCTCCGCCACCGCCGCCGCCGCCAGCATCGCCGCCGCCGCCGCCGCCGCCGCCGCCGCCGCCGCCACCGCCGCCGCCGCCGCTGCCGCCACCGCCGCCGACAGCGCCTCACGGGAGCGCGTCCCGAGCGCCCCAATCAACGGCCCGCGGCCCCGCGCTCCTGGCGCCCCGTTATCAAGTGATCAGCGTCACCCCCCCCCGCCCGCCCACCGCTCGATGCACGAGCGGCCAGTGCAGTCGGCGCGACGCCGAAAAGTCTCCCCGAGGAGGTCGCTCTCCTCGCGGGAGGGGCGCGGGGGCGGAGCAGCGGCCCAAGTCAGAGCGCTCCTTACACAGCTTTCCGTTTCGGAAAGTCATTCCACTTTGATAACCAAACTTTCTGAGGGATTGCCGGCTAAACTTTGGGCCATTTCATAATTTACCCCTCCCGCCGCCGCCGCCACCGCCGCCGCCGTCGCCGGCGCGCGGCCGCTCCACGAACACCGCGGAACTCAGGGCGGAGATTATTAATATTTATTAAAATTAGTATTTTGGGGGCGTCAGCGGGCGCGACAGCGGCGGCGCGTTGTCTCGCGCTGCGGGGGCGGGGAGGGGCGGGGCGGGTGGGTGGGAGGGATGACGGGTGCGCGGACAGGCCCCGCGTGCAATGCCGCGCCGCGCCCAGCCAGACGAGGAGGTGCGGGAGGAGCTCTGGGGGCGGTGGCAATGGTGGTGACGTCGGGGACGGCCGAGGGGGTTGGGGACGATGAGAACGGCTGAGATGTTGGGAATAGCGGTTGTGTGTTGGTGGCGGGAACAATGGGTATAATGGTGATTTCGGGGATGGCGAAGGGGTTGGTAGCGGTGGGAACGGTGAAAACGGCTGGGACTTCGGGGATGGCGGTGGTGTTGTTTGCGGGGGGGGACGAAGGGAATGGCGGGGGCGTAGGGGATGGCGGAGGGGTTGTGTACGGCGGGGATGATGAGAATAACGGTGTCGTAACGGATGGCGAAGGTCTTGTTTGTGGCGGGATGATAAAAATAGTGATGGCGTGCGGGATGGCGGAGGATTTGGTAACGGTGGGGACGGTAAGAACGGTTGCGATGTTGGGGTTGGCGGGGGTGTTTGCGGTGGGAACGATGAGATCAGTGGTGACGTCGGGGATGGTGGAGGTTTGGGCAGCCGGGGGTTTGCATGTGAGGCGGAGGTGTATTGGACAGCGAGGAGATTGTGGCAAAGGGTGGTGCTGGTGAACGGCGAGAAGAGTGTCGAAAGATGGTGGCAGCGGGAGTGATGGAGGGGGAGTTGTCGTGGATGGAATGCAGGAGATGGCGGAGTGGCTTGAGCGATCGGGGGATGGGGGTACTGGAACACGGCGCTTGCGGCAACCCCTGCGCCGGGAGGGAGGTGTCGTCGAGGGTGGCTTTAGGGGGAAGAAGGTGGCGTAGGCTGCGCAAAGCAAGTTGCGTCGACACTTCAGAGGATTCTTGCGTCTTTGTTAGGGATACAAGCTAAGTCTCGACACAAACGTGTGGCTTCATTGTGAAAGTTCACGAAAGACTTTCTCGTTCGTGGTGTCTGCGGAGAGATTTCAAAACCTGATAATGTCGAAAATGGCAAGATATTGCTTGCAAGAATCATTTTCTTCCTGAGGACTATTTCAAGCTGGCACGGAATTAATCGAACTTTGTGAACTTCGTTTAACTCTTTCACAACGTGGTGTCGGGCTTGAGACCTTTGGTGACGCACGCGAGAAGAAAATATGCCGTGATATATCTCGATAAACTTTCCGTTATAATGAGACGAAGAATTGTCGACGGAGAGGATTATTTGATTATTTTGACAGAATATAAAACAACTACATCCTTTTCATAAATTATGGTTTGAAAGACTCTTATTTTTAAAAAACTGACTTTTAATTTTTATTAAGAAGTTGATATTTCCATATAAAATGTAATTTTAGGTGTGTGCGTACTCAGTTGTTAAAATTGTAAGTATTCAAAAATGTATAACTAAATTAAATGTGCATTGAATATTTATGAGTTTAAATCAATATAACTAATCTCTTGAAGGGAAACAGAGATCGTTTGCTGGGAAAATAAGGCTTAGAATATAGAAATGTCTTATAACGAATGCATTATGCGCAATACTAACGGCTATTATTTCTTTTGTTGTACTCTCATTCCCTCCCGGGATGCACATGTATAGGTTGTACATAAAGTTTGCGTTTTGTTCTTGGCGGTGATGTATATTATGCCAGTTAAATACTACAATAACTTCGAGATTCTGGTACTTATATCGACGTTAAACACGTTTTTCTCACACATTGTGTCCACATCTAAGCAAAAACTACTTTCTGACTACCAATTTTCCCGATGAAATGTCTACTAATAGTAGTTACAATGTAAAATAATCAAAATTATTTCATGACCCGCTTCATGCAATTTAAAGATTTTCGGTATTGGGTTGTATAATTTTTTCTGATGCCCATAAGAAGACGCTTGGATCATTATTACTATTCCCCATTGTTTCACAAATATGCTGTAATGTAGGTCATTCTCTGAACTACTTTTCTGAATCTTGAACATTAGAATTCGTGCGAAAGCGACCGTTCATATGCATATCGTAAATCGATCACACCGTAGTTTCGTGCGCTGTTGATTCCCGAGCGTAATGGAAGCAGGCGCGCACAAGAGCGAAAGACCTTCATAATACCGTAGTTTGTGGCAAGTCCGCAGTCTCTTAGAACTTTCTGGAAGGCCTGCGGAGAGCGGTGTGTGCGCTGTGCTCTAAGGGGACTGCGCCCCGATTCGATCCCGTTCTCTCCTATTCTGAGTCGGCTTAGCGAGCTTTGCGCTATAAATCACGATCACGAAACACTAAACCTCCTCCGCGGTCGCTTTAGGGGATCGAAGAGCCGGGAAACGGGAAGCGGCCAGTGGACTTGTGTCCACACATAAGGGAGCAAGCGTGGGAACGCGGGGGGGAGGAAGAGAGGGAGGACGCCCGCTGGGCGCAAGAAGACGCCTCCGGCGCCCACGGAATTCAAAGGCGGCTTCTGATAGAGACGAGCAAAAGTGAAATAAGCAGCTGTTATCAACATAACTGAGGAAAAACACACAGGCAGAAAATGTACGAGGGCAGATCGGAAAGTAACGCACAATAATTTTTTTTTCTGTTAGTATTGCAACTGGAATGGTAAAATTGCACTACGAGATAGTGTGAAGCTTGCGTTATAAGAGGGTATTTTGTTTTCATGTGCAGGTCTAGCCAGTGTAGCCCGAACTACGAATCAAAAATGGCGCGCGTGTTGGCGTGTTACCTGCCGTCAACTTCCGGAGAGCAGAGAAGTGTAGTGCAAAAAATGGAATTATCCTATTGAAATTCACAGGGACATGCGTGGCGTGTATTGTGACTTCTGAGTGGAAATATCTCTAGATGGCGTGCATTCTTCCGAGAAGGCTATACACGTACTCCAACTAAGGGGACTTCTACGAATAGGTTATATTAAAACTGGTAGCTCGCTGGCAAAAATGTTGTTGACAAACTTTGTGTACGTAGAAAAGTAGGTCAAAGATGTAAGGTCTTTGGTGATTTTTTACCAATTACATTTTTTTAGCAAAATTATTGTGCGTTACTTTCCGATCTGCCCTCGCATTTACTCATATAATAAGGGGGCGGATTTTGATGACCTAAAACTCGACACAAATGATCAATAAAATGCTCTCAAAATGTTTTGAAATGCCGTAAAAACAAAAATTAACGTACAAAATTTGATAAAAACCAGTTCAAATGAACAATCCAAGCTATTGGACATACTACTGATGTAATCAAGTCTTCTGCCTTTCTTTCACGTGAACAGAGCTTGCTAACTTTGGTTTTGAACTATTCTTTACCATCAAATATGTCTTCAGTTTTTCCGAAATCGGCTGAACCGACAATGGCGCTAATAGGCGTTACAGGTGCCTTGGATTACATACCCGCAATGACTGCTATTACAATTTCTGAACGAAAATGTCGAATAAGTTACTCAAGAATCCTGTGGATTTGATTTAATTTGATTTATTTAGTCAAAGAATAGTAAAAACTGTATATGACGTATGCGCATCTCGTCACTATTCTTAGAAGAATATGCCATTAAAATGCAATAAAAACGATTAAATCAGCAGAAAATGCTTAAAAAATGACGGTAAAAGTTAAAAAATTCCTTACTAGTCGAAATCTACGAAAAACGAAAAATATATAAAAATAGGTAATTACCTTTTGTCATATCGTTAAATTAATGTCCGTACTGAAAATCTTTATTCTAAAGTAAAAAAAAAGAAAAATTACATTAAAAATGCCTCCTATTTATAATATTGAAATGTATAAACATTTTTGTTCACTATTAAAACTTTTGTTTCACTATATAGTTTTGTTGTGATATCAATAGATACATAAAATTTGATACTACATGAAACGAATATAAAGTACTTAAAGTCAGTTAATTTTATAAAAATCATTTGTAATGTGCTTAACACGTAATGCCACATCTGAAAAAACTTAGAATTTAATTAGAGAAAGATGATAAGAGTGAAATATGAATGATATTGAAAAAACTTACGATATATTTCTAATGTTCGTGTAAAAGTTATATTTTCATGTGACAGTAATTTTATATTAATTTAATAAGTACGTTACTGTTGATCTAGATCGCATGTTCAGTTCATAGAAAAGTACAAAGTAAACGTGAAGTCTAAATCTGGAAACCACTCTTGCAAGGTTTCAATAGCTTTCTTCTAAAAATCGTTTTTGTAATACCTTCTCATGGTTTCTAGCTCCCCAAATATAATTTGTAATGAATCATTACAATAGAGCCATTGAAAAGATGAAATTATGATCTAAGCTGAAATAGAAATAAAGAAATATTCCAAACGATATTACAATCTACGCTTGAGACTGCATCTATATAAATAATTTTGAAATTTATAATTGCAAGAAAAAAGTAATATGTATTTCATATGGAGATGACATAGGTACCTAATGGGGCAAAATAACATATTTTCTTTTATAATTTATAACGGTTATGCAATATAATAATTTTGCAACCTGTATCCAATACTTCAGACATCTTTTGTAAATCACTTCACTAATGTAAGCATAGGAATTACTACTTTCATTTTTTGAAAAATTCAACGTTTTAATTATATAAGCTCTCGTACTGCAGAGTGCAGTGTATTGTGCTATCGTAATATAAGAAGTGTACAGCAAAAATTTGGAACAGGCTTTGAGAAAATTTTATTATCTGTGAACGGACTAGTGTTTTGAATAAAGCAACTTTTTCAGTTTCGAGGACCCGTAAAATGTATGTACGTAACAATTGTGTGTATGAAAATGTTTTATTATTTCAAACCGTTTGTTGAATGTTACATAAGACCATATTGTAAATTTTGCGGATGTGAAATTAAAAAAATATTCACCTACATTAAGTAACAGATGACCCAGCAAAACGAAGAACATACTTTTCAAAGAAATATAGTAATTTAATTTTTTAATGACTGCGTTTTTTAATCATGTAGCAGTGTTAACAACAAAACATGGCCCGATTTGAGTTCAGTACAGTAATAAAGTATATTTTATAGGGATTCTTCAAGTTGTCCCAGTGTGAAGAAGGAAACTAAGTCAAGCCAAATAGAATTATTTTACTTCATGTTTATTGTATTGTTTTAATCAAATGTTCGAAAGGTTTACAAATAAAGCCAAAATTTTGAAGTAAACTGCACACCATACACAAAGAGTGAACGACAATATTAATATATAATTTGTAAAATATTCAAATATTTGTCCATTCTTCAAAAAAGTTAGTATGTATACGTATTTCTACTCTTCTCCACTTGTGAGGCACTATTGATTCCTTGCGTTTGTTTTCAAACTAGCCTACTCTGTTCACTGAAGGGGAACTGTGGAGTGATTGTTCTCTGAAATGTCACCCTCTTTACTCGCTGCATATTTGCAACGACTCCAGTGAATGGCTTTTTGGTGTACAGGGTCGAGAGCAGAACGCCGTCTCCTCGTTCCCCTTCCTCTCCACATCGCCTTCCTGTCCACCTTAACTCCGTCCACCTGGTTCTTCGTGTTCACTTAAATCCCAGAGAGCCAATGTTCATGAATGTTCCACTTGCCAGGAAGTGTCTCCCTCGAAGCGCTTTTGTGTGCGCGCGCGTGTGTGTGTGTAACACATCAGCGTCAATGCCACTAACTGCTAATCCAGAGAGCGTGCAGCTTTCAAGAGCTGCAAAACCAGTGCTGCAACCTTCGAAAGAGGTCAATCCTGATCTTAAAATGGTTAGCTAGATTCATGACAACGGACACCTGCTGCTTCTTGCAGCAAGTGAATAGTGCTCATTTTTAAAAGACATTCGACTAACCTCACAAATAACAAATGTTTTTTCTTTCTCTTCAATAGCGTCGCAAAAAACATATTTATTCTCACATATCGAATTGTTAGGGATATTTGGACTGGTCGTAATGCGAGACCCTTTCTGAAATTAATGTATCTGTTTTATTTTGCTTAAAATGATTGATCTTTCTGACCGTAATTGAAATAATTATACACTAGGTAATATAAAGGGAAATATTGAAAATAGACGGCAGGTGTTTGATTGGTGGAATGTGTGATCACTTACTGAAACTTTCCATGAAGAATTTTGACGTTGACTTTTTACTGTTTATGAGTTGAAGCTTTTGGCAAAATTTTATTGAAGAAACACATGATGGTTCAGAAAAACATTGTGAGGTGAAACATTTATATTTTTTTGTAAATACATTGCCTTCTTTTTATTTTCTCGTCTTCGTACATGTATACGGAGTACACGTACTGAAGAGAAAGTTATGAAAGGCTGTGGAAAATTGATTCCTAAATTTGAACAGAAATACGCATTTCGGGGTCCCCTGATTCCGAAAATGTGTGCTTTTTCAAAACATCCGTCCATCTTTCAGACTGTTTGTCTGTGCGTCTGTAAATAACGCTAGCACCTAAACTATTAAAACTTTTCCAAATAAATATTCCGCAAACGATCTGACCCGACTCGGTGCCCAACTTTTTTGAAAAAAAGTTCTTTGAATTACGGGGGTGCATTTCATAAAGCCCCTGGGAAATTTTCAAAATTTTCTGAAAAAACGGCTCTCCATTTGTTCTGTAAATTTCTGGCAAGAGATATTTTAAAATGCTACATATAAAGATGTAATAGGTCCAATTTTCACTGTTTACTATAAAACTTTAAAAATTGCAAAACCTTTAAATTGTTTGGAACTTCTTGAAGACATTACATTACTGAAGACATTTTTTCTTTAAATAAAATTTGTTTTCCACAATTACCACTGTGAACATTTTTTTGAAAATGTGTATTTCGTGTAATTTTAGTGAAGTATAGGCAATTTCAAAAACAGGTTTTCCACGAAACTGCAGCGCTGCTGCTGCTTTTCTTTATTTTTTAGGAATAGTGCTAAATCCATTGAATAACATGATCTAATGCCAACTTGATGTACTCTTTTGAGTTTTGAGAAATTGCACACATGTATATTTTGATTATCTCTCAGTCATTTACATCGTTAATGTTTAGAATAAAAGGACTTTTTTGGTACATTATTGCATTTGCGAGACACGTGATTTAAATTATTACTCAAGAAGTTTCACAAAAACGCAAATATTGTTTTTGAAAATTGTCTCAAAATTGCGTAGTTTCAGAAATGCTCAGTCGACATTTTTTCAAAAAGGAGTCAAGTTTTAAATGAAAATTTTCATTGAGGATCAGGTTTTCCACTTCTTTAATACAGTTAAAAACGCATTTTAATTTCGCTATTAGAGTAAAAAAAATATTGTGTAAATGTGAAGAAGTGTCTTTTAGGTAACAGCTAGGAAGAGGATGGAGTAAACTCAATAAGCTAAGACTCAAGCATTCAGTGGAGAAACCACTGCCTTAATATCCTCGTAGAAAAAATGCAGTCTTGATTCAATGGGAGGTACACCACGAAATATTCATGAAACGTCATTATTAGCACACTATCTACCGCGTCTCTCCCACATACAGAAAACTAATTGAAATTAATGGAATGTCTACTGAACTATGTGCAATTAATATTTTTGAAATATTTTCCTCTGACTTGTATTCTCCTTAAATTTGACCTAGATTTGCCTTTCAACATTGATGCTAAGCTTATCCTGAAGATCGCTCGCCCAGAGAATAACAGTCGTCGCGTCGGAGAGCTTAGGCATCAGAGGTCATCCTGCCTCCACCTCACAACCAGGGTCATTCCGTCTTCACCTCACCTCGCCTCGTCATTGCGCCATCCCCATCCACAATTCACGTTGTCCTATTCTGTTTTGTTCGCCTCTCGCCTCGTCCCCCTCTCCACCCCCTCACGGCGCCTCTGCCGCCCTTGTTCCATCCCCCATCCCCCTCCCCCCTCCCTGCAGAAGCGGCGCTCCCCATCCCCGTTGGCGCCGACCCCAGTCACCACCCGCGCCTTTTTGCCCGCGGCCTCGCCGGCGGAGGCGGTGATTAATTAGCGGCGCAGTCTCATTAGCGGCCTCTTTGTTTCATTTACAAAACGCCCGCGCCGCCGCCGCCGCCACGCCGCGCCACGCGCTGCGTTTTGCGACCCAAGCGATTGCCAATTGCGGCCGCGCGCTGCGGCCGCGGAGGCGGCGTGGAGGCGGTGCGGTGGCGGCGAGGCCGCAGCCGTCTTTCCAGATGCCCTGCTGTTGGTCCTTCCTCTTTGGCCACCCCTGCCTGTGACCTCTGTTCCACTCTTGGTGGCACAGACATCATTTCATCATCAGATACATATGCTCTATTTATTCTTTTCATATACAGTCTTATATATCTTCGTTTTTACAGCATTTCCTCCGTTCTTCTCGCGCTTCCCTCATTAACACAGATGTTCAGGTTTGCATGGTGTGTTCACTCGTAAATATACTTAAATTTAAAGATTCTTTTCTCTAATATTATACATACGAATTATAAATCTAAATTACTGATTCCCAACGCGCACAGAAATTAGTAGAAAACTATGCCACTTCCGGTCCATATGATAGTCTATCGTTTAGTTAGGAGGTCAGAAAGGGTCCAAAAAAACAGTTTCAACTTGGCCTGGAAAATGAAAATATTTGATGGTGCTATCCTCCTATGCTCGTACTACTCCTACCCATTGAATTCTTATACTCAATGTGTCACTGCTTACAACATATTTGACGCCATGTAACAACAATGTTACAAGGAAGAGGTCGTCCGTCATTAAACATTTGCTATTCACGTGTTGGATTGTAGTAGAATAGCATTTTTTTTATGTTTCTGATCTAAAAGGAAATGTTTTGGGTATACAATTATACTAAACTATGTATTTGATGTAATCGTGATTATTATATTGGTTAAAATATTTAATTTATTGTAATGTTGCACGATAGTACGTTATTTGCTGTAGATTGATTAGTGTGCTTGGGGCGTTTTGGAAAACCATTTTGTGTGGTTTTGTTTAGTAGCACTTTTGCTTATGCACGTCACAACTATATCATTATCGTTGCCATAAACACCGTTTTTAATCAACTGTGTCTACTAAAATCAAACTAGTATTTCGCCAGCTCCTACGTGTAATTATTCTACAACCTAATTATTTTCGTTAGAATTGAACCTGCAGATATATAGTCACTGCAAACAGACAAATATTGTCGAATTAAATTCTGAAAATGTGCAGCGTTCTGATGATATTAGGGTAGTCGTGATTTATAAAAATGAGCGAAATTAAAAATTAATTTTGGTTTCCCTCGTCCCTTGAGGCGCCCGTGGCGCTCGCTGTCAGCGCTGAACTCGTCACCGTCACCATCACCGTCACCGTCACTGTCACCGCCTCCTCCGCGCGGCTGCTCGCGGCGCTGGCTGCAGCCGGCCTCCCCCCCGCCCGCCCGGCGCGCCACAAAAAACGCGGCAGGGGCGAAGCGCGCCGCTGAAAAAGCGCGCGCCATGTCGTGGCCGCGGGGCGCAAATTAGCGTGATCGCGGAGAGGCGGAGGCGGACGGGTGCGCGGACGGAGGTGCAGTGCACAGCGGCTGGCCAGCCGGGGCGGAGGTGGAGGGCAGATTCATGAGCGGGAAGGGGGGGGATGGGGCGGGGGCGGGGAGGAGGCGCGGAGGAGGCGGGGAGGAGACGGAGAGGAGGCGGGGAGGAGGCGAGGAGGAGGCGGGGAGGAGGCGGGGTGGAGGCGGGGAGGAGGCGTGGAGGAGGCGGGGAGGAGGCGGGGAGGAGGCGGGGAGGAGGCGCGGAGGAGCAGGGGAGGAAGCGGAGAGGAGGCGTGGAGGAGGCGTGGAGGAGGCGCGGAGGAGGCGCGGAGGAGGCGGGGAGGTGGCGCGGTGAAGGCGGGGGAGGCTGGTGGGAGTTTGTGAGAATGGGACGAGAAGGGGAGGCCACCAGCAGTTGGCGGAGAGCAGTCAGAAGTAGGCCGAGAGGAGACGGAGAGGAGCCGGAGAAAAGAATGTTGAGGGTGAGGAGGCGGAGAGAAGACGGGACGGAGCGGGGCGGAGGCAGGTAAGGCGGGTGAGAGGTCGAGAGGCGGAGAGGACGGGAAGATACCAGGAGGAGGTCACGAGGAGACCAGGCGTAGGCAGAGAGGAGGCCAAGTGGAGGCTGAGAGGAGACGGAGAGGAGCTGGAGAGGATAGAAGGGTGGGGGTAAAGAGGCGGGGAGGAGTTGAGGAGACCAGAAGGAGACCTGGGAGGAAAACGGAGAAGGAGGTGGGAAGGGCGGAGAAGCGTATGTAGAGGCTGGGGTGCGCGGAGGCGCTTCCAGAATCGTAGGAGGAGAAGGAGGGATGGAGGAACAAAGAGGGTGATGTCAGAAAGGGTGAAGGTGGGAACATAGTGGGTTGTGGAGGCGTGGCTGGATTGAACCGAAGGCATTTGTTGTGGAGGGGCTAGAGGGAATGCGGGGGCATGTGTGGAGACGGGATATGTGTAGAGGCGGAGTTACGTGTAGATGCGAGGCATGTGTTGAAGCGGGGCATGTGTGAAGACTAGGCATTTGTGGAGGCGGATCACGTGTGAAGGCGGGGAGTTGTGTGGATGCGGGGCATTTGTAGAGATGATGCATGTGTAGAGATGAGGCATGAGTAGAGTCGGGGCATTTGTGGATGAGGGGCATTTGTGAAGGCGGATCGTATGTGGAGGCGAGGCACGTATGGAGGCGGAGGTGTGTGTGGGTGCGGGGATGAGTTGAAGCAGAGCTTATTTTGGAGGCGCGTGTATATGTGTGGAGGCGGTGACGTGTGTGGGTGAGGGGCATTTGTGGAGGCGGATCATGTCTGGAGTCGGGGCGTGTACGGAAGCGGAGTGAAGGCAGGGAATGTTCGTGGAAGTGAGGGCAGGGAATGAGACTTGAGTAGACGTGTGGGCGGAGGGGGATGCAGGGAGGGAAGAGGGCTTTGGGGCCGTGGAGGCGAAGGTGGGGGCGGGGGCGGGGGCGGACGCGTCAGTGGGGGTGGGCGGGGGCGCAGTGCAGAGCCGCCGGAGGCGCCGCGGGGGCGTAGGAGGACAAGCGCAAGCAGCAACGCAATTGCTGCCGCCGCCGCCGCCGCCGCTCGTGAGAGACGGCAGATGGCGCTCGGGCAGCTGACGCTTGCTGCCGATGAGCCATTGTTTGCGCACAAACGGAGGGCAGCGCTCCGGATAAACGAGGAAATCGTCAACAGAACCCTATCGAAACGGGGAGAGCCTTCCTTCAGTCACACAATTGACCGGTTTGTAGCGTTTGCGAAGTTGAACTTGATGTTGTAAGGTGGAACTTGGAGAATGCAACAAAAATAGGAAAACTTAAAATTTTCACTGTTCAGTTTTAGTCGTTATGTATGGGAAATGTATGTTTATTGTCGTCTTATGGTAAATTATATGTTTATTGTATATTCAGAACGTTAATACGATAACGGTTAATGGTAATCTCTTGAAGAAACTTTGCGGTAATTCTCTTACTGTTCCTTCTTCCTCCTGATTTTCTTTCTTCTATACTTTCTTCTTCCTTTTAACTCTTTAACCTATTACGTAGTTACATAGAAAATAATGTATTCTAATACTGCTGTCGAAAGTGACGATGTTTCCCTAGAAAGACTCGTTTTGTGTTTCTAAACAGTTCAGATGATTTTCTTGAAAATTGTTATTCGTAGTTGAAATCTAGTCTCGCAGCCTGCAGTCTTTTGTATGTCAGTGATAGTGATATTGATTGAAGGTTTTGCATTTCTCCGAGTGTGAAATTATCAGGTTTGGAGCAATGTTCAATAATAACTTTCGGCAAATCAATGGGCAATTTATAATGAAAATTTGGACAGCGAAAGCACTGTTTGTCAAGTAATCGTGAGTTTATGACATGGTATTGAACATAATTGAACATTGAGATTACTGTTTTCCTAATTGATTAGGCTTCAACCAAAGAATGACGCACTTGATTAACTTAACGTGAATGAGTTAATTAAGGAGTAAAGCTATCGATTGTGAATAAATATGTGTTTCCGGAACAAGTTTTTGTGGTCAATATCTAGTGCATAATTCTAGCCTGCGGGGTGAATAATGTTGCTTAATACGAAGTAAAGCGCGTGATATTGAGAAGCCACGCAATTGCTTTGATATTTGATGAATTTTGATTACGGTAACTGGAAACTTCTCTGTAGATATTAGTCCTCCAAAATATATGAAAACGCATATTCAATGCCCAACCAAATAATTCTGTGAACGCCAGAGCGTTTACTGCAGTACGATTTTTATGGTTAGTAGATTGCTGAAGAATTTATAACGTAAGTTAGCTGAATAAAAAGAGAAAAGCACATATTTATGCGACGCGCTCTCAGAGCGACTACATGAATACGCCATTTGTGAAAATTTACCTGGGAAACAGGATAGCGGGAAAATTATGTCTTTCAGGATTTTCGTGCAGGACATCCATCTGGGTTCATTAAAGTTCTCCCAGCAGGTACTTTGTTTGGCATAAAGCGCTATTGGGAATTTTTGAGATATATTCCCGTGAATAATTATAATATATTAAAAATGAATCCAATTGGCGTTAAAACGAGTTATCATAACTGCATATATATGTTTAAAATGAATATTTAATTCGCGAATCATTTAGATGTTAAGAAATATAAGTCATTCGCACATATTTTCAAAGCTTTTGAGTATCTACGAGAATGAATGATGTACGGGATGAGAACTGGGAATAAACTGACAAAATATTTATTCCATTCCGTACGTACATCAACCTCATTTTCTTTCACGCGCTGGGCTTCATTTTTCCGAACTGATTAATCGGAGGTCCCCGAGAGGGTTCGGCCACCAAGAGATCAACTAGCGTGAATGCGGCGTCTATCAATGCGGAGATGGGGGTCTGGAACGAAATGATGGAGAGAGGGGAGAGGGAGTCGGGAGGGCGACGGGGCAGGGCGGTCTGAAGCGGCGCGGGCTCGGTCGCATTCACGGAAAGCGAAAGGCCGCCAAAAAGAGCGGCGCGACTGGCAGAGCGGTTGCTGCGCCCGCCGATGGCGCCCCCGTCGCGTTTGGGCTTCAACGCCCGCTCCGGTGCTCGGCCTCGCTCTCGGGGCGCCGCTGCATCACTGCAGACCGGCGGCGACGCCTTTTTGCCCGGCTCCGCACGGAAGCTGACGCTTTCGCAACACGGGGGGAATGTGAATGGATGTATTAGATACATAGACGTATGTATTAGACACATATGGTGTCGATGGTAGATGGATGTATTAGATACATATGGCGTTGATGGTATAAGAGTTTGCGTGTTGGACTGTTATACCCAAGTTAACGGGTTAAAACCCGATCGAAGCCGTGGATTTTTAAGGGCGAAAAATCCTTCGCCCGCGTTCCTTCGGAGGGGAAGTAAAGCCGGCTGTCCCATGTTAGTGGATTTACTGCATTTAAAATATCCTCAAGCTTAAATGAAGCCTCTGAGCTAAATTCAAATCGCCTGTTTCGTCGCCGAAGTAATACCTTCTTTCTGCCATAGCTGGTGAAAGGTGCGTAGCAAAATTTGAGTGGTCCGACGAAAGAGCAGGCCTCATGGTGTGAGTCTCGCCTCGTAAAATAAGGCATCAATTCAGTTCAGTTCATATGGGAGGCAGGAGACCCTGGTGGCACGTTGGTTAACGTGCTTGCTTTCCACGGCGCAACCCCGAGTTCGATTCTCGGTCGTGTCAAAAATTATTACTGTGAACTTGTCCCAGTACCTGTTGCTGTGTGTCGATGAGAAAGATCACTTCTCAGGTTGAGAAGGCCCGAGATACGGAGTAGGGATGACTATGCACTAATCATACATACTTCTTTTAACCCTTGGCCACAAGGCCGGGACGCCGCTGGTAGGCCTTAGCTCGTAGAAAGCTTTTGTGCCAAAAGTACATCTATATACAAGTACATATGAGTGGCAGGGGGTTCGTGGGCTGCCTGAAAATTTCGAATGGGGCCTAGTATCCCTACGTAACAATACATTTTATTTCCGTAAACATAACCAATTCCTTATTTTAACTCCTTTTTAAACTGGAGGTTAACAAATTGGTACCCGACATTTGGGAAGAGGCTGTCCCAATGAGTTGGCAACAGTGTAAATGATTCAACACAAGTTCATTTGTAATTATTAATTGTATTATTAAACAATTTCATTGTCTTGTATGTTCTATTTATTTCTTGGAAAATGCCATAAGTAAATAAATTAATGAAAAGTGGGCCAGAAAAATAGTTGCCCCGTCTAAGCAACGCACACTCTTAATACATAGGAGCTAGCGTGGAATGTGGTGACAGCGTGGGTAGGGTGTTAGTGAGGATTCATTAGACACGTAGCGACATTTTTCGTTAATTAGAGCTAAATGGTTTGGGTAACAATATTCGGGCAAAATGTGAGCGACCTTTGCGACGAGGATTGTGGGACGATTTTGAGAATAGATCAAACGAAAGAAAACAACAATAGAAAATGAAGAGAATGAATGATTTGTCCGAAAAAGGACCAAGAAGCAATGGGGTTATCGAGTTGACTAGAAAACAAACGACGGAAATGATAATGACGGTATGAACACAAGAACAAATATGCAGTGGAAAATATGATTCGTTTCACGATCGGACGGGAACGATGGAAGTGTCCAGATCGGGTTGAGTGGAGCGATGGAGGTATGGAAGTCGACGGAGACGAGGTTACCGAATGCGATCGACGGAGCCAACGAAGTTAATCCAAACAACGTACTGTGTCGAAGGAGATGAAAGGGGCTCTGGGTGAAGGGAAAGTGAATGAAGAGACAATGGAAAAGGCAGCAGAGGGCAACGTGGGACAGGGATGATGGAGCCAACAAGTCTCTCTCTGCTAAGGGGACGTCGAAGACGACAGAACGAGGACGACGATCGCAACGATGACGACTGCTACGATGACTTCTACAATGGCGACTGCTACGATGACTTCTACAATGGCGACTGCTACGATGACTTCTACAATGGCGACTGCTCCGATGACTTCTACAATGGCGACTGCTACGATGACTTCTACAATGGCGACTGCTACGATGACTTCTAATGGCGACTGCTACGATGACTTCTACAATGGCGACTGCTACGATACTTCTACAATGGCGACTGCTACGATGACTTCTACAATGGCGACTGCTACGATGACTTCTACAATGGCGACTGCTACGATGACTTCTACAACGGCGACTGCTACGATGACTTCTACAATGGCGACTGCTACGATGAAGTATACAAACCGAAGTCGACGTCATGAACGGCCAAACGGTGCCGACGGAGGGAGCGGTCGCAGTAGAAGCGACCGTAGCGACAAGCGTGACGGAAGCGGGGCAGA
The DNA here is from genome assembly GCA_031308135.1 of Acheta domesticus. Taxonomy (NCBI): domain Eukaryota; kingdom Metazoa; phylum Arthropoda; class Insecta; order Orthoptera; family Gryllidae; genus Acheta; species Acheta domesticus. Next base: position 50,503,996 of record JAHLJT010009436.1, read on the forward strand.
TGACCAGCGCATTTAGAGCAGGTGCTGTCGGGGCCTCGGATGAAGGCGTCAGGTAGGGCGTAACGGGCGAAGCTCGCTCGGCGAGGTGGGTGGGCGGTCGTTTTTGTCGGCTGGAATTACAAATGAAGCTTCACGCGCCTCCGGCTGCTCCCGGCACCGCTGTTCTGCACCGCACCGCCCACATGACCCACTGCTCTCTCCCTCGCTCTCTCTCTGTCTCGCTCTTTCTGTCTCGCGGTCACGTTCTCTCTGCCCTCCGTTCTGTGCTCTGTCACTTACGTCACGTGCGCTGCACACCTCTATAATTTCCGTGATACGACTTGCCATCCACCACCTTCAACTGCTCATCCGAAGGTCTCCCGACCATCTGTGTTGCTCGCCGCGCTCATTTCCCTGATGTCCTGGTATGAGCTCCGTTTATCACTGTTTTCGTTGCTATACATTTATTTTGTTTATCACCTTGTTCTGCCATTATGTTCTCCTTGTTAAAGATATTGTTATTATAATCATTATTTCATTTAATTTCTTGTAGTATGTTTGAGATAAAAAAAGATAATGAATTTGAGCTATGAGTTAATTTCAACTTCGTATATTAGGCTTCCAAGAAACTTCTCTATTAGATAAAATGTTACGTTTGTAAAATATCAAATATTACTAACATTATTAACAAAAGACATAAAGAAAAGATAAATAAGCAACTTTTTTATATTTCAATCTCTTTCTGAAGAATTGCTTATCCCAACAGATATTTTCCATTTTACTACCCATCAATCGTGTCCCTACTAGTTCCCCTGCCCTTTGTTTCATATCGTCCTTTGCAGCTCGCAACCCTCGCTTGTCGTCTTGCTCTGGCCTTCCCCTCCCGCGTGACCATCGCAGTTGCACAGACACCTCGCCCGCAGGCACGCGACCGCGGCGAATTTGACACGCGCGCCTAGTTATTTCATTCAAAGTATGGATTTCTCCTGGCGGGCGGCCTTCCTGCGTCGGAGTCCAATTTGTCGGCCTTATTAGGGTGGCGTCATTACGCCGCGCTCCCGGAGCCGCGCAACGGTAATGAATGACTCGCTTGTAACGAGTGCTGGCCGCTGCCGCCGCCGCCGACACCCAGCCGATCCACCCCATCTCTCAACGCATCCCACCGCCCCGCCCCTAACTCCGCTGTTCGCGTCATGCCCATAGTCTCCGCCCCTTCCGCCATCCACGCTTCCTCGCCACTCCCGCTCTTCTCGCTACCCTTCCAACCTCCCCTCCAGACCGCTAACTCCGCCATCACCCCCGCCTTCTTCGTTATTCTCACCTGCCCGCCTTTCTCACCCATCCCACCACCTCCCCCGCCACTAGCATCCCGCTAACATTGCCACTTCCTCCGCGACCACCCTTGCCTTCTCCGCTACTCCTCACCTTTCCCACCAACCCCGCCATCTCCCCCGTCACTTCCCCGCCATCACTGCCCGCTTACACCGCCACTTTCTCCACCTCCTCCCCCGCCTTCTCCGCAACTCTCATCTCCCCGCCTTCCCCACCTCCCCCGCCATCACCATCTCGCTAACAATGTCACTTCTTCCGCCACCTGCCCCGCCTTCCACGCTACTCTCACCTCCCCTCTACTCTCACCTCCCCGCCTATCCCACCAACCCCGCCACCTCTCCCCTTCACTGGCTTTCTCACCTCCCCACCTCTCTCACCAACTCCGCCCTGTGAGTCCACCACCCCCGCCCCCAGCATGCCCATTGCCCCGGCTTCTCACCATCACAGCCTCCTGCCGCCTCACCGCCTCCTCGCCTCTCCACCCCTCCTCCCCCTGCTGCCGCGCCGCGTCGAAACGCACAAACGACGACAGGGCTTATTCTGCCGGCCGCTTTCACATCCCTCGCTTATCGCCGCGAAACGTATTGGCCATTTTCATTAGTGCACCTGATGTACGTGACGCAAACGGTGAAGTAGCAAATTCAAATATTTCTGCTCGTAATTTGGCCGCCTTTTGCTCCTGTTTACTGACGTGTGAATATTGGGGGAAAAGTATTTATTCGAAATGCGCTCAATTCGTTTGGTGCAGCGCTGTTTCACACGTCGGATTTATCGGGAACGCGTAGGGTCATTCACGAAATGCACTGGAATTTTAGACGATTTTTAAGAGGGTTTCCGAAAATGTAATATTCGAGGCAAATAATACGCGTTCGTATAGTGCGCCTCTCCCAGCTTTAATGATGCGTTATTTGCAAAAAGTTTAAAACTTGTTTTCATCATTATTATTTACACATGTTAGTGGCAGATGTTTTTCACACTAATGTTTTTCACAGTTTCAGGAAGCTGTAATACTACGTTTATTATTTTAATACACTTTCTTCAGAATACATAAATTTTATCAGAAAAAGGCTTAAGCAAAACATCTGTGGAATATTACTTGTAAGAATGGTTATCTAATTATTATTTACATATTACGATTCCATTTCCACAAATCTGAGGCATATTCAGGCAAACATTATGTATTTTCACTCTTACTTTTATACTCAGAGAAGTAATAAAGCTTGCACAAATTGAAATTAGAACAAAAAAGTCTGTATTTCGATGAAAAGAAGAAAGTCTGAAAGCTTGCATCTGTAATGAGGAAAGCTGCCTAACATACCTAGTTCTTACCTTTCTGCGAATTTCTTCATTGTGAGTATTGAGCATATTATTCAGAAAGGCATTCACCACCTTTTTCTCTTCACACATAACCTGAGTGAATGTTGGCATGCGCGCATCCAAAACAAGACATGACGTAAGTAGAGTTGGTTGGCGGCGCCTGCCGCGGGCCGCGCTGCCTTGCAACGTCGCGTGCCGCCTCCTTCGCCCCCGCGCCTTGGCTCCGGGGCCCGCCCCCGACACGCAATTAGCCGGAGACGAATCATTTCACAGATTGCGAATGGAAATGAGCGTGTTTACCGCCCGCGCCCCACGCACGCGCGCCGCTTCTCAGCTGCGGCCCACGCCCTCCCCTTCCCCCTCGTGCGCGCTCGCTCGCCCGCACCGGCCGCGGTGGCTCAGCTGTTACACCACTGCAATGCCGGCAATGCCACCTGCCATGCTGATACACCGACCTGGAGAATTTAGGTGCTGTGGTCAGAATTTTTGAAGCTGTTGCGCGCGCGCATTAATACGCCGATGGCCGCGGAGCTCGCTAGCTCGGTGCGCAGCCCAGGGGCTGTGCCAAGTGACGCACGGAGTGAAAACCTGCCGTGGATCTGCACGTGGTAGAGCCGCGCCGTGAGACGTGCGGGACAGGAGCCGTGCCAAGTGACGCACAGGGAGGGGGCCGTACCTGGACGCACGCTTGCACCGGAAGAGAACAACTCCTGTTTTTTCTTGTTGTTAATGTGAATAATCATTATGTAGGATTAAATAAAATGTTATTAAGTTTGCATGCTATCTTTGATTTGTAGTCATAACATTAGGGCTCGAGTCCGGAAGGGGGCAGGATTTTAAAAACTTCATAGATATTTATGTATGTACTTGGCGTGACTCACCGTGAACGGGCCCAGGCCTACCGGCGTCTCTGCCTCGCGGTCATGGTTTAAGGGGGTACTTTTGAGTAGCTCGTAGACATCCCCACGCCGTATTCCGGTCTTCTCAACTTGAGAAGTGAATTTTCTCATCGTCACAAAGCAACAGATACTGGAACATTGTAACGAAAACGCACACTATAGTCTTGCCTCGACCGGGAATCGAACCGGAGCCGCGTAGTGGAAAGTGAGCACGCTGACCAAGCGCTAGCCGCGAGGCACTATATAGATACCTAGGTCGAATTCTACTGCTCTCTGGAGGAGAATTATTTGCTGGCTGCTCTGGTCTGTAGTTTCCTGTGGTTTCTCTGATCAATGTCGGGTGAATGCCGGAGCAGTACGCTACCAAACGGGTCACGGACCGCGCGCGATCTTTCCTTCCTCTTCCTTGTCTATTCACACCCCTTACGTGCGCACACATGCAGTACAGTACCACACATGTTGGGAAACCTGTCGGGGACTTGTGTCGGTGGGGCAATGATAGTGGGAGATAAGCTGTATGGAAAAAAATTCCAAGCCGACACATGTTGGCGTTTGATAGCGGGGGAAGATTATCGCCACCTCCAGCGATAAAAAACGTGCACTGCACTTACGGAACTAATGACCATAGCAGTTTACGCGTTCAGGTACACGAAATAATCAATTAATCGCACATCTGATTTGAACCCCGCTTCAAGTCAACCCTCATTCACCACTAATGCACAATGCAAAGAAATGAAATCTTCAACGTCTAACTTGAAATCTAACAATGCAAAGAAATGAAATCTTCAACGTCTTCGTAAGGATTACGCTTCAAAACTAGCCTCAATTATACTTGCAAACGTATGCGATTTACAATTTGAAAATAACATAAAACAAAGAAAATAAAAACGTGTAAGTATATTAATAACAGAATAAATAGAAAATGTTCTCTCATATTAAAAAATTTCCCGTTTTCCGGCACACGATTACATAACTTTGTCTTCTTACGAAGTATTCGTAATGCGAGAAAGTAAAATAAGCAGCGAACGATTAGGAAAAATTAAGGAACTACTTATCATTTTTTGATAGTTAATTACGTAAACTAAGACATACAACACTGACATGCTAATGAAAAGATTTCGTTCTTTATCCTATGAAATTAAACATTTCCTATAATCTTACACAAGATTGCTTTTGTTGTGGCAGCTAAGGGTGCGGCGAGGTAGAGTGTTGTGAAACCAAAATATTGCTAAAGGGACATAAGAAAATAAATAATTTTATATTTTAAAAGTACATTATGCGACTGCAGGTATATTATCTTTCATAATTAGAATATATTTAATTACACGTGTGAGAAATTATCATCAAGTAACTCTAAATAATGCATCCACAGTAGTTCAGGAGTTCTCAAAGCCTTATATCGACCTCACGGACACACATCGACTCCTTCCCTGAGTTTCTGGGCTTTGTCTGCTTTCATTTTCTCGTCTCATTCTAGATATTAGCTTCATCATCGTCGCTTTGTCACTGATGACAGTTCGTTAGCACTACAATCACTACTTTGTTTTGATAGTAGCTTTTTTTTGCAAAGTCCTTCTGAGTGCATACACACTTTCACTTCATTACTAGTTTACTTTATGGTTTTTGTTTCCAATATATAACTCTCTTGATGGTGCCATGTTTATTGACTTCCAGTATCTGGTAATGGTCAGGGAACTATGTTCTTTACTATTGATATTGATTAAGTCATCAATAATGTACAAAATACAGATATCTAACTTTTTCAAACGTTCTTTCTTCTCTACCTTAGAACCAATACCGTACATTAAAGAAATTTTAACCCTATAGTGACTACCTCTTCATTATTTACCGTGATATATGATTTTGTCCCCACATTAAAATACTGTTCTTCTGTTCCTTTGTTTTGTACACTGCAAGTGAACATTTTCTCACAGTCTTCAGCTTTAAACCTCCGATCTAGTACTCACCCTTTTTATTTTAAATTATTTCTTATTATTTACTTATATTTCATACAATAATTTTTATTGATAATTAAGTTTTTCTTGATATTTTGTATTTGCAATTTCATTGTTCTTTACTTTGGAACAGTTATTAAAAAAGATAATTCATTTTTATTTGTTCTTTTCTTTCTTTCTTTTCGTTTGATTTTGTACTTTGCTTGAAAGTTCACTCTTCTTTACTTTCCTAATTTTTTTCCTTTTACACTTTTAACTTAGTATATTTTATCTTTACTAATTCTTCTTTCGGATCCCTGGTGTTCTTCTTTTCCCTTCCTTTTTGCAGAGCAAGTTTAGCTCAGAATTCCCGCTTTCTCGAAAACAACAATAATTGGGAGGTCTTAGGATTTGAGTCTCGACGGTGGGGTATTTTCAAAACTAGTTATGAAGCTAGGTCAAATTCAATCCCTGGCTGCTCTGATCTATGCCAGTTTTCTGGGGTTTCTTCGAACAACATCAGGCAAATGAAGCAAAGGCCTAACAAAAACGCTCTACGGACCGTCGCGCGAGATTTTCTTACTCCTTCTTGCCATATCCTCACCCCTTACTTACTCATACTCACACTCAAGTGTAAGTGTGAGTATGAGTCTGAGTACATGCAATAAACTACCACTCATGTCGGGAGTTTAGAGCTTATTCCACTGGGGCTGGTTGGAGACAACCTGGATAGGGAAAACACTGAAAGTCTGCGTGTAGGTCAGGCCGATCTGTGAGGGATGCACACCGCCACCTTCCACGATAAAACGTTCACTACGGTAACGGGATTAATGATCATGGCAGTTTATGTATCCGGGAACATCAATGAATGAATGAATGAATCATTCATTGTTTCACCCGTTGCCTCATGTCTCGTTCCTTTGCGAATTTCCACCTCTAATGCACCGCGCGCCTTCATACGCGTGGGAGAGTGCGAGAAGCGGAAGAGCAATGGGTCTAGGGGCTGGCACGGCCTCCGCGCCGCCATCTAGGCCCCGCCCGTTCCGCTCGCCGCGTCCCCGCCACAGCCACCGCCGCCGCCACCACAACCACAACCATCACCACCACCACCACCGCCGCCATGGCCGACAGCACCGCCACCACCACCGCCAGCACCGCCACCACCACCGCCAGCACCGCCACAACCACCGCCAGCACCGCCTCCACCACCGCCAGCACTGCCAGCACTGCCACCACCACCACCATCACCGCTGCCGCCGCCACCACCGCCGCCACTACCGCCGCTGCCACCACCATCACCACCCCCGCTGCGGCCACTACCACCATCTCCACCACCGCCCCCACCGCCACCTCCGCCGCCATCCCCACTACCGCCGCCGCGCCCCACCACCACCACCACCACCACCGCCGCCGCCGCCGCCGCCGCTCGCGGCTGCGCCCAGACACGTGCTCCGTAATGCCACTGCGATGTTGAGGTCGTCAGGTGTTCGGGAAGGGCGGTAATAGAAGCGCTGAGCGCCAGTCGCTTTACGGGGCGCTGAGGGCGCGCCGCCGCCGCCGCCGCCGTGCCGCGCCTAGAGCGCTGCGCCGCCGTATGAAACCCGGCCGGGGCCTTTACGACGCGCTGCGCCCGGGCGACTGTGTAATTTGTTTCACATTTGTAACGTGCTCCACAGCAACACGTCGCGTCGCGTATGTTCTAGTTAATCGTTCATTTACAGTCTTTTGTCTTTAATTGCGCACGTGATGAAAGACCGTAAGATAGGTTTATTCGTGGAAAAGGTATGCCATCTTTCTAGTAATACTACTTCAAATACAAATTGTGACGTGATCATATCGTGTCCTCTACTTACAAATGGTCTGGTTAGACACCTAATTAAATATTGATCAATATACTTTTTTCTTTACAAAGAAGAACACACATTTATGTTCTGATCTAAAATTACACATGCTGAATGCCTTGCCAACTTTGTGTCAACGTAAATCAGAATATATTTCCGTTATTAATAGTCAACTTGCGGTAAAAGTTTATTTATCATTTAACCCTTTCACAACCAATTGGAATTTTTTTGGAATTTTTATTTTCTTTGTGTACGAATTAAGTCACACAATTCAAAGTAGGAAATTAATCAATTCTTTCAACTTTCTAGATGCAAAAAAACATAAAATGCAGCAAAACGTAGATTGCTTTGATCAGCAGTAACAACGGGACATCGGTAGAGCATTTTAAAATACTTGTTTGCCCCATCAGTAGCTACATAACCCTGCGGGACATATGTCCCATTGGTAAAGGATTAAAGGAACTTTTAGTAGAACTATAGTTAGTGTAAACGAGTAAAAAGGAACATCCACAGTTCCTTGTCTACTTTAGGAGATAGAATGGGAACAGGATCAGCGTTGAGATAGGAAAGGTTTCTTTCTTACGGCCTCTTTCTCTGAGCTCGCCATTAACGTTCGCGTCTTCCATTACTTCGGGTAAGATGTTCCGTGTAAAGCAGTAAATGTCTGAAGGAATAGCGTGAGTTAAGTAGAATGCTACAACAGACCCTTCGTACAGATTTGTAAACATGTAATCGAATTCTGTTCTTTATTGCTTTGCCGCAGTTTAAAGGCACCGTAAGAATATGATTTAAATTGAAATTACAAGAAATAAATTAAATGAAGGCTTTATTTATTTCATATTTTCATTTATTTTTCTAATGGCTTCTATAAAGTTGGAAGAAAAAATAAGCCGCGTTGTCCTAATTTACAAAAAAGAAAAAGTTTCAAAACTCGAGGTATGTCAAAGAGTTATGTGCCTTTATGAGGAAGTACTCGTAACGCGTCTATTTTGCTCTTATTTATGCCTGCAGTATCACTTCCAGTAACTTTGTGTCTTCTTGATGGTAATTTTAAAGTCCCCTTCTCCGATGTGCACTTTCAAAGTTAATAACGTTTTCAACAATGTTGTTCCCGTCGCGCGTCATTCTAACTTCCCGAGAACATAGAGTAGTTACTTTATCGTTTAAATATCGACCCGGCGGCGCGCGTACATTCAACTTCACATGAAGTCCTAATATAACGACTCGGAGCTTTGCTTGAACCCGGCGTCTTTGTGTAAATCGCAGGCAAAGTGTTGTCGGAGATTCTCGCACCTGGCGCCAGGGCCACTTCCAACGACGCGATCCCCTGAGCCTCGTCAGTCAAAACAGACGCCGTCCCCTCCCCGCCCCGTCCCCTCCCGTCCCGCTTGGCCCCGCCGTGGCCCCCGCCATTGTCCCCGACACGCCCCCTGCCCGCCCGCCCGCCCCCGTGCGCGAATCCGCCTTCACGACGCCGTTAAGCTCGGCATTGCCGCTCCGCTCCGCTGCGTCGGACCCGCCCGTCTCCTTCTGGCGGGCTGCGCTCCTTCCCCGCAGATGCGCCGGCCGCTCGCTCGCCAGCCCGACCGCTGCCTCGGTACAGTGGCCGTTAATGCGACTGGGGTGCTCCTTCGGAAGTTTCAAAGCCAGGCCTACCATCTTCACTCTCATCGACGTCGATTCGTCGTGACTACCAATGAACTACTGCTTCTGGTCTCACGAACTCTGTCGCCGCCCTCTCATCTACTTCCACTCCACCATCTTCTTCTCCTGGACTTTTTACAGCTGTTCCGCCATTTCTTCCTCTTTTTCCTTCCCTCCCCATTCTCCTCTTCCTACATCATCTCCACATTCACATTCTCCTTTCTCCAACTCTGCCTCCATTTCCATCTCCTCCTTCTATCTTTTCTTTCTATCTGGATACTTTTAATCTTTTCCTTGTGCAACTGACTGTTTAATGTCATAACCACTGTATTTATCTTGCCAATTTTCCTAATTCCTCAAAGAATATTCCAGTCACCTAAACTCCAAACTAATTTACCTGAAAATGAAAATTACGTGATGAATATTGCATTTATAACTGGCGGACGATAATCGGTGCTGCAATATTTACTCATTCTTGCCTCACTTGTGTTTTATAACTATTTGTATCTGTACTATTTACGCGGTCTTTCCTTAAACCGGTTACTGCCACTGCAGTAAAATCGCCTTCACCGACACCCTCGTCTTTGCCACGTAATTCTCGTTCATTCCCTCTAATCTCGCGACGATCTTCCAAACATATTTCCCCATGTCTTCACCCTCTCCAACACCGATACGAACCCTCCGACCATCACGCAGCCGAGCCAGGCTGCGGGTCTGGCTGAGATCCCGACCGCGAACTCTCCCGCTTTCGGCGGTCGCGCCCCTCCTGCCCCCGCCCTCGCCCTCGCCTTCGCCCCCGCGGCCGCCGCCGCCCCCGGCCGCGCGCGCGTCGTTAGTGGTAATGGCTGTCACTCTCACGCCGCGGGCGGCGGGGGCGGCGGCTGAGGCGACGCCGAGTGGCACAACTCTTCCTCGCCGCTGCCGAACTTCGGGCGCCGCCGTATGGATTACCTCCGGTGACGGCTTGGGAGCGCCGCCGCCCCAGGTGTGCTCTCATGGGCGACATGCGGGGCGGGCCACGGCAGCTGGGGACGGTAGCATTGAACCAGTTCCTTCTGATTCGGTCGTAACAGAAACTATTTCATAGGAATGGTTTGTTATTAAAGCGATTATTACCATCTCTTTTGAGTAACCCATGACCTTGCAGATCAAATTAATTTTCAGCAATTGTTTTATTTGTTTAATACTTTTATTTGTTTAAACGTTTTCAAAAGTAATTCATTTATAAAATGTAACCGAGGTATTACATTTTCAACATAGTTCTTATTAACTTGTCCATTGAATAGAAGTTTTAAAGATTACACTAGTTGAAATACTGGTTATTTTCAAAACGTAACATTCAGAATTTTACACGTAAATTGTAATGTTTCATATTTCATTTCAATTCATCTAAAACGTAATAATATATTACAAAAATAAATATTATAAGCTTTTTTGTACGAGTATATTAACTTATTGCATAATATTTTAGATCAAAAGAGGTCATTAATGTTTGATGAAACGTAATCAATATGAAAACTGAAAGAGATATGAATATTCAATTTGACTCATAACGCCATTTCTCCGAAAATATTACAATTATAATAATAATCAACATTGGATAAATGGGCGAAGTCATAAATATTAAAACAATTCATTATACGAAAAATAATATTACTATTTAATAATAATTAGAATTCTTATGTATCGGAAATATACTGGTTGCCAGTAAACTTTCGCACGTACGAGCAGGAGCCCGCGGGTCACCAGTAGCGGAGAAGCCCCGGAGGGCGCGCCCCTATCATCGTGATGTGTTCGACCGACGCATAGAAGCTCTCGGGCCGCGCTGTGGTGGAACAGACTTACTTTCTCCACTCTGGCGCTGGCACCACACTGAAGAATTTTTAATTTAACGTTAAACCTTTTTTATCGAGGATCTGCTAAGCCCGTCCACGCAAGTGCAAGGAATAAAATTGTTTAGTTTGTATTAAGGCATTTTGAACAATGTTTTTCAAAATTTCATATATGAATTGAATATAAATCATAAACGTTAGTTTTCACATTTTTTAATGATGTTCAAGAAATTTGATGAGAGTTATTCGAAATTAAAATTACATTATTAAAATGTTGATCACATACGACGTCTCTGCAATCTGTAAAACATGACATTCACCATTTCTTCTTGTCATAAGCATAACGCATGGGTTAATATTTGTTGAAAGACGTGTACTACTAATGACTGAAGGATGATCCCAATTTTTACTACCTTTATTTTTGAAAAAGTAATCAGAACTAATTTTAAGAAGTTGCTTTAGACTAACTTAATGGTTGGAATCAAATATAAAAGTAAACTTCACTTTTGAAGAGCTATATCCTTTTAGTAATTAATAATTGGGTAAAGTCTGGAAAATATTGCAGAATACCCTATTCAAAGTAAAATTTCTTGCATTTTCTTAAATCTTAGAGATTGAGGTAAATATGAAACAACCATTCTGCAGAATAATTATGCCTTATACATTATGTAAAGAATTACATAAAAAAGAAAAAAATATGAAGTTATGATCCCGCAGCACGTATGCAGCGATCAAATTTTTCACAATGCTTTCTTTATAAAACGTCTGAAGGAAAAGCTAAAGATATATGCCGAGAAACAGCAAGTTCCTATCATTATGATAGTTCAACATTAGGTTAAACTGGTTCACTCACATTAGACATAACAATAATTGGATAATATGTTAAGAAAAATTGAACTCCACGTAGATGTTATAATGTTGGTACATGATGTAGACAAATTATTATTATTAAATTTTTAATTTCATTTTCTTATATTTATTTAATTTATACTTATTTTTTTGTATTTTCGTGACGTAGTGTTTTAACACGTTAATGGGCTTTTAGAAAGAAAATCTGTGATTTTCCGAACGATCGTAAGCGTTTCGTTATATTGCAATCAAGACAATGCTCAGAGATAAAAATAAAGAACAAACCAAATTACCAAACGTCTCTCGTCTTGCGAGCGTTTTCTTCCGAGAGAGAGAAACATTGCTCGAGGAGAGCACCACAATTAAAGAAGCAAAAAGATAAAATTTGTTGTGATACCGTAGCGGCGAGGGTGCTAGCGTCGTCGACAACGCTTAATGGATGTTTCCGTCGCTTTAACGCCCGCGGAAAGACGCATTTCCTGCGAATGCCGGCGCCGGGCGGCGCGGCGTGGCGTGGCGTGGCGTCGCTTGCGCGAGGCAGGTGCGACGGGCGAGCTGAGCTGCTCCAGAAAACAAGACGCGGGCGGAGTTGCTCGCTTGCTCGCTCTCCGCCACTTGAGCCAGACAACAGCGCGCCGCCGAGCACAGTGCTCCGAAATGACGCTAATAACACGCATATCACTTGTTTTGCTTGCGAGTCCCAGACTTGGTTAACCAAGAGAAGTGTGCAGCATGTAATGCAGCATAAAAATGTTCTCGTAATATAAATTAATATATTTCGTTTTAATTACATTTTTAGGACGTTTTGGGCTTTGCACGTATGTTTTGAAATCTTGTGCAACTGACGTACTTTGAGAGAATGATTAAATATTGCAATATAATTGGTATTATAATTGTGCAAAGCTAGATTGCTGTTACATAACAAGACGTGTATGTCGAAATATGTAACAATTCTAAAATGACTCATAATGCATTAAATATGTATAGGAGCCTAGCTCCGACACTCCAAATGAGATTCGCGCTTTTGTTAATAAATGCATTGAAACCAAAATACCTGATTCTATTGATTAAATGTATCTTCTTTCAGACGCATGTCCATATCAAAATAGAAACCGCACATTGCACAGTGTTTTATATTAATTACGTGCATTTTTCATCAACCAATACTCTCACAATAATAAAATGTGAAATTTTTGTATTACATTAGTGTTTTGTAAGAAATTTGGTTGGTGAATATTCCTTAAGATGAAAAATCGTACAAGTCCACAGTTTGTGTTTAAAATATAACATATTAATAATATAGTTTTCATCGCAATCACTTTCCTCAGAATATATTCGTATGGCTTGGTACTTCTAAAAAAGAAAATGGTTACAGTATCAACAGATTTTTTCGTTATATCTAATCCAAAGTTGTAACTCGAATGATCTCAAAGTGAACATTCTAGATTCGTACAGTTTTTTCACTCGCCCATTCAATTAGAAGATGAATGAAGGTAAGGGAAGAGCTATGAAGATGGATTTTGGAACTGAAGTTAACTTCCTCTTCTTCTGCCTGGCCCTCGTCGAGTCAGTCTAGAAAGACGTGCGCGTCGAAATATGGTTATGATGATAATGATGAGGTAACAAGTAATGTACTTTAAGACCTAGTAATCAGTAAAATAAAGGCCAAGAGAAATTGGAACATTCTACGTAAATCATCAGCAGATCCACTTGATTCATCACAAATCCCGCATGGCGTGACAAGGATTTCATCCCAGGTAACTTGTGATGGAAATTTAGCAGCCATACCGCGGCATTAAACGCCACTACCCTGTAAGCAACAATGGAATGACATTTAGACTAGAGGAACGCAGCATGCTTGCCTGAAATGATATATTTATGGAAGGACAAACATGGATCCCTGAAAATAATGGTTAAGACTCCCAAACCGAGCCTTATCATAAGCTTAGATCTAGAAGCTGATAGTGATGTTAATAATGATGACGAAGGCTTATGTAAAATGTATTTATTTTCTGCAGTAAGTTGAAGGTGCGTCTTAACAGTTTATCGTAATATGCTTCGACAGTACGCTTTCTGTCACTTGTGAGTGCTAAAAATGTATAACTATATTCGTGGAGTGTCCGGTGGTTACTCAAATGCTGTCAGTGGCGGCGAACAGAACTATTTAATCTCACAAACCCTGAAATGACATTTTTGTTATAATATTGCTTTTTGCAAAATCGAATGAGTAAAACCAAATCAGATATTACACAGCACAATCAAGGTGGTTTATCTATTCGTAAAAGATATTTCACTCACTCCTTCGCTTCTTTTTAGGCAACTTCCTGGTCTCATTGACAATATCTACAGCACACATGTCGAGAGCTTAGTGCTTGCCCTTGTTGGCGTCACCTGGAGAAAAAAGTCTGCAAGACGACGTGTGGGACGACGCCGGATCTCATGTTCCAGGAGGAGAGAAAAAAAACGCAAGTTAATACTAGATTTGTCGTCGATAAAGTATCTCTATATCGACTTAAATGGAAAATTTATATGGTTCTATGGTTCCATCTCGACATATATTACACCGCGAGCCTGTTGTTGATAAAGTATCTCGTTACCTCCTCCGATAGAAAATTACTGTTTCTTTGCTTCGCGCGTATGGTCCCATCTAGACTTATTTTGCACCGCGAGCGTGTTAATGATAAAGTGTCCCTTTATCTCGTTATATAGTAAATTACTATTTCTTTGCTTCTTGTGTATGGTTCCATCCCAACATAGTTTGCACCGCGAACGTGTTGGTGATAAAGCATCCCTTTATCTTTTTATTTAGGAAATACTTATTTTTGTGCTTCTTGTGTATGGTTCCATCTCATCATAGTATGCACCGGGAGCGTGTTGTTGATAATGTATCTCTTTACCTCCACATGTAGGAAATTCCTATTTCTTTGCTTCGCGCATACTGTCTCATCTCGGCCCAGTGTGCACGGCGAGCGCCCAAGTTCCGCGCCCCGGTTCGCGTCTCGCCTTGTCCCGAAGCGCCCGCGGCTGGCGCCAGGTGGCGACCGGAGCAGCCGCTGAGTGCATTACAAGTTTCTAATGAATTCAGCACATCAGCGAGTTGCCTCAAGTCTGAGTCGCTTTCTCTGTACGCGCTGTACTGAATGGAGCGCTAATACAATGAACACTGTGAAAAGTTGGTAGCATTTAAATGCGTGGGTGGGGGGGGCCGGGTTTGGGGCGAGTCGGGGCGCGCGCGGGCGAGACTGCCGGTGCGACCGGGGAACGCGGCGCAGAACACGCCACGCCAGGACGCGCGAGGCGCGCTGACGCGGCGGCAGGTGCTGCACACGCCCGCGCCCCCGCCCCCGCCCTCTCCCCTGCCCGCGCTCCCGTGGCCGGAAACGGCTAATAACGCAGGGGTAGCGCGCGGCGAGAGTGGCGGTGGACAACTGGAAAGGGAAAGATGAGTGCAGGTGGGGTGGATAATAGAGGCATGATGTGGGTGCGATTGCTGGGTTCGGTGTGGCTTTCATATTCTACCTGAAGGGAGTTGGTAAAGGTAGAAATGTAATGATTTTTGTGTTGGTAACCATAGTGGTTCCATCTCATCATTGCTTCCTTGTGGGGGCTGTTGCGTGTTGGGTTGCAAGCCATGGCAATGGTCCTGTCGTCGCCAGCATATTGAATGATCCGCTGAAACACATGGTGTTTAGAATGCTCACCATGATCCAACGGTGTGTATCAGTGTTTTCTATTTATTTTTTTTTCGATGTGATATTCCGTCTCTTTGAATATATTATTTAGGTCTCACGGTTTTCTTGAAGAATACAGCTGTCGTTTTATTACAAAATCTCTGCAAGATGTTGGGGTAAAGAGGGAAACTGTTAGAGAATGGCATCATTGCGGAACGCTTGCAATGATTTTCTTTCGCATAAAATAACTTCGTTTATTAAAATCATTATCTTCTACAAGTTATTAGTTTTACCACATTTATTTAATATCCATGGGTGCAGTTCAAAGTGTACGACATAAAATGAAATCTGTCATTTAAAATTCAGATTTTCATTCTAGAATGTGAGTTTTTTATTATTATTTTCGAATCAGTGACCAACCACACAATTCATACAAATATTCTGGATATCGAATTTTTTTTATGTTCCAGATATCCAGAATCAACAGAATTAGTTTTGGTGTAGGCCTATCTAGTGTATGCATATTGACAAGAGGGATCCATAATTTTTTATTTTGTTATTTCATTTTTTAAATTTATTTTGGGGTAGTTCTCGCAGGGATCATTTGTAATACCTAACAACTTGAAAACTTCAATTAGGTGTCTCTGGTGCACCCATTACTGGAGTCGATATCGTTGATGGGCACGCTGATTACACTGTCGCGGAAGTTAAAAGTACATTGGCGGCAATGATAGTGCTCAAGTGCTGGAGGGAGGTCGATGGGAGTGATGTTGTGAAAGGGCAAATAAGTGATGACGATAGCGGCGTATGTAAGTTGGGGACCAGAAGGGAAAAAAAGGCACATGGCAAGCACACGGCACATGTAAATTGGGGACCGACCCATAGAATGTCATATGTAAATTGGAGACCGACTACCTAATTCCCTTCGAGGTAAACGTGGAAGGTGATAATTTATTTTCAAAGAACATTTTCATAGTCATTATTCTTAAAACACATTTCCCTACCCAATTTTCAAGACCTAGTACCAGCATATTTCTTTCGGAATATGGTTTAAAGTTGGTTTTCATTCAATTGAATCATTAATGGATTGAATTAATTATTTTTCTCAGTTAATATTTTATAACGCTGAACATGAAATTTGGGCACTCTTCTAGTGCTTTCTTGGCTTTTTATTTCGATGTAGAGGCAAGTCTGGAAGATTTTCAATAAGGCACAAGGAAAAGCTGGACAGTAGCGCGGCGGCGGAGGCTCCTTTAACGCGCGTACCTCCTCAATCAGTCTTTTTCCTTACCTGGGTTGGTTTAGTCCCCAATTTGCATATAGAATTAGAAAGTAAGTTTCGCTAGAAAAGATGAAGGGATTATTTGGTCTCCGATTTACATACGACCGTCGATAAAAGGAAGTTGCGTCAGCGTCGACGGGGGAGGGGCAGTGACGTTTGCGTGTCCGGGGAATCCCCTCACGCCGCCCCCCGGTCTTATTGACACGTGAGTCTTCGGGGGTGGGAGAGCCACATGCGTCCGCGATTGCCCTTTGCGTGGAAGAGGGTTCCGAGGAGATTGTAAAACGCGCAGTGAGACATGTATACACATCGATTTCCCCCACGCTATAACTTTTCCACGCTGAGTGGCCTCTGTTAACATCTGTTATAAACACAAGCTCTTACAAGTACCTGAGTCATTATTGTAACTAATGGGTTTCGTGCACATGGAAAAGTAGTTCAAATGGTCTTCCTGTCGTCAACGAAATCGTGTCAAATAAGTAAATTTATTGTATCATAAACAGCATTATCATTATATTATTTGAACAATTAAATTTTCGAATGTTTTTCGTTTCAGAGACATAAATATTGACTTTTACATTCTCAATTCATGTAAAACTACATGATCACGTATTATTTCTGTTGTAACATATTTAGGAAATCTAAATAAATTGTGACGAACACAATATGGTGGAATGATTTTGCATATTTGCCACTTAAGAAACACGCAAACACTTATAGAATATTTTTATTACGTTCGTAATTCTGTTCAAATTATTAAACAATAAATTGGAAAAACTTACCAATTTCAACTTCAAAGAAACAATAATAAATAAATAATAACTCATTGACATCGTGCTCATGGAACTCGAGACTTCTATTTTTATCGAAAATGTTTTAACATTTTTTCATATGCGCTTGCTTTTAGTCCCAGTCTTGTTCATGCAAACAATGTTACTGTTTTCGCTCAGACCAGAAAATGAAAGCTATGTTGAGAACAATGTAAAAATGCACTTGCTGTTTTACTCTCTACACTAAATCTTTTCAAACTTCATCCTCTTCGCTTTTATGTTCATGTTTCATTTTCAAACAATGATGTATTGATACAGGAGGTTGGCTGGGACAAATTGCAGCCTACCGCCGTCTAAGGTTTGGTCGTTACGTGCTGTCGTAGCGAAGCATATTGAATGATCCGCTGTCAAATGCACAATAGTGACGACCACATAATAGACGGGTCTATTTCTGAAGCGTGCGAGGCTTGCTGGAACTCAATAAGCGGAATAATATGCCAGCTGATTGACACTGATCACTATTTCCTGGAAGGAAAACCGAGTTCCAATATCTATGTTTAACTTCGCGATTTGATTTTGCGATCTGTAAATGCTTATCTCTCAACTACGTGTCTAAACCCACAGCATTAGTGTAGTGGATAAATAAGACAATTTTGTTTCAATAATATATAGAAGAGCATAAAATGATGTCTAGTATTTCAGGAGTGTATGCCTTCCTCAAATTAGATACGTAATAAGTAATATAAATTGTTACATTAACATCCTGTTTAATATGATTTTTGAATAGCATAAAATATGTCTATTTGATAGTGAAGTTTTTTGAATCTTAAATAAAAAAAAGTATAATTTGTCGAAAACTGATTTTGAAAAAATTAAAGTATTTAAAGCTTTAGTTGCATTGTATGAGAGAAGGGAACGAGAAAAATGAAGAATCATGAAATTGCGAATTCACGATAATATTTTTCAATTCTTAATGTCCCCCTTACTAATTTAAATAAACTCCATAAAATTATCACTATACTGAAATATTTATAAAAAATCAATTTTTTTAGTCAAAGAAAATGCATAGTTCAAGAAATAAATTTTGATGACTTTTTGAACCTAGCAATGGGTTAGTTAAACGCAAACACATGCCTTACAATATCTTTCCTGTATTTAAGAAACGGCATAGCAACGGATGTTCGGGCGAGGAGGATGAAAAGTAATGCATAATGGAAAAGCCATATGGGTGACGTTCGCATGCATTTGTAGGTTTAATTCGAAACTTGCATGTCACTGAATACGTTAGGGGAGAATAGATTTCTTCCTTGTACCCTTTATGTTATTCTGGCAATGAGAGTATTATTTATAGTCTTCGGCGAATTGAAATTTTAAGACGCTTGACTTCGCTTCAATCAACATAGTAATGTTTAATTCAATAGGGAATACCAAACATATTTTTGTTTTTATCAGTGATTTGAAATCGATCTGCAGTCAAGCAGAGATGGACTGATTTTTTCACAACTGATTCCGATGTTCATATCACACTTAATTATTAATGAGAATTTTGTTATGGACAATCCGAGTTCATGGCAGGTTTCTGGACACCCATTTTCCTTCAATACACATCTATACTTTTCCGTTTCATTATTGCTCTGTCAAGAAACATCTTATTTTCATAATAATGTTTACAATCTTTCTATCTTCTAGTTGTAGGTAAAGCTCTGAAACTCAGATTCGTAGGATTTGTAGGTACAAGAAATCTATTTAAAGAATAAAAATATCTTGATAATTTACTTTTCGCCGTTTGGTCGTGTTCTTAATTTATATCGTAACAGTAACATTCGCCAACAGCATTGCAGTAATTAAAGATAATGGAGGACCACTAAGCAACGATCGCTTTAATTGCGCGAGATAGAAGAGGCCCGGCTTGTTCAAGATGTTAGCTTTGCTCCGCCGTCCGCGACGAAGGCACGGGCCGTGGAGAGAGGAAGGTTACGTGCCGGGGCGGCGACAGGGCGCCGCACCGGAGCGAAGCGGAGGACGGCCAGCCGACCAAGCGCGAGGAAGGGGATCCAATGTGGGTCGTGAATTCTGATGAAAGATATAAAAGGCACGGGGAGAAAGACAAAATTATGTTGAAGCTAAAAAGGAATCAAAAAGAGATTAAAAATATAGGAGACACGCATCTGAGGTATTAACATTATCTGTTGCTTTGGATTATATGCAAACGTATGTATTTCGATTGTTATTATTTAAAGTTTCTTTTTATTCAACTAGTACATTAATGTCTAAAATAAACGAGAGGAAAAATGCATGGATAATGGAAATAGATGGTAGAGGTGGTTAGAAATGAAGCTTACATGTGAGGAGTGTGTTTCCTTCGCATTAACGTGAATTTCTACCAAGAAAGCAAGATGTAATGTCAAATATTAGCACCCAGTATCTTGTGAAATGACTTATCACTACAATGGGATAATATTCCGAATATTTCACATTAACCCTGTTTTCAACAGAAAGAGTCAATGTCAGTAAACATGGAAAACGAAAGTAGCCACGGTGTGCAGCAGGTGCGCGTCCTGCGGGTTGCAGATTGGCTGGCGCCAGGGGATCCCGGAGGAGCGGAGAATATCTGGCGAGAGTCGAGTTTGCTCCGTTCGGGGCTGCACCTGCCTGCGCGGGCCTCTCCGCCCCCGCCCCCGCCCCCGCTCCCGTCCCCGCCTCCGCCACCAGGGCGCTAATTAAAAACCTGCCATAAATTCGGGCTCCGCCCCCGCCCCCGCGCCGCCCCCGCCCCGCCCCCGCGCTCGCTCGCTGCCACTTCGGGGCAAGGCGCACCGTCGGCGGACACTGGGAGCCGTGCTGCTTCGCGCGTATCTACCTTCCCGTTCTCGCCCGAGGTTGCCGTGAGAAGCCCGACATCCGATTTAATACATAATAGTATAAATTCCGTGGTGGCGGCAGAGATATTGGGGTAATCCATCATGATTAAATTCCAGGAGATGTAACAAAACTTTGTGGCTGATATCTACTGGATCCTGTATCGACACAATGGCGTATTATAAATCGTTGGTGTAATGGGGGGTATTTAATACTCGAGTGTGAATTACGCTACGCTTGAGGAACGAGCGAGTTCATTCGAGTGCATTATCCATTACGTCGATTTTCATTCAGTCTACGTCTAATAACAGCTGTTATAAGTTAAAGTTTTGCATTGAACGGTTATGTGGCAGATGGCATACAGTGTTCAACATACGTCATCTACCGAACAGTCTCATATGCTTCCCAGGTGGGACTGGTTAATCATAAGCACATTTCGACTTCAAACGAGCAGTATATAAGTCAAGTTAGGATTCAGTTTATTAAAGAAATATCATCAAAGTTCAGTATCTATTCTTATTTATTTTTAGATTCAAAACTGATCCTCATCATACTCATAGAAGGATTTCCGATTTTCTTCTGAAGTTTGGAAAGGGGGAGGTCATGTTCGGTGTACCTCTATTATACACAAATAAAAAAAAATAGTACGATTACCTATGATTGATTACTTCTAACTGTAAACTTCTCTGTGATTGGTTATACACCTGTACTTTATTGAAGCTGTATCACAATTACTATTATGATGCAACGAGCTACAGCCATCTAATAGATAGTTATACATGCAATGAGGGTACAAAAACTTTATTTTATCACTCAATGAGATACGAAATCGAGTTGTGTTCGTAGATGATAAGAATAAGTGCTAAATAGCATAAAGTGCTAAATAGTACAAGTGCTAAATAGCATAAAGAGTATCTGATGGATACTATTTTGTATATCAGTAATTTAGTAATGTAATGATAAGTATAATCATGTATACGGTGTATTGTCTATTCAAATTAGTGTCTGATGCTATTATGAAGTGGATTCAATTCCCGAATAAACTATACTTACTCAACAAGATGGGATCTCAAATTTAAGAACGTAGTTTCTAGCTCAATTGCTAGAGAGGAAATGGCTACCTTATAACAACAGTACCTTGTAATTTAAGATTTTCGTATTATGTGCAAATGTCATTTTTAAAACAATTGCAATTGTTTTGCAGATTTGCAGATTTTTTTAAAAAAGTAGGGGAGAAAATTAAATTCGGAAATAGTTTTCATTAAATATTAATATTGTAAGATTGGTGACTACTTGTGACAAAATCGGACGATAGGATACTTTTTATAGATATCCATCTTATTCTTGCACGAAGATACAGGAACTCCTACTCCTAGGGCGTTATTCAGGATAAGAAATACATCATTATTATTAGGTATTTATTTTTATTTTGACAGTATTTTTTTTCAAGATTCGGTCCAAAAACATTGGCAAACTTCTGAACTATATGGTCCTTCATATTACACAATACCTTCGATAACAATGACAATAGTCCCTTTTAATGAAGTGATTTTAATGATATCCTTGTTTCCTTCAAGAGTGTTTCTCTATTGTTTCATTTACCTATTTAGTGATTTACAAAGCTGTTTCAAATATCTCAGTTCATTTTAGTCAGCTTATATGTGAGCCTACGCTAATATACAGAAATGTTTCCCATCGCTTTAGAACTTTTAGTCTTGGTTTCATATTCTAGAGAGTACAAGTTGTCTAGATCTCCCACTGCAGGAAGCAGTCGTAACATGTCTCAAGTTGCTGCTGACATTGAGAGTAATTTTCTCAAATAGTTCCCCGAACGTGAAGTTTTAGAAAGTAAAGTTTTATTTATATTTTTCAATGAAACCAATTAAGAATATTCTAAATTCATTAATTGCGAATTAAAAATCTTAAATCATGTTTTAGTTGAAATTCGGTATATTCTAATAAAATCTTTTTGTTAATAAATGTAAAATTGTATTTCATAGGTCTAAATTTTATAAATATTATCACAATTTCTTATACCTAAATTTTGTAGAACTGTTGATGTAAGATTAATTATTTCACATGTTCTTGGTGCGACAGCCGGTTGCGGGTCAGGGCCTAGTAGCGGTGTCCCGGCCTCGCGGCCATGGGGTAGGGTATGTGTGGTTAGCAAATAGACATCTCTACGCAGTCTTCTGGTCTTCTCAGCCTCAAAAGTTAGTTTTCTCATCGTCGCACAGCAACCTATACTGACGTTGCAAGGTAAATGCACAGTATTTTCTTGCCCGACCGGCAAACGAACCTGTGGTCGCGTCATGGAAAACGAGTACGGTGACCAATGATGGCCATTATTTCATCTACCTATTCACAATATCTCACAAGTTATTTTCCTCAATCGTATCCTACATTATTTCAGTAATATACCCTTCTTTGCAGCTCTCACACGCAACCAATATTTATAAATGAGGTCTCTAAAGATAGAGAATATCACGGAGACGTGACAAATTGCATTTTGACTTTAAAAAATATGAAGGGTTTGTTTAAAAGATGCATCTAAATATTCATGTAAAACGCAACATGCAACGCACGTCAGGATTTTTGAATCTATTTCGTTAAATAACTCCTAAATAATGCGTTCTAGAGTCTTAAAAACTAAAGTTTTGAGTCCAAAGGCCTCAAAGAAACGTTTCTCACACCGTAATTTACAAGATGACATCTTCTTGACAATTCTATTACTGGCTCGCTTTTTGCTGGCTCGACGCTACTCGATTCTACCTCACCTGTTCAGAGCCTGTAGAAACTGCAACTGTGTGTGAAATTACTAATTACTTATTCTATGAGATTGAAATACACGGGTGTACCTCTTTGTTCGATAATGAATTTCAATATGAAGTGTTTGTATTGATAAGGGTGTATTATAATATTAACAATTACAAGGTGATATGTAGAACAAGTGACAGGGTATAAGAGGATCTTGAAGAAAAATATATATTACGTAGACTTAATAGGAAAATTGCAAAATAAGGAAGAGAGTGGGTATAGTGTGCAAGAGTTCTCGCACGGATGCGCTAGTTTTATATTGATTCGACCTTTCTCTTCACACTAAAGGCCCATTCACAATGCAAACAAACATAAGAATGACGTTAACATAAAAATTAGGACTACGTCCATAAGCATAACACATAAGACGTTAACTTAAAAGATTCCAAGCTTCTGTGCTTATACTTACGTAAGAAATAAGAAACAAAGCAATCACAGTACGTTTAACTAAAAATCGAGTATGAAATAGGATCGAAGTCGATAGATCGAACAAATGACTGGTTTACCAAATTGTTTGTTTGATTTTCGACGGTTTTCTACTTTGTTTTGTAGTGAACGATGTTTTTGTAGCTTAGTTTTGTTGCAGTATTCATAGTAGTATCATTTAGTTTTAATTTTTATTGAAATTAAAATACCTAACTTAACCCAACCCAACCCATGACCGCAAGGCCGAGACACCGCTACTAGGCCTTGGCTCGTAAAGAGCTGTTGTGCCGCAGTACATACGTACATGTTTATGTATATAATATGTGTATATGTGTAAAAAATATAGATTCTCACATCCAACCAGTAGTAACTAGAATGACCCACAGAAAATAGAAAGTCTTTGCTTACGTTTATGTTGGACATTGTGAATACTTCAATCTATCACTTATGTTAAGTTTATGTCTATGCGGTATGCTTATGTTTAAGTCTGCATTGTGAATAGGCCTTAATTGATTGATTGGTTCGTGTTTCCGGGCGCGTCAACTACTAAGGTCATTAGTCCCGTAAATGTAGTGCGTGTTTTTTTCTCGGGAGGTAGCGGTGATCTTTTCCCCGCTAGATGGCGAGATCTGGCGCCGACTTACGTCGACTAGCGGGGTTTTCTCCTCATCCAGGTATCTCCCACCAGCGATGCACCACCCCAGCCGGGACAAGCTGTAAGCTCCCGACCGATCTCCCGGCATGTGTGATAGTGTAGTGCATGTTAGTCTAAGTGTAAGAGGAGAGGATAGAGGAAGGAAATATCGCGCGCGGTCCGTGGCCCGTTTGTTAGGGTACTGCTCCGGCATCCACCTGGTTTTGATCGGAGAAACCAAGGAAAACTATCGATTAGAGCAGCCGGCCGCTAGACTTCTCCTCCAGACAGAACGGACCTTAAGAGTATTCCTGCATGTGTAAGAAAGTCCTCCCCCACCCGGTTGGACGCCAATGCGGCGTGGGCCGTGGGCGCGCGTGGGCGGCGTGACCCGCGGGGCCGCTCGCGCACCTGCGGCGAGCGACGCGGCCCCGCCCGCCCGCCGGCCGTGTGGGGCCGCACACCGCGTAGATTTATGCGAGCGAGGAGGAGAGCGGAGCACTGTTCGATTTAATGAGAGCCCTGAGTTACTGCCTCGCTGCGTCTTATCGCGGGCTGTTGCACGTTCCCGCGAGCCCACGCGCCGCCGCGCGACCGCGCCCGCGCCAGCGCCTGGCCGGCGACGTCGACGGCCCGCGGAGGAGCCCGCTCGCGTTGATGACGCACCGAACCGGCTGATAGTGGAGTTGATAATAACTCGTCCGCAAGTTCATCGTTTGTTTTGCGTAAAATCCATAAGCAATAGTTATTTATGCATCAAGGGCGACAGAAGGGTACTGATGATCGAACGGGGATAAAAATGCCCGACGGCCTTTGGTCCGAAGGCATTTTGTCAACCAAGATCATTAGAACCATTTAACGTCCGACGTCCGTGGTATATATATATATATATATATATATATATATATAATTTTATTGTTTCCTTATATTAATCATGCAGATTTACTTATTTGCTAATTAAATAGATGGTAACTTCAATCGGTTTGTCTTTTCATATTTCCGTCCCATAATTCCCTTTCATAATTCCCTCCATAAGATAAAATGTACCCTAATTCACCTGTTTTCATATTTCCCTCATAACCACAATCCCTTTGATCTAGGTAAATTATGCAGTGTATGTCGAGCTCCGTATTGAAGGCAAAAACAAGCTATAATGTATCAATAAAAAATAAAGTTAAATTATTTTTAATAGACACACAAAGAGCCATTTATTTTGTCTAAAATAGAGCAAAAACGGCATGGAGAAATATGCCAATTAAGGACTAAGAAAGGAAATATAGTGGAAATAATAACAAAAGTGCTTGAAGGCATTACGGAAGCATGGACAAGGGGGACGAATAGTGACTTGTAAAGTGAGAACACTAACAGTCACTACTAACAGTCAACTAATTAATTATTGCTTTTAAGTGAATGAAGTAATTGATTGAAATAGTTCACTGAAAAAACAATTTCGACGAAACCTTGGAGATAGAATTTTTTTGAAATTATCATTTTCGTCAACATTTCATCCAAACTTCTTTTCCATCAATATATAATTTTAATGTTCTAAATAGAATGATTTTAGTTTTATTTTATTTCTGTGTTTATTTACAAATATTGTTTGAAGATTTTTAAAGAAAAAGTCTTATTTAGCACGTCAGCAATGAATGCAAGATGAAACGTCTAGAGAGGCAGTGTTGTAGAATGTACAAATGAAATGAATTCTTAAATCTTAACATCATAATGAAGAATAAAGCGTCAAAAGCAGTACTTGCCAGTAAATTGAAAACCTCGCCAAAATTAAAATTCATTCTCCCTCAAATGCAATATTTGAGGAAGAGGCGTCGAAGAACATTCCCTTTATTTTCCGGAAACCGTCCTCTATATCGCTGCAACGTACGTAACAAGCCGTCTGACGAGGAGACGGGGCTTTGCCATTTGGGCCGCGTCTCCGCTCTTGAGCCCGGCGGCGGCGGCTTTTCGCGCGGCTGTCACCGCAACACAGGGGGCGATTGGCCGCGGCCGGCGACAACTGCAGCGGCGGAGACAGCGCCAGAAATTGGGCTGAGAGAATGGACAGGGACGATGTGGACGGGGCTATGATGAAAGAAATCCTCGTCGCGAGTTGGGAAACATGAAGTTCGTGAGGGTAAATCAATTCTTCAGAGTACTAGGATGGTAAAATGAGTAGTCAAATAAAGGTGTGAACATTGCTAGCTGAAATTACCTTTGTTCGCAGCAGAAACATAAAAATTAAGTAATAAATTGGTCATTAAAATTATTTTAAAAATTAAATCTATACGTAGGTTTAAGCAAAATTGAAAATAAGAAAGCTAGACTGGACCAAGAGGGATGAATGTCTAAGCATGGTGTTAGCTGTGGTAATGCAAATATGAAGCACAGTAAAGATATGAAGGAAGTGAAAAATTCATATCGTTAAAATATTTGTGAGAAAATTAGTAATATATTTTTGAAATGTATAAACGTTGTTGTATAATACACAATAAGAAATGGTGGAAAGAAAGTACTGGAAATTTAGTCCGAGAAAGTGATACTGGTGTGATCATAGGGAGTATCATGGAGGTGGATGTTGCAAATCCATTCCTAAAATTCTGAAGGGAGAGACAATCGACAGTAGTCAGGAAACCGGCCGGGAAAGTATAAGTGTATCAATGAAAATGGGTGGTTTAGCTCGCTGGTCAGCGTACTGGCATTCCATGACGCTACCCCGGGTTTGGTTCCCGGTCGCACAAGATTATAGTATCCGTTTTCCTTGCATAACCTTGCTTTTCCCGGTAAATGTTGCTGAATGAAGATGAGCAAACTCACTTCTCAGGTTGAGAAAACCAGAATACGGCGTGGGGTGTCTTCGGGATAACCGCACGCTTTCCTTAACCCATGGCCGCAAGGCCAGGACACTGCTGGTAGGCCCTGTCGGTACAGCGGGCTGTCGTCACAAGTACAGACAGATGAACATCAACGAAAGTAGAGGAAAAGAAATAGTGATTCAAGAGACGGGAGGCGTTGATTCGACGGTCACATGGAAAAGATGGGAATCACGTATGGAATAACAAATTCATATAACTATAGATTTAATGAATTTCAAAATTTCATTTTGCAGATAGCAAAATCATCAAACACTTGTGGAACACGATTAAAAAATAACCAAAGAAAATAATAAATGACCTCCTTAAAATAGATAATTTAACAGCTCTGACGGGCAAAAGCTAAGAAAATCTTTTGACAAAAAGTTGTAAAAGAACAATTTGGATTTTGCAAACATTACTCCACTTCTCAGCGCTCCTTTAAGACTAACAGAAAATAAAGCAAGGTTTCATCAATTCAAACATATCTTAGCTATTTTTCTAGATACGGAAAAGCATATATTTTAAAATATTAATTAAGCCAAACTCACTAGACGTTACAGAGAGCTTAGCATAAAATGACCTTCCCACGTACCTAGGCCCTACTCCCCAGCTAAATGTATTGATTTGCGTAAATCTGCAAAATCTGTACGAAGAAAATAAACGTGTTAAAACAAATAGTGCTTAGGAGGCGGAACTGAGGAATTAAGGCTCTGAGACCTCTGGAGTGACAGTAATAGAGAAGTTTCGTCAATACGATAATACAGAAAATTATGTTGGAGTACCCTCGGGAAGTGGGATTTGATTTTCATCGGTCAACCAAACAGAACTTGCTTAGTTGGCGGAAGTAAATACATTTAAATTAATTCTGAAACGTACTCGTGATAGACCTCTCTCAAGAGCTACTCTGGCAGAGATGTCCCTCCACCATGGAATAAAGAAAAGTGAGAAGATAAAGAGAAAGGAAAGGTCAGAATAAACACTTGACAGACAAATGAGGGACGCGTGGAGGCGACAAGAAACGAAGCCTCCTGAATCAACAGTTTGACGATGATGAAAGAGCCTAGAGAGCCTAGGGAGGACTGTGGTGAGGGAAGTGGAAAGCAAAATCATCTTCAAAACACCTTTGCAGTTGCAGTTATACGTGCTCAATCGTGTACGCCCCTAGTTCACCTTAGGACGCGAAAATCAGCATTATTATTCCGTAATATTGTAGGTACGAAAAATATTTAGGAAGCCAATAGTAATCAAATCAGATTTTAATTTGAGAATATCTTATAGGAATGACACATTTACCAAAACTCATATCGTAAGCGGTTGTTTCTCTTCTCAATGCGCCATGTCAAATCCTAAAAATCCTATCCACGGATTTGCCAGGTGATTGACACTGATTGGCGTGGATTGAAAAATTAGTTGAACCATCAGAGTAAAGGAGACAGCTCGGTCTCAAAAAAATTGTATATTAAGGGAATGGCGTAATATTTTCATATCTACACAGCGTATCACACATTATTTTAATTTAAAAAGGCGTCTTTTTGGAGTCGAAGGTATAGTACTGGCGCACATGGCACACTTTCACAGTGAGCATAGGTTGAAGAATTTGGTTTTTTTGAATTGAATCATAGAATTTTACGCAACAAAGCGTAAAGTATTCCGTCATAGCCAATGCCGTACTTCTCAAAATAAATCTCCTTACATGTTGAATACATTCTTCTAATTTTTAAACGATTCCTAAACAGTAAAAAAAAGGTTCCATAAAAAACAATGTTTTTGAAATATGCTTGCGGGGAAAGTTTTGAAAACGAATCATGTTCTCGCTTGCAAGTCGAAACAACATTTTGTCATCTTAAACGCTACGAAAAATATTTTGGTTGCTAGAAACTGAATCACAACTTAATAAAGGCATATCCGGTATTGATGACCTTTTCAACAGGTCTTAAATCGGATATCTGAAAATC
The DNA here is from genome assembly GCA_031308135.1 of Acheta domesticus. Classification (NCBI taxonomy): domain Eukaryota; kingdom Metazoa; phylum Arthropoda; class Insecta; order Orthoptera; family Gryllidae; genus Acheta; species Acheta domesticus. The sequence continues at coordinate 50,532,883 of JAHLJT010009436.1, forward strand.
GCACGTTTCTCTGCATCATACGCTAAATAACACCCCAAAACTCTGCAATACTCGCATGCCACTCCCTTGTAAGCCTTGAGCCGCCGCTGAAGGGAGACGGGCTCGGAAGCGACAGGGGCGGCGGGGGCGGCAAGGCTACGCCGGCCCGAGCGGGGGCGGCAGTCGCCGTAGCTCAGCGCTATCTGCTCGCACAGCGGCGGCGGCGCGTGTGGCGAGGGGGGGGGGGCGCGGGGGTGCATGGGGACGGTGCGTGGGTGGCGCGGGGGCGGCGTGTATGGCGGGTGGCGGCGTGGCGGGGGCACATTTGGGGCGCGGGGGCGGCGCGGGGGCGACGCGGAGGCGGCGCGGGGGCGGTGCGGAGGGTCGCGGGGGCGGCGTGGGGGCGGCGCGGGGGCGGCGCGGGGGCGGGAAGGCGCGGCGAGGCCCGCCGTCCGTCAGCGCAAACGCCGCTCGCGGATCAGCCGCCGCGCGCGCGTAATTTTTGGCTAATCGCGCCGCGCTGACAGTAGGCCGCGCTGCAGACGGTCTGCGTCGCCGGAACGCCGCCCTCACAGCTGCCACGGGCGGGCGCCCGGCGCGGCGCGGTGCGGCACTGCCCAAAGCGATGACCTCGTAAAACATACTCAGGCCCCCGGTTTTCATCTAAATTGTCATCGGACGGTTTTCGCGGAACCAATGAATCAAATGTTCTTTCAATATACAGTGCGATGGCAATTACTTAAGCTATTGTGACAAGAGCTGCTTTTTGGATGATGTAAACATGATTTTCATTTTACTTGTGTTAAGGGGTATTTATTTTCCGTGAATATGAATCTCTATGAATAGGAGAGGTTAAAATATAAATCATTTTACTGAAATTCTGTATAATGAAAAGGTAAACATACTTTTTAAAATATTTTTGATATATTTTTAAAATACAAATACATTTTTTTCAAAATGTTATTCTACTTTTTATATAGGCTAGGTACGAAATTAAAACATATGTAAGATATTTTGCTTGATATGTTTAGTTAATGTTAAGTGTAAACTAGTATTTCGCATAGTATTACTAGTAGTTAAAGATTACATTATACCACAAAATTAGAGGACAAAATTTGTCAAAATATTTGTTGTATGTAACGTATCATTTAAATGATATGTTAAACTAGTATATATATATATATATATATATATATATATATATATATACACACTAGTTTAACATATCATTTAAATGCAATAATGAAAATATTACAAAAGAACAATATAGGAGAAATTGCGAACCTTTGCTTCACTTTTCTCACTGAATACACATCTGCAGGTGTAACTTATTGATTTTTCATTAATTGAAATTTGTGTTCGATGAGTAGTTATTCCGAGAATTCTCCTTGAATTTTCTGTCTTTGTCTTTTACATAAAGTCTAGAGAACACTAAAAATATCCATTCAAATTCACCTTTTGTATCGTATGTCCTCATTTATTCAGAACGTCTTTCGCCTCTCTAAAAGCACAGAACGTTCACAAACAGAATTCCTAACCCTCTTCTCGTATTAATTTCTCTACCGAAAAAATGTGAATACGACGCGACAAGAATTCTTTGTCCTTCCATGCTCATTTCTTAGACCAGGCCACTCTTCACTTACGAAATCACACAGTTACGCAAAAATTATTATTAGGGTCCCACAAATAATGGAGAAAACACTTTGTAAACTCCATGTGCTGCATACAGTGTTTTACCCTTGAAATAAGAAAATGTATTGAATAATGAATTACAATCGTTCTGAAAAATTATGTTGTTTCCTCTAAGAAAATGAGGTCCATTTTCAACTCCTTCGTTCGGCATTTCACCTGTTTGTACGTTCGTCTGATGTGCAGTCACACCAAACGAATTGTTGGATTTCATTCGAATTTCGGCAGGTGCGTTTCTTGAAGTAATTAAAAAAGATCGATGATATAAGAATTTTTTTTGACGAGAGAGCGATATCTTAGGTTTACAGTACTACTAGTCAATAAAATATTCACGTTTGTTCATTGCCATTGTGATTTTGCTTTGACGTATTATTCTGATTTCTTTGTCATAATCAATTGATATTTAGTTGATTTGTAAATTTAATTGTTAGGAAGACTCAATAAACCACTTTCTTGCATAGTCTTCAAATTTGTCATGATTGCTCCTTAAAATAATTACAAACGACAAAAACGTAAAATTAATTATATCTTATCATTATCAAAATAGATTATTGCCATGAAGGATTGTTTGACCTCTTATGTAAATATAAAATTCGATTTTGCTTTCGTGCATTATTTCAGGTCAATTATATTCAGGGCATTATTTTAATGCATTCTAGACGCTTACTTTTATAATGTCATGTAAGAAAAGATTCCAAATATTGTCACTATAAATTCTACCTGTTTAATAGACAAACGTGTGAAAATGTGTTACTTTCTTCGGACATTTTGTACCCGTTCATGCAGGGCATTAAAATTAGAGATGGAGAGATTAAAAAAAATATAAGATACATTTTTTCAGTCTACGTAGAAAAGTATTCGTTACATTATTATAATTTTTAGCTTTTATCTATAAAATTTTCAATAATATAAAAGAATATATTTTTGTTATGAATTATTGTAGATTATGTTATATTGAAAATTCAGGGGAATGCTTTTGAAAAGTTAGACATCAAATATTGCTTATTCATTTCATCCAGCAGTACATTCTCGAAACAGAAAATCGCTGAACACTCTATCTCCCTCTAACTTCGTATATTGTTAAAAAAACTCGTATTACTATCTCGTGAATGCCGCACACCGCCCAGCACTCGAGGTAGGCGCGCCCTATTCTGTGTAGTCACACCGCACACGAACCAGCGAAAATCAGAGGGCGGCCTCCAGGCGACCGCTGCCCCAAGGGTCACGAGATGAGCTACACAGCCGTGCGGGCGAGCGGGCGGGCGGGCGCGGGCCGGTGACGGATGCCGCGGGCGGCGGGGGCGGCGCGGGGACGGCGCGGGGGCGGGCGCCCTGGGCGGACAGGTGAGCGGCGCGGTCCCCGGCGGGGCGGCGGCGCACTAAATCTGCGGGCTGTACGCTAATGAATGGGCCGCGCCCTGCATCGACCCGCCCCCGGGGCGCCCCCTCCCCCTCTCTCGCCCGCGCCCCCACCCCCGCCCGCCGCCGACAAAGACGAAACGCCGGGCCTTAAACAGCCCTAACGGCCGGCCGCCGGCCAGGCGCCCCCCGGGGCTGGGCGTCGGGGCCGACGCGCCGTCCTCTCCCCGCCACTGGCTCCGCCCCTCGCCCGCCGCGCCCCGCGCGCGCCACGCCACGGCGGGCGCTGGGCGTCGAAGACGGCCCGAGATCAGCGCAGGTCGCGTCCCGGAGGACGAGGAGCTCCCGCCGGCCCCGCGGGAGTCGGGAGATCCCGCGGTGCTGCGGCGGCCGCCCGCTGGCCCTTGGGGCACCCCGCGCGCCGCCGGCCCGCCCTCGCGCCTCTGTTTACCGCGCGCCATGATTTATTAGAGCCACACATTAAATAACACCGATTTGTATTGAAAAATCGTACTGGCCGCGGAAAATATGTGAAAAATATAATTTATAGATTTAATGGGGCCTATATACCCAGTACAATAGCGCCGCTGAATCAGAATTCATTGAAGAGCTTAATTTTAAATATCCACAGGATCGATAACATGTTTTGTACATATGTACAATCGTACATTACGCATAGTACATTACGCATTAGTCATAGGAATATCAACGATTCATTTGCGTAATAATGGTAAACATGCCGGTGATCACTGAGCTACAAAATAACTTTCATCAATGTTTCGAAGTTGTGTTTTTGCAAAAGTCGATATTACCTAAGTTCTTTTCAAAAAAAGAAACATTTTCACAGCACGTTCAAAAGTCATATATAAATACTTGCCTGATACTAAATACCAGTTTAGTTTTATACATCTCAATAAAAGTGGTAGAAATAAACTTAATTTCAAAATTTTCTGGAAATTAGAAAGATATTTTGAAGTAATGTTTGTTTTTGTTTCTTGCTCGGTTTTTAATCTTATCATTATTAATTATCAAAGAAAAGAAGAGAGTGAGCAAGGTAAAAATGGATCTAAATCAATCACGATGTCATTTCAAACAAACTTTTGAAAGAAATAGTAATTGAAAAGTCTGTTAACAATAAAATATAAAATCACCCAAAAATATTTTTTTTATATTTACACTTGTAGCGTATCATAGCTATCTATGTTCACATAGAGAACATTTATGTAATAATTTCAACGTCATTTTATACTAATCACAACGAGGCCATGAATAATAACCATTTAACTCAAGTTTAAAAAGTAATTATGGTAGAGTTGATGCGGTCGTCCATATTAGACTGGGAAGATAGCTTTTATTTGCATTCTATTTAATGTAGTTGTTCTACACATATGTAAATGAATTTTCAAATAATTAACATTTTGAATTGACCACAATAAAATCAATACTTTGAATTTATGTATATGTTCATTTTTCATTATTATTATTATAATTAATTAATAATGAGTTGAAACAAAGACATTGATGTAAATGCCTATTTAATAATCTTTTGACATGAAACATTAATTAGTTTCTCTTTCATTGATGTTGATAGGAAAATCGATCATGACATTTATGTTACTTGTATATAATAATAAAACCTATTCCACACAAGTCCCTCATCAATCAGTTCATTGATACGAACGTGAATTATAGTAAAAGTATAGTTTTTAATTTGTGAACAAAAATCACTCAACAGACATACTAAATTTTTTACAACTTGCCATTACTTCTTTACTAATGATTGTGAATTTATTTGTGTACTTCGGCACTTTGAGTACATTGTATATTGTTAAACGAATATGCATACAATCTACCTGCGACTGTACAGGAAGTGCGAGGTTTATTGTGTAATCTACCTGGTAATGATGTGGGTTTCGTATCTAATATCAACCTAGAGATCTAAACCGCGTAATCAGAAGGCCGTGGAACAGCGATGGGGCTTTGGCCGGCTTCATGACGGGATTGGGATTCCGGATAGCGGGCCTGCGCCACCAAATCCAGGCGCGAGCGGGATCGGACGCGCCAGGCCTCTCGCAGCCGCGAGCGGTTTTCGAGCTCCATCGCAGCGCAATGTAACTCGGAATCTGAGGATATCTGGAGGTCAGCGCCACGACATTAGCGTACCATGTCTCTCGCCTTCGGGCGCAGGCAAGTGCTCCCGGCCTCTCACACGCGCTGCGTGCGCACTCGTGCAAATGGATGCGGATGCACATCTCTTGCTCGTGGCCAACCTCATCCTCATGACTGTCTGATGCGTAGCCTAATTCTCGTATTTCTCATTTACACACACACACACACACAGACACACACATGTACATACACAGATAACACACATATAACCACTTCTTTGTACAAATATCTGGGAGATATACTATTACATCTTAAAGTTATTTTCAATGCAATAATAAATCAATACGAATGGTATACTGTTTTTATTAAATATGAAATTTAGTTTAACTAATAACTTGTATGCCAACATTTAAACTGTCATTCTCAATACAGATAAATAATACATTTTATATTATCCATTAAACGTTGTAGTCACTGTGGTCACAATTAATTCGAAACTGCTCTTCGCAAGCTGAAGTGTAAGGGATTTTTTCTTGGACTCCAATTTGCCTTATGGTAAGTCTATTGAGGATTACTCAACTTGGCCATTAACAGGTAGTACGTGTAGATATTTGTTATTGTAATAAAAGTTTATGGCTATCTCTGTGACCGCCCAACGATGTTTGTGTGACGTTTGACTCTACGTCTTGCAATGCAGTCCAACCAAAATACGCTTATACGGGTTTCATTATCAAATCCCGACTTTGAGAAAGTGATTCTGCAATGGTATGGTACAATTAGAAGCAAATACATTACATGTCAGTGACTATAACAGTCGCTCCAATACGCATGTATTGCCAATTTAATATATTGAAGGCATGTTTTGTTGTTTCTATATATTTTCATTTTTTTCAAAGATTATATTTAAACCTTACAATATAATTATAGTTCCTTATTTTCTTAAAATCTCAATATATTATCTGTTGATTTTACACACTAGATACGGTAGGTTTGCTAGAAAATGAAGTTTTGCATTATTAAATTTTTCATAAGATCAGTAAATTCTTTAGAGAACAAAAATAATGTGTTCTGATTGTTCAGCGACTACTTATCACTATTCTTATTCTTTTGTTCCCCAAGAAATATTTACGTATATTGAGCTGTCACAGAGACCGCACTACGGTATTCCCGTGACTCACATAGCAGCACGGTGGTTAAGGGTTGAACGTCAAACATTACATTTTTTTTAATTTACTGAAAGAAGTAGCGTATTGGAAGCAAATCATTTTCTAAAAAATATTGTTCACAAATTTTTCTTTACATTTCCTCAAATTGATATAGAGTACTATTTGTTCCTCCATTAACATTCACACGCGTAATATCCGTCAGGCACACGTCATAACGGCGTAATTGACTTTCCGGACAGGTCAAGAGAGACGGTTACGGGAAAGGAATGATTAGCGTGCTAGTGACCGTCATTAGCGAGGAAAATACCAATGGGCGCCATACACGTCGCCCTCGCTTCTGTCGCCCGCCGTCGCCCTCCGTCGCGACGTCCGCAAAGCGCACGCATCACGTATTCCGAAAGAGCCCGAGCGAAAGTGGGCCGGAGCCTGGACCACGGTCGTTAGCCGGCGGCCCCCGTTTCAAAGCCACCGCCGCACCAGACCGCCTCCCGCTGCTGCGTAGGCGCGCCCGCCGCTGTCGCCGCCCCCGCCGCCAGCCATCCACTGGCCCCTAAAGCGCCATTCGAGATGTATAGCGGGCCAAGATAAACCTACCGTTGTAGGTGGACCTGCGGTTTGTTGGAGGGAAAGTAAGGAAGTGGTAAAGTGAGCAATACGCAGTGATGTGGCGGATCTGGAGCAATGTGCAAAATTACTGTAAAATGTCTTACGTTTTGAGCAGTTTATGTTGTTGAATCTATTGTAAAACACTACTTGATAAAATACAATTGAGGGTTGAATTCGAACACTAATGTGTATACAGTAGGTTTGAATAATAATAATAATAATAATAATAATAATAATAGTAATAATGGAATAATAATAAGAGTAATAATAGAATAATAATGTAAAATGAAAATAACGTAACACGCCTATATTTGTATAAATTGTGTACGAACTTCTTGCTTGAATATTCGCTTGAGAGTTACGGCTATAAAGAAGTCTCCTGCGTGCAAGGCAAATTATTATGAACATACGTTATAATAAAAGGGTTCTGACTGCAAATTAAAATTAAAATTTAAGTAAATTTTACAGGAGAAGCATTTAAGTGACAAAATGTCAACATAACGTCGTTAGTTTATAGCCAAACAATTCTTGCCAAAAACACGCGTTTTTTCCTATATTCAGAATTCAACTTGTATATGGTTTAGGGTAAGTATCCCAGAATTAAGAAAACGTACACAGAATATATTCCTCCCCGTAGTACGTCACCCACAGTTTTTAACTGTTTTTTTCGTAAAATAAATTAAATAAAAAATAAAATAAAAAAATTAGCCACAAAATTATTCATTGGCGAAGACTAGTATTTTCTGAACTACTGGGAAAATACTCTGACCAGAATCTTCAAGACATTACTCTATATCACTTTCCCACAATATTGTTTACCTTTGGAATACTAACTATGCAAACTTCTACAAGGTACTACTGGCAAACTTAACAACTTCAGGCGTGCGAACGTAATGAATTTAACATTTTTTACACACCCAAGGAAAACATTATTTTCCTTAAAAAAAACAGCAATTTAATTATGAATGTCTGTTAACCTGTATGGAATTTGACATTTCGTGATTTTTAAAAAGATTTGTCAGTTTTAAATCATACATGAGAAGGCGATTAGTCAATGGTCACCTTGGAAAGACGTTGTTTTCATGACTATTGCAGATAGAAACTTTTTTATTTTTAAAAAGTATGAACATGCGCAGGTAGAACTAATTACACAGTCCGTAAATCGAAGATAAAACGAAATTGATAATACAGTCGATAGAAACACTTTTTATATAAGAAACCATGATGATAACTCATTTTTCCATAAAAGTGCACTTAGAGCCCTTTTATTTTAAGTCGCGAAATGTATTGATTTTTTTATTTTATTGCGTAAATGACATTTACTTTCAGGAAGACTAAATGCTATAAATGTTGACAGATTATATGAAGTGTCTGGAGCTTCTGCATTTTTCAAATACATAAAATCGATAATATCTTCTAAACATTCTGACATTATGTATTATATTGGTAAAATAAGCGTGGGTTCTTAATGTAGGTTAATATTTTTTAAACGAGGCTTTTCCTGTTCTGATGAAATATGTCTAAGTATTCTTTCCTATAGTTCTTATTCCTGGCAATTATTTTGATACTGTAAAATGTATTACAATGCTATATTAATAAATAATGCCACAAAAGCTAATAATTTTCTCCATGACAAACGACATCATTATTCATTCTGATATAATTTTATAGCTGCACCTTATTATTTTGAATAGTTTTTAAACATAAAAGTTTAAAAATCAGCTATTGGGTATTGTCACGAGAGATACGAAATTTTTAAAACGCATTGGAAATTAAAGAATGTGTAAAAATTAATAATTTTTATCATTTAAACACCTAATTACTAAATTGATAACTCGTGTATTTGTTTTCATTCAACTTCGAGTCTGATATTTATTTCTAGATAATAACATTTTTTGTGAGACATAGGGATGAAGGATTAACTGACACTGAATCGTTCTTCTGCTGTATATAAGCACGACTCTACGCTTCCCAGCTTTTGTTTATTTTGCATTAGCTTTGCATAGAATATATTACTTGGCAATGTTGACAAGTCTGTATGCTGTGTGAATGAAGGTATTTAAGAATTTTCAACTGTTAATTTTTTGTTAAAATCTCACCCGTCAATGTAAAACTAATACCAACATTTTTGGATGATACACTTTGCTTTCATGGAAGATACGTTCATAGAGAACTTTGATTTGGATGCTATACAAGTAACGTGTCATGTTTCGTGTATATTCAAAGGCGCACTCAGGATTTTTGTTGGTGGGTGGGGTGACCTGTATAGTGTCCATCAGAGTTGATGTTTTCTTATGAAGAATTTTTCATTTATTCTGAATATAAAATTTATTTTTATTTGTCGGTTTTAGTTAATTTTTGTAACGTTAAAATTGAATAACTTGTGTCAGTACAGAAAATTGTAAAACCTGCATTTTTGAATAAGCATCACTGATTTCTTGGGGAGAGGGGCTGACGTTCTATGAGACGGTTCCTCCTTGAGTGATCCACTATTTGTATTTAATGGCAATTTAACGTTAAAAATAGTTTGGCATTTGCCGGAACATGCCAAAGAGACAAAGTTCCAAAACCTACTCCTGAATGGTAGCGATTCTAGTATCTTTCTTAACGTGGAGAGCTGTACAGCAGGGAGGACCGTCGCCTCTAGAGTGTCCCTCCCTACCCCACGGAGCCGGCGCTGCTGCCTGCGCGGGCCGCCTCCGAGGGCAGAATAGCGCAGGGGTTGCGACGTGCAGACAAAGCGTGGGAACGTGTTCCAGGAACTAACGAGATGCGGTTGCGACGGTATGCGATGCTGTGTGTACATGCGGCGCGCTCAGTCGACCTCGTGCAATATTTGCAGTGAAGTTGGTGTATGGAGAAAATAATGAACGCACTGGCACAATTGATAGGTCATAGGATTTCAATAGTCATAAAACATCAGGAACGATAGTAAAGTTTTTATGTGAAAAATGGGCAAGATTAACTTAAATGACCAAATCGTTAGAAAATACTTTCCAAAGAGGTTCTCTGATTTCCACAAATCGGTACCGGCTGAGTGACTCAGGACAGTAACTGACGTCACTTCAGTACCTCTTACTGGGAAATCCTGAGGTTTGAGTCTCGACGACAGGATTTTCAACACTAGCTATATATATATTGCGACAATTTCGGCCCCACGTTGGGAAAGACAATTGCGACAACCTCGTTCCCTGTTGGGCGCGGAAGACTTGGCTGCCGGTTAGCTCAGTGGGTAGAAGGGCGTGCCTAAAGTGGTGATGATGGTGGAAGTCGGTGGCCGGTACGAAATGAGAGACTTGTAATCAGGTTAACAAAACAAGTGGCATTTATTCAGCAAAGAAAAGAAAAAAGGTCATGATAATACCACTCATGTCGGCGAGCATGATCTCCTTTTCCCCAATTCCAAAATTACACAAAAAATTGCACAAAAAATGCACACAAAAAATTGAAAAGTGAAACTAGTACAATAAATTTGCCAAACTTCTAAGCTGATTCCTTCTTGATGGCCAAGCGCGGCCGGGAATCTTAGCTTCTCCGCCTGGTCAAAAGGCAATGCAAATTGTTCTCTCAACTGTTCGTCACTTTTGACCACAGACGTGCCTGAAGGGCGTAGTACCGCCTTAGCGGAGCGACTTACAAAACCAACCAGCGGGTTGAATGACCTCGGCTGCCAGCTGGCGGGGAGGGCGCCGGGTTTGGCGCGCACACTGTGGGCGCCGTTCGGAGGGGAAGAGCGGGCGGTGGGCAGGTCGAATCAGGTAGCGTGTGCCGGGCTCTTGAGTGCCGACCAAATAAACAGCGCCGTTCACTTACAGCTACTAATCACCGGATAATGTCCACCTGACACAATGGTCTCAACACCTTCAGTCCACTGCTCTGCTCTGCAAGTTCGTAAGTGATCTAATTACTTCACTATAATACGCTCAGGCACGAGTACGCGTCAGTCACTTTCCCTCCGCGATTCTGATTATAAATGAGGCGTCTCAAAATTCACGATCTACGGCTATTTGGAGGCCGCGCACATATTCCCCCTAATGAATTTAAGCTTTCTCACAAGTCCAACACTGAGAAAAACTTATCTCTCCGGCGCCAGACGCCGCAATGACCACGACCGGCCTCTCTGACTGCCTCCTACGTTCTCTCTCGACGCTGCCTTCACCATGTCCCTCGAGCCACCCTTCCCCCACCAAATTCATCCAAAATGTTCTAGAACTTTCGAGAATTCTGTTTAAGTCCGGCGGCTATTGGCGAAAGGTTAGTGCGTCGCAAAGTAATTTCGTCCAATCATCGGAGGTTTTCGAGCCGAGAACTGAGAGAGAAACTTACACTCGTTCCCTCTCACTTCAATTGTATGTCAAACGGGTAGTAATTAATGGCCCGGAGAAGAAACTGAGAATCTCAAGGAAGGAGGTGGGCGAGGGGTGCTGCGGAAAAGTACCGGGGCAGGCGCGGGCGCACGTGCAGCTCTCTGGCGTCTTGAACATCTGTGCGTGTCTAAAGGGGGGTGGTCAGCGGGGGCTCGGACAGAATCCTGGCGCCGCCACCGATTTCTCTGGCGGGCTTCGTGGAGCAATTCTCGTGTTTGCAGCCGTAATTAATTCGGTGTCACTACTATATATATACATATATGCATATATACATATATACATATATACATATATACATATATACATATATACATATATACATATATACATATATACATATATACATATATACATATATACATATATACATATATACATATATACATATATACATATATACATATATACATATATACATATATACATATATACATATATACATATATACATATATACATATATACATATATACATATATACATATATACATATATACATATATACATATATACATATATACATATATACATATATACATATATACATATATACATATATACATATATACATATATACATATATACATATATACATATATACATATATACATATATATCAGAGAGAGAGATTGAATTCAGCCGCTGTCTAGGGGAGAATACTAGCAGTACCCTAACAACTGTCTACGGACAGCACGCAGTCTTTCCTTTCTCTTCCCTGTCTTAGCCTCACATAAACAGACACGCATTTACATTTACATGCACTGCACTATCACTCACGTGAGGAGACCAGTTGGGAACTTAAATCTTGAATCGCTGAGACGGTGTCCCGCCGTGAGAGATATGCGGTTAGGTAAAACCACACAAGTTGTGGAGTCGTGTAGGTCGGCGCCGGATCTCGTCATTCAGGGGAGAAAACAGTCACCTCCCGTGATAACAACATTAACGGTACTAATGACCATAGCAGTTGACGGGACTAGAAATAATAATCAATCAAATAAACCGGAAATTGAACGTTGAAGTTCTGCAAGTCAACGGCACCCTAAAATATTTTTCCTTAATTCGAATTATTGAAATCTTCCGCGACTAAAAATGTAGCTTAGGCCACTGAATATTCATGAATCATAGTAAATATAAGACGCGTTGGTACCGTGACATTAAATACATTGTGATATGATTAATATCGCTTAATGTAATATTAAACATTATAACAAAGGCTGTAGTAACTTTCATGTGGTGTATTTCCACTACAGCCCAGTAGCTCATTATCTGCTACATCCCAGTAGATAGGCAAACCCGCAACACAGTAGTGTTGAATGAACCTCACAGGTTGCATCACGGCTGTACAGGCGAGATACGTAATTCCGCGCTCAGTTTCTGTGCTAGTATACCTATACATATGATGCATATTTATTATTAACCGCGAAGCAAATAAAATGAGATTTTTTATCTTTAGAATAAGTGTTTTATTCTACGTTGAAGTAAGTATTGATAAGCTACGTAACTATAATAATAATAATAATAATAATAATAATAATAATAATAATAATAATAATAATAATAATTTCTCTACAAACCCATTTAAGACAGAATTAGCTGTTTCTATCACTCTCTTAGTTTTAGCATTTTCTTATATTCTCCTCAACGGTGCACGAGATTCCAATGGAAGTACACGAATTCGTTCTATCTCGTGTCGGAGGAGGTATCGCGTCATGACCTTATAATATGACTCATGGCCAGATGAATTTTCACCATTATCGAATGTTTCACTTGGAAGAGATGAACCTTCAGGAGGACCATCGTTTCCAGGGATATTAGATAGTTCTAAATGTTCGTCATGTGGATAGTTCGATCGAAGAACATACTCCGCGTATCTCTGGATCTGCGAGTTGTTCTGCTGTGAAGTTTCTACTGCTGCGTATGTATCGTCGTTGACTGGCAAGCTTCTCCTTCAATTTATCCCATGTCCATCTCTAACGATGGTTTCGAGCTACTGCCGGCTCTGGGTTCCTGTAATAATAATAATAATAATAATAATAATAATAATAATAATAATAGTAATAAAATTTTTATTCCCATCTTGTTTTACAGTAATAATGTACAATGAATTTTCTTGGAATTACTGACCATCGGTGACCAGTTGTAATGGTTAGAAACACTGAGTTTATACTCATAATTCATTATCTGTCTACTTCAAACGATAACTAACTAAAAGAACAATTGATTTATGGAGTCACAATACTGCATTTATGAATGCATAATTAAGCAATGAATGAGAAATAATGAATTGACTAATTTACAGATAGACAGACGTGTTGTTCTCACCATAATGAGGGAGTGATATTCTTTACTTCTGTATATCATTTTATGTATAGTCTCTTCGGTATATCCTCATTATGGTAAAAGTTCAAACCCCGTAAGGGTCTGTGTATCTTTGTTAATGCTTTGTGTATACATATGCGAACACTCTGCATTGTCAGTGGATTAAAGAAGCCATGTTCGCTAATTCGAATATTCATTATCCTCACACCACTTCAATTATTCAATATTCATGAATAGTTAACTGCATTATGTACGTCTACGTTATGGAACGTAGTTTATTCTCGTATCTCACGCTTCGTGACGCCGATCCTGATGAAATCTGAGAAACAGCATTGTTACTTAAGGCACATTCAAATCCACTTTTAAAAATCCACAAACGCAAGAGGATAAAGCCATCTATATCTAATGAAATCTGAGGGACAAGCTTCATCGATCCTCAGGCACATTCAACTTTGCTTCCACAAATCCTCCCGAAAGCATGAAGGTAGAGGCAATGTGGGTTACGAAAACGAAAGAAAGCAACGCCGTGGTCAGCGGGAAGGCAAGAAAGCGCCAAGTAGGCTGAAGCTGCGCCGGAACGGGCCGGAAGCGGGAAGGCAGGCGCGGGGGGGGGCGCTGGGACGAAGGTGGGGGCGGGATGAGGGCGAGGCGGGGGTGGGGCGGCCGCGGAGGCGCGGGAGTGGAGGCCGGCGCGGGGGTGGAGGCGGACGTGGGGTTGGAGGCGGGCGTGGGGTTGGAGGCGGGCGCGAGGCTGGAGGCGGGCGCGGGGGTGGAGGAAGACGCGGGGGCGGGCGCTGGGGATGAAGGCGATGGCGGGGCGGGGGCCAGACGGGGGCGAGGCGAGTGCAGGGCGGGCGCGGGGGTGGAGGTGGGCGCGGTGGCGGGGAATGGAGCGGGGCGGGGGCGGGGGTGGAGGCGGGCGCGGTGGATGGGAAGGGAGCGTGCGGGGGGGGGGCGGGAGCGGGCGCGGAGGCTGGGGCGGACGCGGGGGCGCATTAAAACCGTATCGGCCGCTTCCATGCATCGGTCCCATCGGGGTAAAAATAGGCGGCGCTGCGCGGCGCGGCGCGCGGGGCGAATTGTGCCTGGATCGGGCTCTCGCATGCCGAGCGCCGGAAGCGCGCCCCGCTTATAAAGCGTTCCAAGAAGGTTGTAAACCAGCGGCGGCGGCGCCGACCGCGGCCCAACGCGCAGCGCTTGCGTGACCGCGCTGTCACCCGGCCCAGGCTGCGGCGGCGGCGGCGGCGGTGATGCGAGGATCAGGACGGAGGTGGTGATGTTCAGTGTTGGTGATGGTTGATTTATTGATTGATTCATGTTTGTGAGCGCGTCAACGGCTACGTTCATTAGGCCCGTTAGTGTAGCAAATATTTGGTCGCGGGTGGTAGCGGCATTACTTCCCTTCTGGATGGGAAGATCCGACGTCGACCTACACGCCCACTTGCTTAGTATTTCTCTTTTAGATATCTCTTCCCAGCGGGGTACCGCTTGGGAACAAGGTCTCAGCTTCCGACCGATTCCCCATTTGTGGTTGTGAGTTCTCCCAATATTTGTGGTGTGGCTGGTATATGTGTGCGTGCGAGAGAGAGAGAGAGAGGGAGAGAGAGAGAGAAAGAGAGAGTGAGAGAGAGAGTAGTGGGAGAGGATAGGGCAAAGAATATTAAGGAATCCGTGCGGATTCGAACCCCAAGACCTCCCAGTCAGATTCGCTGAAGAGACAGCGACAATCTGACTCTGAACTAAACTCATCAGGGATACTGATTTTGTCCGGGAAGGTGATATGTGGCTTGCATATGGAGAGGGCGGCAGTGCCAGTAGTATTGACTGATGATTGTAAATGTGGATTTGTGACGGTATTGGTGACAATGATGATGTAACACTTTAGTCGTGATGATGTAAACGGGGTCGTTGATGACGGTAAACGACAACGTAACGGCAATGACAATAAGAGATGAAAATGACGATGATAAAATTTACGTTAGAAGAATGAGTGGAGTTGCATGGGCTGATTACTTGCGTCTCCGTATTCTGTTACCAATACGGTAGAGGTGCAAGGATATTTGTGTCATCAGTAGTCACAGTAATTATGAGAATGGAATCAAGGTGTGTAAGAAGAAATCGGGTGAATTTGATTGCAAATAGTTAACACGGCGCAATGATTGATGGGGAAACTGCCCAAGGGAGGAAACATTTGGTTTGTGATATAGTAGAGGTGCTAACGAGGCCTGCAAATTCTGGCCCAACGATAATTAAAGCGGCGGTGGCATTTTTAAATTTACTTAACGCCTGATATGGATAGATTTAAATAATTAAAATTATAAATAATCTGCATCGTTGAAACATACTTAATTTTGCTTCTTTAGAGAAAATGGTCCATATCATTATCTATTTAGATTTAACAAGACTAAACTATTCACGAATTATTAGCATCATTATTGATTTGTAGTGCAAATTTGTATGCTTTTCATCAAAATATTTTGATGGAGGATTCAAGATAATATGACATCCGAATGAAAATGTCACATCCAATATATTTTATAACCTAAATCCAAATTAAATCGTGTCAATAACTTGAAGTGTCATCCAAAGATGCCAACATGATCATACAACTTATCCATATTTTTAAATGATACATTTCTACAAGGTAATATTCTTTTTTCTACTCCCATTATATAATTCTGTCATTTGATGGCTGCAATCATTTGCGTAATAAAACTCATTACGAAACAGATTTCATGATGATATAGGTTCTTGACCAATCCCAGACAAGCTTACAAACCAAGTATTGACTTTTCATTAATCATTGAGAATCATTATAGTAAATGTTTCGTTCGAGTGTGTGTATTAAAGTACCGTATGAAACTCGATGTAATGGGTACTGATACACTCGTGTAAAGTTTACAATACTCGCTCGTTCCTCGCTCGTAGCGTAACATCACACTCGTGTGTTAATACCCATCATTACATCATTTCATAATGTGCTGTTATAGTTCTAATATTTCAATGTTATGATAATAAAGTGTCACAAAAGATCGGAATTGTAGCAATTGCATTGGTATCGCTTTTCTTTCCTATTGTCTGTGATACCTGCATAAAATGTCAACCTGCATAACATGTTTTTAATTCTTCTGCATTATTTATTCTAATGGTCGGCAAAACACCTTGTAATTAGTGATGTCAAAACACGCAACTCGGAGAAAGATAGAGGTATAATAAGAAGGAAACATAATTTTGTGAAGCTTTCTATCAAATACTAATTCTGGCATTCCGTTAACGTGTATATTAAGCATACAGACAGTATTGCAAATGCTTGAATTTCTCTTTTACAAGTCAAAAATAAAATAAATTTGGATTAATTTTCAATTTCCCTCATGCTCTACTTATGTATTATAGATAAAGTATTGTAATATTGCAGCAGAAAACAGTGATTCTCGTACGAAAAACATGAATTGTGGGTCCCGGACAGGAAAAAATGATAATTTGTTCTCCTACATTTGGTAAATAACTTCCTCTAATAGATTGGGTTGTGTAGTCAGAATTCTCATTTTCTTGGTTTAAGGCAAATCGTCTGTCTGTCCGTTCTTCTGTGTGTCCGTTTGTCTGCCTGTCTGGCCGTTCATCTGTCTGGCCGTTTGTATGTCCGTTCGTTTGTCTCACCGTCCGTCTGTCTGCCCGTCCGTATGTAATAGTAAATTAATAGATAAACTTCTTTTTAAGAGTCCGGCCCATTGAACATTTTAATATAGAGTGCCGGGTTTAATTACCTAATAACACTAAAAAGGCAAAGAAAACTGTGTAATTGGTGACTTTCAGAAAATAAAGCCGCATGTCATTGTATTCTTAGTATTTCAATATTTGATAACTAATTGTCAATAAAATTTAAATAATTCTCGTGCGTTCAGATCGGTTATTAATTTTGACCCTTTAACGTAAATTCAAACTGTTTGGAAAGTTGTAGTAAAATTCGTGTTCAAGATTGAATAAATATTTAAATACAATATTCATCCAATGTTTTGTACATCTACAAGACAGTGAAAAAACAAGTAATGCATCTAAAACAACAGGGCGGTCGCAAAGCAACGGGTATTGCTGAGGAAGCACGAATCCACGGAAATTATATCGCCATAGTAGTTCAATATTGATTGGAATTCAACAGAAACGAACTTAATTTAGTGGTCAAACGAAGTAGACTTGTACATGTTGCTTTTTATTAAAGTATCTAACAATATTACGCCACTAACTGCCCGACACTATCAAGATAGCAATTAAACTCAAATGTACCCTTAAAATTGCGGTATTCGTAATGTCAGGGTGGCACGACGCGTTTCCCAAGAGAGGGACCCATCCACACATGTGGTTGCTCATGAATATCCCGTAAGCCTCCTTCACGTAAAACGGAGAGCGGCGTAAAAGCTTGTCTTTAGTACGCCCATTCACGGAACGCGCTTGATGTGAGCTTTCGTACCACATCAAAGCGAGAGCGAATAGCGCGTAAGACCCCGAGAGGCCTTGCATCGGGTGTCCGCCCGCGGGCTCTGGTTCCTCAGTCGCTCGCTTGGCGGCGCCACGCCACGCAGTGCCACGCCACGCCACGCCGTGTGGCCACGTAGAGTTTCTAGATAGAGAGTAACGCATTCCATTGTTCCACCGATCCCGCCATTTTGTGTTCAGTTGTCAGAAAAATGGAAATCCGTGTCGTATTCTGTATGTTGAGAACCATGAATATTCCCCAAACTCATATTAATATTCTTGAAAATCTTTATAATGTCACCAATTATTTTAATTTCGCTTCAGTTACTCTTTGGCGCCTGACGGGGTTGTCGGGTGAGTGGATATAAAATGGCGGCGGTTGCACTGCTCTCTGCTTCTAGGGACTAGGGCCACGCAGTATTCACCGCCGTGGGCGCTGGCGTTTCTAACACGGCCGCCGCCTAGAGGCGCGATGCTGGTTTCGTGGGCGAGATATTTTATCTGGATCCGATGGTGCCTGCAATGTTGGACTTAATTGGGCAAATAACAAACGGTTGGGATACGCTTATTTTCTTCTAAAGAGTTATTGACAGGATGTTGCGACCGAATTTGGAAAAGGCATTCTTGATTATTCTAAACAATTATGAAGATGTTTATGACTAAGATATCTGATCCTTGGCTTTCATCCTTATTTATAAAATTGATAATGATTTAAGTGATTAGTAAGTGGAAGGTTGCGTGATATCACCTACTTCACTAATATTGAAAGATAACACATTCGTGTACTACGCCAAATTCGTACACTTATCTCTATACCATATCTTTTTGGCGACTCAATCGTTTGCGCTATTTACGGCGGTTGGGTTATTTTACATTTCTGGAATGGTTTGTACAACAAGTCCGGGGTTCAATTTGCTTCATAATTGTAATGAAGCTTAGTTCGAGTGCAATGGGTTTGACCTAGGTGATGAGTACATCGTCTAACGTTTTATTGCAAGTGAAGCTAAAGCAGTTTCGTGGAGTATGTTACTTTACTATCCTTTGCCAAAGTGGTCGTGCGATGGGGATATGTTTTGTGATGAAAGTTTAACTCAATATATTGTCTATAAAGTAGGTGGAGATGACCTTCGTAAATTCCCATACTTGCTGGCGTTAGAAACGCATTTCATTTTCAGTCACTGTAAATATACACCTTATATCAAGATTTAAAATTCATCCTCAGCATAAATTTCAAGCACTACTTTTCCCCAAAAAGAAATTTACCAAATAATAAATTATCCATTTGGAAATCATTATTAGAATGTAAAGAAATTGTGAGTATCTTCATCTACGAGTATTGAAGGGATGTCCAACTTGCAAGATTTCAAGGGCCACAACTAAATCCTTCAATATGGTTGCGGGCCATATTTGCATTGTTCGGGAGATCCACATCTGACATTCCCCGTACTATGTATATTGACACCGCCCGGCTGCACTGAAACGGGGGGGGGGATGGAACCATGCGCGATAACAGGGTACCACGCATAACGCAGTGAAACACATTGGGATGATTTTGAATTTCTGAATGTACTAGATAAAAATCATTAAATGATCACAGGTGTTGTCATTGCCAACAATGTTGGCAATGACAACACCTGTGATCATTTAATTTTAAATGCCAACGACATTTTCACCACTAAAAATCATTAAATCTAAACTTCATCTATTTGGGGGTGTTGGCTTCGGCAGGGCGCGTGCGTAAGGTGCACAATGTTTTCGACTGACATGGATGAAAGGGACTTTTACTATAGACTAATAACCTTTTGCTGGCCACAATAAATAGCCCCGCGGCCCGCATGCGACCCGCTGGCCGCCGCCAATTGGACAACCCTGATCTATTGCAAGGAAAATTTGATTTTTTGTTCAACATTTTGTTCCAGTACAAGTTAGTGTTCTAGAAATCCTAGAAATTTATCGAAGGTACAACACCTTTAAGCACAAACCTCAGTTCAAGAGTTTAGAAAATCGTCCAACTTCTCTTCATCCAGGAGTATAAGATACGATACATAAAATATTTATTTTTCGATGAATTCTAGACTAAGATTAGATTATATGAAACATCTCACGTTTCCTCTTTTCACATGAAATAAAAGCGCCCACAAACTTTAATCATGCAATCACATGTTTTACTGTAATTAACATACGTCAACTCATCTTTTATTTGGCAAGGGCAGGAACCTCTTCAAAGCATCTGATATCTGCTTTTAGAGGATCATTGTTTGAAAAATATTATTTATGAACGTATTTCAACAGATCAACTCCTATCGGAAACAATCCGGCAAAACGACTGGAAATGGAAATTTGTAACGTGTTTTGGACCGATTATCCTGTTTGTATAGCAGCTCTTCCGATATACTACAATGGAGTTGGCCCTGAGTCAGGAATGCCAAAATTCAGCGCATCAGGGGAGAAAGCCGCACACAGATTTCGAGAAGGGGCTTGTAGCAGCAACGCAGCGAAACAGACGGTCGCTAGGAGCAATGGCAACTGCGTTGGAAAAGCACTCGGCGCCCGATTATTCTTTATTGGCGGGTCCGCGCGTATCAGGGTTTAGCGGGCATTAGGCTCCGATCGCGTGTCCTTGATAATTGTTATTGGGCGCACGCTCACTATCTGCGCGCTCCATCGTCGCCACATCGCAGCTGCTCTTCGCCCTTTGCTCCCCCATTCCTCTGCTGCACACTCCGGGCCGACATTTTCGGCACTTCAGAACCGCTAAGTAATCTTCAAAGCCTCTTTTTCTGATGCGGCCTATCTTGTTCCTCGTAAAATCCTGCGTGATTTTGCTGTCCATACTTGTGTCAGCGGTGATGTCACAAAATGTCATCCGACCGTCATTGCATTTCGGTCAACTCAAAAGGTTGTTAATTTGCGCCAACGATTTCCGCCGTTTCAACCCCTCTACGCAACCATCCTCACACCATTGACGGCATAATATTTGTAGTTGCATCATTATCAGCGCTTCCCACACTGGTGTTTTCAGTGTTATCGCAAATTCCAATAACTTCTTTCATCATTGCTATTATTATTACACCAACATCACCCTGCCGTTACCACCGTTGCAAGTCATCACAACATCATTGCCATCCTCACAGTAATATAATAGTCATAATAATCGCAACATTGACATTATCGCCGCTTCCGTCCTTGTCGATTACGCTCTCACTACAATTCCCAGTACCATCACCCTCACAACCACCACCCCCACATCCACCGCCACCACCACCACCGTTGCTTCTCTCACCGTGTTCGGTCGACGCGGCCCGTTTCGATTCAGTAAATATACGCTTTCGATCCGGGACACGAACGGCGACCCCCTGCCAGCGACCAGCGCCGCCCTCACTCTGCCGGGCAGATACGCGCTACCAAATAGGCCGGAAAGGGCTGTAATGGCTATCAAATGCGCGGCGTGCGTATTTCGGTTCCACTTCGGGGATTTCCGGACGCGCTTCGGGGACTGGTTTTCACGTGGCCTCCGGGGATATGTCTTCAATGCGGGCGCCGCATAGTTCGCAGTTTTATCGTTGTTTTCCCGATTAACGTGCAGGGTATTTTATACCATGTCTGTTGGTTTTGTGTAATCTGTTTGTTGGAATGAGAATCACTCACCTGCATATTGCGGTATTAGTGTTCAGAAAAATACGAATTTATTTCCAAATAAAGTAATAACAATATATTTATTTCGAAAACTGTTATAGTAATCTTTTCTATATTACACGTTACATAAGGTTATATATTTCTATTTCGTGCAAGTGATAAAGATTTTCCACATAGGCTTTACTGCATTAGTTTTTAGGGAGGGGAGGAAAGTGTAAGTAGAAAGGTCGAAGGGAACTCAAGATCTCCGGACGTGCGAGTTCTCGTGTTGCTAAGAATGTCTGAGAAGAAAGTTATTCCCTTACGAGTCTAGTGGTAGCAAAAGTTCCAAGTTTTTCAATTGTTCCTCTTGTTGTGTTTCTCACTTCTTTGTTACATTCTGCCTTCTGTTAAATTCTTGCGAATTCTAATTCGTAAATTTAATTATAAATTTTTACTTTCTACATATTTTACAATTACTTTCCTTTTAACACACACTTTTCAACACTTGATGTTCATTTGAAAAGTGCCGTAGCAGTAAAAGATAAATTAATACGAAAAGTTCAATAATAAGGTCAAAGAAATTTCTGCGATTGTTCTTTTGCATCAGTTCATACAGTTTCATATTGATATTGAACCCGTCATTGTAAGCAAGTGATTTTGTTGCACATTAAAATTCAGTATTTTTAATTAGGTAAATAATTACTAAATATAGAATTAGCCAATTTCCTAGCAGAAAATAAAGTAAGTAAAAAATGATTAACTTTCAATATGTATTTGTGATACATATTGAGTGGTAGTGGTAGTATGAGTGATACATACAAGTGGTAAAAGTGACAATTTATTCCGCATGTAGGAAATGTTGAGACACGACTACGACAGGCCAAGTGACGCAATTCTACGAGCAAAATAAAATCACTTTTACATATGTTTTACATTGCTTTCTGATAGTCATAGTGACTTTCATTTTATTTTAATTCAAGTACACAAATCACGTACCTGTACCTTAAGGGCAATATTTGTTAGGTAGGACGAACGTTCTTGTTTTCTTTGTTACACTCAGATTTATCTGAACACTTGAGCATCGTATCACTTGGACGATTGAACTTTTAGCATGCTACTCAAGCCCTGAAAGAACTGTTTCTACTAGTGGCTGTTTAAACAAGTATTTACGTATTATAAATTTAAACTAGTTGAATACACGCCGTTGCCTCGGTGTGTATTTATCTATTATACACTTCTGTTAGACCTGCCCGCTCCCGCACCAGACGTACTCCCATGCGTCCTGCCCGCACCAAGCGTACTCTCACCGGGCTTGTCCCACCATCCACCACGTCCCCCTCTCCATCCATCTAGCTCGGGCACCCTGCTCGCTCGCGCCCGCTAGCGCCCGCTCTCGCCCGCCCGCTCTCGCCTGTCCGCTCTCGCCTACCCGCTCTCGCTCGCCCGCTCGCGCCCGCCCGCTCTCGACCGTCTGCTCTCGTCCGCCCGCTTTCGCCCGCCCGCCCGCTCTCATCCACCCGCCCGCTCTCGCCCGACCGCCCGCCCGCTCTCGCCCGCCCGCTCTCGCCTGCCCGCTCTCGCCTACTCGCTCTCGCTCGCCCGCTCGCGCCTGCCCGCTCTCGACCGTCTGCTCTCGTCTGCCCGCTTTCGCCCGCCCCGCCCGCTCTCGCCCGCCCGCCCCCCCCGCCGCTCTCGCCCGACCGACCGCCCGCTCTCGCCCGCCGCTCTCCCTTGCCCGCTCTCGTTCGCCCGCTCTCGCCCGCCCGCTCTCGCTTGCCCGCTGTCGCCCGCCCGCTGTCGCCTGCTCGCTCTCGCCTGCCCGCTCTCGCTCGCCCGCTCTCGCCTGCCCGCTCTCGCTCGCCCGCTCTCGCCTGCCCGCTCTCGCTCGCCCGCTCTCGCCTGCCCGCTCTCGCTCGCCCGCTCTCGCCTGCCCGTTCTAGCTCGCCCGCTCTCGCCCGCGCGCACTCGCCCGCAAGCTTTCGCCCGCTCCCCTCCGTCATGCCTTAGGCAGCGATGCAACTATGTTTAATTAACTTCGTATTAGATCTCGTTTCAGACGTTTTTCCACCTTCTAGCGAGGATCAGCTACAGTTTCTCATTGAACTCCTGTGACTGATGCGATGGTAGACGTGAAACATTGAAAAATACGATTCTTTTTGTACACATATTAATGTTTCTGAAAAATAATTATAGCTGGGCATTCCATGCCTCCAAACAAAACAAACAAAACTTTCTTCGATACTAGCATGGATATCCAACATTTCTCTTTTCTTACGATATAGATTTATAATATCTATACTTCATTCATCATAGGTAAAATTATAATAATAATAATAATAATAATAATAATAATAATAATTATTATTATTATTATTATTATTATTACCTACATTCTACGTCAATGTGGGAAATATTCGTAGTAAGTTAATTAAGAAGCATATCTCTGAGAGAGAAGATAATAGAATGCAATGAATATCACTCTTTTAATTTGAAAGCGCAAAACCTTTAATAAATAATTTTATTAATTGTAAAGTTCTTCTGCAAATAATTTGGTGACATCTAGAAGAATAACAGTCGTTGTTACGAACACGATTTATAACCCAGAAAACATGTGTGTTGAAACCTTTTAAAAATCTAGCTAAATAATTATTTTATATAAAATACTGCTGAAAATTACTGAGTAGTTGCAGTTTATTTATGTGCACTATAGAAAATATGGAGCTAGCTAATTTGTTTGCGTCAAACTGACAACTATGATAACACACAATAACATGGTACAATAAATGACTACCAGAAGCCACAAAAAGTAAATGCAAACTACAATAAACCAGTCATAAAAAGCAATAAAAAATACGGTCTTTACACAGTATTCCAGAAATTACTCTGCGCACTGGGGTCAGACAGGCTGACCTATCACCCTTAATATTCCACAGCACACGGCGCGAGAGAAAGTTACAGCCTTTAAGAGGACGGGACAGAACAAAGACACGCGAGAAGGGTGGAAAAACAGGAAAACATATGGCGAAGAAAAGAAAAAAATTCCGCAGCAAGAGAAACAAGCAGAGTGGGCAGAATGGGAAGTCGGCGGAGGTGGGAGATGGCCACGAGATCCTTTGCGTGCAAGCTGCAGGCCGGGCACTTGCGGAGAGAACAAGGTTACTGGTCACCACTGTAACGGCGCCAAGGACAGTCCAGAGCATCTGGAAACATTTTAGATTTCTTTGGTTAGCCATATAGTTCGCAGATGCATCGGAATATAATACTTTTTCCTGTAATTTAAGAGTGCAACATCGAAATACATATGAGGTGTTGGTGATATGAGGTTTCCTACCATTAAGAGTGCAAATTTAAAAATCTTTAGAGTTGAATTGTAATAGAAGACCTCTGGACAATAACATGCTCTGCCACTATACGTAAGTTTTGAGAAAAAGGCAAGTAAAGATTTAGGCATTGTATTGTTCGTATAAGGATAAAGAACATTAATATATGAATGCAGTCATCTTGGGGCGCATCTTTAAAATAAAAATCCAACAACTACATACGTCTATGGGGCGTCGAAATACACTGTCTCAGTTTCATCAGAAATGTGGCTTATCATGTTATTGCCCCAAGGTCTACAATGATATACCCAGAGCAGTTTAAAATAAATTACTAATGTCTCCAATATGTCTTACATTCATCTACATATAAAAATCTTTCTTCGGAAAGAGTTTTCAGGCTAGCGCTTTTTTCAACGTCTGCTGCCGCTTCATTGTTCCGTGGCGATCGGGAGCTTCCGAAGGCTGTGGACTTCCAAAAGTAAAGCGTTTTGATCTCATTTTGTCCTGTGTGCTACATTTACACAAAGTGAAAGAATCTAAAACCTATAAACTTATCTGAGCAAAATTTAAAATGGGATTTCCTGTTCAAACAATACTTTACAACAATACTAAAAATACAAGTCCGGATACATTTTGGTGTTAGACCTGACACCCTCTCGTGCATGTTAGGTGGCGCGGGGTCCCTGTGACCCCACGTATCTTCGCTTAGCTGCAGTTGCCTAATTTTGCGAGTCAGAAGCTTTACATTTCACATCCTTTCACCACATTCTTTAGCTTTTGTCTGAAAGATATAAGCACTTCGCGACAGCGCGAGGGGTTCCTGGAAGAGCGATAACAGTCGAGCCGTTGCGCAAAATGATCTGTCTGACCCCTCGCCACCACTTCCGTCGGCAATTGGAAGAGCTTGCAGCAGTTCTTCAGTCGTGCCGGTACATTGATAGAATGTGTCAGCGTGAATAAAATGTTTATGTATTTGACATTATGAATAATTTGAGGAAAACTAAACTTCTTGTGCTACATGCAGAAAACAAGTTTGTAAAGATCATCGCGATGTTTTGTGTAAACAATGTAGTTCAGTGAGAAGAGTAATAAATTGTTGACATGCAACATGTTCCTTTCCAAATTTTTAGATGCAATAATTCATTTATAAGTATTTGTGACACCAATACAAACATCTTAAATTTCGTACTTTTTCTACATTGTGTTTTTTGATTTAGAACAATTTTCAAATAATTGTTTACTTATTTTTGTGTGAGACAATGTTAGAAACTTAAACTTATTGAATTTTCTGATACCTTTGTCATTGAAATATTCAGGAAAATGTAAATGGGGTCACTACTTGAAATTAAAGATAAATGATACTTTTGTCCTTTTATTTTTTTTAATTCCTCATTAGCATGTTTGTTTATAACAGTGCATTATGTTAATACTACCTTACAAATGATTGATTATTATTAAAATAACTAATTCCACACTTATTTGTAGCTAAATGTAATATTATAAAGAAATAACTTAAAGGGGTCAGAAAGGACCCCGCGCCACCTCTAACGTAACTCCGGCAACCGCCACCTCTCCAGGGTCAACAATGAACGTTTATTAAATTAATTATAATAAAATTAATTTTTAATTTCTCAGATCTCTTCTGCACAGGATTACAGATAATTTGTGATGTTGATTATAATGAAGAAAGATCTAAATTTGAACATTTTAATTCTGCGAAAAGACCATGTTCAGGTGAAGCAATATAAAATTTATAAATATTATTTTCGAATTCTAAGCAGATGAAACTGATATGTCAATTGCAAAACTTTGATGAACATGCCCGTCAGAAACTAATTTTAACGTATTGATTACTAAATTAAAATTCATTGAATACAAAAGTGAATTGATGACAAAAATGTTAAATTTTGAAAACCACTTTTAGAAAAAATATAATTTTTAAATTTCTATATTTAATTTTATGAGATGTTATTAGTAGGCTAATTGAAATGAGAATCACAAGTGATTATGATATTGCCCATTGACAGTTTGAACTAGTGGTGCTACAGAATGACACAGACTTTCCCCTATTAGTTTTCTATTTCCTTTGGTCTCGGCTAGCTAATCGAACTTGGCACATACTCTTGCTAGCTGCCATCTATCGCCGCCCACACTACACATTTTTGACATTTTATTAATTTTAATTTTATTATAGAATCTTTTTCAAAATCTCAAAAATTAGACTCAAAACAGATCGACAGGGTTTTTTTTCAATTTGAGAAAAATTCTTCGTGTGGTTTAGGTGCTAGTAGTGTTCACAGACGGGACGGACGGACAGATGGACATTTTGCTTTCAATTGCTTTTCCGAAATGGAGGACTCACAAAACTGGTATCTGGCTAAAGCACGTATTGCGGGATTATTTTCTTAATTTATCAACTGTTTTATCCACTACTACATATATTATTCCGTTTATACGTATGTATACGGGAAAGTAAAAGTAAGTAGAATTTATTAGTTTCTAATCGTTTTATAATTTGTGGTTTGCAATATAAGGGTTGAGTATTAGTTGATAAAATCATTTTGTCGAGTAGAAAGTAATGAACACAAAAAGGGAAATATTCAAAATTCAATATTTCTCATTACGAGCTGTGCTGCAGACATAGAGCTTACTGTTGAATTAATAGAGTTTTGCATCTAACGTGCGGAATGAACTGCAATTCCAGCATAACTGCTGGAAACTAAACAATATGGAAGTTGAGTTAGGCGGGGAGATTGCGAATATTCAGGTAGTCCGTGAGAACTAAGTGTTGCGTTGGCAGAATTGCCACAATATCGAGCTATGAGTTAACAAAGCAAACTGCCTGAGTAATAGGAAGGCATTTGGAGAGGTAGATTTCATTGACCCACTATACACAAGGATCTATGAACTGTAATATTCGTTGGAAAAACGAATAGAGAGAAATTGTGTTATTAGACATGAGACAAGAGAAGGCTACTAGAAAGAAACTACTGAAGAAAAGAAACAAATAGTGCTGCGAAATGTTACTGTCGAAATAAAAAAGGTAATACAATATTTTTAAGTTGAAAGCAAAACAAAAAAATAACGGAGCATGTGGCGCAAGATAAAACCTCTATGTGAGCCAGAGTAAACAATAAAGAGTGTACATAATTATATTGAATTTTGATACATGATGTATGATAATGTAACTTTAAATTGATTCCTATTATTTGGTATTGATGAGGAAAATGAGATAAAATGAAGTAAAATGAGAAATAAATCGTTTTTACTTGCAAACATTGTTCAGAGAAAGTTTTATTTTCAGAGAGAGAAAATTTTGTTAAGTATTTGCAGAGTCAATTTTAGAAAAAAGGAATAACATATTGATGAGTTTATAAATAGTTTAATGAGGTCGGTGGGAACAAAATTTCAAGACAATGTTTTAATGATAAAAGAAGAAGGAAATTAATTGGTGTTATGACTGTAAAACATTAAACAACATATTAAGAATTGTGGTACTATTTATACCGCTCACAAGCTTAGAATAAAGACAATGTCCTAAATCAAAATGTAGTCAAAACATATAACAGAAACGCTAACCAAAATGAGATGCAAAGTCACCTAGCAGACAAGTGACATGTGATTGCCTAAGCTCGGTGAGAACACGGAAGGATCCAACGTACAAATAACCCAGAAGCGGAACAAAGAGAAGAAAAGCGCATCACCACAATTCCCATGGAAGAAACTACTACTAAGGGGTTGCCACCGCCAAGCAGATTGCAGAGCGAGGGGCGTCGGGGCTTGGCGGCGCAGGTGGCGGCGGCAAGTGGCCGGGGGCGCCGGGGCCTCCGGGGGGCGGGGGCGGGGCTGTGGCGCGAGGGGGCGGGGCGCGGGGGGACAGTGGTCGATCGACGCCGGCGCCGTAAATCGGGCGCAGCGTTTTACTGCGCGGCTGAAAGGCGACATACGAGGCCGGCGGCGCCCGCCCGCCCGCCTGCGCGCCCTCGCTCGCCCGCCCGCCCGCCCGCCCGCCCGCCCGCCCGCCCGCCCGCCCGCCCGCCCGCCCGCCCGCCCGCCCGCCCGCCCGGGCCCGCCCACCCGCGCCTACTCGCCCGCGCCTACGCGCCCGCCCACGCCCTCGCCCGCCCGCGCCCGCGCCCGCCCGCCCGCCCGCCCGTCCGCGCGCCCACCTGCTCGCCCGCGCGCCCACCTGCCCGCCCGCGCGCCCACCTGCCCGCCCGCGCGCCCACCTGCCCGCCCGCGCCCACCTGCCCGCCCGCCGGCCCGCCCGCCCGCCCGCCCGCCCGCCCGCCCGCCCGCCCGCTCGCCCGCCCGCTCGCCCGCCCGCCCGCCCGCTCGCCCGCCCGCCCTCCCGCCCGCCCACCCTTGCTCACTCTCTTGGCCTTACTCGCCCTCCCGCCCTCGCTCGCCTTTCCGCACTCGCTCGCTCGCTCACCCGTCCGCACTCGCTCGCTCACTCGCCCCGCCCGCCCGCGCTCGCTCGCCCGCCTGCGTTCATCCGCCTGCGCTCCCGCCCACCCTCTGCCGCCAGCCGTCGCGCCGCGCCGTGCGCCATTGGAAATCTATACGGGGATCTCCGAAATAAACGCACTCGCGTATGTTTCATTTACGGGCCAATTTGGGCGCCCGGCGGCAGTGGCTGTGACGGCGGCTGGGTGAATGTCGCGAAGGGCGGCGGCGGGGACTGCGAATGCGGCGGCGTGGAGATGGTGGAAACAAGAGCGGGATGGTGAAGGAAGAGGCGGCGGTGATGTTAGGGATGGGTCTGGTGACGATGGCAGTGTCGGCGTTGAGGGAGAGGGCGACAGGGGTGCCGGCGCGGAGTTTCTGGCTACGAACGTGGAGTGGCAGCGGGGCGCGAGAGGCGTCGGTGGGGGTGGGGCGGGAGCGGGGGCTGACTCGGCGGCGGGGCCCACGCTCCCCGCTCTGAGCTTTGTCGCTAATTTAAATGCGAGATGTTGACGTTTTGTGATCTCTCTTGCGAGCGAGTCGAATGCCTGCACGAGGCGCGAGCCTGTGCAGATTTTTATAACGACCAGGAAATACTGAGCGATAAAATTTGGGTGGACCATTTGTTCTTGAAATGTACGGTTGAAATAAATGTATAAGTATTGTTTTTCGCAAACAATGTCGTCAAATAATGCAATTGCGTTGGAACTGGGCTTATTGTTGTTGCCAATTGAAGGGGCAAAAATGAAATAGCAAACAGTTGAATGTCGATATTTTCTTGTTCACATTGTTTTCAAATTTAACGTTCCCTATTGGCTGTAAATAAATCTGAACATACTGAATAGCTTACATAGTAACAGATTTTGTAAGCGATACATATTGAGAAGTTAAGGGAACATTTTTGGTAAATTTATATTTACATCGGCAATTCACGTGATTAACCACGCGTCAAATGAATAGCCCATTCAACGAATGAAACAATTCACATCGATAAAGGAAAAAATCCGATTACTTCTATTACCTTATGCAGTTCCATTCCGGTCTTTCAAAATAATCGTTGTAATATTAAATATGATTTCCATAGCATATTTCGCAAATACCTTAATGATGTCAGAATTACAATGATCATTTAAATTGACATTTCTGTAATTTTGAATCGCTATTTAATTTTAGAAAACATATTTCCTAGCGCGATGACGAAATATAAGTTAACCTGCAATATTTCAATTTGTTTACTCTTACTTCTGAAAATGATAAAGATGAAAGTTAAATCTAATCCAAAATATTTTAATGGAGAAACAAATTAAACACATCCATTGTCAACAAAGATTCAACTTAGATTAGATATAAAGAAAATTAAAATTATAATATAAGGTCTGAAGCCCCATTTTCAAACTTATTTTTTTTAACAGCCCATAAGCCCAAAGCACTCAAGTTTTACTGAAAACTTACTTCTTGATGGAGAAATGTACATATATTGAACAACAAATATAAATAAAGGTTTTGCAGACTCGATCATTTAATGCATAGAACTTATTTACGTATAATTTTATATTACTTTTTCTTTGTTTGTTAATTGTTCTAATATATTTATTATATATTTAATTATTGAATCCGTGTTTAATGTAAAACTATTTTTCATAATACTGTATTGTTATTTAGACAAACGACACAAAATAATCTTGGAAGAAAAGCCATCTGTAACGAATCTAATTACCTCTCTTTATTATTGAAATGAAATCCTCCAGAATTTTTATACTGCACATTTTTTTATATAACTCGCGACTTTTCTACATAACTCAATCCGCCAATACGCGGAATGCTCATTAAATAGAATATTCACTAAATTTTTCCAGCTAGCTCAGTAAAATCAACACTTAATAATGAATTTCTCCTTTTATTTTTGCACGATTGTGGGTTCATAATTTTTATTTAAGCAGTTACCTACAATGTTTTCTTACCATTTACTGCCTGGGCAACCCGATCCGCCCGCCATACGGGGGACGAGAAACATCTGAAAGTTTTTTTTTTCTATTTGGCTATTGATTGCTAGCTACTAATTATGCAGAATTGCATAATAATCATTAAATCTTGTGTTCGTTCAAACATTAACAAACTGGTTTATTCAATTAAACTTTTTAAATCAACGGTGATTGCAATCCTCATTACCAGTGCAATTATTGCCATTTTAATAAGTGTTCAGTTCGGTCATGACCCTTTAGAAAATGTCTGATCAGTTTTTACAATACCAGAGCTCTTTTCTCAGACAGCGCCACCAAGATCTGCGGACGACGAATTGCACGATCTGCGAACGATGTGCACTCTTCTCCCTTCTACCGCGATCTTTATTACCTATCGCCGATACTCTCCTAACCTGTTGCGAACACTGCTATCTCGTGCATCAGGTGTGCACCTAGCCGCGAACTTAATGATTCGAACTCCGCTAACCTACCTACGATTTATTCCCTGCTTAATTTTACAGTTTGTGACAAGAATTCTATTATCACAGCTCTATTATTGTTCTGTTCTTAACTCATGAAAATTTAACACTTCCCACGTAGACACGTCCGGTTTCACTGCATAATGTCTGCATAAAAATGCTGCACAATATGTTCAAAGTCCCAATTTGATATTATTCTGCACTATGTCCTTACTCCGACAATATTCAACGATTCTTATTGACCCTTATTAAATTAAAACATCGATCGTACCAGCTATAATACTGTACAGTCCTATTATTCTTTCACGAACAAAAGTTAAAGTCCAACCCCTTAGAAATTTCCGACCTCACACGCAATAATCTCTAGCACTGACCTGTTCGGTTTGCTGTCTCGTAACAGAAAGGGGGAAGTCAAAACTTTCTACTTCCCAAGTAACAGACTTCAATTTTTTCGCCAAAGCCCCTCTCATATCCGGTCATTTTTAAATATAACCGATGAACAGTCCCGGTATGTACACCTCCACTGGTTTCAACGCCCCTGTGATTGTAAGATGAACCTCGCTTATCGGCTCCCTAGCAACCACACGTCTTCGCGATCGTCTACCCTTTGCCTGTAAAAACCTAATATTCCATCTTTTTCGTAATTATTTATTGCCTAAATAATTGGTATATCACACATCTTTAAGAGCTGAACGTGAAACATTTTAACGGACACCATGTCCTAAGAACAATAAAAAAATAAATGATACAAAAGTACGGCGTTTGACTTCTCATCTTCCAAAACAAAGATATATACGATTTTTTATACCATTTATACGATTTTATTCATCATAAAATGGTTCTACGAAAAATATTGAACATCGTGCAGCCGATCTCACAAAAAAACGACCTGGTTATAAACCTATATTTTCGCCCCGTTACGAACTTCAACACTATCCAGTTATTTACTTTGTGTCTGCATAATGACTGTATATATGAGATATCTCTAAATATCTCAATATATTAATAAATGTCACAAACAATGTCTTTAGCAATATGACTATTTGAATAAACTCGGAGGTTTCCGCAGAAAAATATTGTGGCCCTCCATTATTGTATAATACAACGGAACGATAGTTACAGCAGACTATAACTATTCGATAGTTACAGCAGACATATTTTGAGGTTTTTTAAATCCTTATATCCAGCGATTGTACAGAATATTAAAAGGAAAAACATGAAATATGCAATATGTAACACTATTAAAAAACAAACACTATTAAAAAATATTTTTTAAAAATGTATTATTCCTATTATTTCCCCAAGTAAGTTTCTTTAATAGAATTAGAAAAATAATATGTTTATTTATTTTCCTCCCGTTGTATTATACAATAACTGTTTGAGTTACGGCTGCTGTCTAGTGAGTGTAGAGAGAAGAGCATAGAAGTGAAAATCAGATCGCGAGCAACGAGAGATTTAACTGCGGCAGCCTCCGCGCGCTGCTGTCTCCCGAGGGCGCGCGGGGACGCGTGTCGGCGCGTGGCGGTGGCGTGCGCGCTATCGCCCGCCCGCGGTGGGCGGGGTCACGCATCCCGGCGGCGCGGGCGCCATCCGGAGGGCGCTGTCGATGCCATCGGGGGCGATAATCGCCCGCCCGCCCGCCCGCTCGCCTCGCCCCGAGCGATGGCACGATGGCGCCGGCGATTGCGTCCCTCGCCACCCCCGCCGCCCCCGCCGCCGCCCGCCGCCGCCCCCGCCGCCCCCGCCGCCTCGCCGCCCCCGCCGCCCCCGCGCCCCCGCCGCCCCGCCGCCCCCGCCGCCCCCGCCGCCCCCGCCCGCCCCCGCCGCCCCCGCCGCCCCCGCCGCCCCCGCCGCCCCCGCCGCCCCCGCCGCCCCGCCGCCCCCGCCGCCCCCGCCGCCCCCGCCGCCCCCGCCGCCCCCGCCGCCCCCGCCGCCCCCGCCGCCCCCGCCGCCCCCCGCCGCCCCCGCCGCCCCCGCCGCCCCCGCCGCCCCCGCCGCCCCCGCCGCCCCCGCCGCCCCCGCCGCCCCCGCCGCCCCCGCCGCCCCCGCCGCCCCCGCCGCCCCCGCCGCCCCCGCCGCCCCCGCCGCCCCCGCCGCCCCCGCCGCCCCCGCCGCCCCCGCCGCCCCCGCCGCCCCCGCCGCCCCCGCCGCCCCCGCCGGCGCTGCATCGCGTCGCGCGCTGGGTCGTAAATACGGCCCACATGTCAAGTGCACGCGGTCGGCTCCGTGGGGGCTACACAGCATAGGGTTGCGTCGGGTGCCGGCGGACTCTTCGTGCATGCCTCTGCGGATGTTCTTTTCGTTTGTTTTGTAAGCGGTGTTATTAACTCCAGGGAAAACTGATTTTTAGGGAAAATGTCGCGTAAGGTCTTAATAAGATCGAGCACGTAATAAATCAATTTCAGTTTGAATTGAAATTTGTATTTTTAAAAGTTTATTGTCTAATTTTTTATCTACAGAAAATAATGCGAAACGTAAGTATATGAGATTTACGTGGTAAAATGCAGTTGATGTTTAACGAGCTTTCTCAACGTAACGAGTTGTTTAGTGAGTTGTTTCAACGGTAAAAATATAGTGTATTTATATTTCTGATATTAACATAAGGTATCAATGTCTAGTAGTATTTTTCGTCTATGAGTCATCAACTCTTTAGATAATTATTTACTGTTCACTAAGGCTTTTTTGTATTTTCTATTCACGATTTTTCTCAGCGGTTTCAGGCACATTGCTGTAAAATAAATAAATAAATAAATAATATAGTACATGTGACAGTGTATACTAAGAAAATACTTTGGGCTTTATTCTGTTTATGAACATTTTATTTTGTCCTTTTTCCTCTGAATGTTTTATTGGTTTTGGCGTGTTAAAATTTGTAAGTGCAAATACCATGCTACTGACACCGAGACAACAGCCAACCTTTTTGTGGTAAAAATTTCTAAAAATAGTTATCTGCAAACATTTTTTCATGGCAATGCAATAAAACCATCTATTGTTATTTCAAGCCTACAATAACTTGGTATGTTTGTAATACTTAACAAAGTAGGTAACTACGATTTCTTTATACGTAAGTAATGTGATGGGAATAATGTATCTCACACACGTATGTTCACATATAATAAAGGGCCAGTGCGTAAAGATGGCAAGTATAATGAATTTGAGGTGTGGAAATACCAAGGACACGTGTGTATGTTTCAAGATAATTTGATAGCTGAAATGTACGTTGTGCATGCTGCCGAGAGCCACGTCCGCTCCGTGAATGTCTCCTACGGCTGTCAACTGCACTGAACGCGAATTAGTATATATGCTAGTCTGCACCCTGAAGGCTAATACGAAACCCCGTGAGAGCAATAGTCCTCGGATGGATAAGCTGGAATCCCTCTCAAGGGATCGCCCATCTGCTTGACATACACCGCTTATCTGAAGCTCAGCGCTTCGGACGAGTATTCGATGACAATTGTCCTGTCAGATCGCTTGTCGAACATTGGAACATTCGTACTGTTATGCTTAAGTGATGTACGAGTATTGATACATTTTAGAGATATAATAAAAGATTACATTAATCAAGAATTAAAATACACAATTCGGTATCGAAGGAAAAAAGAAATGTAGCTCGCAAATATATTAACAATTAATATAAGTTTGGAATTTTATTGATTTTGCTTATTTTTCTATTGTGCTTGAAAAAATGATTGGAATCATCAGCAAAATCATTTGTTGCAGGTAAGTCTCTAAAAATTTAATGGACTAGGTGTTTCTTGACATTCTGTTGCAAACATAATTGAACTGTCCTTCCCATGATTATTACATATTCCATGTTCCATCACATTCTATCTTTTCCATATTCAAAAAATTCACCGACCTGGATTGTATTCAAAACCGCACGCTGGAAGGAATAAAGGCATTACAACTTATCATTCATTCTATAATGAAAGCAAAATCAAATTAAAGTAATTGGATCAGTTTATATCTTTCCTGGAATATTTGAATGGATATCCTGACCCTTTTCAATATTATGCGTCGGCGGCTAAGAGATCCACAGCTCTGAATTGGTTTGGAACAGACGGGCACTCGCGTTTGGGTTCGTCAGATTAGAAGAAATGCGAGTATTCCAGGTAAACTTCTATGACTCGAATAAACGAGTGGACGTAATAATAATAATAATAATAATAATAATAATAATAGTGACTATATTTATGTGGCGAGACTCGGGCCATCAGGCCCGCTCTTCCGCCTAACCACGTAATACATACATATATAGATAAAAATTGAAAAAGTACATTTAGTAAATTAAATAAAATACAACTTAGATATGTCTTGCCCCTGGGCTCACAAAGTGAAAGTAAAAAACACAACGTCCCAGCATTTACCTTAAACGGCCGGGGAAAACCAGGGAAAACAAAGGAAGTGTGCATGCTCTTCAACGTTGAGCAACAAAATAAAATATTTAAAATAATTTATAAAGCATTACTGACACAATGAGAACATTAAAGAGATGCCCGAAAATAAATTATGAAAGAGAAAAAAAATATTAACCAATACGCGTCAAAAAGTTAGCAAGAAAATCTCAATCCATTAAAGAACTCATTAAAAAAAAATAATAAATTAGAATGCACACAACCACCCGGCCAGGAGTGGTTGTGTGCGACCACCGACGTATGAAGAATAGACTTTTACATGTGGTTTGCTTTTTCACCTTGGGATCATTCATAATGTCTGTTTCTTGAATTCGGCAAAATTTAGTCATCTAACTCGCGCCAGTTTTTCATAAGTTTTTGCTCAGAAGATAGTCGATTGGGTGTTGATAATAAAGTTTCAATTTATTCATTTCTCCTAAATGCGCCTAAACCGTTAATTACCCCAAACAGGCTCTATCAGTTGGATCAAAAGCAAAATCAATGTTTTTTAATAAACATGACTACAGTATAAAAGTGTAAGTAAAATAAGCTGCTAGCGAAATTAAGTTTTAACTATTAAATAGCTAGAAACTATGACTGAATGTAACGAAGACACGAAATTTAATTTCACAAGAAAAAAATCAATGTATTGTTAGAAACGAACTTAAACAATGTCTAATTAAAACTACATAGATTTTTGTAAAATCATTCATTGAGATTATCACAGCTTGTATTGAGTGGTGCCAGGCTAGGTAATCGTTTCTGCCCGAGTTACCTCAACTTCTTCGACCAGCAAGAATTTGCTCGCATGCCTTAGAAAGTTCATTGCCAGTATGAGCTACGTTATCTACACAATTTAAGACTTACTAAATATGTGGTAAGAATTTTAAACTGCCCTCAAAGGATGCCAATTGAAAGAAAACTCCTTCAAGATCTTAGTGGCGGGATCAGGAAGAGAGCTGCCCCCACGTCGTATGACGGTACTTACGAGCGCAAAATGGTCTTGGGCACGGCAACCCCTGACGTTAAAAAACACGAAAATGTTGCATTTAATTTTCAGATCCACAAATTTTAATCTTTGAATACAAATATGGAAAGCGCAGTTGGTAGCTCCTTTACGTCCCTCCGTATGCAACCGTCCTCCGCATCCTATATCTTTCTGTCGAATTTGTAATAATAATAATAATAATAATAATAATAAAATTTGTTTTATTCGTTAATAATAAAATTGTATTTATGCGTTGTCTGGGGGAGAAATCTGTCGGCCGGATGCTCTGATTGGCAGTTTCTCGTGATTTCTTAGACGAAAACCAGGCGACAAGCAGAATGGAACCTGAACATACGCCCACGGACTGCGTGCGTGAACTGCACACTACAAACACACATGTCAGGATATTACAGTTTGCTCGCGTGGGGCCTCTCTGGGAAAGATATTTGGATGAGGAAAATCCTTCAAAAAACAATTGTAAGTCTGCGCAGTATTTCGATTGAATGATTGATTCTTCAGTGATTCCGGGCGCGTCAACTGCTGAGTTCATTAGTCCCTTTAATGTAGTACAGGTTTGTTTCTCGGGAGATAGCGGTGGTGTTCCGTCGCTGATTGGCGAGATCCGGCGTCGACCAACCGTCAGCTAGCGAGGTTTTCCCCAACCCGGTATCTCCCACCAGCGGGGGCACCGTCATAGCTGGGACAAGCTCTAACATCCCAACCAGTCTCCCGCCATGTGTGGGAGTGTAATGCATGTGAGTGTGTGTTTGTAAAGAGTGAGGATTTTACAAGGATGAAAAAGAAAAGATCGTGAACGGTCCGTAGCCCCTTTGTTAGGGTACTGCTCCGGCATTCGCCTGGTGGTGATCGGAGAAAACTACCGACCAGAGCCGCTGGCCGCCAGAATTCTCCTTCAGACAGCGATAGACCTCGCCCAAACTATCTGGCGACGTGTCGAAAATCCTGCCATCGTCGGGACTGGACTCTAGGACCTCTCGGTCAGAGGCACTGCAGTGACGTCAGTTGATGCCCTGAGCCACCTCTCTCGGTCGGCCCTCTCGTTCCGGAGTGAGATACGCGCCACTTTTTCGAACTCGCACAATACATTCACAGAACGAATCACGTAAATAGTTAACACGCTCGGAAACAATAACACTCGTACTCTCTTCAGTATTGTATTCAAAGGGTGGAAGGCAGAATCAGAACAAACG
Source organism: Acheta domesticus (assembly GCA_031308135.1). NCBI lineage: Eukaryota > Metazoa > Arthropoda > Insecta > Orthoptera > Gryllidae > Acheta > Acheta domesticus. Next base: position 50,571,366 of record JAHLJT010009436.1, read on the forward strand.
AAAACCGACCATGTCTCAGAGAGACGCCGGAAGAGAAAGAGAGAGAGAGAGAGAGAGAGAAAGTGAAAGAGAGAGCGATATGGGGCGAGAAGTGAAGTGGGCACAGCGGGCGGGGGAGGGTGGCGCTGACGCCGCCCTGTCACACCATCGAGACATTAATCACGCGACACTAATCAGGGGTGGCGAGCGACGCGGCGCGGCGCAGCTCACGTCGCCAGATGGGCGATAAGGGCGTGCTCGGCCGCGGCGTCGTTAACCGCCCAAACGGACTCTATAATCTGCCGCGCGGACTTCCTCAAAGCTCTCGCCGGAACGCGCCCGCCCGTGCCTCCGAGACGCGCGGGAACTCCGGTCGCTGATCGCAGCGGCGGTCTCTGACCCCAATGACTGGTATACGATCTCCGCGTGATCGCCGACACTTCCACGAGATAGCCTTTGCTACGACTCTTCCCTTTATGGAAGAATCGCCACCCTGTCCATTCTCTTCGTCCTGAAGCACATGTTGGCACGTTCATTCTCTTTCTCCACAACACATCGCATCAACTGCATTTCGAGTTTTCTAAAGTGGCTCATAAAGTGAATATTTTTAACAGTGATAAGCACATCTTTGAAACCAGAAGCTCCGTTGAGAAGGACATTTGCAAATTAATAAAAAATATACATTTTAAAAGGCTGGAGGTGTAACAATGACCTAATGCCATTGGCCGGTTACAGAAAAATTGAAGTAGAGAGTGTCAATTTTAATTTGTTTTTGCCTTGTTTTATTGTTTGTAACGCTTCTTATTTCAAACCTGTAAAGTGGTTTAAACACTGCTCGGATACAAAAAATTAAAAAAGATCCTCCCTTTGATGTCTCCGATTCTTTTGTAGTTTGATATCTTTTCTTCTCTATATCACCCTCGATCTCAACAACAGTAAATATAACTATCGTGCGTGATTCATTACGACAGCAATATTCTCAGCAAACACAACGTCGCGCTGTTATTACGAACTCCCAGAATGCGCTCCTCTGCTCTGTGATTTTACCATTGTGTTCCCAACCTGATACCTGCCAACTTTTTTCCCTTCTCCCTTCGCCTTCACACGTTTCCCTGCCCGCCACTACCATACAACCACCCTTCGGCGCCAACATTAGCGCGGGAATGACCCGCGAAGAAATGAGGGCCAAAACGAAAAAAACAAACGCGCAGCAAACGGCGGCTCCTCTTTGACAAGAAAGAACAAGCCGCTCCGAGCGCCACGTATCAATCACGTTGATTACCCCAGAATCCACCCCCGCGCCAGCACAGCCGCGGCCCGCGCCCCTATCGCGAGATCTTAACTAACGCGGCGGGTGGCGGCGTCGGGGGCGGTGGCGGCGGCAGTGGCGGCGTTGGGGGCGGCGGCGGCGGAGGCGGCGGCAGAGGCGGCGTTTGGAGCGGCGGCGGCGACGGCGTTTGGTGTTGGGGGCTGTGGCGTTGGGGGCGGCGGCGATGGGAGCGGTGGCGACGGCGTTTGGTGTTGGGGGCTGTGGCGTTGGGGGCGGCGGCGTTGGGGGCGGTGGCGACGGCGTTTGGTGTTGGGGCTGTGGCGTTGGGGGCGGCGGCGTTGGGGGCTCGGCGTTGGAGGTGGTGGGCGTTGGGGGTGGTGGCGTTGGGGGCGGTGGCGTTGGGGGCGGTGGCGTTGGGGGCGGCGGCGTTGGGGGCGGCGGCGTTGGAGGCGGGGGGCGTGGGGGGCGGCGGCTTTGGGGCGGCGGCAGCGGCGGTGGTGACTACGTTGGGAGCGGCGGAGGCGTGTTTGTCCCCGAACAGCAATCGGCGCCGCAGGGGCGTGCCCCGCGTTCCCTTACCTGCTCCTTCCCCCTCCCTCACCCTTGCTTTGCCGCCGCCCACCCACCCTTCTGCAATCCCGTGCCTACGTTGACGGCCCTGCTACGGTTCCGGGAAGTGCCGGCGCATTCGCGGAAAATTGCTGCCTGAAAAAGATTCCGACTCGCTGCGTGCCGCGGTGGTTTCTTCGCGTGGGAACCTTTAGCGTACGCAAAATACTGGGGAAGAGATTCTTGGATTATGCCGCATAGAAAAATTTTTGGTTGAAATTTCTAGAAGCACTTAAATTAAAATGTTTAACAAACCCTACAATATATCTAAAAGTTCTTATATACTTCGCACCTAAAAAACAAACTTCTTCTAATACTTTAGTTCTAATATAATATTGGTGATCCATTACGAAAAATAATTTCTTGTCTATCTCAGGCAACTATGTAATGATTTAGCAATTATAGGAGATACTTGATGGTTTGCCTCGGCTCACAACATTTCCATCATTAGGTAAAAACGTATTTACCTTATCCGTATTACGAACCCAGAATCTAACCTAGGGCTTGATGCAATAATTATCTCTTGTTATGATTTACTCATTTATTATTTTTCAATATAATTATGGTATGAATAATACAGTACATAAACCTTAGTTAGCACGAACCCGCTTAATACAAAATTCGTCGTAAACGGACAAAATTTAGGTCCTGCAAAAAAATGTAGTATTGAGAATATATATAAAAATCGGATAACACGAATTTTATAACACAAAAACAGTCGCTTGGAATTCTTCGAGGGTTTACTGTATTATCATTATTTGCAGAATTCTATATCCCATTTAACATTTCCTGTTTCCACAAATAATCTCAATAACGATATTTTAATACTTTGTAAGGAAATATTTATTAATAAAAATGTTGAAAACAGTTAAATCACGGTTTAATTTTTTTAGAATCATGCATGGAAACTCTTTATTGATTATAATGCATTATTTTGCCGTAAGAATACCATAAAGAGGTCATGGCCATTTGAAGAAACGGAACTGCCAAAGTAAACAAACCCCTGGGCCGCTATGAGTCAACTTGGCTGTCCTGCACATTGTGAATGATTCCAAGAGCAATTTGTAAGTGTTAATGAGTTCGTACTAAATATAACTACGTAACTTATTCGAAAGTGTTTTTGGCTCCAATTCTCTAAACTCTCCTCCTGCCGTCGCCTCGTCCGTCAACGTTTCAGTCTATTGCAAAGACTCGCTTTATGTACAACAAGTTACGTAAATAGCCGGTATGTGTACGTAATACATAATGAAACGAGGTCATCACAGATTTATGTTTAAATTGTATACAGTGACCAAATTCTGCGGTCATGCTTAAAATATTTTACCAATATTCTACTTAATATTTCATTGGAAATAGAAAAGCGAACTATATGCAAGTTTTATAGTTTATTTTTCGGAATTTGCGCGAATTGTATTGAATAATTGAACATTCATCAAACCTCTGGCAAAAAAAATAATTAATCCACAAGTTTCATTTTTCATCATTATCCATGTCACAGGCACTAAAAGAAAAAATACGTCCGTAATAATACAGTCAATAGACGTAATATATACTTTTTTTGAAAATTTTAATTGTGTTTTAAATAAACTAAAAACACAATATTCGATAAGTACGTTGGCGAACTCTTTGGCCATCAAATATTCCAATTCAAACCCTCGAACCCACATGCGCACTGGATGTATAAATTCCAAAGGCGAACATCTTTGCTTTCACAGCAAAGAGCAGGCCGACGTTTCTCACAGGCGCTGAAACCGAATCTGCGTCGTTCCCATCTCCGCTGTATCCGACAACTTTCATTCTCGCCATAAAACCCAGTGGGTCGCCCCGGCAGCGCCGCGCTTGTCGGTGACCGAAGGCGGGGAGAAGGGAGCGGAAAACCGGGCCGGAGGTGGGAATGGGCTCCCTGCGCCACCATCCCCTCCTCTACCTCCTCTACTCCCCTCTAACCCTCCTCTCCAACCCGCCCGCCTCGCCATCCCCCCGCCCCGTCGCGCACCAGCCCGCCCGTCCCCGCCCACCCTCCCTCCCTCGCTCGCCACCGCCCACCACCACCCGCTCTCCCTCGCCCGCCACTGCCCGCCCTGTTTTCGCTCGCTCGCCACCGCCCACCACCACCCGCTCTCTCTCACCCGCCACTGCCTGCCCGCCCTCCCTCGCTTACTAACGCCCCACCACCGCCCGCTCCCACCCGCCCGCCCCGCCCGCCCCGCCCTCCACTGCCTGCGCCGCTCTCCACCGCCCGGCCTCCCTCGCCACTGCCCACCACCGCCCACCCTCTTCCGCCCGCCCCCGCTCGTCACCTTACGCCTGGTTGCTCCGCCAGTCCCGCCCGCCATGCGCGCCCCGACCTCCCCGCACGGTCCCAACCGCCGGCGAGGCGGCTATGGCAAGGAGGGCGTTTGGGGCGGGCGGGGCGGGACCGGCGGGTGGGGCGGGGTGACGAAGAGCGGTGCTGGGATCGGGAGAGGAGAGGAAGGGATGGTGGCGCAAGGGAGCCATTCCCGCGGCCCAGCGCGGCGACGCAACGCTGCATCGGCCGGGCGATCGGCAGCCGCGACGGCGGCGGCGGCGGACTCCGCTCCATCGCCTTCGCTTGTTTCCACGGTCGCCGGATCGGCATATAGACATTGGAACTCGGTACACACGCGCAGCGTCCCTCATCCGGAACGACGCCACGCCAGCGCCAGCCTACCCGCCCCGCCCGCCCCGCCAACACGACCGCCGTTGCCTCTGCGATCGCAGTCCTCCCCTCCGACTCCCGCTGGCAGCTCTCAAGCCCTTTGCTTCCACTGGCTTCAGCAAGACCATGCACTGGAGTTCACTCAGCCCGCCTGTTCGTCTTGTACAACTATATTCTACTACAATCCCTACTTCTTATTCTTCGTCAACTCCTTGACGTTCTACCACTCTTATGATATTTTTACCTCACATTCCATTACTCATTATACTTGGATCATGCACTTTGAAAGTAAGGCCTTGCTGAAATAACATCCTGCTACAAGTTGCTGTGTCACTATCATTTTTCACATACCCAGATGTATTTGGTAATTTACACAGCTCCATTATTGCTTTAGTTTTCTCTTTTATTTCATGCTCCAAAAAGACGTTTTACGAGGTATGATGATACTGATCGTATTATACTTTCGTACGATTATACAGATTATCTATGAATCATCTGCTCCCGTTACGTACAACATTCACGATTCATGCCTCGCGTCTTGCGCTTCACCACCACTTACTACATTGTGGACTATTTGCCACTGTTTCACTCATTCTCCCCGACTCGTCCGCCTATTTCTTTATCCACAAACAACGCAATGTTTTTCATTACACACTCAGCCAACATTACCTGTCATCCGAACAACCATATTTACCTCCAGCGTCCCCAGGTCACAGCGGCTTCCAAGTATCCGCTCGGCCCGTTCGGCCGGCCAACTGCCGCTCCCGCCCGCGCACCGGCCACCGCCGGAAGCGCGTTGTGCGTTGGCGCGTAAAGCCAGCGCGTGCCCCCCCCTCCCTCACGCACCGCGCGCGGTGTCGCGCCATGTGGCTTGCTGGCGCGTACGCATTCCTCGCCACGCAACTCCCCCCCCCCCGCCGACCTGTCGCTCGTCGCGCGCCCCGAGGCCAATTACACGCGCGCGCTCGGCGGAGCGGCGAAATACAAATCTGCTGCTAGTGTATCATAAGGACGCGTGTTTATTTACATTAACTCGCTCGGCGCTTTGGAAAAAAAAAAACGCTGCTCGAACGCATCGAAGAATAAATCTCCGACACCGATTTATAGGCTGGTATAACGATTCCGTTTAAATCAACGGTCCCGAGAGAGGGTTTTTGAGAACTGGTCTTCATTGAACGCCGCATCAGATACTGTCACGAAAAAAAAAGAAGAAAAAAGTCGAGGGAGGAAACATTGGGGTGAATGGATATTTTGGCGTGCGTGCCCGTACTGCCTTGTGAGAGCTTGCCCTTCGCTCACAGTTGGTGTTTTTTTTTCCTGGAATGCGAAGATATATGAATATAGGAGTCTACATCAAGCAGATGGCTGTGCGTTTGTTACGTTCCCCTCGTTCAGCCCGTAAACACTTCGCAAACTGTCTACGCAATACGATGTATTCTTTGAATCTCATCGGAAATGTATCAATTTCAAGTGTTAGAGCGTATGAGCCATGAAAAAATGCCTCTGGTTCGGTTCTGACATTTTAACAGCACGAAAAATATAAATCCGATCAGTGGATTCATCCTGTGATTTTTGTCTTGCGCAAAATCATCCCTGTGATTTTGTTTTGCGTGTGTAGAAATGGTATCGAGCACCGCAATGTGTGACAGGAGAGCATACAGATATTTTTCAGTTGAAACTTTAAAATCAACAAGTATTTTACCTATCTTCTTTGTCTTGTCGTTGTGTTAATAGCTATAATAATAAAATATTGAGTGGATGAAACCGAACTACAGTTTGAAAGATGTGGATGAACAGAGAAAAAAACTAAGTTTTATTTATGTTTAGAGAACAACAACCTGCGTGATGATCTTACGTATATTACTTTTACGGTAGCATTTCATGAATTTCAATTATTTTAGCAGTTTATGATATAACATAGTTGCACCCATTTCTAATAGTACTAGTTTTCATACAGATCACCCAATATATTCATTTCTACTATCAGGAACAATTGGAGTCTTACAATGTTATTTAGAGAAAAGTAGCTCAGCATTCGATTGCATCTGCAATACAGACTTGATGCATGGTACCAAGGGAACTAATTATAACCCAGAACTATTTGTTTACTTTTAATAGCTTTTTATACTGAAAGAACATGAAACATTGGATTCATTGATTGCATCTTGTATGAATTTCTTTTCTTTTTTTTTTCATTTTTTTTTGAGATAGAGAGAAAACATTCTTATTCGTTGATAGTAACTTTCTTGCGTTTTTCGCAAACCTGTACTTTTCTCTGATGCAATTGGAAAAAATGTGTCAAAAGTTTAGAAAGGTCAATACCAAATAATATATTGAAATACTTTAGATTGTAACTTATATTAATATTTTTAATATTCCAATTTTCTAACGATATAATGCTCATGCCGAAATATAGTTATTTGTGTATCAAAGGCGTTGTAAGGTTTTTAATGATCGAGTGGCAATAAAAAGCCCGAGAGCCTTTCGTCCGAGGGCTTTTATGTCGCACGAGACCAGCCCGTGGTATATACAATCTTTTATTTTTACTTAATTTTAATGATTCAAATTAACTTATTTACTTATGAACTAGATGTTGACTTTACTTGATGTGCCTTTTCATAATTCCCTCCATAAGAGAACACAGTAACATCATTCAATTGTTTTCATATTTCCCTCGTAACCATGACCCTCTCGATCCAGGTATGTTACAGTCTATACAGAGCTCCTGATCCTAAATAATTGAGTCTTCAAGTTCACTTAAATAATGTTTAGGTATGTTAGTGATGCCATTTGAATTCCTAGTAATCTTCCACGCGACAGATGAAAATGAGAGTCAGTTTGATAAATTCCGGGAAAGACAAGAATTTATTCCTTTGGTAATAGCTTGAAGAAGACATTCAGTTTCTGAGAAATAATTGTATAGTCAAAGTGGACAGTAGTAATCTTTTTCTTCAAAGTAAGTCAAGTGGAATAAAGGAAATAAACTCGTTTTGGTAATTGTCACAATTAGAAATACATTAACCACGAAAAGCGAATGTAATTGCTAAGAAAACGATGTGTATGACACATTGAACGCAGTGTTGGCTAAAATACTGTTAAAGGTGGGGTACACTGACACTCTGGTAGCAGATTAAAATGAAAGACATGGTATCACGTTGTCATAAAGTTATGCATTGACCTATTTTTATTTTGTTGAAAAGTCTAGCTTTTTCCTCATGCGTCAGTAAAGAAAGATGATTTAAAACATCAATTCAATAAGAGATGAGAACGGATTGAGGTTTCTTAGAGACATCTGTAGCAATGTCTCTAATAGGGTGATCCTAGGTTTGTAGTCCCATCACAGCCGATTTTCGATATTAGCTTTGTAATTAGATCAAATTCAGTCACTAACTGAAGGAGAATTCTACCGGTTGTCTGATTTAATCTGCAATTTTCTGTTTTCTTCGATAATTCCTGGGGTAATGCCGGAACAGTACAATAAAAAACGAGTCACGGACAGAGAGAGTTCTTTCCTTGGTCATCCTTCTTCTCCTCACCTCTTACAAACACACGTGCACTGCACTACCTCACACATCGGCCAACTAGTCGGGAGCTTAGAGCTCGTGGTGCCCCCTTGGGGAGGGAGTAAAGAAGAGGAGAGGAAACCCTGCAAGCGAGCGTGTAAGTTTGAGCCAAATATTACGTACAAATAGGATAGGAACGCTTCATGGCGGCTACGGCTACAACACGTACTTTGAACTTTCACGTTACTATTGAACCCAGTAGTTGTCGCGACACGACACGTTAAATACTCACTTACTTGCTAGAGATTTGAACAAATATATAAACAATAACATTAACAAAAATCAATAATAATATTAATAAAATAAAAATAGTAATAAAAATATATAAACAATAACATTAACAAAAATCAATAATAATATTAATAAAATAAAAATAGTAATAAAATGTCTTCATAAGTGGCAAGGCTCAGGACGTAGTTTCTGCTCTTCCACCTAACTACTTGAATGCAGTTATATACAGAGTTAATAGGGACCATTCCGGCATACGCCTTCGACGATGGGAGTAAACATAGAAAAACCTCAACCAGGATGGTGACTTAGGGCCAAGCATTACTACAGTAAACTCTCGTTAGCACGAACTCGCTTAACACGAAAATAATTTCGGTCCCGGCCAGGAATACATTCATGAAACTCGATTGATTGATTGATTGACTGATTGGTGTTTCCGGGTGCGTCAACTACTTGGTCATTAGTCCCGTCAGTGTAGTGCGTGTTTTTCCTCGGGAGGTGGCGATGAACTTTTCCCCGCTGGATGGCGAGATCTGGCGTCGACCTACCGTCGACTAGCGGGGTTTCCCCTCAACCAAGTATCTCGCCGCACCAGCCGGGACAAGCTGTAAGCTCCCAACCGGCCTCATGTGTGGAAGTGTAGTGCATGTTAGTGTGTGTGTGTGTAAGAGAGGAGGATAGGATAAGGAAGAGGAAGGAAAGATCGCGCGCGGTCCGTAGCCCGTTTGTTAGGGCAGTGCTCCGGCATTCGCCTGGTGTTGATCGGAGAAACCACGGAAAACTACCGATCAGAGCAGCCGCTAGAATTCTCCTCCAGACAGTGACTGAATTCTACCTAGCTGACAAACTAGTGTCGAAAATCCTGCCGCCGTCGGGACTCGAGCCTAGGACCTCCCGGTCAGACGGACTGCAGTGACATCAGGTAGACGCACTGAGCCATCTCTCCCGGTTGAAACTCGAATAACGATTTTTTATAACACGAAGTCCGATTGTTTCGGTCTCTTGGAATTCATGTTAATGAGGGTTTACTGTAGTTAGCATTAACCTGCCAAGAAAAACAACGGAAGTGCATTGAGATCCAAGATCGAATCCGCCCGCGCCAGCCGAAGGAAAGCGAGCGCGGGCGCGAGCGCGGGCGTGGGCGAGAGCGAGGGCGCAGGGACAAAGCGCGCTTCGCGGGCGCAAGGCGAGCGGGGCGCCCCGCCCCTGGGCGGCCGCTGGCCGTTTGTTCCATATGTAGGGGCGGAAGGGTCACGCCAGGGGCGGCTTCCGTCGCCGGCGGGCCCGCTTCAATTTCCGGCCAATATGTCCGCGCGCCAGCGGCCCCAGGCTGTGTGTCGCCCGCCGGCGACCCCCTCCCCTCCCCATCTCACCGCCGCGGCCCGACGGCCTCCAGCGGTCCACGGGGGTTCGCCTACGCCAACCGGAGAAAGCGCGGCCCGCCCGCTGCGATACGCGTTCATGTCCGATTCGCTCGCCCCTCCGCGCAGCTACCTGCCAGGGAAGATCTCATTGACGCACTAATGTCTGCGATCCCATTTACAGCCCTCTCGACCGCTTTACGATTCATCGACGGGGATCATCTGCAATTCACTTTCCTTGGGGAGATCTAATCTGTGGAGTCGGAAATTATATGTTTTGCATTAATAGCACGCTCTCTCTGGAACATTAATTCGTGTTTAATGTAAATAAGTCAACATACGTGGAATGATATTCAGAATCATTTCACAACTAAACAATTATTGTGAAAAAAAGAAAATGTTACTTTACTTTCAAACAGTAGAACTTCTGTAGTGGAATTGAAACAAACATAATAGATTTATTTTCTGTTAAAATTAAATATTTGAAGCGTCAGTAAATAAAAAGCTCTATTGACATGCGCGCGTTTATAAAACGCAAAGCGTATAACGAAGTAAACAATATTTAATAAATTCACTTTCTCGTTTACCTGCTCTTTCGGTGTACCCTTTATGAAGTAATTAGAATTAGCATGTATCACGGAGCTGAGACGCACTACACAAACCTCTAACTAGCGCTGACGCTGCATTTCTCCAGTTACAAACTCCTTTCGGCGCCGACAAGGGTGTTGCGTTGGCCCCGACGACACACAGGAGTTGCGGGCGACAGGAGTGCGACGGGCAGAGCGAGGGGTTGCGAGAAGGACGAGTCCTAAGGCGGCGGGCGGTGTCAGACTAGCTGCGCCTCACCCTCGACGCCCTCCAGCAGGTAGCGCGGGCGGCGGAGGATCGCATAAACAGCAATTAGCGTGTTTAGGGGAGGGCTGAGCCTGAAGCCGCGATGGAGGCCACCCGCAACCCGCAGCCCGGGCGCCACGCCCCCGCCCGCGCCCACAACCCGCGCTCGCACCGCCCATCCCGCCCGGCCACATGGACTCCCCCTCACTCTGCTCCCCGCCCTCCCTCCTCCGCCCCACGCCATGCCCGGCCATACAGGTCTCCCAGTCCCTCTCGCCACCCCGCCGACACGGACGCAGTGCACCCTCCTCCGCCTCACACCACGCCCTCCACGCCCACACTGGCCTCCCCGTCGCACTACTGCCTGTGCCGCCCTTCTCTGCCGTTCTCACTTCTGCTATTCCCACCTCTGCCGCCTCCGCCTTTGCCATCTCAGACCCCCACACCACGCACCCCGCCTCCACCGACCCCCCTCCACCGACCCCGTCTCAATTCGACCCCGCCTCCACCGACCCCGCCTCCACCGACCCCGCCTCCACCGACCCCGCGTCCACCGACCCCGCCTCCACCGACCCCGCCTCCACCGACTCCGCCTCCACCGACCCCCGCCTTCAATAAATCTGCTCCTACCCCGCGTACCCCGCCTCCGCCGACCCCGCCACCAACAACTCCGCCTTTAGCGACCCACCCTCCAGCGACCCCGCCTTCAGCGCGCCGCCCCAATGTCCCCGCCTCCACCGCCCCATTTGCGCCACCTCGCCTCATGCTACTCGACCCCACCGCCCTCGTCCCTGGCTCACCCGCTCGTCTTTTGCTACGGCTACGTGTCTCTGTCAGCCTCATTTTCACCACCCCCGACTCGGCCCTCCCCGCTGCTTGCCCCACCTCCGTATCATGTCTTGCCAACGACCCCGCCCACCTCCATCGTCCTCACCTTCACTGCTCCCGCAAGCAACACAGCGGCGAGCCGCGCGTGGAACAAGGCCTCATGGCCTCCGCAGACTCGCAGATGCGGCTAGAACGAGCTCACCACTTCATTAAGGGCGATAGCTGCGAGAAGTAAACGAACAAGTTTGGAGAAAATACTTGCAATTTCTACTACTTTTACGATGTTTTGGTATCTTCAAGGTACGTGTTTTTCTAAATTGTGTTTTATGAATGACCTTTCATGCGCAATACAGGAGACCTGTTGTACAGAAATGATGTGAAGAAATGCTGAATGAAATACTCCAGGATGAGTCTGTTACTACAAAAATTTAAAGCATTTTAAATACCTATAACCTCTAGATATGCTTCTCAATAAATACATTATTATTGTAGTCTATGAACAAATATTATGTATGAACAAATATAATGAAATATTAGAATGAAATTAATTTTATTACGAGGCATTGATTTTGGTTTTCACGCAAAAACTAATTTCACTTAATATTAATGTATCTCAGAAAATACCTTGCAATACTATATTATGATACTCATTTTTATATAGAACAAAAAAACTGAAAATTAAGTCTAGCATAATGTGGATTTAATTTAAATTAACTCTACTAATATAAATATTTGTAAATAAATTATTATTAAAAAATGAAATGTGGATTTTACAAATAGTGCCGACCGTTATGTAACAAATTACAATGCGTAAATATGAAAATAATTAAGTCTGAATGCTAAACAAAAACTATTTATTTGAATACACTGAAGTTCATTGATTTTATACTACATGAAAACTTCCCTTCCTTTGTGCATCCTTATTTCGAATTTTCTTAGGCACTGTATGAAACTTCTCTTAATCCATTAGGTCGCCAAAACATTATTTTAAATACCTTCTCAATCTAAAAAGTCATATCAAAATAATAGCCTGACTATTATTGAGTTTCACTGCAGGAAAAAAAAACAATGTATTAGAATTTAAGGCATTATGATAATTATAATGGATTGCACAGTTCCTCACTCCACAGACCGCGTAGCTATCACCGCCCAACACTTTTAGGTAGAAGCTGGCGTGACAACATTGTCACTAAGGAAACTTCAAACTTCAGAGAGTCTCAAGCCGTTTCGTGACAGGGACACATGGGCGTTCGATCAATGGCTTCAGCAGAGCACTAAATCCGGCCAAGGCGAGAATTGACTGGGTTGCCAAACTGGGAGGAGGTGAGTCACGAACAACGTTACAGTCTAGACCACTTTACCACTTTTCTCTCTCACTTTCCTTTTGAATTAGTATTTTAATTTTGCTTTTACTTTCGTTTCCCACTCCTTCCAGCTTCCGCCATCGCCTTTTCAATTCTCTCGCTGGCGTTATGACACCCTCGTCACGACTTCGTGATTCCCTTCGACTGGTTTAATCACCTCATTTCCGTTTCTCTTTTCCTTTCATTAGTTAGATCTTTTGTTATTTCAAAACATAAGTTATTTCGTTCCCCTTTACTTTATGTTATTCACCAATAGACTTCCTTCTCTCCAACACAGGTTACTCGCATTTGTTGACGTCGTCCAGTCATTCCTACGTTCACGCACCGTCTGGTTCATTCGCCGCGTCGACTACTCCTGGTTCATTCGCTGCTCCATTCGCCGCGTCTGCCCCCCCCCCCTGAATCGTCTCTCTTTCTCTTTCATCAATTCGTAACATCTCGCCGGTTCCTTAGCCTCCGCCCCTTTCATCTGGCCTCCCCAGCGCGGCGTAGAGCGTCGCCGTGGGGGCGGCGGGCGGCGCCGCTCCGCTGAATGAACGCCGCCGCCGCCGCCGCGGCGCTCGTGCCTAGGCGCTCTTTGAGTGACGGGACCCATCTTATTAGCGCTGTAATTGGATGGCATGTCGGCAATTAGGACGTGGGCGGCGGGGGCGGCGGCGACGGAGGGTCCGCGCGCGCGCGCGGCGCTTGCGGGGGCTCACCGCCCCCGCCGCCGCCCCCGCGTCCGCGTGACGCGTGGCGTGACCGCCCGCGCGCGCGGCTCGGCGCGCCCGCCTCCCGCGCCGCTCTCATCACGTCGCGTGTAAATTGCGCGGGTCACGTGACTACGGCGCCCCGCGGCGGCGGGCCTCGGCGCGGTCCGCCCTCGCCGCCGCCGCCTCCGGCGCAGGCTCGCCTCCGCCCCCGCCGCCGCCGCCGGGCGAAAGTGTCCGATCGCGTGCGTGCTCCCCTCCATCGATTCCGCCCCAAAGAAAACATAAACTTAAATATCCCAGAAAATTGTGTATAAAAATAAGGAAGTCGGCGGCGTGGGTCGGGTTTCCGGCCCGGGCTCTGGTCGAGCTCTCGTCGGAGGGGGCGTGGGGCCCATACGTGTGGGCCCAGCACGCAAGCCCACGGATCCCCTGCTCCTCACCTCTTGTCGATTCCTCGCTCCCCTCCACTGCGGTGCTCTTCACTCCACGCCACTTCGTTCCATTTCACCCCACAATGCCCGAAACTCTCCGTCCTCCACCACCGTCTATTCTCCTTCCGCGTAAATCGCGAAGTAATCGATGGGCCCGGGATCGATTCCTCGAAGCCTTCGGTCGATACGTACTTCTTCGAACGACAGGCCGGTCGGCGGGTCTGCCCTGTAGTGCGCCCGTCCATTTGCGTCGAATTTACGTTTGGTAAGATTCCTGGGTCTTTTCGAGCCGCGGGATTTTCTGGAAACGGAATCGAGGTTTTGGGGACCCTCCTAGATATCGGGAGAACATCATGAAAATATGATACGCTTCTCAGGACGCGACAAGAATTAGAACTTCAACCTTTCGGTGAAAAGAAGTGACGTTAATGAAGATATAAAATATTAAATCGTTCTGGAGGCGGATAATGAATGGAACTAGTAAGAACAATGTATTAAGAATGACAATGAAATTACAGGAATTAAAGGTTCTGAAATGACTCTTAGCAATAGCTTTCCTTACATTAAGGGATGTACGCGATTACATCCTAATCTGGAATTGAGAACTTCATACATTGCCGATACAATCGCGTCAGATTCATCAAGCATCGCACACGTGACGCGGAGTGTCTTTCGTACAAACGAATGCAAATGAGATAGAGGTGAGATAATGAGTGTTTCTCATTTCGTATTCAATGGTTATCTTTCATCTAATAGGGCAAGGCTAACTTATTGGAGTAGTCGGAACAATGCTTGTTGCACTTTTCATACCCTTGTAATTCACGGAAACCATTCTCACCCGTCGACAAACACGTAGTCACGTGACAACCATAACGAAAATGAGAACTCCCACGTGAATTTGTCTGGACTTGTTCTGAGAAAACAATAATCGATATATGTACCTCTCGTAATTCCAAATAGGATAGACAATATTCATTGAAACCTAAATAACTCAGTGTTTTCCTGATAATCAGTATTTGGAAAAACCTCATGATTAGGATTGAAAATATTCTCATTTAATATTTTGATGAGCTCAGAAGAATCAGGTATAATTACAGGTAAAAGAATGAAATGTAACTCATTATTACAGTGTTAATTCAGTATCTGAAAACAATAACACGATATCGTATATCTGTCCAATTCATAAGGAATTGGTTTTCTAATAGTAAGAGGGATAATACACTATTATAATAATCTTCATAATGAATTATCACATGTCCGTTGAAATTCTATAGGTAAACATGCATCGCGCCATGGAAAATGGATACTTGAATATTCTGAGATGAAAATAGCTAGGGAATAAAAACCACTACTTTTTAGGTAAAAACAACTACGATTAAAACTTAAAATCAGCTTCTTTCCCCTCCCCTCTCCACAAGCTCTACATGGATCAAAGCAGCCAAAACAAACGGGGTAACTGCAAATAATCTAATATATAAAAATCAATGTTTGTTGGTTCGTGCTTAATGCGTTTCCGAACTGATCAACTGATTGCGATTGAACATTGTCAACTTATTGCTGGCACTTGCGGTACGAAAATACGCATTTATTGTAACTCTGCTAGCTGGCGCTGCAATACAAGGTGACGCATCATTTAAATGCAATTCCCAATACACTTGGGAACACACCTTTATTAGTTGCTGGGCGTCGACGCGTGACTTGGGGCGAGATCGAGAAGGAGCGGGCTGCGCAAGATGGAGAGAGCAGAGGGAAAAAGAGAGAGAAGGTAAAGAGAGATATGATAACTCTGAAATAAGAAAAAGAACAATATAACATTTTCAAATTTCTAAAGGAGATTTCTACAATTATTTCTTCTGCGGCGGCAACGCGCCTATGGTACCAGTAGTACAAAATAAATAGATGAGAACAATAACAAACGCCACAAAGGTAATAAGAAATAAACTATAACTTAACGACATAAACATCCAACCCTCATACTACACAGAATATCTATGCTTCAAAAATCACGCAAGCTAAAAACAACCTATCTCTTAAGCTCACCAGAAATGCAAGCCACGCAAGAAGAGTATATAATTTCTTTATTCATTCCTCCAAGACTTTTCCGGCTATAAACAAATTAAGAGTTTGTAAAAGTTTTCGCTAGTTTGTTAGTTTTCAGTTAGACTAAAATTAAATCCTGGCCCATACGTATATAGATATTCGTATACGAATTTGAGCTACACACCTACGAACAAAATAATTACAAAATAAATAACGGGAAAAGGGGTTAGATATATAACTTTTAAATAGGTTTTTCTACGAATACAACTAAATCATGGAATAAGATTCAATTACACTTATTATTTACTTTGCAATTAACGGTTTAAATGACATTGTCACAACAGCAGCATGGGGTTCACTTCTCAGAACCTCTTCACGCACTGAGCGGAGAAATCGATATGGCCCTTGCAGCATATCAGAGCTTGAGTCTTGAGCAAGAGCCCCGGAGCAGCAGCCGGAGAGAGACCTTGGCAGGAGCAATCGTCGCTCTCAGCGCCGTCTGAGCGCGCCTCTTGGAACTAATTCTGGCGGAAACCGCGGCGCGGCGCGGCGGCGGCGGGAGCGTCTGCGCGAGCAGCTACCGTCTCCTGTCGCCGGAAGCCCCTCCGACTCACCCCACCTCTGGCGCGCATCGGCAGGCAGCGGAGGAGGCACGGACACAGGGAGACGAGGGGCGTGGGACTGGGCGAGAAGGAACGCGAAAACGAGGTGCGGGAAGGGTCTCAGATTAAAATCTAACAGACTGGGGAAGTGGCTGGTGGAACGGGTCAGATTAATGAGGAGGAACCAAGCAGAAGAAGAGGAAGAAGGAAGGAGGAAGAGGAAGGAGGAAGGGGAAGGGGAAGGAGGAAGGCGAAAGAGGAAGGAGGAAGGGGAAGGAAGAGCGGGAGGAAGGAGCGGGACGAAGAAAGGCGAGGTCCGGAAAGAATGTCCGGAAGAGTGGTATGGTACAGTGTTTGGGAAAGGAAAAAAATGGTGGTGGAAGAGGAGGAGTTTCTTAGTGAGGGTTGTGAAGGGTTCAGGATGGGGTCCCAGTGTTTAAAAATATTCAGGTGAAGAGAGAGAGGGAGCGTAAGGTAGTAGGTGTGTCCGAATAGGTGGTGAACGGCGGGGAATTCGAAGCTGAGGTACTCGGTGAGCGAGGTAGGGGTCTGTCTCAAGATGTAGGGGAAGAGGGAGAGCGAAACGAACCGAGCGGGCCTTGGCGCGCGGGTGAGGAAACGAGCGGATTCAAGTCGCGGGGAGCGGAAGGCAAAAACCTCGCAACGGGGGTGAGGTATAGCGAGCGATACGCAGAAAGCGGCGGCGCGGTGGACGGGCGGAAGGGGGCGGAGCCCGCGGCGGCGGCGGCGGCACGCGCCCGCGGCGAGCGCTGCGTCTCGGCTTTCGTTCTTGCGCTCGTTAAACGAAGGCAATTATTGTAACAAGCGCAGCGACGGGCGCCACCTTAATTAGCTACTCGCGGGCGCCGCTGAGGGCGCGGGCCGCGGCGGCGGGGGCGGCGGCGAGAGTGAGAGGAACGGGAAGGCTTCGGAAGTATAGAAGAAGACGTGGCCACGGGGGACGGCGAGGGCGGCTAATAGAGGTGGCAGAAACGGTGCCAGCGATGTAAGTAAAGGTGAGGGTACTACGCATTACGGTAAAGATGACAGCACCGTGAGATGGTGAGGGGGGAGCAGAGAAGAGGCCTGGAGGGTCGGGAATTGTCAGACTGACGACAGAATATTTTCACAAGAGGGTACAGAATTAGCACAGCAAATGAGGAGCGAAGGCTTTTGAGAGCGTCGAGATAGAAAACGTCAGGTGCTCAAAACGGAAGTATTCGTATATAAAACGATGAATATACTGATGACAAAAGAGGTGGCGGCAGGTTTGGGGAAGATAGAAGAGTAGTAGCCATATGTCAGTCAATTGAATGACAGATGCGGTAGCAACAGCGAACAAAACGCTTGTTCTGGAGTGAAGTCTAAAGTAAATTGTTACTGCGAGGAGGTCGAGAGTAATGGAAAAGTCCCTCGGAACAATTATTCATCTTACAAGAAAATGGCAATTTAACAAGAAAGGGATCGAGCAGATTACGAAGCTGAAGTAATTAAGCAGCTATGGTTAAAACAAAATGACGACTCGAACTTGAGAATCGAACGACGAAAATGCGAGAATCGAACGCTCAGTTCAAACAACAAATTTTGACGAGGGAGGAAAACCGCAATAAAGATTTACCTATTTGCCTTAGAGTTAGCATGTGAAAATTGCAACATTGAGAAAAGTTGGGATTTTATACTTCATTTAACTGAAAGATCTCCGAGAGTAACATGTAGGTTTATTGTCTCTGACTGGTAAATTTTACACCAACCTATACATTTTTGACAAGCACTTTGGAAGATAAAACAGCACGTAATTACTGCCAACAGACAATCCAGGTCTAATATCTTTATAAAGGGCTGAAACCCTCTGAGCTGCAGCTTGCGAAGCGTTGAATTGGAGCGTAATCCGCCACGCGCCACGTGAAACAGATGAGCGGTGCTTTGGCGGAGGCGGCGGTGCTGAGGACGGGGGCGGCGCCAGAAGCTTGGGTGGCGGAGTGTGCGATGACGGCAGGGACGGCGGGCAGTGGCGGGGGCGGAAGTGCGGCTTTAAAGACCCCCCTCCCCTCCCGCGCGAATATGTGTCGGGGCGCGAATATCCCGCCGGGTGGGCGTATTTGCAGGTGCGTTCTGCGCAGGGCGCCTGGGGGGACCGAAAGAGTACGTTAAAAGGTCAAAGAAGAGCTGCCGCCCGTTTGCAAAAGGACGACGCGCTACGCAATGGCAAACGAAGCTCTTGGTGAAAACGTGGGAAGACGCGTCAATACGACTGTATTGTATAATTGAAAGCCCTTGCGTAGACCCTTGACGTAGAAGGTCAATGCATTGTCGAACTACACAATGCCAAAAGCTGACGGTTTGAGTCTGATGTGAAATGAATGCCGGTATGTACGTCCACTCCGTTCCGGTATGGATAATCCATTTGCCCCTCTTATTTTCTCATTGTTAAACGCTTTCATATCGATTGTACATGTCAGCAATACGTCGACCGCCCCGACTTTAAAACAGCGCCGCACTCTTTCAAGAGCTGTAAGCAAGTCTTTTGGTCGACCGTAAATACATGTGACGTTACAAAATTTTCTCGTTGAATAATACAGAGCAGTACTTGTGCGGACGGGACGAAATCTGTCTTATATAGTTAGTAACAGTCTTGTTTGTACAGTCCATAATTTGCTTGAAACTCGTTAATGTTTAGTGGAAAGTTAGTACTAATGAAAAATATATTACAAGGTAATTAATTAATTCCAGTTAAATAAAATGTTACTTTGTACAGCTAGACGAAACGGCCTTCAATTTGAAGTTCACCAGCACATTTTGTTCTTGGAAACTTTTCTAGCGCCTAGTTCCTGAGCCACTAAATGTGCTGGTGAATTTCAAATTCAAGGCAGTTTCGTCTAGGTGTACAAAGTAACATTTTATTTAATCTGGAATTATTCAATTATCTTGTAAGATATTTTTCTTTAGTATTAATTTTCCACTTAAAATTAACGATTTTCGTGCAAATTATGGACTGTTGAAACAAGACTGTTACTAACTGTAGGTAATCTCATTAAAGCGAAAAAAAAATCGATTGAATAATCCGGTTGGCGTGAAGTTCATTACGTCTAGAAAATGTAATAAAGTATCAATTGTATAAAAACATAATATATTAAATTAAAATTGTATAAAAATAATATATTAAATTAAAATTGTATAAAATAATATTTAAATTATAAATTGAATAAAATATCAATTTGTCCTGATCACAGTAAATTTGGGAATGTGCTTTAGCATAAAAGTGTAAAAATCTGTAAAACCATATTTTAGTGTACGTATATATTCGTAATTTTTTTCTTCATGAATATAAACAGATTTAATTTTTTAATAATTCCAAGATTAATTGACAACCGTTTAGACTTCTTGTATAAGAGAGTGTTCCAATGTCACTGCGAACGTAACACGTTCAAAGTTGAGGTCATTGCCTTCAATACTTTTTGTAGCTGCACCTACGTTTACGTTACACGGAACGTACCTACCCTTCTATGCGCCCCAAAACGTTGCTAATGAAATTGATTTTTGCTAAAAATGTGTGATGCGGCAGAGCAAAAAGCTTTTGAAAGGAAAATCGAACACTAAGAAAACTGGCAAAACATACAATGCGCTCTATACACCTGCCAGTCTTATGGAGGGTGACTTTAACAGCTGAGCTGGTGCCTTCTACTCTGACTAAAAACTGCTTTAAGAATTTTATTCTCAAAATCGACAATTTCTTTTAATTTAAGCTCTAACGAGCTTACAGAATACGAAAAACCAAAAGTTTGTAATCCATACATTTTAGAGTAATACTGCTTGTTATAAAATATAAATATATAGAAGCTTATTATTTCTCCAAAAATAAATGCCCTAATACTGTCGACCGTGGCTTCTTTGACTATTAAGAATTTCCCTATTTTTAGTTTAATATTGGCTTGTTCATCTAAAAGCACTAATTTTTATGATAACAATTCTTCTGACGTATCACAGAAAACTATTTGAAATTGCATAATAATGAGCATCGTTGGCGAATAGTATGAAAATAATTTTTTAATATAACACGTGTTTTAACTTAAAATAAATATTTTCATACGTAAAAATAATATTTTCATACTTTTAATAACATCAGTGAGTGTAGTAGTTTGCATAAAATAACTAGAAAATAACGCTCCAAATGGAAGTATTTAACATTTGGCATAATGAGGCAATTGCGATAATTTATTCGATTTTTTCAATGGTGTAGTACTGTGGAATAAACAGTAAGAAAAATAGACAAAAAACTAGCAAATGGTTTAATTGTTCTCGTAATATGTATTTATCCCAGTCCTTGTCGTATCCCATCTGAAAGTTTTTCATATAGCGAAATATCGCAGGGACAAGCAAGAAATTTGGCAACGTAGCAAACACCCACCGACCTCGGTGACTCGTTGGATAACGTGCTCGCTTTCCACGGCGCAACCCCGGGTTCGATTCCCGGTAGGTGCAACATTATCACTGTGCGCTTTCCGTACAAATGTCCAGTATCTATTGCTGTGTAAGGATGAGAAAGCCCACTCTAAGGTTAAGAAGACCAGTATATACGGTGAAGGGATCCTCTAGCGGGACTGTCGAGCCAAACGACAAACACCCGCTTTCTCAGTTTAGAACAGTGATGCCTAGGTCTTCTAATAGTGGGAGTTGCACGCGTCTTGGCACCGTATCATGCCACGAGCTTTTCTGCGCAACTAGCGTCGGGAAAGGGAACAATTAGTAATCCCGCTGTTTTACAACAAGGATGGCGTTGTCTCTGGTGGCGGGATAATGAACTGCGTGCAGGGGCTATTTCTTCGTGGCACTCGTGCCACGAACTCCCGCTCGTGGCATCGACCTTCACAACACTGGCGTAGAGCGCCGCGCGCCAGCGCCATGAGAGGGGACGACAAGCGAAGACCGGTACGCAACTGCTGTAGTTCAGCGCTAATGTACTCGGGGCCTGGATTCAGGAAGGAAGTCTTGTGCTGGTTCCTCGCGCTCGACGTTTCTCTCGTCCAAATCACATCGGTGTTGTGGCGTAGACATTCTAGTTCTTCGTAAGAGGACTAGTTTTTACATTTTGCAAATTTTTCCTACAAACATTAAATGCTGTTTCTTTGGTAATACTGTCCCTCTTGTAACCAGGGGCGAAACTTCCTTCTTTTCAAATGTTGCTAAGCACGCTTCCATGGTACTTTCATTTATCATTCGACCATATATAGAATAAGAGTGAGGTTGGGATTTTGGATCTAAACGTATATCTCATGATCATTCCGACATGATTCACATCTGTCCTGAAAGACTCTCAGATAATTTCTCATTTACTCTAAACACCGAGACGTTCTAATTCTTTCTTCCCCTCTACTCACAACGACGTTCCGACAACTTCTGATTGTAGGTTTCCTACTAAATTGTAATTATCCAATATTTCCATCACGATGGAATCTGCCCAATGTTTCCTATATAATTATTCTCCTCTTAGGCCTTGGATATGTTCGATATGTTTACCATAAGTAGGTTAGTAGGCTCTGGTCGAATACCTATATGGATTCATTAAAATATTAGCTTCTTGTCTCGGGCATGTGTTAGAAGGAGAGAATTCCAATTATTTTCCTAAATAACACGTAACGTTCTTGCTACGTAACACCCTCATGAAGTGTGGACAGTAGAAGTATGGACCGTGTGAACATTTCTTTGTTTGTTTGCTAACGCCCACCCTTGGCATGTTAGCCATTTGGTGTCGCGCTGATCCATACCATCGATGATCCATACAGACGTGCAGTTTCTTCCTCAGCGTGTGGGAATCCGCACGCTCTCAATTTGGTCAAGCGCGGTGGTGGCGAATCGCTGTTGCTCATTTAGCATTACCCAGGGGACACGTATGGTAGACCACAAACGCAAACAACGTTCTCCCCGCAGGGAATTATTATTTTTATTTTAATTTGTCCACTACATTACAACTAAGATGTTATGAGTCGGCTGAATATAAAATCTACTCCAGGTTGCAACCAGCTACCTAAGGAGCAGATCCGGTGACTACCAGTGCCTATACAATACTTAGCGCAAAATGTGAGCTGTTCCAAATAAAGCAATTTCTTGCACTTCCCCGTCTTTTGAATTACCGGGGAGTTAGACAAGTTCTTACTCAATTTTTTCGGAACAAATCCCAGAGATCCGATAACAATCGGTACGACTTATGCTTTTACGCCCCACATTCCGCTGATCTCAATTTCCAAACTCTTGTATTAAGACGTTTCTCTGCCTCCTTGATAACGACGTTTTGATCGCAAGGTACAGTAACATCGACAAGTAAACACGATTTTTTCGCCAAATCCCGGATAACTATATTATTATTATTATTATTATTATTATTATTATTATTATATTATTATTATTATTATTAATGAATTAGGAGGGGGTACGATGATAGTGAGAGGTGATCGTGGACTCTTTGAACCATCCCAGCATTTGCCTTATGACCGAGGGAAACCGCGAAAACTCCGGTCAGGATGGCCGGTCCGGGTATCGAACCCGAACCTACCGACTGCGAAGTCTGCGCGCTACTTACTGAGTCACTTTGCTCGGTGCGTGAATTAGTAGTTATTTCATATGTTAACACAGATAGGCTCAGTAAAGCGCCACCTGTGCACACTGATACGTCGACGTACGCACAGCGCACGTTCCAAGCAGAGCAGCGTTTATCATTTTCCATACCGTCCCTTAATGCAATTTGGGGGAGAATAGACATCTTGAAAATAGACGTCGCCTTCACAATCGTATACCAGAGCCACACCGTGGCTGTCACTAGCTTTTTGCACGACAATAGTTCCCATTCCGCAAGTGAGAGGACCTTCTAACAGAGTCGACACCTACGCAAAGAATCACACGGCACGGCGTATGCTTGATACTATCTGTAATTTTTTTAACTTAGTGCATGACAAATGTCACCTACGCAGATTACTGCAACCTACGTAGAGCGAGCGACTTCTGCGTGTTTCTCTTCTTCGGGAGATCCCAGTTTTATGCGCCAAATAAGAAACGGCGCTAAAACACTCAAAACACTAGACAAGAGGCAGCAACGTATGTGTAATCCACACGGCCGTTTCACAATAACGCCAACGCCGCATTCCTTTCTAAGCTCCAAACGTTTGCAGCGTAATCTAACAAACACGACTATTATAGCTGCTGCAGGGGCGAACTACTGAGACAGCGATTAGAAATTGTCCTCGGTGTTGTGTTCAGTCCGTAATTCGAGCATGACACTAACGGAGATTCCATCTTTACTGCAGGCATAACAAATATCCCTCATAAGTGGACGTTTACGGAGAGATATGGCAGTACGTCGAACATCGTAACGCGACAATTAACTAATGGCTGCCCTCGTTGTAGTCCCGAATCCATTCTCTGGGCTAAAGCGGATGGCGCCTCGGTTGACAGGCACTGCTAACGCCACAGTGGCTAGTAGCTTCTGCTAACAGATGCGTTTCTGATGCTGTAAACCAACTTCGCATTTTCCGTACGTCAGGGTGGTCCCCCGATCTCAGTACTACTTGTTTCCGGCACCTGCACATCGACTCCGTGGGTCAGACATCGGACTCAAGATCGCGGGCAAGGTTACGAACTCAAGGTGGCGAGCTAGTTTACTAGCTGGTAGGCACTATGTACGGGGCATCTGGCACGAGAAACAAAAGTAAGGGTTTTACGAATTGCTTCGGAAAGCCAGGACATCAGTAGAAACCTGGCCCGTGACAGCCATTTAAATAAATCAGTAATAAACACAAAACAGTAATAAATAGTAATGAATATAGTCATCATTAAAATTTCGCTCGTTTGATAAAACAAATCGGGCAAACACATGTTCGTTATAAGGCACTGTGCCCCGCCTAGCACCAGTTCAGCGTTTACACTAATTTTTGGATTTTTAGGGAACAAGAGAGGTGAGTCAGGATAGTTACCTGTGGTCGCAGGAGCGCCTGGCTTCCCAGGCGTGTATGTAGCTAGAGCAGTTTCGGTTTGACAAATCAGGTGATTAGTACCGTAAGTTTCTAAGTAACCTTCCGCTTAGACAGGAATGTGACGTTCTCTAGTACATGTGCTCACCCGGGAGCTGCAGTGTTTCTCCTCTGGTGAAACGTCCGACGCCGACATACACTTCAGCTGGCAAGTTCTCTCTCTAGGTATCTCCCCAAGTGGGGTATCTCCCCAGTCGGGACAAGCTCCAACCTCACGACTTGTCTCCCTGCCGAGACTTGAATCTGCATGGCCCGTTTCGCGATGGCAACACACGCGGCTACGCAGCTCGCTAATTGATTGATTAATTGTTAGTGATTATGGGTGCGTCAACGGCTGTCATTATTCTTCCAAGTGTAATGTCATTAGTCCCGTAATTTTTCTTCGGGAAGTAACGGCGATCTTCCCGCGTTATATGACGAGATCAGACGCCGTCCTACCGTCGGATAGCCGGATTTTCTCCAACCAGGTGTCTTCCATCAGCGTGGCTACGCCCCACCCAGGAAAAGCTCTAAGCACTTGACCGGTCTCCCGGCATGAGTGGTAGTGCAGGGCATATTAATGTAAGCTACGTAAATAAGGGCGAGAATAGAACAACAAAGGGGAAGGAAAGATTACGCGCAGTCCATGGCCCGTTTGTTAGGGTACTGCTCGGGCTTTCGCCTGGTGTTGATCAGAGAAACCACGGAAAACTACCGATCAGAGCAGCCGGCCTCTAGAATTCTCCTCCAGACAGCGACTGAATTCGACCCCTCTATGTAGGAGTGCTGAAAATCCTGCCACCGACGGGACTCGAACCGCCTTGTTAGAGGCACTGCAGTGACATCGGTTGATGCCCTGAGCAACCTCTCCGTAGCCGGCTGCCAAAAGCGCCGACAACGTCTGGCCGTGTAAGTGGCGGAGGCGCACGCGCTCTTAATTACGCCGATGGCTGCGGCGGCGGCGGCAGGGCTGAGCGCCGCTCCGCACGATGTCTATCTGCGGGCGCGCACGCGCTCGCTTATCTGCGCAAGACGAAGCGTGCGCCCCGCTTAGCATAAACATCTCGCATGCCGCCGCGCCAGCGCCGCCCTGCCCTGCCCTGCCCTGCTTCAGCCAGGCGCGCATGCGCACTGGGGCCGTGGGCCGTAACTCGTGACTTATCAGCCGCCCGCTGGCGCCCGCCGACGGCGACGCCGCCGCCCCCTGATTTAACGGCGGAGCGGCCCGGAGCCGCGCCGCACCGCGCCGCGAGCCGGAGGTGCGCGCCGGCGGCCTTGCAACTCTCCATCAAAACCGGAGACAAAACTCTATACCAGTGGTGTTAAGGTCTGCTACTGGTGGCAGTGGCCATGCCACGAGCTTCGTGGCATGGCGTTGGCGTGGCGTTGTGGCATCGTGCCATGCCACGAGCTTCTCTGCGCAACTAGCGTCGGAAAAGGGAACTATTAGTAATTTCGCCGTTTTACAATAGGGATGGCGTTGTCTCTGGTGGCAGAGTGATGAACTACGTGGAGAGGTGATTTCGTCGTGGCACTCGTGTCATGGACTCCCCCGGTGGCATCGACTTAGACAGCACTGCTCTATACTGCGATTTTCGAAACTCTGCCCCTGTCCAAAAATCAGCTGTTTCGCTGTCATCCAGTCGGGAGCTTATATGACGCTACATTGACGTCATTATGGTGACTTTCAAGCTTCCGATTGGATGAAATCGTCAACAGCTGACTTCTGTCAGGGGTACAGTCGCGAAAATCGCTGTAAATAGGAGGGTGCTATATAGAAGGCGCTTGTGTCGCTGGGTACAGTACGCCAACTTTTCGTAGTTCAGGCTCGCCAACTTCCGCACATAAAAAAATTGGCTGATTTCTGACAAATACGAAAAGTGTCTTCTTAATGTTTAATTATTCATAACATATAAATATGAAAATTTAGCGCGAACGTCGACGCTATCTTTTGAAACAGGACGCGCCTGCCTGCGCACGCGAAACCACGCAGCAGCCACGTATCGTTGGCAGCAGTTCGTATTTTAGTTCCTGTAAGAAGGCGATGGAGGAGAGAGCGCCACTGTAATCGTCCCCACATTATTTCGGAGTTAAAAGGCCCAGCAGCGCTCATTGAGGCGGCGCGCAGTGGCAGCGAGGTGGCCGTGTTTGGGAAGGAGAGCGCTGGAAAGAAGTACGCACTTCCGGGTACTGATACGAGGAAATTGAGTGTCTGATGGATGGAGGTACAGGCACATTAAAACGTTAGGTGGGTAAAGGGTGGAGGATTAGTATGGTAATTTGACTGTAGTCCTTAAAATGACCTTATACAGCTCACACAGAAGTATTTTATCAGGAATGTTTACAGCATTGGAGCGATGATTTGAAACAAAGAGTAGTGCAAGAAGAATCATTCTTTAGATGTAATGAACATTTTTGTGGTGCTTGTAAATGATATATCTTAGTCAAATTTTAAAGAGGAAAAAAAGGGACACGCCTTACATCTTCAACTTTTTGTGTTATTCAGTTTTTAGTAAAAACTGTCGTATCATCTCAACACGTGCCTTTACCTGTTTTTAAACATGTTTTCGGAATTGATCTTTCAAATTTCTGGAAAAAAGTAGTTATTGAATGTTTTCTCATGAGATTGGAGTTACAAAATTTCAAATGAATAAAACTTGAGAAAAAAAGAGAAAAATCAATGTAAGAATGAAAGTCTAGTATTAGGGGTAGTAATTATTAAGCATCTATCAACAATCTCTAAGTGAAAAGTCAGGACGAGTTTTGAGCGATCAGAACGTTACTGTTTGATATATTAAAAAAATGTTTTGTATAATTATTGCAACACGAATGGACAATCAATTCAATCCTTGCTCATTTGTTCATTCTTGCGTAGTTAAAACCTGGAGTAAAGGCAGTAACTTGCTGGCACACAACACTATTTTCCGCCTTGTGGGTTGTAGGTTGTGAGAGTCGGCCCTTCTGATTTTACTTGTCCAACGCTTCATTCTTACAGTCTTGTACTTCATTCCAATTTTCAGTCTATGTGGAAGTGTTGTCTGTATATCGAATGTTGAGGGTCTGTGAATGAACGTGAAAAAATTGATAGTTCAGTTTCATGGAAGTTTCTAATATCACTCAGTAACTGTTGAAGACAAATCTGTGAATTCTGTAATATTAAGAGTTAATTGTTACCACCCAATGTTTTAATATATCATTTGTGTAATATATTTTATTGCGTTTAATGTAGAAATTCTAATTCGTGATTGTCTTTTGCAGGTAAGCAGCAGTTTTATCACCTTTTTATCAGCATTCCAGAAACAGTGGTGAGTTTAAATTTTTGTAACGTTCACAAGCTCTTCAACGTCACATTTACATCATCAATGTCGTTGTCTTAAATTATAGAATGAAGTGAGTTGTGTTAAATACTTATAGAATACATGCGTATAATTTAAGTCCATAACATATTATTGACTTTCGAAATTATAGAAAGTCTTTAACAAAGATGTTTTACTTTAGTAAAATTTGTCTCGGTAATAATCTCCAGAGGAATTTTACCTAGCTTAATGTTGTTTGAAGATTGTTTAAATATTTTCATTGTTTGACATGATTGTACGACCACTCTAGAGTCAATACGTTTTTGCGAACATAAAATGTGTAGTGTAAGAGAATTTCCTTGCAAAGATAATAGTTCTTAATGCGTTGAACTCCGTCCTCTATTGCGCTATATTCCGTGTGACTACTTTTGTGAAAATACAATTACTTAGGAACCAGGACAGTGCGTGGAATTTTGTCCCTAACATAAATGATACGCTAATCATACTCAGTTGAGAGATACGCAGAGTCAACAACAGAAGACTGTTTCATTTCCTCGGGCCATTATTTCATAGATTGTTCTCCGTTGCATTGTTCTGAAAATTCGTTCTGGATTCAAGGAGAAATTCCTATTCGCGGTTCAGTCAATGAGAATATACGAAATGGAACCCAATCAAAACTCGATCTTCCGAACTGCAATCGACCGCGGAGGTCCTTCCCCGCACCCTGCAATTTCCCTAAGACGGCGGCCGCCTCAAGCGCAGGCAACGAAACAACGCCACGGCCGCTGAGGGGTAGGCGGAGGGGGGAGGGCAGCTGACGCGCCAACCATCTGCGGAAAGTCAAACAGCGGCGGGCGCGGCGCGCGGCGAAGGCCGAGACGCGGCTCGCCCGACTCACAATTTATGCTGCGGGCTAAGCTGTGTAATCTCGGGTGGAGAGTCCCGCCATTGCCATCACCGCCTCCTCCTCCTCCTCCCCCTCTTTCTTTGGCACTTCCCACCGCCTCCTTTTCCGCCGTCGTCGCCACCCCGCATCTGCCTACGCTGCACACTTCACCATTTTGTCACAGCCGTTGCCTTCACCGCCGCCTTCGCCGCCGCCTTCGCCGCCGCCTTCGCCGCCGCCTTCGCCGCCGCCTTCGCCGCCGCCTTCGCCGCCGCCTTCGCCGCCACCTTCGCCGCCGCCTTCGCCGCCGCCTTCGCCGCCGCCTTCGGCGCCACCTTCGCCGCCGCCTTCGCCGCCGCCTTCGCCGCCGCCTTCGCCGCCGCCTTCGCCGCCGCCTTCGCCGCCGCCTTCGCCGCCGCCTTCGCCAACGCCTTCGCCGCCGCCTTTGCCATCGCCTTCGTCGCCGCCTTCGTCGCCGCCGTCGTCGCAGCCTTCATCGCCGCCTTCATCGCCGCCTTCGTCGCCGCCTTCGTCGCCGCCTTCGTCGCCGCATTCGTCGCCGCATTCGTCGCCGCCTTCGTCGCCGCCTTCGCCAACGTCTTTGCCGCCGCCTTCACCAACGTCTTCGCCGCCGCCTACGCCCAACCTTCGCCACCGCCTTCGCCAAGGCCTTCGTCATCCCCAAGGACTTCGCCATCACCACCACCTTCGCCGCTGCCGCCGCCTTCGACACCACCTTCGCCGACGCCTTCGCCCCCGCCACCGCCACCACCTTCGCCGACGCCTTCACCACCGCGTTCACCACCGCCTTCGGCGCTGCCAACACCATCGCCATCGCCACCATCTTCTCCACCGCCTTCGCCATTTCCAATCCCGCCACCTCCGTATCGCCAGCGTTGCACCAACCATCCCCGTCGGCGCACCGCGCGCCGCCTCCATCGCCGGCTGCAGCTTGGCGACCAGGCGATCGGCTTACGCGAGTTTGCCAGCACAGCGGCGGCGGAAGCGGAGCCGGCGGCGGAGCCAAGGCCTTTGCGGTCACATTTCAGCATTAGCCGGCGCCTCGTCGTCGCGAGCTCCTTGCCGCATTTCCATACCGGGCTGGGCTGCCTGGGCCGGCCCGCGCCGCGGCCGCGCGGGTGGCGAGCGCGGGGCCGGCGGCGTCGCCCCGTGTCGCTTCCGCGGGGCCGGCCGGAAGCGCCGCCCGCCCCGCCCCGCCCCGCCCCGCCCCGCCCCGCCGCGCCGCGCCGCTCGCTTAGCATACGGCGAAGGCTCGGGCCGGCGCTGGGTTTACGAGGCCACGCTGTGCACCCTCGGCTCGGCGACCCTCGACCGCGCCGCGGGAGAGTGGCCGCGTTGCGCTGATCCATAATTTGGAACCCGCTTCGGGCTGCGAGCATCGCCTTGTTGATCACGTGTATCTCGTACAATAGTTTCATCTTACTTTTTCTTTTCTTCCGGGGACCTTTTTACAGCTTTCAGGGAAGGTCGAATTCGAATATCCATGCCGCGTACCCTACGTGTTCTTCTTGGGGATACTATTAACGTTTTTTACAGTAGACACGCTTAAAGGCACCTCGGGCTCTGGTCAGCAGTCTCACAAGGCTTTCCGCGACACCACACATACCTACATGAAAGAGAAGGGGCATGGCGGGCCTCGAACCCGCGACCCATCTGGCACACACTCTATCCACCTCGGCTATCCAGATCGACAGTAGATTCATCTGACATTGACAAAGTTTATTTCAAACAGTTGTTATTGATTTGTTTAGACTGTAAAATACTCATTTTTAATTTTTCAGTTGCATTGACTTAGATTTGTTAGAGCTTTTGCCTCCCTTTCTCCCTCCTTTTCTTTATCTATCCCTCTATTCCCCATATTCTCCTCTGTATCTCTTATTTCACCTTTCTCCTTTCCTCCCTTGCTCTCGCTATGACTCTCTCTCCCTGACTCTCTCTCTCTCTCTGAATCTCCCTTTCTCTCTGAATCTTCCTCTCTCTGACTCTCTCTGACTCTATCTCTGACTCTCTTTGACTCTCTCTGACTCTCTCTTTGACTCTCTCTGACTCTCTCTCTGACTCTCTCTTTGACTCTCTGTAACTCTTTCTCTCTCTCTGTGACTCTTTCTCTCTCTCTGTGACTCTTTCTCTCTCTCTGTGACTCTTTCTCTCTCTCTGTGACTCTTTCTCTCTCTCTGTGACTCTTTCTCTCTCTCTGTGACTCTTTCTCTCTCTCTGTGACTCTTTCTCTCTCTCTGTGACTCTTTCTCTCTCTCTCTGTGACTCTTTCTCTCTCTCTCTGTGACTCTTTCTCTCTCTCTGTGACTCTTTCTCTCTCTCTGTGACTCTTTCTCTCTCTCTGTGACTCTTTCTCTCTCTCTGTGACTCTTTCTCTCTCTCTGTGACTCTTTCTCTCTCTCTGTGACTCTTTCTCTCTCTCTCTGTGACTCTTTCTCTCTCTCTCTCTGTGGCTCTTTCTCTCTCTCTGTGACTCTTTCTCTCTCTCTCTGTGACTCTTTCTCTCTCTCTCTGTGACTCTTTCTCTCTCTCTCTGTGACTCTTTCTCTCTCTCTGTGACTCTTTCTCTCTCTCTGTGACTCTTTCTCTCTCTCTCTGTGACTCTTTCTCTATCTCTCTCTGTGAATCTTTCTCTATCTCTCTCTGTGAATCTTTCTCTATCTCTCTCTGTGACTCTTTCTCTATCTCTCTCTGTGACTCTTTCTCTATCTCTCTCTGTGACTCTTTCTCTATCTCTCTCTGTGACTCTTTCTCTATCTCTCTCTGTGACTCTTTCTCTATCTCTCTCTGTGACTCTTTATCTATCTCTCTCTGTGACTCTTTATCTCTCTCTCTCTGTGGCTCTTTCTCTCTCTCTCTGTGACTCTTTCTCTCTCTCTCTGTGACTCTTTCTCTCTCTCTCTGTGACTCTTTCTCTCTCTCTGTGACTCTTTCTCTCTCTCTGTGACTCTTTCTCTCTCTCTCTGTGACTCTTTCTCTATCTCTCTCTGTGAATCTTTCTCTATCTCTCTCTGTGAATCTTTCTCTATCTCTCTCTGTGACTCTTTCTCTATCTCTCTCTGTGACTCTTTCTCTATCTCTCTCTGTGACTCTTTCTCTATCTCTCTCTGTGACTCTTTCTCTATCTCTCTCTGTGACTCTTTCTCTATCTCTCTCTGTGACTCTTTATCTCTCTATGTGACTCTTTATCTCTCTCTGTGACTCTTTATCTCTCTCTGTGACTCTTTATCTCTCTCTGTGACTCTTTATCTCTCTCTGTGACTCTCTCTGTCTCTCTCTGTAACTCTCTCTGTCTCTCTCTGTAACTCTCTCTCTGTCTCTCTCTCTCTGAATATTTCTTTCTCTCTGTTTCTTATTCTTACATTTGCTCTCGTTTCCACTGAACGCGTAAACCGTACATCATAGAGTTCATCACGCTCAATTTATCCTGTATTCCTGTAGTTTTTGACAGGTTTGTGTCTCTGTGAGATTATCGCACAGTCTCCGCATGCAACATTGCTACTACCACCACCGCCACACGTAATGCCTCGGTGACTACTTCAACGACGTCCACCCGTGTTTGCCCTGCTCCGCGCCAGGTTTGCGTTACGGAGATAGAGGGCCGGAAGCGCGCTCTGTTCCGCCTCCGAGTCTTTGTACGAGGACGATCGCGCGCCTCGCGTGCGCTGCCTTGGGGTAGGTCGAGGTTGCGGTATCGTCGGGTAATGTGTGGCCTCTGAAAGCCTTGTAGAGGAATGAGGAAAACATTGTGTAGATGCGCCGGCGTTGTCCAAGGACCGAGGGGTGCGAGATAAGAGGAAGTAGGTCTCTGGAAGCATGGAAGGTATTTCTCGTGTTCTCACGGGTTTGAGGTGTTAATGGTATTGAAGAAGGAAGAAGGCTTTCCTCATAAATATACACTCATTTATCGAAACTTCAAACCTGTACCTTCTAAGATATGGTATGACCCTTCACTTCATGGTGCAATATGTGTCACACAAACCCCATGGTGCGGTCACTGAGACTGCCCAATTAATAAAATTATTTTTTTAACGATTAAGTTTGATCGTGATTCGTAGTGGGTGAACAATCGCAACACTTTCAAATTGTCCTCTGAAAAATTACATTGAATTTACGAGAAATATAATCATGCAAAAATCAATCGAATCTAGTGGATTACGCCATGAAAAATACAAAAATTCATTTATCGCCAATTTAATAAAATAAAAAACTATAATTATGTTGACAAATTCTAATGCAAGATACGAACAATATGAACGAATGTAAAAATTAAAATATGTGGAATAGAAAATAGAAAACACAGACTCTAAAAAACAAAATATTCGATATGCTCTTCTAAGACAATGAAGTTTAATGAACTCCGCGACTATGCCAGAGTTGGTGAAAGGTTACATACCCCACACTGGAAGCAATAAGCAAAGCTAATGGAAACATTAAAGTATATTAAATGTAATATTTCTGTTACATGTAAGTGTGTGATGATGTTTTGTGTGTACTTTCTTTTCTTTGGTAATACAATGGGGTTAGTAATATTTTGAGATTTTGTAATATTCGGGAATTCTGCATTTTTTAACTCCGTTATCTACATATACCTGCAACGCCTAGTTAACATTCTATTCATGTCTTTGTTAAATTTTGTTAGTTGTAATATCACTTTCTGTAATGTCATGCTGTGGTCGTATTTCATTCCTAAAGACACAGTGTCAAAAGTCACACAAACATCGTAGTGCGGTCACCGTGACAGCCACCAACTTTTATTCCCCTAAATAAAAGAATTATCCGGACTATTCGGTGAACAAGCTGGAAGTTCTTACTAAGGCAGAGTTTTGTTTGAAAGAATTCTTTACACATCACCTTGAAAAGAGAGATTTCGTTTGCTGCGTTTTCTGTGATCGAGCTTCGCTGGTGTAGGTTTGAATATAGGAATCTGAATGGATGGAATCTTGAATAGGAATCTGAAAGGATTATACAGTAGTATTATAGAACAACAAAAATATAAAATGTTTTAAATTTTAATGAAATATAGTAAGCATTGTCTCGAATACTAGTTCACTAAATATGTATTTTTTTGTCGAACGAAAATGTGTTGACTTGAAGTAAAATGAATTGAAAAGAGAGAAGGGATTTTTTCTCCGTCGGATATACAATGACATAATAATCTTTCTTAAATGAGTTTGATGTTCGTTAGTTTTGCAGACGTGACATGTTTATATCCAATTGTCTCATCTTCTACCCATGATGAATTTCTACATCAGAAACCCGTAATCCAAAATTGTTGGAATTAAACAGGAGGCAGATCCCTATTCGGGCCACCCATATTCGTTGTCTCATTACAAGTCGATCGAACTAGCTCGTTATAGCCCCCATTACATGCTAGGCTAACTTAATTGTGAGAATTCTATCTTAAATAGGGGTAATCTGCCTTTCTCGTGACTCAACGCCCTAAGAAGAGGTAAGATACGTCAGTATTTTTTTTACTATTTTTATTTGGCTTGGAATGAAAGGAAAGTAAGTAGAAAAGACACAACGCAGCAGACAACATAAATCACAACGCAGAAGACAACATAAATCATAATGCAGAAGACAACGTTCGATACTTACTTCCACTCGACGAACTAAATCTTTTAATTATGTTTTTGAAACATGTTCATGAACCACATTTGTTGTTTCCATAAATAGCTTTTTGCATTTGTTATTTTTAAATTATTTTGAAATTCCGGAAGTTTCAGCGAGTGCATGGTATACTGTTTACGCCGTATAGAGGTCAATAAATGTACAAGTTGCCAATCCTCGGTGGCAGAGATAGCTAAGTTAGTAGTGTCGTAGCGATCTCGGACCCAAGAATCGGGGGTTTGAGTCCCGCCTCAGGCATGGTTGTTTGTGTTCGTCCTTTCACCCTCTATCATCACCATGTCATGTCATCTTCAGTTACATAGCGTTAAACTCAAGTGGTCCCTAGTGACCTACATGTTGATGCGACCTTAAATAATAAAAAAAAGTACAAGTTACAGTTAAGGTGAGATTTCATCCAAAAAGTTAAAAAAATTCTATTTTCTTTTAATTCTTAAAATAATATCTAGTTTTTTATGAACATGTCTATATATTATTTATCGACAAATTGTCGTTTTTTATTTATTTTATTGCCTTTTGAATGTGCAAATAGCACAGATAGACTGATGTTTCAGAAGTTCCATTGTTTTACAAAAAAAAAATAGTTATGAAACTATTGATTCTCGAAGGCTGTGGTTTATGCAATATATTCTTTGGATATCTTGTTTATCTGTGAAATTTCCCGAACGTGTTATTCTTCTGTGTTTTTAAGTGTTATTTTCTTTCTTTTGGGGTAAACGTTGGTGAGAAAGTCTGGCGTGTGAAAGAAACGTCAAATAGTTCCAGATGGAATTGTAAAAATCAGAAGTAATTTTGTACATAAGTGTTCTAAACCTCGTTATCAAAATAACATTATCTATTGCATACGGATATGTACTAAGGCGATTTAGAAAGAGAGAAAATGCTAGCAACATTTAATGTGTCAAGATGAATTTACCTAAGTCTCCAAAAAGTTCTCGTTCTTCAGGGATGTAATAACTGAAGCTGTTGTAGCAAATAATTCAGTGGTAACTACAACTCATGCAGCTGTTATTGAAAATCTTGGAAGTACTGATATAAGTACTGCTTTTCATGGAAGTTGGCAAAGAAGAAGCGATGCTTTGTGAATCATGTAGTTACTGCAACTTGTGTAGACACAAGGAAAGTCCTGAATATTCAAATTTTGACCAAATACTGTCGTGTGAGCATAATTGCTGGAAAGAAGAACACTAAAACAGGAGATCATAGAGTTTTTTTCCAAAAACGTTTTGGTATAAGAGCTGGGGGAATGGAAGTGACTGCACACAGTATTGCAGAACACCATGAAGAGGACAAGCGAAGAGTGTGCACATCTGAAATATCAGTTGAGAAAAATACCAAAAAACCAGAAAAAGAAGGGAAAACAGCTTCTAGATATCAGCAAAAAATGCATAATTGACAATATGGAGTAGATTGTTTTTAAGTTAAATTGTACAACAAATATTATGGGTAATCCGTAGTAAAATCTTTTCAAGCGTTTTTCTCATACTAAACCAGAGTTCAATAACTTCATTATCATCATCAAAATCATTCACATATTTCTAACTATGACAACAAAGCTCAAGCAGTTGTATCATAATAAATACTCTCTATGTAGCAGATAGCAGATGCGCCCTCCCCAGATGAAATTCATCCTGCGACATACCCGAGGTAGTGGAGGAATAATAAAGAAATAACGTGACATTCTATTGTTTTCTAGTATAGAACATCCCTTGTTTTAATCTAAAGACGTAACATATAAGAGATGGGTTATATTTTTCAAAAAGAAAGTACGTTTTCCAATTCATCACGATAAGTTACTTCATATCCTAATACACATCATCAGCACGTGATCATTCACATGGGCTCAAAAGGGTGGTGAAGGGGACCGAGCGAATACCATTTCGGCGGCAGCTGATTGATTGATTGTTAGTGATTCTGGGCGCGCCAACCGCTGGTTATCAGTCCCGTGAGGGTAGTGCATGATTTTTCTTGGGGATGTGGCGGTGGTCTTCCCTCACTGGACGGCGAGATCGGGCGCCGACCTACCGCCGACTAGCGGGACCCCATCCCAAATAGGAGTCTCCCGCTAGAGGGTCACCACTCCAGCCGGGACAAGCTCTAAGCTCCCAACCGGTCTCCCCGGCATATGTTGTGGTACAGTGCATGTAAGTGTATGTGTGCGAGTGTGTGTGTGTTAAGGGATGAGGATAGGGCAAGGAAGAGTAAGGAAAGATCGCGCGCGATCCGTGGCCCGTTTGTTAGGATACTGCTCCGACATTCGCCTGATGTTGATCCGAGAAACCACGGAAAACTACCCATCAGAGCAGCCGGCAGCTAGAATTCTCCAGACAGCGACTGACTTCGACTTAGCTGACAGGCTAGTGTCGCAAATCCTGCCACCGTCGGGACACGAATGTACGACCTCCCGGTCAGAGGCACTGCAGTGACATCAATTGATGCCTTGAGCCATCTCTCCCGGTCAACGGCGGGGCCGTGGCCGGGAGCAGTCGCGGGGGTGGCGGCGGCGGCGGCTAGGACGGCACGCTCTCCAGTCCGCTCCGTGCCGCTCGGGGTGTCGACGGCGGCTGTGGCGGCGCCGGCGAACTGGCGCGGCGCGGTCGATAAATTCGCGGCCGTTTACGGGCGATGAAATGGGTCGTTAGAGGGCAGGCGCCCGATTACGCCGCACAATGCACGTGCTCTGTATACGCCTCTCAAAAATAAAACTTAATGACGACAAGGAAGTCAAACACTGTTGCTTTTCTTTGCGGCGCTGCGGGCAGTGTAATTGCCGAGTCGTAGACGTAAACGGTGGCCAACCAGAGCCGAGTGTTCTTGGAAGGTCGAGGAGGGAGGTCGAGGAAGAATTGTTTCTGGTTTTGTGATGGAATTTGGGGCATGGAATAATACTATGAACAATTCTCTCATTATGGATGGTGCTGTTATTTTAACGGTAGACTTACACGTAGAATATGTAATGTATGTATTTCCTGTGTAATTATAATGAAGTATCCTTTGATCTACTAACGGTGTGCTTAATGGAAACAATAACACATATGTCATATTCATGGCCACTTATCGACATATGAACCATGTTTCGTTTCCTCTATTTTTCGTTGCAATCTGTACTATTTTTCTTAAAAAATCTTACATTTGCCTTCATAAATGATCTGTTGGAAGCATGTCATTTTTAAAACTTGCCCAACGATCTTCATCTTTTCTCTTCTCTAAAAAGTTCAATAGTTTTCTATCTTCTTTAATTTTTTCTGGAATTTCCTGATTGCTTTTCCAGTCGATCCATCTTGCTGGAGGCAGCCTCCTAGAAAACCAACCTTGGTAATACATTCATAAAAAATTTGACATGAGTTCTTGAAATAATGTAAGGGAAAGATGTTAAATCGGTTTGCCCGAGGGATCGGAAAGAGAGCGATCACCTGTTCAGCAGTATTTTATTCATCGTTGCGGGTCGAAGCCGCAAATACCTTCGGTCAGATTGAGGTTACTGCTACTTATTTTTTGTTTCTCTTCTACTAGATGCCTTTTCTCTGGAAATACCAGCAATGCTCTCGTCTTACAGTGGTAGAATGCAAACTATTTAGCGTAATGTGTAAGTAAATAAAGTACGAAAATTTAGCTCTCTTGCACAAAGTGTTACAATATTAAATTTCGTTTAGTGAATTGCCCTAAAATGTTTTGCAACTTTATATCGTAAACGTTAAGATTGTTTCACAAAAGAAACTCCTTGATGATCCTACAAATAACTTCAGACATTTAGGTATGCAAAACGAAATTATGCCTCGAATATACTCTGTTATATTCGTGGAGGAATACTTTGATAATGTATACAGATCAGGGACGATATATAATTCGGAAGTAAATCGAGTTAAATGGGAGTGACACGTACAGCATATTTTATAAATTCACCTACTTAGTTTGAAAATGGTAATACAAAATTTTTGGTGTATGCACTTATAAATGTAAATATGAATTGCCAAAAATGTTCTCCAAAACACAATAGAAGTGATATATTGTTAAGTTTTTTCATGTTGGCAAAAATATCACCTCTATACGAAAAAAAAAAGAATGATCCTTTTTCACGCTTAACAATCCGAGACCGAAGCAGACAAGAAAAGAATGGAAGAGTTCATTAAACATTACTCCGTCAATTATTTAACTTGACTCTGGTATATACATAGCCCAGTTCTCCTACTGCAATTACGTCAAATACATCTGTACCGCGCGGAATGTGATATCCAAATATATGTCCATACAAACTGAACATTCGAGAAACCCAAATCCTCGTTGATCACTTCCAACAGTTGGCTCGAAAGGAACAAATAATCCGTAGAACTGACACTCATATATAAAATAAACTGTGCAATCGAATTCACAAATGACATCTCGTGAATCGTTCATCAAATGACATCCCGGAGAAGAGAGCGAAAGACGAGAAGCAGCATTTGTTTGTGGAATTGCCTGCATGCGATTGAGCAGAGGGATACTGAGCAGCAACTGTTATATAAATGTTATTGGAAATACTGTACACCACAGATTTGGATACAGAATCATCAATATAATGAAGGAGGAAATTAGGTTTTTAATTATTCACTTAGAGGTAGATCGACGAGGGGGCTGCAAGATTGGTTGAAATTTGATAACCCCTTACCATATTAATTAAATAAATGACTGCAACGTAATGATAACATTGATTTCAATACATGAGAATTATCGCTACATTTCCTGGAATCCGTTAATTCCTTTAAAATGATACAAATGTAGTTTATCGATATACGGAAATAAATATAAAAATTCAGGGTGACTGTGAATAAGTGACTAACAAAGCCCAGCCCACCCTGAATCTTCCGCCTCATTTCATTCTGTTTCTCCCGGCGCTCTCCTCCTGCCCTGCTCCTTCTGTCCCATTCCTTCCTCACTCTTCCCCCCTCGCTCATCCTGCCCCGCTCCTTCTGCCACAATCCTTCCTTGCCGCTCCACACCTCCCCACTATTACTCCCCTCCACTCTTCCCGCTCCACACCTCCCGCTCTATTGCTCCCGCTCGCTACCCTTCATTCTTCCCTCCCCGCTCTTCCGGCTTCTCTCCTCTCTCACTGCTACTCCCTTCCACTCTTCCCCCCGCTCTACCGTCCCCAGTGTTTCCGCCTTGCTACTCCCCTCCACTCTTCCCGCTCCACTCTTCCCGCTCCACTCTTCCCGCTCCACTCTTCCCGCTCCACTCTTCCCGCTCCACTCTTCCCGCTCCACTCTTCCCGCTCCACTCCTCCCGCCCTGTTACTACCCTGAACTCTTCCCGCTCTACTACTAACCTCCCCTTTTCCCACTCCACTCCTCTCGCACTGCTACTCCCCCCCCAATCTTCCTCCCGCTTTTCTCTCCCCACTCTTTCCACCTCGCTACTCCCCTCCACTCTTGCCGCTGCACTCCTCCCGCCCAACTACTCCCCTCCACTCTTCCCGCCCCATACCCCATCGCTCTTCCTGTCCCACTAGTGCCCTCCGCTCTTCCCGCCGCGCTTGACAACGCTGCCCACGGTTTGGTCTCAGCCCCGCGGTGGACGCATCATCGTCGGGAAACGGCTGCGGATCGCGTCAGTCGCGCGCATTCAATCTCCACCCCATTTCCAGGCGCGCGTCCGGGGCGTCGAGGCGCAGAGCGAGGCGGTGCGAGGCGGGGCGGGGCGGGGCGGAGCGGGTCGGGACGAGGCGAGGCGGGACGAGGCGGGGCGGGGAGGGGCGGTGCGGGGTGAGGCGAGGTGGGGCGGTGTGGGGCGGGGCGAGGCGGTGCGGGGCGGGGCGGGGCGGGACGAGGCGGGACGAGGCGAGGCGAGGCGGGGTGAGGCGAGCCGGAGCGGGACGGAGTGGAGCGAGGCGGGACGGGACGCGGCGGGGGCGGGCGGGGGCTGGGTGGCAGCGGGAGGGGCGGGCGGGCGAGTCGTGACGTCGCTGCCGAAGCGCGGATCCCGATTTGGGGCGCGCGTGACTGGGCGGTCCAACAGAGAAGACGCGGCTGTGTCTCCGATGAAACGCTTAAGACAGAACATGCTCTGAAGAAAGTGATGTGAAGATGTTAGGAGCTGAATCGTGAATACAAATGTACACTAATCGTTGTTAAATATATTTTATTAACTTCAATCTAAAAATGTTAATGAGACGTTTTGAGCATTCAACCGATATAAATACTGAATGCATTAGTTTGGAATTTTAAATTTTTATTCAAACTTAAATGACTAAAGAATGTAAATGCTATAGAACTGATCTTATAATTTATCTTCTGCCTACATAATTAATTTTTGGAGCATGAGGTAAAACTTCAAATTTAAATGTACTTTTATTCATTATGTTAATAATATTCAAATATGCCAACATATTTTCTCACTATGCAGTAGATACAGAAAGCTCCTTTAGTTTTGGATGAGATTGATTTGATTAACATTAATATTCATGAATAGTTTCGCTTATTCTTCCTCGGTAACGAGTGTCGGTAATTTTTATGCGTTGAACGTGCAATTGAGAACGGCTTGGATATACTGTTTATTAATCTTATTGCTGAAGCGGCAGTGACAGCCGAGCGTTAATGCCGCCCAGCGCGGCGCGCTGCCATCTGTTGAGCGGGCAGCCGGCGGTCGTAACCGCAGAGACGAGGCCGGGGCGGAAATGGAGTGCGGCGTGGCCGGCAGGAAGGCGAATCAGAGGTCGCGCGGTCGCGCGCTTTGGCCCCTCGGCCGCCGGCCGAGCGGCTCTGTAAAGCCGGCAGACGCCGCTCCGCTCCGCCCTGCTCTGCTCTGCTCTGCTCTGCTCTGCTCTGCTCTGCGCCGCGCCGCGCCGCGCCGCTCGGGGCCGGCGGGCGTCCGCAGCCCGAGTTAATTGCAGCCTCCGCTCGGCGCGGCGCGGCGTGGCACGGCGGCAGGATGATCTGCTTCACAGACCACTCCCGGACCAGCCATCTGCGCTGAGGGGTAGAGATGCGATATCAATAGTCGATGTTCTGAAAACATCGATGTTTTAAATTTACTTTCGTTCAGTATGTTAATAATATAGAAACAAGTTTGCACATACGCAGTAGAAATAGAAAGATCCTTTACAATTGGATATGAGTGATTTGATAATATTAATATTCATGATTAGTGTCGTTTATTCTTCCTCTCTAGACTATAAAGCAGTGTCAGTATTTTTTTATACGCTGAACGTGCAATTCACAACGGCTTGGATGTACTGTCAAAGCTGTTTATTAATCTTATTGTTGAAGCAGCAGTGACAGTATATTGAATCCGATGGTTTTTGAACATCGATATTCTGTGCTCCATGTTTTTATGCTTTTTATTTTTTATTTATGGATGGAGAATTTTCATAATCACTATTTTGTAAAAGGTAAAATTTGAATTAATAACTTACGAACTTTGTACTACTTTCATCGAGCACACTATCCTTCGCCCGAGATGATTCTGATGATCTTGTATTTTCTTCATCTTTTATAACTTATTTTGAGGTGAATTTTAATTATAAATTAATGTACACGGCCACTGTCAAATTAAATTTTGTTGCACACTGAATTGAATGTTTGAGATAACTAATTCATCTTTAAAACATCGATGGTTCTCATACCGTGGTTTCTGACAACGCTAACTGTTAGACGAAGACATTTTCGTCATAGATAATTAAGAATTACCCACTTTTTTGGTACCGACGATCTACAAAGATCTACCGACTCGGACAGTCCGACGAGGATCTTCCGACATTTTCTGCGCAATTTACTTAACGGTATTTTGCCACAACATTACGTAACTCTCTCTTTAGTAAGTAGTAAGCAATAAAGTAAGAAACACAAGTAGTCTATGCATATAAACAAGTAACTTTTTAATTTTAAATATATAAAAAAATTACATGCAAATGAA
Source organism: Acheta domesticus (assembly GCA_031308135.1). Lineage (NCBI taxonomy): Eukaryota > Metazoa > Arthropoda > Insecta > Orthoptera > Gryllidae > Acheta > Acheta domesticus. The sequence goes on from JAHLJT010009436.1 coordinate 50,613,568, forward strand.
ATCTTCGATCAATATTTTTTAGGTGATTTTTCACTCCACAAATATATCTTAAAATATGGAGTAATTCATTATTATCGTATACAAGGAATTCACGTGAAAAGTTAATGTTTTGCAAGCAAACATACATTTCATCGATGTAAACCTTTTATTAATTAAAATATAAGTATATCACACATTAAATATAAAATCATTAAAAATGTATTCCATAATGACGTCTAAACATTTAGCTGAATATGTATGCGGATTATATTGATGTAGAACATTACGAGAACCTTTAAGCAAGCTTTGATGTTAAACGCTAATACGTGAATGGCACTCAAATTCATAATGGAATCAACTGACGCTCGACAAGTTTTTTCTCGTAAATGTACTAGAGTTATTCGCCGCGCCAAGTTAATAATACATGTAAAAATGCATTCACTAAAACCAAACATTTTGTTCCTATTAGGGATCACTGAGAGATAGACGGGAGTGGTCTAAAAGCTGTTAAATAATGAGATTAAAAAATATTTAATTTGTGGAAGTTAATCCGTTAGGTACGCTTTACAAACAGCGCTGCAGAAATTTCCACTCCAGCTTTTCGACGGGATATGAGAGAAATAACTTCCCGAATGAAGTGCGCTCTGGATAAATGATGTCTGGTAGTTCTCATGCACTCTTGTATTTCAAAATATGGTTGGGTGTTTATGTTTCAAAAAATACGATTAATGCCAAGTATTTTCTTCTAAATGTTATCAGAAGTCAAAGTATTGTTAAGCCTACAAGTACCGAGCTATGAAGATGTCAACATAGATAATTTAAGGGGAAAGAAAGCTGAGATGAATTGCTAAAGGACGAGAAATTCAGAATGATGACAAATAAATATAAAATACACCTTACATTTGAGTGGTAATTCATTTATGTTTAGTAGTACTACCTTCAACAATAACTAGTTGGTGCAGATTTTGTCACCGATTTCCAACGAAGTATAAATAATTTCAGGGACTTAGTATCATCATAATTTAACGGAGGTTAAATTGAGTTTTTGTAGTTTGTGCTACTTTAAAGTAAAATATATACATATGCGCTTGAAAATTTATAAAGAAAAGATTTGTCTAAATAAATATGCACTTGTTTAAGATATTTTTAAAGATAGTGTTCAGATGGATAAATTACGTAATTCATAAATATGCGAAGATAATTTTTTTAAACATTGTCACACAAAACAAATGGAGTGGCCGCCCCTTTGACGGCGAAGGGAAGGGGGAAACTCGATTGATTGATGATTGTTTGTTAGTTGTTCAGAGTGCGACAAATACTATGGTCATTAGTCTCGTAAGTATAGTGCATGTTTTATCCTCGAGAGAATGGCGATGGTCTTCCCCCGCTGAATTGCGTGATCCCGCGCCGATGAAACCCGTCGGCTAACGTGGTTTTCTCCAACCAGGTATTTCCTAGCCAGCGGGACACCTCCCCAGCCGGGACAAGCTCTGAGCTTCCGCCAGATCTGTTCTTCCCCCATAGGACAAGGAAGAGGAAGGAAAGATCGCGCTCGATCCGAGGCCCGTTTGCTAGGGAACTGCTCCGCCATTCGCCTGGTCGGAGAAACCACGGGAAACTACCAATCAAAGCAGCCTGCTGCTTGAATTCTCCTCCAGCCAGCGACAGAACTCGACCAAGCTAGTGTCAAAAATCCTGCCACTGTCGGGACTGAAACCTATAACCTCCCGGTTAGAGGCACTGCAGTGACATCAGTTGATGCCCTGATGGCAAGCTCGAGAACGTGCGGGGTGACTGACAATGAAACCTAAAGAATGCGTTCATCCTTCCTGCGGGGCTGCTGTCACGCGAAATTGAGTTCGAAGAAGTGTGCAGTACGTCTGGTTTGGTGAAGATCACTTCGGAGGATTTTTTATGCTTAAATAATAAAATAAACATTTTTTAAAAAATGGGTTACGTATTTGATGATTTAGCAGACTGTATTTAGGTTTACAATAATACTGTATCAGTAAACGCTAATAGAATTTTTGCCTTGCGGAAATTTTATAGGAATATCTTCATATGAAATAGGAGCCTTACGTCGCGCAAATTTACTGGTTGAAGTTATTGTGTTACGTCAAAACATAAATTTCAAAACGTAGTGAAACTCATACATTTTTCATTTTTATTCAGTGATTATTCTTCATCCTTCTTCACTCTCATTGGATCTTTGAATATTACATAATTAAAATAGTTATAGAAAAATATAATTAACATAATTAAGATCAAATTTAAAACTCTGATATAATATTTAGATTGTAATGATTTACAACCAACACTTTTTTAAAGCATGTTAAGAACTGTAAAAGAAACACGAAACGTATATAACTTCTTTTCTTAGAAAATACTTGACTTACAAAATGTAATATTTAAATTGTAAGCCATGTTAAGTTATTGTAACCAGTACTTCTTATTTACCAGAAGTTATTATTACTATTTACTTATTTACTAGAAGTTACTTTTACTAGAAGTTATTATTAAACATAACATGTCATAGGTGTCTTCGCAATGAAAAACCTTGACCTCAAGCAGATAAAATGAATATTGGTTCCATAAAGCAAATTTCAACAGATAGTGCAAGTCTCAACACTTGCACGTACTGTCGAGGGCATATACGACGTAGCACTACTTGGGTTACGTCACGGTTTCCCGCTTCCATGTTTCCCCCATTTTATTGTATTTCTCTCAACCCCTCTTCTCCCCGTCCATTGTAAAAACTTTGCGCTGACCCACCCATTAACTTCTGCACGGGACAAACGACGCACTCTCCTCCTCGACGACTGCCCGCCTGCCTCATTATGCCAACCGCGCGTCTCTCTCCACCTCTCCACGCTCCCCAACGCACTTCCTCACCCCTCTCTGCCACTTTCCGCCATTTCCCGTCACATCCCTCTCATCCCCGCCTCTTCCCTCTCACACTTTCAACCTCTCCACACCCATCCACTTCCTCCAGGCCCCTCCGTGCCTCTCCACACCTCTCCAAGCTTCACTCTCAGACACTCCCACCCCCACACCCCTAAATATTCCTCCACGCCTGTCCAAGCCACTCTTGACTCTCCCAGCCCCTCCACACCCATCCACATCCCTCCACACCTCTCCAAATTCCTCCATGCCTCTCTACGCTTCTCCAAACTCCACTCTCAGACACACCCATCTCCACACCCCTCCACATTTCTCCACACCCCTCCATGGCCCTCCAAGCCATTCTGACACTCCCAGCCCCTCACACCCTTCCACATACCTTTAGATTTCTTTTCCCCCTCCATGCCCCTCCACTCCACTCTGACACAGTCAGCCTCCCCTCCATTCCACTTCCCTCCACAATCTTCCCAAACCCTATACACGTCTCCATCCTCCTCCACGCCCCCGACTCCTCTCACACCCCTTGTCTCGTTCCCGCCATCAATTCACCTCTTTTTCCAGCCCCTACCCTAACTCCTCCCAGCCAGCACCCTCCCCCACCCCTTTTCCACAGCGCTTCGCTCTCGCTGCCGCACACCCTCTGCCGCCTCCACCCGCGCCCTTTCCGCGGCCTCTTCCCGTCCCCCTGCCTCCAGCCCCGCCCCGCCCCGCCCCGCCCCGCCCCGCCCCGCCCCGCCCCGCCCCGCCCCGCCCCGCCCCGCCCCGCCCCGCCCCGCCCCGCCCCGCCCCGGCCCACCCCTCCCCCTTCCTCTGACCGCCTGGCGCGTCCTCGAGTGGCGGCGCTGCGCTGCTGCGATGTTTCGCCGCTGCAGCCGCTCGTTTGTTCGCTGTCCATCTCCGGGCGGCCGCGGCGCTGCGCTGCGCGGCGCTGGGCGGCGCGGCGGGCGGCGCTGTCGGTGGCCGCGCGGGCTGTCCATCGTTTACAGTTGTACGAGTTCCCCATTCAGCAAATTCCCTATTTAGCATTGAAAATATCGTTGAAGAGCGGCCGCCGGCCTCGGCGAACGTATTCAGGCTCGCGGAGCATTCATCGGATCGCGTTTGAGCTGTAATTCGACGAGCGGCGGAGCGCGCGGCGGGGAAGGGCGCTGTGGGGGGGGGACTGCAGGGGGTGAAGGGAGGGGAAGGAGAGGCGCAGCGGGGCAAGTAATGGAGTCCGGAGCTTCGCCGCTGCGGCCGCCGCTTGCGCTGCTAGCGCCGGCGCCTGCAATTTAAATAATTGCGACGCCGCGGGATGAAACAAAACGGAATCGACGGGCGATCTGCGACGGACGCCCGGACGCCGGGGCCCTCGCTTACGAGTAGCGCTCGACCAAGGGCTGAGTGGCTTGGCCGAAAGAGCAGGCAAGGATTGGAGGCAGTGATGACGTTCTTCATAGTCTTCACCTAAAGAATAAGAGTTTTTTTTAATTTCAGGGTAGAAGGCTTCAAGGTTATTGTATTTTATTTCCCACGGAGATACTAAAAAGTAAAAAGTTACTTTACAAATTGAACAAAATTTATTAGTAAATTGAATATTTTCAATTTTTGAGAAATGTAACTTTTCTAGAAAATTTAATTTTGAGTGTACATACTCTTCAGTAATGTTATCGAGCTATTGTAGTTATAAACAATATTTTAGTTGTTAGAAAATTGCTAATTATGTATATGAATCTTCCAAATAAAATTACGGCTGCTGCCTGTTTGACTAATGATTTGTTATTAATGCGGTATGCCCACAGAGTAAAGTGCAACACGTACAAAAACATATGGACTATACGTAGTTGTGTTGAAGGTTGATATGGGTGTCCTATGCGATAATGAGCGGGTGGTTCATGAGATTATGAATATTCAGGGTGATGATCCTTAATGAATCAAGTTTCGATGTGAAAACATTGTGGGAAATTGCGATCCGGGATTCGTCTCTTTCTGAGAACTGTCGTCCTGCAACCGCCTTCATAAGAGAAATAAAGTCAAGATAATCACAAAGTGGACGATTAGTGCTGTAAAAAAGATGTTGCTCCTACGTGCAAACATTTGTTTCATTCATTTTGATAGAAAGGCTTAATATATTTCCATCAAAAATATTGAATTTTAATGAGAAGGATTCTTTTGCTACTGCATCATTGTATCTAGCATGTTCTTTGTATTTATCTCTTCGAGTAAAATAGGGAATACAAGAAGATTCAGGGAGTAAGGAAGTTTTACTTAGTTTAGGTGTCCAGAAAATAAACCGATGATTATTATTATCCGACGAATTTCGTGGTCTCGAGTATTTTCAGTCATTTCACTCATTCACCAAGTTCTTACATTCGTAGAATCATGGGAACGCATCATGAAAGAATCTGAGAAGCACAGATCCAAAATTGCTTTCTTTAAGAAAGTTCATGTTTTTAAATTTCTTCTTAATGTTGTAAAACAACTTTACATATATTTTTAAGGCAGGATTGGGTTTCATATATATATATATATATATATATTTATATATATATATATATATATATATTGTAATAACTGATAAAATGATTTAATCCAACGCAATAGCACAATATCAAATTTTACAGTAAAATAAATGAGTTAAAAAATGCATTTTTTGACGTAATCATTTAGCAAAACGTTGCTTTATAGCGACGAAAAAGACATTTTCTTACAAAGACATATTTGTCGAACACTTAATATAATGTCATAGATTCGACGCAATCTATCAGGATATTGGCAATTCATCTTTCTAAGGATGCTCATTCAAGATTGTAGGCAAATCTCAGCGTGGAATCAAAAGACGCAGAGAATTGATGTAGATTGCATCTCCAAACTGTTGCCTCGCGTTAACTTGGCAGCCACTAGCAGTCCTCCAACCTCGCGCCAGTCGTCGACGCCCTGCCTGCGCTAATCTTGTTCCCCACCCTCCGCTTCAAAGCGCTCGCTGCCGTTGTATGATGCTTGATAGACCTTTGCTTCTGCGAAATATAAACTTGTGTATAATATCCGTCCTCTCTTAAGGTTTGTTCTTGCAAAGTGGTGTCTTTTTCAATGACCACTAAATCCGAATAGATTGTGCCTCTTTAATTGGACTCGCAGCATTTACATACTTGCCGTGGATGTGGAGACGTAGAATTTTGCTGTTTTGACAGTGACATTTGTTTAATGAGACCTGTTCTAGTGGTGACAGAAAGTGAAACCTCACAAAGAACATTATTATAATGTCAGATAATTAAACGACTAAAAAGATAAAATAAGGTACTGCTCACATTTAAAAAAAATAATTTAAACATGCTAGGTGCATGATTTCTTTTGTTACAAACGAATTCCATGATAACGGAATATTTTTTAACTTATTTCTGATAATCAAAGGTTTATATAAAGTCCTAATATTCAATTTCAAAGATATACTTTTCTCTCGACTTGCATTCAAAATGCGAGCAAAGCGTTGTATTTTTGTAATATTTCAATAGAATATAGTTTTCGGTATTTCTTAAAGAAAATCATTTCCAATTAAGGGAGGTATTATTTATGTCGTAGTTAATGATGATGTAAGAAATCCTCAATAATTAATTACATCATTACTTGGACAACAAACAATATGGTCAGTGAATAAAGTGATCAGGGGTCAATAATATAGTCAGTGGACAATTCGATTTGAATAAACGCTGTCCAGGGCTAGCTCACCTGAAAGCGGTTACAATTTTGAGCCACCCCACTATTTAAGTAGGAGGCCTTGCCCAGCATTGAGATCAATGACTATCTTATTATTATTATTATTATTATTATTATTATTATTATTATTATTATTACTATTATTATTACTGCTACTATTATTATTACTGTTACTATTATTATTATTATTACTATTATTATTATTCTGCTGCATCATTACTTAGTCTATTTCTAAACAAATATGAAATATGAAATATACTTAAATGATATCTACAGAACGGTAAAAAAATGTTTATTATATTGCTATAATGTTTATTATATAAAACTATTATTATTATATTGCTGCATCATTACTTAGTCTATTTCTAAACAAATATGAAATATGAAATACACTTAAATGATATCTATAGAACGGTAAAAAAATGCTTGAAAATTTGTATTATCATCAATCAAAGAGTATTTCAGAACCATTTTAATTTACCAGATTATTGTAAGAGAAGGAATAAAAGAGATATGTGAGGCAAAATAATTTATTTTTCGTTTTTATTTTAGTAAAAGATGTTCAGAAACGGATATCGCACGAAATACGTTGTTAAATATAATTGAAAATATTGTTTGTAATATGAGAGGGAAAAATACTTTTTATCAGAAATGAGAAAAAATAACAGACCTCAATTTAATTAACAAGGGATTTCTATCTTTTCATTCACGTTTTACCTCTTTTCTCCCTTTTACAAAGAACATTATAATCATGGAGTACCTTATTTATGCAACTGCATCCATTTGAATCTTTAAATTATGTATCCATATAATTTTTTGTCAAATTGTAATATTGTTTTATTAACTACCTACAATGCAAATTTAATTACTCCAATTTATATTTTTGGTGCACAAAACTTTATCTTCAGTGTCACTTTTTAATGAAAACAATAGACTTTCTAAACAAGACGAAGTTTTTTTTATTAAAAGCATTCAAAAAAATGAATGCTTTTAATTATTTACTTGCATATGATAAGTGAATACCTTTCATAGATGCAATGTTTCGTTGTGACCGCCGGAATCATACGTACTTGCTTTTCAAAGATGTATTTACCAATATATTATTGTCATCGTACCTGACACTTTAAGTTTTTGTCATGTCAAAAAACTTCCCAATGAAGGTTTAAACTTACGGATTTGAAAATGACGTTACCCTTCGTCCAAACTACTGGATAGATTGACTACTGGATGAAATGATACTGATTCGACCAAGCTTATTATCGCTCTTGTCAACCAACAAACACATTAAAATGACGTTAACGTGACCTCGAAAATTCTCCGTTTCCGAAACAAAAAATATGACTTTTTTTTCCTAAAAATAATCACATTGAACTCAGTAACGAACGCAATATTGCTTTGAAGTGCAAGATTGCCCAACACTTCAGAACTCAAACACTGTTTGGTTTCTAAATGCAAACGATGCAATATAAAATAAATGTAATATTTTATAAAAAAAAAACAAATGAAAACAACTCTATCAACGTCTGAGACATCCCAAATTTAAAGAATGGAATTCCATGAATTTAAAACACACGTTACGACTGTGAGGAAGGAATTATATATATGGTAATAATTGTACTTAAAAGTATTCAGAAACTTTTGCCATAAAACCCTTTAGTGAAATAACAATTACGATTGAAAATATTATTGTGAGCCTGCTTCCGAGAGAAAATACCGTCGCTTCCTGCAGAAAGGTGACAAGCGAATGACACTCTGTAGCAAGTGATGTAATAATTAGTGGCGGAAGAAATATTTTGTTTAAAAAATTATTGCATTTAGAGATCCCAAAATATTAGAAAGAGCATATTAAAAAGGGACATAAAAATTTGATAGAAAAAAAGGGAACAAATCTACAGAAGACGTAATTCTGACATGGTGGTAATTCACTTCACTCAGAGATAACACTCTGAAAATCAAAAGTGGAATCCTCTGCATTTGTAATAAATATATTATGCCTTTGGGTTGAAATTGCTCCAAGATGATGTATCGCAATGATTAAATAACTATCCAAAGAAGTAGTAGAAATGATCCTCCAAAATTTGTCTTGAACGCCATCCACTGACATTATCGCGAAATAATCAACAAAACTTCCGAAACCTCCGGTATCCGCGAGACAACACCGGCCGCTTCCTGGAAGAAATTGGCAGGCAGATAACACCCGTAACGAGCAAGGTAATGTTTAGGAGCACAAGTGATGCGGATATCCGCCCGCCCGCCCATCCGCCTTGAGTGTCGCGAGCCCCGGCGTCGGCGTCGGCGTCGGCGTCGGCGTCGACGTCGCGGCGCCTTTGACGTGCTCGTTAACCGGCGGCGACGTCGCGCGTTGCCTTTTGTACGACGCCCGGCGTCGCCGCCCAGCGTCGCCTTATCGATTCCGTGCTCTCTGCCGCCTAACGAACGCCTGTTTTTGCTTCAGTACACCAAATTCAATTAATTATTTGCCTTCTCCGAGGTCCCACGGCGCGTACGGGAGCGGCGGCGACGGCTTGGCCGGGGGATGTTAATGAGATGGCACCCGCCGCCTGCCCACCCGCTCGGCCGGTCGTGCGACCGGCAAGGCGCGAGCTGGGACGCGGCCACTGCCTCGCACAAGGAGGCTGCCCTTGCGTTTGTGGGCTGCGTCCGGTAGCGGAGGCTATCCTGTGCAATCTCAGGGGGACGACAGATGCGTTTCGGAATTACTTTAAGTGAGGGGTGACCAACGGGGTCGGTATAAACTCCCTGGAGGTGGATGATCAAACCGGGTGCTCTGATCGGTAGTTTTTTTAGTTTCTCCAATACATACCAGGTTAATGTCAGAGAAGTACCATAGCAAACGGGCCAAGAACAGCGCGCGATCTTTCCTTCCTCTGACTTGTGCCTGTTCAATATGGTGCAATGCTGCCCCAACCCATTTACAAAAAAATTCTATATAAAATAAATGTCTCCAGAAAATTATTAAAGCTCATTGGTTCATTCCAAATACTCAAATTCGTAAAGAATTACAAATTGAACCTCTCGAACAATACATCAAAAATCTAGCCACAAAATTCTCCAATCTCTCAGCTTTACCTTGTACTAATACATTCAAATTAGATAAATCAAAACAAAATTACCGTATACGTTTACGATATCCAAAAGAAATGTATTGCCCGCCATGAACATTTAATGAAATCGCAAATTAAAATTATAATTCAATTTAACTGAATTACTCAAATCAAAATTAATTAGCTCAATTAATTTGATACATCTCATGGATGAAGGTTACCTGCCAGCCTGTTGACTGCGGAATCGTCCCAAAATGTTGCGAATTATTATTTTTAAACTCCCTGTAAAACATAAATGTTGAACAGGAAGCATAGAGATTTGTAAAAAACATCATAAACATAAACGATAAAAGATAATAATATAATATTTTTTGCTGCATGTAATTCATGATTTGTTCTAGTGAATGAACTAGAATGGTTAATGTGTCACTTTAAGTTTGTTGTATGATCTGAAATGTTGAGAATAAATTTATAAAGAATTATTTTTCTCCAATAATCAAATCTTGTCTTGTTTTCATTTCTACCATTCTAATTCATTCACGAATATACAATTGTGAATAATTAAAAAAAATTATCAAAATAAATGGATTTGTTGAAGAGTTATGCTGTTTGAAAAAATACCTGCATTATGACCAATTATTTGTAAACAAAAATATATTTTTTCATTATTTGATCTCTAAAAGCATAAGAAAATCAGATGTAGTACAAGGGAAAAAAATAAACACAATATTCTAGATTTTTTGTTCAGGTAGACAGGTACCTTAAAACTTAATTTCACGTTTATTGCAGATAAGCGATTTCGACTTTCTGCCCCGGGGCATCCAAGAACCTAGCTACGCAACTGCTTACGATGTTTAGGAAACTAAACAAATTATAACCATATATTCACAGTAATGTTCTATCGCAGAAGAAAATATTTTCTGCAATGCCCACTAAAAATTGCAATAGGCAATTGATATACATTTTGTAATATTGCACATCGGTGAAAATTCGAAAATCATCTACTGAGAAGGATTATTAAGATATTGCACATAATTAGAACATAGATGTAAATTTGTTAATGTTATGATTATTTTGTTTACATAAAAATGGATGTTGGTAGACTATCCGAGATCAATAAACTTCGACACAGAATGTCTCCAAGAAAGTTGGCATATCTAAGAGGGTTTTTTTAATGTAGAAGGTTTTTATGCTGTTCACTTTGTTGTAAATCTCCGCTAGGTGCCACTGCAACACAAGACAACGCTTCATTAAAGTGCCATTCCCAATCCCCTTGGGCCCCACCTATTCTTTATTGTTACTAAGCGTTGCCGTTGAGCAGGACAAGACGAGAGGGGGCGCGGTATGTAAACGGGGCGAAAGTGTTGCTGAGCTAGTAGATTATAAAGAATAACAATAAGAGGTCAATGGAACCAACAGTTCGTGTAAAAGGCGTCGATGAAAGAGAAAGATTGGGAATCCTTGCGAATTAATGTGTTTGTTTTGTTATCATCAGTAGTATCATCGTCAGCTTCAAGTGTTTGATTTTTGCCTGTTTCGGTTCCTAGACTCGTTCACTTATTATTTTGAGCGGTCATACAATAATTTTTCCTTCTTTGTTATAGTTTGGGTGGTTTTATTTTAATTAACATTCAATTCATTATCTCTGCATTAAATATTCAACTTCCTAGTTTTTGCATACTACTTGCCATCTTGATTTTGGGGTTTCTAGACTGTTTAAGGGTTTGAATTTAGTATTGGTAGCTTTTAAAGAAAAGTGCAACACAACATTCAAAAATAATTAATGATACCCATTATAATTTTAGTGAAGGTTTGTGGTTTGGGGTTTTGTGAAGGCAAAAATTGTATATCTTTTTAAGCCATTACAACGACTTTTTTCTTCAGTACTCATCAAACCTTTACGTATTCTTTTACGACCTACGATATTTTGATAATATTGTGTTGGTGTATTTACAAAGGTGCCCTCTTACGTGTAGACGGAAAACCATCTTACAACTAGAGAGAAGTTCAACCACGCATTCATTGGTGGAAGAGAACGCGAGAGTATAAGCAATGGAAATGCCACACCCAATAAATGTCTTCAGATGCTTGTAATGGAAAAAATAAATAACACGTGTTATTATACAATTATTGTATGTTTTATTGAATTAAAAATATGCTGTAATTCTACTTTTTGAGGAATCTAGATTTGTACAGAAATATAGACTACTTGGTATGTATATTTTAGAACTTGAGAATTCGTCTCTTCAGTTCTTCATGGTTGGTTCTTCTTCTTTAAATGTTTTCTCCCTTTAGTATCGTATCGTTGCTGGGGTCACCAAATTTCCGAGCATCCAATATAATATTCTCTTTGCTAAAGATTGTTCTTGAGGAGTGGATTAACTCAGATCATCGTTTAAAAGTGGTATAAGTCTCCAAACAAGTGTACTCGAACACCATCCAACTTATCATTACTTACAGTGTTAAATCTAATGTTTAATTTTCATTTCAAAACAGACTTTATACCCATGATACAATTTGAAATGTCAGAAAACATTAACCACTCATAACACTCATAGCGCTTTGTTTTGTGCAAATAAATGACCACAGCAATATTTAAATTTCATTTCAATATAATACAAATACAATAATAAGAACATGTAGACCTCTTTTTTGCGACCGAGTGTTTGTGCTCAGCCGCGTGTGACAGTAAATAAACATGGAGGCGGCGCGCCATGACGGATGCAGAGCAGGCCAATCGAAAGCTCCAGTGGATTTATTACCTCTCGCCTGACAAAAGAGAGTTACGAGCGCTCGCCCAATGCCTCCACCAGACAGCGCCACCAACATTAAGGGACCTCGGATCACTGCTTCTTCAATCATTTGATAAAATTAAATATTGATATTTTCTTTAAAAAATTCAATAATTTTATCTTCATCTTCACCATCACCATCTACAACACTAACAATGAAAGCGAAAAAGTATTAGGCTCTTGGGTTACGGAAAGGAGCTACATTGAGGATACAATTTATCCTATGTTTGGCTAATTCATTTTAGACCTATGTAAGTTTGCGTATTATTTCATCTTTAACCATTTTGAAAATAATCTATTCACTTATTACATTTGTGAAATATATCCCCAATATTGCAAATGCCTAATTAATATATTGGTTTCTTATGCTTGATACGATCTAGCACTCTGCTAAAATCAAGAAGCACACTTTCTCCGTTTAAAATTTTATTGACCGGCTACTGACGCTTCTTTCACATCCAGAGAAAGGGACCATTGTTGTTTTAGTGGTTACTTTTCGAATTTTGTATAATGTTCAATACTCAATAATAAATTTGACATTCAGATCAACAATTCTGACCAACGTCATTAGTTGTGATGGTAATAATACGGTTTACTCTCGTAATGATACCCATAAGAAAACACTGTAGAGAGATTAATGGCAATAAGCTATCTATGGGAGAAATGTGTTTCTTCTTGAATAGAGGGGCATATAGCTTCTGAATTGCGACAGCGGAGGAAAAAGGAAATAAAAAGTAACGCGTGCTAATAACAGAAACGATTCTAGAAGTAATTTGTTCTCGAAAGAAACATTTTACTAACGATCGCCAGTGACCCGAAAACAAATTGTACGATGACTATCGCTCGTTGCGCTCATTTTCGTTTGTCGTTCAAAACTCCTGGAAGTAGAGATAAATTGGTCTCAAATCCAGCACGATTGACATTCTACTCTGAACAATGGAGATAAACTATTCATTTCGGGCATTATTCATGTAATAGTTCAAAAGTGGAAATTTCGATCCATTGAAATGTACTTTTATTTTCAAAATTATGTAGTTTTTGAAATTCTGTTGATGCGATAGACACATACGAGAAAATTTAGGTATCCAGGTTTTGTACCAACAAGAGAAATATAACTAATCAAATTTCTCATATTTTTCTAATCAATAAATGGCTTTTGATTACCGATTCGTTCGACGAGCAGATGAAGATCAGAATAGAGAGCTCAGTCCTTTGAGACCGACAGTTGCCGCACTGTTCAACTACGAGCTTATATCAAAATATTACGCATACTTCAGTCACGTAGACTTGACCTTCACACACACACACGCACACGCACACACACACACACACACACACACACACACACACACACACACACACACACACACACATTGACACCCTGAATTTTTCGAAGGTTTCCATCATCAGTTGTCACTCCGCTCCGAGGTCACATCCTATTATCTCGTTGAGCCGCGCCTCTTCCAGCCCCGGCTCTCCTTCCGCCAGCGCCCGCCCGCGCGTCACCTACGCCCCGCGCCGGCACGCGCCGGCCGCCCCGGCCGCCCGGGCAGGTGCGGATCCGGCGACAGAGATTGATGCGTCGCCCTCCCCCGGGCCATCCCGCTCGCTCTTGCGGCGGCGGCGGCGCCCGCGAGGAAGTTGTCGGAGGCTGAAGTGCGGAGGCGGCACGGGCGGGGAAGAGCGGGGAGGAGCGGAGCGGGGAGCGGCCAATAAGCGCACCGCCTGCAAACAGCGCCAAGAGTCGTTCGCCGGAGAGGCGGCTCGGGGCGGAGAGGGAGGCGGGGGAGGGCGGATTGCTGGGCAAACACGGCTAAGATTGCTGCTTAATCAAACAGCGCCGCGCCGATACTTGGCGCACTTTTGCCGCCGCCGCCGCCGCCGCCGCCGCTGCGACCGGCGGTTTTAATTCCGCGCGACGGGGACCGGGGTGGGGGGCGCGGCGGCCGGGGCGGGGAGAAGGGTAGTGCCTCCACTGTGGAGGAGGAGGCGACGAAGATGGAGATGACTTGAGACCCGAGGGCTGTGGAGTCGCTGGAAACGACGGATGCTGGGTGGGTGGCGGTGTTGAGCGGGGTGGGGCTCGGCGGGGAGACGACGAATAGCAGGAAGCGGCAACGGTTGCGACCGTCACGATGGTGACTAGATAACGATGATGGCTGCGTTTGGCTGAGGGTTAGCAGGGGGGGGGCAGTTGTGAGTCGGCGGGATTTGTCCGGGGGATGGCTGAAGGTTGGTTGAGAGAGGTAGTGGGTTGGCTGACGTTGGGCTGAGACTTGACGAGTGTTGGGTGAAGGTATGTGGGTGCTCGTGCTTGGTGGGTGAGGGGAATGGCGGGGGTGGTGGAGTATGGCGGCGGTTGGTCGGGGTAACGGGAGGAGCTTGGACGGCGGAGGCTGAGAGCGTCTAGAAGAGAGGCAACTCGCTGCTCTTGGGAGGTAGAGAAGCGGAGGGCGTTTTCGAGTCGTCGCCGCCAGGGAAAGACCGGGAAGATGAGGGGTAGAGAGCTGAAACGCGCTGAGTGGATTTTTACAAGGTTGCAGGGAGATTGTGGACGAGTCACAATGCACGAATGATTCCGCCTGGGGAACTCAAATAGAAGGAATATTGTGAGGAGTGCGCTACGAAGAAGGAGATAGCAAAAAGTGACGTGGGCGCTTGAAATGAAATGATAGAGTAAGAATTCAGTGAATTGGGAAAGGCATTAAAAATAAGTTTTTGTTGGAGATTCGTATTCGGAAAAATCCACAAAAGTAATTATTTGTTGTTTTGCCAGCCGTGAGGCACTTCTATTCACGTATCATTTTTATCAAAGTGCGATTTTATTTTCAAAAGATATGTTATGAGTTCTTCGAGTTCGACTCACAAATAATATATTTAAGCAATTAGAATACATTTATGCTAACAATCGCTGTTAAATATATTTTTGAAAGTGAATATAGTTGACATTGCCTTTTCATATATGATAAAGAGTAAATTTCTTCCTACATTTTAGAGATCAGTGAATAATAACACAACAATGTAGAAAGAGACTAGTAGGGAAAATGTTTTGTCAATAATTTTGTAAAATTTCTGCGTGCAATTGGATAGCTAGAAAGTTACTGGTGTAGTCTATAGAAGAATTTTATCAACGTGTAGTTAAAAGGTCGTCTTTGATGCCGTTTGCTACAGAAAACTCGAGTTCCGCCTTCCACGAGTGATACACTTCTCGGAAGAGATCTCCAAGAGTCTGTGATGATGACTAAGAATGTTTTTCTCCTTTTGTAATTCTTTCTAAATGGCGCTATTAGAAATCACATTCTGGGTAATATGTTTTTAAACATTGCTAATTTTTCTAACTGTAAAAAATACGACATATATATTAACATCACATTTTATTTACGATTTTCTTTGTACCTCACAAAACATTTTTTTTATTTATTTCATTTGCATTATTATTGCATACACACGCAGCTGTTTAATTGGCTCTAACTTTGTCAACAAACATGATTCTAAATACACACTGCAAGCGGTTCATTTCACACCTACCGTTCACTTCACTTAACCCTTCGGCGGGCGCTTAGCGGCACTCAGTGCCGCATTCTTACATTTTTGTTGATTTCATGTAAATAATTGATATCACACTATTGAGCTCATAGGTATTTTTCATTCATTATAGTTTTAACCGGATGAAATTCAAATCACGATTTTAGACACTGCCGATAGACCATAATTCATTAGGAAACCGAACTCTTTATGGTTGCGGCACTCCGTACCGCACGCGCTTTGTCAATGAAATTATAATATTTGCATATTTTATCCATTAAAATTCTTACCGCAGTTTTGTTATTGAGCTTTATGGCAAAAGATTTTGGAGTACTAACTACTAGTTCAAATTTAAATGCGTTGTTTCCGAAGAAACGTTAGAAGGCACTTTTTCACTGTATTTATGCCCCGACATGTAACACGTATCAAGACACAAGAGGGAGCGAGTGATGGATGAGATTCATATTAATATTGTTATTTAAATTTATGATTTAGTTAGTTATTATGAAATAAAATGTATAAAAACATAAATAAGCAATATTTCCTTCACATTGCATAACTAAAGTATTGACGCGAAAATCGAAGTTGATAAATGCGGTACGGAGTGCCGCACGCGCCTGCTGGCGGGAAATGCCGGGACGCGCCCGCCGGACGGTTAACTGAACAGTGGCAGTCCCTGTAAGAAAGGCATCGCAATGAGGGAGCGGGTTGATTGCACGCAGCCGTCGCGGCGCCCCCGTCAGCGCATCGGAAGCGCCATCGAGCGGCCAGCGGCGGCGGCATCATTGCGCGGCGCGGCGGCGGCGCGGGAGTCGGAGGGGGCGGAGCACTCCGCCTGCCTGCCTGCGCCGCCGCGCCGTAAGGTGATTATAACGCGATTAGACTTGCAGTAACTGGCTTACTCCGCTAACAAGCTTACAAAATTAAACGGCGGAACTTCTTCCGACGGGCAGTCGCGGCGGCGGCGGCACCACCCCCACTCGCTCCCTTTCCTTGCCTGGGTTTCGCTCGGGGCCGTCCCGTTTCGTCTTCCCCTGTTTGTGACGTCATGTTTTGCTACGTACGTCTTTCTCTGTCCGGTTTAATATTGCAGTTAAATTTGTTGGCGTCTGTTACCTCCAAATTCTTCTCGTCGAGTCTGGTGGTGTTTCGGCCACATTGACCTGTTCACCTAGTTCCCCTTTGACTCATATCTTATTCTCATTCTGTCTCGCCTTTTGTAACTTTGATACTCAATTTAGGTCTGCGCTCTTTCATTAGCGCGCACTTGTTTCTTGCCTTGTAACTTGTTCTTCTTCCCCTCAATCGTTCCTATCTGCTTTACTGCTTAGGTCCAAATTGTTTTGTCTCGTCTTATATTGCGTCAGCATTTTTGTCACCTTCCTTGATTGAACTGGTTTTTTCCACCTTAAATATTACTCAAGTTCTTCATTCCGCTTCACACACTTATTGTGATTCTCACCCTGTTCTTCCTCTGTTCCTTAATGCCTGAAATCGCACCACCTTTATACTTATAGTCGCTTCTTCAATCACTTTGTTCCAACCGTTCTTTGCTAAGTTATGAATACTTACATTAGATAAAGATTATACATTTAGATGTTTTTGGCTACATCAGAGTAAAATCACGATCCGTGTTTAATAGCAAGTATACTTACCTTAACTTAGGCAATGGCTTAAGAAATATCGCATCATGAAGTCATTGAGGAAATAAAAAAATGCGTTTTTTTGATTTTTGCAATTTAGAGTAAGCTTCGAATTCTATTTCATTGTGTACGTACAATGTGATTCTTAACACTGAGAAATATTTGAAAAAATAGAGGAAAGAGGTCTCCACAACGCCCATTTCCTTGGGAATTCTGCACTCAAGAGACAGACATCTGCTCGCGAGAGCGGCGAAAATGCAAGTAATGGGAGGTAGTCCACTTTGCGGAGAGGGGAGCAGCCAGACATTGTACAGTGGGGACGACGCGAAGTGTAGATTGAAAACCTGGACGTCTAGTGCCTCCCTTTATTTTACCTTTCGATTTATTCTATAATCTGTTTTGTGACAAACGTTTGCCAACTATTACTCGAACTGTGTGTAACATTCTATCACATTCTCCCCGATTGCTCTTTCGGTTTAGGTGCTACGGTTCGAATTGTGCATTCTCATTGGTGATGCCCACTCCTAGAACGAATCTCATCCTCACCCTTCCTCATTTTTCGCACTTATACCTGAGTTGCTCACGCGCGGCTCCCGTGGACAGAGAAAGTGCAAAATGCTGCGCGGGCCTAAACTAGCGGGTTTATGCCGTTGAGAAAGTTTGTAAAATAAGCCAAGAAAACATTCTAATTTACCTTATTAGCCGTTCTTCCACTTCATAAATGGCGTATATAATTAATCATAATACATTCTCGATTTTCCTGCAATAATCATTGTAGAGTTGTTAAATTTGCTGCATCTAAAATTTCAGGGGCGTACAGATGCCATTCCCACTTTTGCTGGTTTCAAAATTAATTTTCTGTTGCAGTGGAAAATGTAATGAGAAATATGGGTACAACAATGTGTATGTTAGATACATGAAACTGGGAAACATTTCACATGTCTAGCGCGATTCACAAGAAGCGCAATTTGCAAAACAAATACAGGTCTGTTCGCGGATTACGAAAATTCTGTGAATATGATTGATCGACTGGCCGTGGACTCCAAATTGGAAAGTCAATGCCATTCTTTAAAAAATTATCTAGCAGGACTGTATATAATTTAAGAGATAATATAAAATGGTTTTGCATTTGTACTCATTGTCCATATTTTTAATTATAAAAATATTTCTGAAGACAGAGGTTAATATGATAATCGACGTAATATTTAGAAAAATGTTTTTTGAGGATAGAGTGCATAATGTAACTCTGCGATTTGTCTTTACAAAATTCAACTCTTGAAGTTTCTCTCATGAAGTTAAAGAATCAGTATTTCTTTTTCGACCAAAATAACAGTATTCTGATTTAAAACCAATGTTCATTAATGATTTCTGAATGCATATAGTTTTTTCTGGTATTTAGATTCTCGTCTTACTTCAAAAGAAAAGAAAGTACTTTAACCGTGAGTCGTAAATCGATGATTTTCGACAGAAAAACGTATCATTGTGTACCCTCAGGAGGAAAAAAGTGGATAAATCTGATTTCTACCCGTAGTAAATTATTTAATCTAACACCTCAGAAGATATCAGAATATAGAGCTTTGTATAGACCCCCCCCCCCATGTATGGATCCTGAATACGGAAACATCGATCGGCCGCAAACCGTCCGTCAGTTCGTCTCTCTCCGTTTGGCTGTCCGCTCGTCTACCAGTTCGTCTCTCCTTCCGTCTGTCCGTCCGTTCATCTGTCCGTCCGTTCATCCGTCCGTCCGTTCATCCGTCCGTCCGTTCATCCGTCCGTCCGTTCATCCGTCCGTCCGTTCATCCGTCCGTCCATTCATCCGTCCGTCCGTTCATCCGTCCGTCCGTTCATCCGTCCGTCGTTCATCCGTCCGTCCGTTCATCCGTCCGTCCGTTCATCCGTCCGTCCGTTCATCCGTCCGTCCGTTCATCCGTCCGTCCGTTCATCCGTCCGTCCGTTCATCCGTCCGTCCGTTCATCCGTCCGTCCGTTCATCCGTCCGTCCGTCCATCCGTCCGTCCACCTGCCCGTCCGTACGATATCAAAAGCAAAAAAAATCAGGAGTTTTGTAAATAGGAAAAACGCAGTACAGCGTTTGCATAATTTTTCTCTTCGACATCTGCTCCTACCTGGGACAAGCACAAGTAGTCTACCCGCATTGCATTTGAGTATTACAGGGAAATTTTCTCCAGAGATGCCCCAACCTTTTTGTCAAGTTGAGTTCAGTTATATTCAGATATACAGGCTGAGACGTGTAACATTAGCAGCTCCTGCAGTTCCTGAACGGTTGAAGTTATTATAATGCAGTTTTTATGGAAGCGTGTGAGAGAATGGGGCTAATTCATGAATGTATTCATTCCTATTTTCACACTCGTATTTATGAGATATTGAGGTAACTTGTTCTTTTTTTAAATAGAACTATACATTTTTTTAGTCTGTGACTGAGGAGCGTATAAAGACGAATCCAATGGTATACATATTGTTATGTGTTAGATAAGCATTTTTGCGTAATTTAATTTTTTTCGCGACTCGTGTTAAACGGATATTTTGAAAGTAACTGTCCGCCACACAGGGTCTCACACCGCTTCACAAGCTGACGCGCGCGCTCGGGTAAGGAAAGCTGATCACAAAAAAAATTAAATTACTCAAACGAATTCGCACAAAGTTATTGATACGCTACAATATCAGTAATGAAGCTTTAGTATCATCATCATACTATTTTTTAAAATAAAAAATCATTTATTTCCTACTCTGGACAAATGGTTGAATTGCCTAACCCCGATACCAATCTCCACGAGGGCGGCCAACTGCCGGGCGAAATCGGTGCCACCACTGCCACCTCTGCGGGAAGTCGGTATGCGCCCGCGAGGAGGCTAATGAAAGAAGGCGGCGCCGAGGGCGGCGTTCCACGCGCGCCGCGCGACACCCCCGGCAGCGGCGACAGCCAACGGTTTCCGTTGCATCGATTTCCGAACATTTCGCAGGTGAAGGGCGACGTGCCACCACCCCGCCTTCATCTCCGTCTGCGACTCCGTGTCAGATTCCGTGACAGATTTCGCGTCCGGCTCCGCGTCCGGCTCCGCGTCCGGCTCCGCGTCCGACTCCGCGTCCGACTCCGCGTCCGGCTCCGCGTCCGACTCCGCGTCCGACTCCGCGTCCGGCTCCGCGTCCGGCTCCGCGTCCGACTCCGCGTCCGACTCCGCGTCCGACTCCGCGTCCGACTCCGCGTCCGACTCCGCGTCCGGCTCCGCGTCCGGCTCCGCGTCCGACTCCGCGTCCGACTCCGCGTCCGACTCCGCGTCCGACTTCCGCGGTCCGACTCCGCGTCCGACTCCGTCCGACTCCCGCGTCCGACTCCGCGTCCGACTCCGCGTCCGACTCCGCGTCCGAACTCGCGTCCGACCTCCGCGTCCGACTCCCTTCCGACCTCCGCGTCCGGACTCCGCGTCCGACATCCGCGCCGACTCCGCGTCCGACTCCGCGTCCGACTCCGCGTCCGACTACGCGTCCGACTCCGCGTCCGACTCCGCGTCCGACTCCGCTACCGACTCCGCGTCCGAACTCCGCGTCCGACGCCGCGTCCGACTCCGCGTCGACTCCGCGTCCGACCCGCGTCCGAACTCCGCGTCCGACTCCGCGTCCGACTCGCGTCCGACTCCGCGTCCGACTCGCGTCCGACTCCGCACTTCGGACTCCGCGTCCGACTCCGCGTCGACTCCGCGTCCGACTCCGCGTCCGACTCCGCGTCCGACTCCGCGTCCGACTCCGCGTCCGACTCCGCGTCCGACTCCGCGTCCGACTCCGCGTCCGACTCCGCGTCCATCTAAATCTGTGCTTGTACCCTTACCTCCATTCTCCACACAACCATCACCGACGCCGCGAGAAACGAGAAGCGGCAACTGGGACCTTTCTATTACTGAGAGCAGTGTACTCCTTCCTCTCGAGGTAGAAACAATCGCCCTTCGCGAAGAGATTGTACAATGTCTCTTTGAGCTATAAACGGCCGCATGGATGTCATGTGTCATTCTATGGGCGCTATGTGCTTACATCGATGTTATTTCCGTTCGCTGTGAAACGGAATATGTGTTGGGGCAATCGCCCGTGTGACAGAAATGGCTGTACAACTACATGCAAACACTAGTGAATGTAAATACCACCATAAGTTCTAGAGGACTGTTTAAAAGTTGCAAAAGTCCCTGAGAAAAAAATGGCATTTAGGTTCCTTCTTAATTGTGTGTATTGTATGTATGTTTATATGCACCTTTCTATGACGAGAATAATTTAAAATATTTTGATATCACTTAATTTTATTGAAATGTTCAGGAAGTTATAATATGGTTTTTAAATAGCTGTACTAGAACATAAAAAAATATTAAATTTTATATCTAATATTTATGATAGTGTAGGTTAGAAGTAATTTCAAGTATCCCATATATTTCAAAATATCATTTATAGGTCTAGATTTGTATTTCTAATGAATGAATACAAAAGCCTTATTGTAAACAACTAATCAGAAAAATTGTGATGCTATTATTCAGTATTGGTTTCTATTTCTATTGCATTCACATAAATAATTGGTATATTCGACTGCCAGGTTAATTATATACATTTTGAAGATATAGTAAAACGTAAAAAAAATTACCCCACGTGCATGCAACGGGACTGCTGCCAAAAGGTCAAAAACCGTTGTGAGGGCAGTGCGGAGTTATCCCGGGGAAGGAAATCCATTTTCCTTCGCAGGATGTTTCCCCCTCGGCGAGCTCCTCGTCTTGTGCGCGCGCTCTGGAAAACAGCTCGTCAAGGAGCGCGCCCATTATGTTCCCTGGCGGCGGCCGAGCCGTTTAAGAGCCTCCGCCCGCGCCCCGCCAGGCGCCGGCCCTGCATCGAGATCGGGCGCTGTTAAGTGGCCGCAGGAATCTGAGTAATTAACGTACGCCCGCTCGATATTCAAACCGCGACGAGGGCTGCCTTTGTGTCGCGCGGCTTGATACGCCCGCCTCGCCTCCGACCCCGACCCCGCCCCCGTCCCCGCCCCCGGGCCCGGCCTCGCTCGCGTCCGCGTCCCTTGCTCGCTCCTCCCCACCCTCTTCTCTTCTCGCGCGCCCCCCTCGCTCGCCTCGCCTCGGCTTCGCCCTGGCGCTCCTTTTATCAGGCCCGTCGGTTCTCGTGGCTGCTGTCTTCACCGCCGTCTTCTCCAGCTTCACCTCCACCACCTTCGCTTTCACCTTTACTTTCACCTTCACATTCGTCTTCCCCTTCCCCTCCCTCTCCCCCTCCTTCTTCCCTTTCTCGTCTGCCATCGCAACCATCTCCGCCTTCGCGCCTAAGACCATACATATATGCCTACACCATCACCTCCACACTAACCTCCGCTTACTTTCCCTACGACACCTCGGACCTCGTCTTCGTCCTGCTTCCGCCCCAGTTCCCGCCCTTCCCCTCGTGCTCCCGCGTCAGTCCCGACACTTCCCACGCCCTCCGTGGCCGTCTCTGCTATTCCCGCCCCCTTCCCCCATCTATTTTCCTCCTACCCCCGGCCACCCTCTGAGCCCCGTCGCCACGGCCACACCGCCCTACACTGCCCATTATGCGCCTGTCATCTGCGTTGACGTGTCCTCGCCGCTTCCTCTCCCCCTGCTGCTAGAGCTCGACCCCTCCAGCGACCCTGTACCTGTCTCTGCCCGTTCACCTCACCCCTACTACTACCATCTCTCCCTCCCAGCGTTCTTTCACTGCTCTCAACACGATCTCTACTCTTCCTTTCCACCCCAGATCGTAGCTTCTGCCTCCCATCATTCCTATTGCGGCAGCCCCTCTGACACTTCTCCCCTTGCCTACATCGCCTCTCCAGACTTCTCCACCCCCGCTGCGCGACCTTTTGTGCGCCTCTTGAACAATGTAGAGAACCGGTGATGTCGAGCAGGTTATTCCCGGGAAGGCGGTGACAGGAGGCGGAGTGAAGGAGTCCTGCATCAAGTGAAGGAAACGGTGACGAACCCCTAGGCAATGACTGCAAGTGAGATGGGAATGATAATTCTACTACGCGACACCAAGTAAGGGAGGGAACGTGCGCCGAGCGAACTCAAACCGCAAAGACGCTGTAGGATGAAGCTACGTGGCGGGGGGCAGAGGCAGAGGGGCAGAGGCGGGGGGCAGAGGCGGGGGGCAGAGGCGGGGGCAGAGGCGGGGGGCAGAGGCGGGGGGCAGAGGCGGGGGGCAGAGGCGGGGGGCAGAGGCGGGGGGCAGAGGCGGGGGGCAGAGGCGGGGGGCAGAGGCGGGGGGCAGAGGCGGGGGGCAGAGGCGGGGGGCAGAGGCGGGGGGCAGAGGCGGGGGGCAGAGGCGGGGGGCAGAGGCGGGGGGCAGAGGCGGGGGGCAGAGGCGGGGGGCAGAGGCGGGGGGCAGAGGCGGGGGGCAGAGGCGGGGGGCAGAGGCGGGGGGCAGAGGCGGGGGGCGGTGGCTGTGGGAGACGCAAGGGGAGAGACGGCCGGAGGGAGCCTCGGCGCTCGGAGGGCCCTCCAGGTGCACCCTCTAATTGGCCGCGTCGACCTCGCAGCCAACGAAATGGCCTCTGCGTCCACGCGCCTCCCAGAGTTCGCTTTCAGCGGGCGGGGCGGGGGGGACGGCCTGGGGGCAGCCCTGCAAAGTGTCCGGAAAAGCTGCCCGTCTAATCCCTGCACTTTGTTCCGTCCGGAAGATCGGAAATCGGCTATCGAAGGCAACGCAACCTCTCGAGGAAGGAGACTCTTCTGGGGCGATTGTGTTGACTGTACATCCCTTGAGTGCCCGTTTGTCATGCGACGGTTTGATACTGAAAGTATCTTCAACTTGGTTTTTATGGTCGGGATATTTTAGACAGCTCGAGCTTTGTTCTTCCAACTATTCCAATAATAACATTTCTAAAATATATTTTATCGTTATTATTAAATACTTTTCTGTTATTGAGACGACAGTACGATTCTTCATTTTTATTATATACTTTATACAAATTAAAACAGTAAACGAATGAAATATTCGTGAAGTTGTAAGGTGAAGCGATAAGTTTATTATACTATTCAAGACTTCAATGCTTTTTTTCTGTAATATATTTTAAATCATTTTTTATCCATCTATTTCATGGCGCATTACGTGATTTCTTTATTTATTTTCCTTACCCTCTCTTGTGTATTGCCTACACTTGAGCTTACTCACAGAGGCAAAGGGTTTGTTACAATCGAATTACAATTTTACCAGAAGAAATTCGTAGCGAACCTAAGAAACAAGCCACATTAAACTACTCATAAACAGTTGTAAACAGTTGCACTCTACCTACATTTCACATCAGTGCAGCTGTGACAGCACAAGGAAAAACAGCAGCTTCTTTCTAGCGAGGAGGACGTGATTTGTGGATGTTGTTCCTCCTGATGGCCTCTCTCGCGCGGCGCGTTGACAACGTGCTATCGACCTGCCGCTTCCTTTCGATCGCCAGCGCCGGAGGCAGCGCTGCGCGGCGGCGGCGGCGGCGGCAGCGGCGGCCCTTCCGCGCGCGCCTCGCTGCGCAGCTGTCGAGCTGTCTTTGGCCAACAATGGACAATGGCGGAGCGCGCGGGCCGTCAGGCGTCGTCGTCGACGCCTCCTACGCCGAGGCTGCCACTCAGCAGGCGTCGACGGCGCGCGGGCGTCTCAGCAACAAGTTACGCGCAGCGTCACCTCCGCCTCCGCCGCCGCCGCCACCACCTCCGCCGCCGCCCCCGCCGCCGCCACCCCCCGCCGTCTCCGCTGCGCTACGCTGCTCCGGCTTCTTCTCGACAGCGTGGGGCGTCGGTGGGCGCCGGTTGTAAAACAAGAGGTTTACTCCACAAAGTGCTCCAAAGACAGAAGAGTACACCTATTTTCAGCGGACTTTCCAGGTTTACTTCTTCACGTCTCACGGAGCGAGCTACGTTGGGGGTAAACTGCTGCACTGATGTGAAATGTAGGTAGAGTGCAACTGTTTACAAGACTTTTATGAGTTGTTTGATGTGGTTTGTTTAGTTATGTTCGCAACGAATTTCTTCTGGTAAAATTCTACTTTGATTGTAACGAACCCTTTGCCTCTGTGAGTAATGTTTTTTTAGAGTCAAGAATGTGCACACGTATACGTAATTACAGCAAACTATTTTTAAAGTTTCATGTTTAAGGTTTTATCTTCTTACATCTTTGTCAGAAAGGAACTTGCACAGTTTTCATTCTGATACGGATTCAATTTTGACGCTTTAATTTTTTTTGTCCACTGTTTAGTCTTGTGTTTGATAATGTTATATTAGTTACATGTTACAAATTATGTAAGAGTTATGTATACACATATATATGTAACACACACATATATGTAAAGAAAATATATTTTCTTTAATTCGAATATGCCGCGCTTCCAACGCTTAGCGTTTCGTTTTTAGACAGACGAAGTACGATGATAGATAGACGAAAGAATACGGAGAGAAAGTTTATTAGATTGTGTTGTATTTTAAATAAGTAAATAGAGGAGTGGTAGTAATAAGCATAAATTCTCGTTTTTCTGTTTACAGGTATGAGTATAGTGTTATAAATAGTTTTGTGTAATAATGTAATTGATAAAAGGTGAATAAAACTTTTGCTCTGTTTGCAGTGAAATATTTTGGTTTAATACTACACTAATATCTTATATATATATATATATATATATATATATATATATATAAACTTTTCGTCATAATAAACTAAACTTTATTGCCGAAAAAACAGTTTTTACATTCAGTTGAAAAACAACTCAAAATTAAATCTTTTATGAAAAATTCAATTCTGCTGGATTAAATCCTCGTGTTATTCATACGTGTGAAGAATTTAAATTTTTTATATAAGAATATGTACAACTAATTAATTGGAATTGATTTGAATTAATTTGTCTTGTTTGTATGTTGTGAGGCTTCATTTTTCTTCAGTTTCTAAATATTAGAGTGGAATCGAGAATATGTAACTTTTATATTATATAAAATATATTAAAACTTTGATATATTATGCAAAATATATATAAAGACAACAGTGGTGTATATTTTCAAGTATACAAATAATACCGAATTTATTGATAAAAATTACGAATGTTTAAGCATGTAGAAAATTTAAATGCTTTATAAAGAACTTCACGGAACTAATTTGTGCTAAAAATATATATTCGGTTGGATTTTTATACTGTTTTTACAAAGAATGAAAAAACAGATGAGTGTTGTCTGTAATCAAATAGGTATTTTACTAAAGATCTTTTCGATAGCATAGCTATCATCCTCAGAGCTATCTGAAAATTACATACAAAAATCAACATAAAATGTAAATTATATAAATTATTTACAAAATTGTTTTATGTACAAATTGTTAATGCCAGATGCGTAAGCAAACTGAATCGTTACCTTGCAGCGTCTTGGCGGAAAACGAAGTTCTGCGAATAATTTTGAGTGCAATTCAAGGGGACAGAAGGCCGGTCGGAAGCAAGTGGGGCGGGGTGGTTTAATATTATTATTATTATTATCATTATTATTATTATTATTAATATTATTATGAGCAATATTATTAATGTTAGCTTAATTTTAATATTAAGAGCAATAATTATTTTTAGTGTGTATGGAATATGACAGTAAAGTACTCTGTTGTTGAAGTGTTAATTCTGAAAATGAGTGAGAATCAAAGTCCTCGCAACGGACTACTATGGCCAGTGAATAGAGTTAATCGGGTCTCCCGCACGTGTGCGGCGCTCGTGTCCGGAGGCGCTCCCAGAGAAACAAGCGCGGGGCGGCGCGGCGGTGCCCTGTCCGCCGGGGGCTCGTGCTCCGTCCGGCGCGCCGTGCCAGTGGCGGGGGGGGGGACAGGGTCCCGCGGGGGCGGCCGACGACGCGCCTCCTGAATTCGCAACGCGCTGACGGATCGGCCGCGCAGCGCGCTAACAGCGTCTGCCCGTCACGCCCCCGCCCCTCGCCACTCGCCCACCGCCCCGCCCCCGCCCCGCGCCACCCGCGCACTCGCGTCGGCGACGCTGTTTTACGAGCAGACTTGCGCCCACGTCCGTCCTCTGAACGCCGCTTCCATCACTTGCACCGTCCGACCCCCGCCCCCTCGGTATCCCTGCTGTATTTACCACCCTTTCGACAAGCCGCTTCTATCACTCTCAACACATTCACCTCTCCGATCCTAATATCCCCCGTATCCCTCGTCGCCTGCACCTCCGGCTGCTTTCACAGCGCGACATCCCATTTCCGTTCCTACTACTATACTACTATACCCTCGTAATCCTCCTACTTTGCCTGCCTTCTCCATCCGATACAAAATTCCAATCATTTCATTTCCACAACCTTCACCATCCACAGGTCGCTATAATCCACTGATTTCCCCATCAACCGCCTACCCTAATCTTCTGACAGCCCTTAATCTCCAAATAACTACCTTACGATATACGTGCAACCCTATTTTCATACCTCTCAACTCTCCAGTCACCACCCTTCAAAACAATCCTACTTCCTCTCCCCTACATCTCTTTCAACCTTACCCACACAATCTTTCTCCTATCATTCCTAACACGCCTGCCTGTGCCTCGTCCAGCAACCGCCGACAAGACCTCCACCGCCGCGCGACTGCCCCGCCCACAAACAGCGCAGGGCGTGCAATTAGCGCATGTCCACGGGCCCTTATCGCGAGTCGTACGAGGCTCGTGGGCGGGGCGCTCCACGTGATGGCGCGCGTCAATTCTGGGCGCAAGGCCGCCTCGTGTGCCGCCCCGCACATGCCCGCCCGTCCTCTTGCCAGCCTGCCCGCCCGCTTGCCAGCCTGCCCGCCCGCTTGCCAGCCTGCCCGCCCGCTTGCCAGCCTGCCCGCCCGCTTGCCAGCCTGCCCGCCCGCTTGCCAGCCTGCCCGCCCGCTTGCCAGCCCTGCCCGCCCGCTTGCCAGCCTGCCCGCCCGCTTGCCAGCCTGCCCGCCCGCTTGCCAGCCTGCCCGCCCGCTTGCCAGCCTGCCCGCCCGCTTGCCAGCCTGCCCGCCCGCTTGCCAGCCTGCCTGCCCGCATGCCCGCTTGCCAGCCTGCCCGCATGCCCGCATGCCAGCCTGCCCGCATGCCCGCATGCCCGCATGCCCGCATGCCCGCCCGCCCGCCCCCGCGCCCGCCCGCCCGCCCCCGCGCCCGCCCGCCTTGCCCGCCCACCCGCCCGCCCGCTTGCCCGCACCGCCCACCCGCCCGCCCGCTTGCCCGCTTGCCCGCCCGCTTGCCCGCCCGCTTGCCCGCCCGCTTGCCCGCCCGCTTGCCCCGCCCCGCTTGCCCGCCCGCTTGCCCGCCCGCTTGCCAGCCCGCCCGCTCGCTTGCCCACCTGCTTTCCAGCCCAATATATACAGTTCTATATACACATTCAACAATATATACAGTTACACAATTGTCCTGTGTGGAAGGAAAAAAAAGAAATCTTATAATTAAACCCTTTCACATATGAATTGGTTTGAATTGGTTACTAACAATACATACAAATCTTTAATCCAATGATTCCTTGTCACTGAATTGACACAGAGATTCCAAGTGAAAAATCCCTATCTTTACTTTCTGTCTTATTCTGTTATTCCCTATCTTTCAGAATAAAGACAAATCATGCTCCGGTCGGCTGCTCGATCGAAAAGGAAGGTTAATGCTGCTCGTAGCTCTTCGTGTCGACTTGCTACATTAGCGAAATCTGTAGGTGTATTTCAGTACTATTCTTTTGTTTTTATCGAGCATGTTCAAACTGATCTTTGTTTCCGCAGGCAAGAGATGTGACACGTTTTACTGGTTTCGTGGTAAAGCGGGTGGTCACAGTATGTGTATCGCTTTCTAAAAATACCGAGCCTGACGGCGACTGCTCCTGGTACCTTTTTGTTTCTTAGACTGCTTAAATTACGAATTGAATTTTTTTTCCCGACAGTAGCCCGAAGGTTGTATCAAAGTTGCCCCGACATGATAAAAATGTGTGTCCGATAGACGGTCTACACAGGTATTCGGTGACAATATATTTACGTATGATAATTATTTATTTATTTTCCTACGCAGGATTGGGAACTCTCTGTGCTGCTATTCAGAAGTAATAAAACTTACTTCGGTTTAACCACCATTCCGTCTGTATTGTGCTGTGAAATATACATATTTTATTCAAATATTCTATTTAATAACAACGACAACAACAATTTCATCATCAAATTTTTTCATGAAGCTCCTTATTATCATTTTATTATATTCTTGCTAGATTCTTCCTCTTTTCATACATGGCCAATTTTCTCTTTTCATTACTAATTTAGAATTTTTAACTTAATACAAGACTTGTTATTCCTAAAATGGTAAATAAAAAAAAAGCTCCTCGTTTTGTTACTTTCCTTTCGTAGAGCCACTGCATTCTTGAAAGTTGTCCTGACTCCATTTCAGTTCCATTTTCGTTCAATTTTGTTCACTTTAATAGTATCCACTTCCTCTACACACGCAATTATCTTCCCTGTCTAATTATACATTTGTATACTTATTATTCATTAGAAAAAAATATTACTGACACTTAACACTTCGTCTTTACGTCCGTCTCCTACCGCGTCAGAACAGCGTCTATTCTCCCAACAACGTCAGAACGTCCAAACACCGTCTGCCTTCGATTGTGTTCCGCGCACGTCAACTGTCTCCTACCCTGCGCGAAATTGCACTCAAACGCATTTCTTCTTCGCTCTAGTGCGCAGACCATTCCATTTCTCGCACACGGTCTTGTTTCTAATTGGTTCCTTGCTCTTAAGCACTGTGTCTATTTATTCTCTGGTTCTTATTCGTAATAATTTTCTTAATTTATTTTCTCATTCATGGAATTTGCTCACGTGAACCTTTGAACTGTTTTGTTTATCACACATATTCTATATGTATTCTATTCTCCCTACTATCAATTCTATTGACCTTCTTGTATTCTTTCTAATTAAAATTCACTTCTTTGTTTCTCTTCCATTCCCATTGTCGCTATTGTCCGTATTTATATATAGAATTTATTGCTCCTGTTTCTACATACTTGTGATAACTTATTGCACGAGATAAAATTAATATCAGTTTGCAATAAATCGCTAATCATATTTTAGTTTACGCAACTTTCTGTAATCAATACTACTACTAGTAATATTCAAAAGCCTTTATCTAGCCTCAATCTTTCACATGTAGCAATATGAAACACATACACAATTATCATTTATATTCTCGATCATTACAACCTAATAAATGAAGCTGTCAGAGCAACATAATAATAAAATTTCTAAAACAAATCCTTAGGATATTTTCAAAAACAAAGATTGTGATT